>OY728123.1:1405263526-1405910166 GCA_963277665.1 Viscum album
ATTTGACAAAACACGCATAAGAACAAAAAGTAATAAACACCCGAATAACAAGTAGCAATGAAATATTACTAATAAGAAGCTAAGAATATGGACATATATGATATAATAACAATGAGTATGATTATTTAAATAAGTCAATGACATTATTTAAATCATCATACATGAGGTTCAGACACTTAAAAAGAAAATCGGACCTTAGGTAAGGGAAAATCTCGCAATCTCAATTTTTATCCGAGATTGTTTATACATCAGAATTTACTGTGGAATAATTTATCATACACATCCATGTTTACTCAATGTGTAATATTATTTCCATCCATATAAAATTGTTTAAATCCAATTTTACCTTTCGGTGAGTTTTTAGTAAAAGATATGAAAGGAATTTGTTGTCGTTTTTCGTACGAGGCCTTTTTTGACTTTTCCGACAAAAGTACGAGAAGAATGTTTTTTTAACTTATACGGCATGAATGTATTTTTAAAACATTATTTTCAAGAATATAATTTTACAAGTTTTCAAGTTTATTTTCAATCAACTTCTTTTATTTTTAAATTGTATGACATGTTATGAAAGGAAAATGTTTCTGAAGTAGAAAGGATATTTTCTTAAAAAATGGAGTTCAAGTGTTTTATCAAAATTATTTTACATCTAAGATAATATAGAGTTCTTTTTCTATCCCTATTATTACATTGATTTGATTATGTTGTGATGGAATTAGTTTTATGAATTCCTTTATCTTATATGAATTTTTTTATGATGTCATGATGGTTAAGAATCCCATTTTTATTACATGGGTTATGCAATGATGTGTAATTTATGATTTTGTGGCACACATAAGAATGGAATCATTATGAGATGGGTAGGACCTATATCTCCCTCCAATGCATTGGGTAAAGATTTATATATCATGAGATAGACATGGCTAGAACGGCAGGTTAAACCGGTTCAGTGAAATAGGACTGAAACGAGGAGTGAACTCGGTTCAGAAATGGACTCTGTCTGCTATGATAGTCTTGGAAATGTGTCTCGACTACTTAGAAATGATTCTCTATGATTATTTGTGTATGCCACAAAGTTCTATGTTTTAGGTTATGATTATTGGGATTACATTTCACTACTATGATTTATCCCATGTTATGAAATTATGATCTCTTTTGCAGGTTAAGATTTCCAAAATGTTATGTTCTTATGAATATGATGTGATTGATATTTCTTTTCTTTACCCTTACTGAGCATTTGAGGTCACCCTTTTGTATGTTTTCTTTCACCTGGTCAGGAAGAAGTTTATTAAGTAGGATATTCCAAAAGGGACTCTAGATATGATGAAATAAATGGGAGACAATATAGATTCTTTATGAACCAGTTGTTTATGTTTCCCAGTTTCTAAAGACACTATACCTCTTTGTTCCTTTAATGGTTTTGTTATATTTTGTAATAAGTGTACTTCAATTTTTATGTATTAACAATGTATGCAAAGTATGTGTCTTTATAGTTGGTATCAAAGGAAAGGTATAGTCATCCTTTGGAAACTAGGATGTGAAATAATTAGTAAGAACCCTAATGATAAGTCTAATCATAGAACACAATCTTAATGTTTTAGAAATGGCCATGAAAAACCTATGATAAGAACTTACGTGTAAAATTTTATTCTTGATTATGTGTTTTTCCTATTATAATTAGTGTTACTCACACTATTCTTCTTGGTTTTAGTCAATGGATGGAACCTGAAGGAACCGTGTTAATGCGGAATGCGATGATTGTACCCCTGATCAGCCAAACGTTATGGGAGCTGGAATGAAAAATCTTGTAGACATTCTCACACAACTTTCTCAAGATATGAATCATGCATGACTTCCAAACGAGCAAAGGAAGGAGCAACATTCTGTTGAATCCTTCATGAGGCAACATCCACCTTCATTCAGCGGGTCTTCTAATCCGTTAGTGGCTGAACAATGGATCAGTACCACTGAAAAGATATTTTCAGTTCTTCAATGTTCTGAACATGATAAAGTCATCTGAGCAGTTTATCGTTTGGAAGGTGATTCTGATCAATGGTGGAATCATATTAAGAATACGAGGCAAATGGATGAAATTGAGTCCATGGAATGGGACGAGTTCAAGAACTTATTTTTCAATAAGTACTTCCCTCCTATTCTCCGAACAAAGATGGAGAAGGAGTTTCTTGAACTAAAGAAAAAGGATGAGGAATCTGTTGGTACCTACGAAGCAAATTTTACATGGCTTGTAAGGTACGCTTCTCGTATTATTATCCAACCTGAGAGTAAGATCGATCAATTCATTAGTGGATTAAAACCAAGTCTTCTATGGGCATTAGCCATAAGGGAATTCAATAGATACGAGGAAATGTTTCAATGGGCTCTCAAGGTTGAGATGGAGATTGGTGTAACCCATTAGTCACATGGGTTTGATAAGAAGAGGATAATTGAATTAAAAGGAAAATCTATTGAGCACACTAAAAAGAAGATGAGTTTTCCCTTATGATCAAAGTGTGGAAAGAAACATGTAGTAAATTGTCTTAAGGGGACAAGAAAATGTTATCGGGAAATTTAATGTCGAAATAATGGGAAGAAGATGTCTAATGATGCAAACAAAGGAAGAGATACACAGAATGAACCTACTACACTTCAATGTTTCAGGTTCAAGAAGATGAGGCATTATGACAATAAATTCCCAAATCCAAGGGTTGATGATGATGATCGACATCAAAAAAATCTTAAGGCTAAAACAAAGGAAAGTCACATGAAATTACTATCGGCGATGTGGAGTACGACAACGAAGTGGTGAGAGGTACACTTACCATCCACTCTAAAGTAGCAAATGTTTTATCTGATTATGGATCCATCCACTCTTTTATTTCTGAAGATTTTTCTAAGGGTATCACCATATTACCTCAACAATTAGATTTTGAGTTAGCTGTGACAACTCCTAATGGCATAACAGGCGCATAAAAAGTTTAAAATTCTTCTCTGATTGAAGTTTGTGGGAAAGTGATTCCTGTAAATCTTGTGATCCTTCCTATAGTGGAATTTGATGTGATTCTTGGAATGGATTGGCTTTCTTTATATGGAGCTCGTATCAATTTCCAAATAAGGGAAGTCACATTTCATATTCCGGATCAATCTATGATCGTCTATCGATGCAAGGACGAACATAACCTTCCAGTGGAAATTTCCTCCATCTTATGGGTTTTGATACCACTAAATGAAGGTTATTTATCTCAAATGGTTGGTGAGAAAATCATGATTAAGAATATTACCATTGTACGGGAGTTTGACGATGTCTTTCCGGAGGAATTTTTGGGTCTTCCACCAAATTTTGAAGTTGAGTTTTCAATAGAACTCGTACCGGGTGCTTTGCCTATTTCAAAGACACCTTATAGAATGACCCCAATTGAGTTGCAGGAATTAAACAAGCGACTCCAAGAGAATCTTGATAAAGGATTCATATTTCCTAGTGCGTCACCTTGGGGAGAACCTGTTCTGTTTGTTAAGAAGAAAGATAGATCAATTAGACTCTTCATTGATTATCGAGAACTTAACAAGATCACTATCAAGAACAAATAACCTCTCCCACGCATTGATGAATTATTTGACCAACTACGCGGAGCTCAATACTTTTCCAAGATTGATCTTCATTCAGGGTATCATCAATTATGGGTCAAAAGGGAGGATATACCAAAGACGGATTTCCGTACAAGGTTCGGACACTATGAATTTATAGTGATGCCATTTGGTCTTACTAATTCCTCTGCTATCTTCATGGATCTGATGAATAGAGTCTTTAGAGACTATCTTTATCATTTTGTGGTAGTCTTTATAGACGATATTCTTGTCTATTAAAATAGAAAGGAAGAACATGAAGATCATTTGAGAATTATATTGAATACCCTGAGAAAGAAGAAACATTATTCCAAATTTACCAAGTGTGAATTTTGGCTTCGAAAAGTTGCATTTTTGGGTCACATAATCTCAAAAGAGGGGATATCTGTGGATCCAACAAAAACAGAGGTTATCGAAAGATGGTCGAGACCAACAATAGTAACTGAGATCCGAAGTTTTCTTGGTTTGGATGGATATTATCGACGTTTTGTGACGGATGTTTCACGATTATCTAATCCACTCACCAAGGTGACTCGGAAAGGAGTTAAGTTTGTTTGGACGGAGGAATGTGAAGATAATTTCAAGGAATTGAATAGAAGGTTATCCAGTGCACCTGTACTCACACATCCTTGTAGTGGAGAAAGGTTTTTGATCTACAATGATGCATCCAAGAAGGGGATGGGGTGTGTTCTTATGAAAAATGATATGGTGATAGCTTATGCCTCACGACAGTTGAAAATCCATGAGAAAAATTACCCAACTCATGATTTGGAGTTAGCTGCGGTAATCTTTACATTAAAGATTTGGAGGAAATATCTTTATGGAGAAAGGTGTGATATTTATACTGATCATAAATGCTATAAGTATATGTTCACACAAAAGGAGCTGAATATGTGCCAAAGAAGATGGTTGGAGCTGATAAAGGAATACAACTACTCAATTCATTACCACCCTGGGAAAGAAAACAAGGTGGGAAATGCATTAAGTCGAGAAGACCATGCTATATAATCCATGATGAGGATCACAAAAGATCCAATATTTATGGATTTACAAAGGATGGATCTTGGAACTATAATGGAAGGGGAAAATCATATCGTTCTCAATTGAATGTTCAACCATCTATACATGTGAAGATTAAAGGGGCACAGAAAGAAGATGTATAGTTACAAAAGAAGGTGAGAAATGTTCCTGAATTCAACCTTGATTGTGATGGGATAATAAAATTCAGGAATCGGGTTTGTGTTCATCCCATCCCAGAATTAAAGAAGGATCTGCTGAATGAGGCTCATAGTTCTTCATTCTCTATTCATCCTGGAAGCACGAAGATGTATAGGGACTGTAACACCCCGAGATTTCACGATACGCCTCTCTATAAATAATGCAATAGCTTACATTTTACGCAAGTTCGAGTTCTAACACACCGTGACTAATCAAAGTAGCCATTATTAATAGTAATACCCACTTTTTAAAATTATAGAAATTTTAAATTTCAAAATGGAATTCATTTTTGTATTCTTAATATTTAAATTATCCTATGTTGAATTTTTTGTAATTTTTCGAGAACTTCAAAATTTTTATAAATAGTGTAAAATACTTAAAAACAACTTTTTAAGCAAAATAATTTATAGTGATAAATTATACTATTTAGTGGTTTTAATGTATAATTAGAATATATTTTTACCATTTTATCCAATGGTGGTCTTTAGAATTAATTTAACATTGAAATTGGACATAAACAATTGCCAATCTTTTGATATAAATTATTTCTTAAAAACACGCTATTTGTTGTGATAGTGGGAATTAATTATAAAATTAATTAATGCGACTAATATGTTTGGAATTTTGTAAAATAGACATCATTTTTTAATTCGGAATATCAATTATAGATTAGAGTGAAATTTTGGCATTGTTCTGAAAAACTTCAATTTTTGATGAATAGTGAAACCACTAAGTGGTAGTTAAATAACTGATTTTTCGTTTAAATGAAATATTACCACTTCTGTGATTTGATTTTCAAAAATCCGACATACATGGTTGTCATTAAGAAGTAAAATGTGGTTCAATGAGATTAAAATAATTTTTTTGATGAATAGTAACTTTTAAGTTCTTAATCGCGATTAGAGGTAATTAGTGTAGTTTAAGGTAAAAATAATGTTTTAATAATATGAGATGAGCATGAAACTTGTCATACTCCTATTGGATGAGTCATGGCCGACCAAGAAAACCCATGGGTCAACTTGGGGACCCCATGGAGCCACTTTGGTTGGAAAATGACATTAATATATATTTATTTAATGTTAAAATTAAATTGACACAAACATGAGTTATTCTACTAAAACAGTTTTTAAGTGGGGTTACACAAGTCCTAATTTTGACTATAAATAATCATTAGAAAGATAAAAAGATTTACTAAATCATTGTATTTTTTTTTATAATTTTTAGACATTAAATAAATTAAATTATTTACGACATCATTATGATGCAGCGATGACCTCATTATTTAACGATTTTAATAAAATGAAAACATAATGTACAATCTAAGGCTTAAACGTGTCCAAATACTATTGGATGGATAGATTTAGAACCCTTATCACCTTATCCACGAATTATATAAGTGTGGGACCTTTAGAATCCGAAAATCATTGTATAATAATGTAAAATTTCCTTACTTTTCAAGAGTGCCCCTCCTCTCCTCTTATAAAAGGCCCCCACCTCTACCACCTCATTCACACATTCAAGCCATTTGGCTCGGCCAAACTCTGCCAAAATACTCTCCCAACTTCCCCCTATTACTCCTAGAAGCCTCACTTTGGGCAGAACTCTTCCAAAGGAAGCCTTTGGCTCAAATCAAAAAGAGTTACCCGATTTTGAGGTATATAAAAATTTTATTGAACTTTCACCCTCTTTTACCCACTTCCTAGGAGAATTTCCAAAATCACATAAAACCTAATTTCACTGCTTCTATGAGTGGAATTTCGAAAATCTGAGAGACACGGTTAATATTAAGGACTAAAATGTGGTTCAATGAGATGAAAATAATTTTTGGTGAAAAATAACTTTTTACTTTTTTTACCACGGTTAAAAGTAAATAGGGTAATTAAGGGTAAAAATGATATTATTATTACCCTAAAACATGTCCTAATTCTATTGGATAAGTGTAATTCGACCAAAAAAAACCTTATTAATAAAATATGACCATTTAGGCCCACATGGATTAGATTATGACATTTATTATTAATTTATTTAAAGAAGGGTTAAAATAGTTAAAATCAAAGTTTAATAACTAAATCATTTTTAATATACGGTTATAAATAAGATAAATTCAACTATAAACATTAATTAGGAATCTAAAAATATTTCCTACATAGTGGTATTTTATTTACAATTTTAGACATGAAATAATTTAATTTATTGATGACAAAATGATGATGTAGTAATTATCTTATTAATGAAATATTAACAAAATTGTTGTTATAAATACCCAAATAAATGAAAATTCAGACTTTTTATGAATTAAACTAATTTTATATTTTAATATTACATGTTAATATTGATTTAATAAACTTTTTTCGAACTAATATTTCTGTTATGTGTTTCAAAAAAATCAATTACCAAATAGTGTCAAAATTGACATAAAATTGTTATTTAAACAAATATTATATTATTAAATGTTATTTTATTCCTAAAAATATAAGGATCGAAAAAATAACTTAGATAAGGTTATATATATTAATAATAAACAACTTGGGGTTCGTTTTGATTGTTATAGTAAGTTCATTAACCTTATAGTGTAAGAAAACATGAAGACACGGTAAAAGTTAAATTATCTAAC
The DNA here is from genome assembly GCA_963277665.1 of Viscum album. Classification (NCBI taxonomy): domain Eukaryota; kingdom Viridiplantae; phylum Streptophyta; class Magnoliopsida; order Santalales; family Viscaceae; genus Viscum; species Viscum album. The sequence continues at coordinate 1,405,270,977 of OY728123.1, forward strand.
TTAAAGTTAAATCTAAATGATAAGTTTAAAATAGATACCTAAACTTGTCTAAATTATATTGGATGAAAGGATTGCGACCCATCCCCACTTTATCTTCTAAATAAATAAATTTGGAGCTATTAAAAACCGAATATGACTTTATAATAAAATAATATTTTTAGTTTTTCCAAAGGTGCCCCTCTCCCCCCTTATAAAAGTGCACCTCCTCCCTCTCTTCCTCACACCACTTTGAGCCTTCAAGCTCGAAATACACCTGCCAAATTATCTTCTCCACTTCCCTATAAACATCCTAGAGGTCCAGGTATTCTTCAAAGACCATTTTTAGTGCCCTAAGAGGAGGTCTCAAAGTGGCGCTTCAAAGAAGAGGTAATGTCCGTTACCGATTCTTTCAAATTTAATTCTTCTTCAAATTCTTCTTATTCGGATGTTTCATTATGAAGTAATAACATCAGTATCACTCATATACTGATATGTTATTATAAGTATGAAACAACACTATTTCGACATCTATCCATCCTACAGAAAACGAAATCACCGCACGTGCGTACGTACGGAATACCGTCTGCACACCGTGGTGTAATCTATTTTCCACCACCACCTTACTTGGATGGATATAATGGTGTAAATAATAACTATATATTATTATTTTAAAGTTATATTGATTCTTAAATAGTATACATACACTCCAATACAATTCCACAATCATGGGAACGATGTCATCACTCGTGCATACGTACGGAATACCGTCTCCACGATGTGATGCGACTCATTCTACATGATATTCATTGCATAATGATTATATAAATGAATTTAATGAATTAATATGATATATATTACACTAATACCATTCTGGAAATGAGGTATCTATAAACTAAAGAGAAGAATAAGAATTTATTTGACAAAACACGCATAAGAACAAAAAGTAATAAACACCCGAATAACAAGTAGCAATGAAATATTACTAATAAGAAGCTAAGAATATGGACATATATGATATAATAACAATGAGTATGATTATTTAAATAAGTCAATGACATTATTTAAATCATCATACATGAGGTTCAGACACTTAAAAAGAAAATCAGACCTTAGGTAAGGGAAAATCTCGCAATCTCAATTTTTATCCGAGATTGTTTATACATCAAAATTTACTGTGGAATAATTTATCATACACATCCATGTTTACTCAATGTGTAATATTATTTCCATCCATATAAAATTGTTTAAATCCAATTTTACCTTTCGGTGAGTTTTTAGTAAAAGATATGAAAGGATTTTTTTGTCGTTTTTCGTACGAGGCCTTTTTTGACTTTTCCGACAAAAGTACGAGAAGAATGTTTTTTTAACTTATACGGCATGAATGTATTTTTAAAACATTATTTTCAAGAATATAATTTTACAAGTTTTCAAGTTTATTTTCAATCAACTTATTTTATTTTAAAATTGTATGACATGTTATGAAAGGAAAATGTTTCTGAAGTAGAAATGATATTTTCTTAAAAAATGGAGTTCAAGTGTTTTATCAAAATTATTTTACATCTAAGATAATATAGAGTTCTTTTTCTATCCCTATTATTACATTGATTTGATTATGTTGTGATGGAATTATTTTTATGAATTCCTTTATCTTATATGAATTTTTTTATGATGTCATGATGGTTAAGAATCCCATTTTTATTACATGGGTTATGCAATGATGTGTAATTTATGATTTTGTGGCACACATAAGAATGTAGTCATTATGAGATGGGTAGGACCTATATCTCCCTCCAATGCATTGGGTAAAGATTTATATATCATGAGATAGACATGGCTAGAACGGCAGGTTAAACCGGTTCAGTGAAATAGGACTGAAACGAGAAGTGAACTCGGTTCAGAAATGGACTCTGTCTGCTATGATAGTCTTGGAAATGTGTCTCGACTACTTAGAAATGATTCTCTATGATTATTTGTGTATGCCAAAAAGTTCTATGTTTTAGGTTATGATTATTGGGATTACATTTCACTACTATGATTTATCCCATGTTATGAAATTATGATCTCTTTTGCAGGTTAAGATTTCCAAAATGTTATGTTCTTATGAATATGATGTGATTGATATTTCTTTTCTTTACCCTTACTGAGCATTTGAGGTCACCCTTTTGTATGTTTTCTTTCACCTAGTCAGGAAGAAGGTTATTAAGTAGGATATTCCAAAAGGGACTCTAGATATGATGAAATAAATGGGAGACAATATAGATTCTTTATGAACCAGTTGTTTATGTTTCCCAGTTTCTAAAGACACTATACCTCTTTGTTCCTTTAATGGTTTTGTTATATGTTGTAATAAGTGTACTTCAATTTTGATGTATTAACAATGTATGCAAAGTATGTGTCTTTATAGTTGGTATCAAAGGAAAGGTATAGTCATCCTTTGGAAACTAGGATGTGAAATACTTAGTAAGAACCCTAATGATAAGTCTAATCATAGAACACAATCTTAATGTTTTAGAAATGGCCATGAAAAACCTTTGATAAGAACTTAAGTGTAAAATTTTATTCTTGATTATGTGTTTTTCCTATTATAATTAGTGTTACTCACACTATTCTTCTTGGTTTTAGTCAATGGATGGAACCTGAAGGAACCGTGTTAATGCGGAATGCGATGATTGTACCCCTGAGCAGCCAAACGTTATGGGAGCTGGAATGAAAAATCTTGTAGCCATTCTCACACAACTTTCTCAAGCTATGAATCATGCATGACTTCCAAACGAGCAAAGGAAGGAGCAACATTCTGTTGAATCCTTCATGAGGCAGCATCCACCTTCATTCAGCGGGTCTTCTAATCCGTTAGTGGCTGAACAATGGATCAGTACCACTGAAAAGATATTTTCAGTTCTTCAATGTTCTGAACATGATAAAGTCATCTGAGCAGTTTATCGTTTGGAAGGTGATTCTGATCAATGGTGGAATCGTATTAAGAATACGAGGAAAATGGATGAAATTGAGTCCATGGAATGGGACGAGTTCAAGAACTTATTTTTCAATAAGTACTTCCCTCCTATTCTCCGAACAAAGATGGAGAAGGAGTTTCTTGAACTAAAGAAAAAGGATGAGGAATCTCTTGGTACCTACGAAGCAAATTTTACATGACTTGTAAGGTACGCTTATCGTATTATTATCCAACCTGAGAGTAAGATTGATCGATTCATTAGTGGCTTAAAAACAAGTCTTCTATGGGCATTAGCCATAAGGGAATTAAATAGATACGAGGAAATGTTTCAATGGGCTCTCAAGGTTGAGATGGAGATTGGTGTAACCCATTAGTCACATGGGTTTGATAAGAAGAGGATAATGGAATTAAAAGGAAAATCTAAAGAGCACACTAAAAAGAAGATGAGTTTTCCCTTATGATCAAAGTGTGGAAAGAAACATGTAGTAAATTGTCTTAAGGGGACAAGAAAATGTTATCGGGAAATTTAATGTCGAAATAATGGGAAGAAGATGTCTAATGATGAAAACAAAGGAAGAGATACACAGAATGAACCTACTACACTTCAATGTTTCAGGTTAAGAAGATGAGGCATTATGACAATAAATTCCCAAATCCAAGGGTTGATGATGATGATCGACATCAACAAAATCTTAAGGCTAAAACAAAGGAAAGTCACATGAAATTACTATCGGCGATGTGGAGTACGACAACGAAGTGGTGAGAGGTACACTTACCATCCACTCTAAAGTAGCAAATGTTTTATCTGATTATGGATCCATCCACTCTTTTATTTCTGAAGAGTTTTCTAAGGGTATCACCATATTACCTCAACAATTAGATTTTGAGTTAGCTGTGACAACTCCTAATGGCACAACAGGCGCATCAAAAGTTTATAATTCTTCTCTGATTGAAGTTTGTGGGAAAGTGATTCCTGTAAATCTTGTGATCCTTCCTATAGTGGAATTTGATGTGATTCTTGGAATGGATTGGCTTTCTTTATATGGAGCTCGTATCAATTTCCAAATAAGGGAAGTCACATTTCATATTCCGGATCAATCTATGATCGTCTATCGATGCAAGGATGAACATAACCTTCCAGTGGAAATTTCCTCCATCTTATGGGTTTTGATACCACTAAATGAAGGTTATTTATCTCAAATGGTTGGTGAGAAAATCATGATTAAGAATATTACCATTGTACGGGAGTTTGACGATGTCTTTCCGGAGGAATTTTTGGGTCTTCCACCAAATTTTGAAGTTGAGTTTTCAATAGAACTCGTACCGGGTGCTTTGCCTATTTCAAAGACACCTTATAGAATGACCCCAATTGAGTTGCAGGAATTAAATAAGAGACTCCAAGAGAATCTTGATTAAGGATTCATATTTCCTAGTGCGTCACCTTGGGGAGAACCTGTTCTGTTTGTTAAGAAGAAAGATGGATCAATGAGACTCTGCATTGATTATCGAGAACTTAACAAGATCACTATCAAGAACAAATAACCTCTCCCACGCATTGATGAATTATTTGACCAACTACGCGGAGCTCAATACTTTTCCAAGATTGATCTTCATTCAGGGTATCATCAATTAAGGGTCAAAAGGGAGGATATACCAAAGACGGATTTCCGTACAAGGTTCGGACACTATGAATTTATAGTGATGCCATTTGGTCTTACTAATTCCTCTGCTATCTTCATGGATCTGATGAATAGAGTCTTTAGAGACTATCTTGATCATTTTGTGGTAGTCTTTATAGATGATATTCTTGTCTATTAAAATAGAAAGGAAGAACATGAAGATCATTTGAGAATTATATTGAAGACCCTGAGAAAGAAGAAACATTATTCCAAATTTACCAAGTGTGAATTTTGGCTTCGAAAAGTTGCATTTTTGGGTCACATAATCTCAAAAGAGGGGATATCTGTGGATCCAACAAAAACAGAGGTTATCGAAAGATGGTCGAGACCAACAATAGTAACTGAGATCCGAAGTTTTCTTGGTTTGGCTGGATATTATCGACGTTTTGTGATGGATTTTTCACGATTATCTAATCCACTCACCAAGTTGACTCGGAAAGGAGTTAAGTTTGTTTGGACGGAAGAATGTGAAGATAATTTCAAGGAATTGAATAGAAGGTTATCCAGTGCACCTGTACTCACACATCCTTGTAGTGGAGAAAGGTTTTTGATCTACAATGATGCATCCAAGAAGGGGATGGGGTGTGTTCTTATGAAAAATGATATGGTGATAGCTTATGCCTCACGACAGTTGAAAATCCATGAGCAAAATTACCCAACTCAGGATTTGGAGTTAGCTGCGGTAATCTTTACATTAAAGATTTGGAGGAATTATCTTTATGGAGAAAGGTGTGATATTTATACTGATCATAAACTCTATAAGTATATGTTCACACAAAAGGAGCTGAATATGTGCCAAAGAAGATGGTTGGAGCTGATAAAGAAATACAACTACTCAATTCATTACCACCCTGGGAAAGAAAACAAGGTGGGAAATGCATTAAGTCGAGAAGACCATGCTATATAATCCATGATGAGGATCACAAAAGATCCAATATTTATGGATTTACAAAGGATGGATCTTGGAACTATAATGGAAGGGGAAAATCATATCTTTCTCAATTGAATGTTCAACCATCTATACATGTGAATATTAAAGGGGCACAGAAAGAAGATGTATAGTTACAAAAGAAGGTGAGAAATGTTCCTGAATTCAACCTTGATTGTGATGGGATAATAAAATTCAGGAATCGGGTTTGTGTTCATCCCATCCCAGAATTAAAGAAGGATCTGCTGAATGAGGCTCATAGTTCTTCATTCTCTATTCATCCTGGAAGCACGAAGATGTATAGGGACTGTAACACCCCGAGATTTCACGATACGCCTCTCTATAAATAATGCAATAGCTTACATTTTACGCAAGTTCGAGTTCTAACACACTGCGACTAATCAAAGTAGCCATTATTAATAGTAATACCCACTTTTTAAAATTATAGAAATTTTAAATTTCAAAATGGAATTCATTTTTGTATTCTTAATATTTAAATTATCCTATGTTGAATTTTTTGTAATTTTCTGAGAACTTCCAAATTTTTATAAATAGTGTAAAATACTTAAAAACAACTTTTTTAAGCAAAATAATTTATAGTGATAAATTATACTATTTAGTGGTTTTAATGTATAATTAGAATATATTTTTACCATTTTATCCAATGGTGGTCTTTAGAATTAATTTAACATTGAAATTGGACATAAACAATTGCCAATCTTTTGATATAAATTATTTCTTAAAAACACGCTATTTGTTGTGATAGTGGGAATTAATTATAAAATTAATTAATGCGACTTATATGTTTGGAATTTTGTAAAATAGACATCATTTTTTAATTCGGAATATCAATTATAGATTAGGGTGAAATTTTGGCATTGTTCTGAAAAACTTCAATTTTTGATGAATAGTGAAACCACTAAGTGGTAGTTAAATAACTGATTTTTCGTTTAAATGAAATAATACCACTTCTGTGATTTGATTTTCAAAAATCCGACATACATGGTTGTCATTAAGAAGTAAAATGTGGTTCAATGAGATTAAAATAATTTTTTTTGATGAATAGTAACTTTTAAGTTCTTAATCGCGATTAGAGGTAATTAGTGTAGTTTAAGGTAAAAATAATGTTTTAATAATATGAGATGAGCATGACACTTGTCATACTCCTATTGGATGAGTCATGGCCGACCAAGAAAACCCATGGGTCAACTTGGGGACCCCATGGAGCCACTTTGGTTGGAAAATGACATTAATATATATTTATTTAATGTTGAAATTAAATTGACACAAACATGAGTTATTCTACTAAAACAGTTTTTAAGTGGGGTTACACAAGTCCTAATTTTGACTATAAATAATCATTAGAAAGATAAAAAGATTTACTAAATCATTGTATTTTTTTTTATAATTTTTAGACATTAAATAAATTAAATTATTTACGACATCATTATGATGCAGCGATGACCTCATTATTTAACGATTTTAATAAAATGAAAACATAATGTACAATCTAAGGCTTAAACGTGTCCAAATACTATTGGATGGGTAGATTTAGAACCCTTATCACCTTATCCACGAATTATATAAGTGTGGGACCTTTAGAATCCGAAAATCATTGTATAATAATGTAAAATTTCCTTACTTTTCAAGAGTGCCCCTCCTCTCCTCTTATAAAAGGCCCCCACCTCTACCACCTCATTCACACATTCAAGCCATTTGGCTCGGCCAAACTCTGCCCAAATACTCTCCCAACTTCCCCCTATTACTCCTAGAAGCCTCACTTTGGGCAGAACTCTTCCAAAGGAAGCCTTTGGCTCAAATCAAAAAGAGTTACCCGATTTTGAGGTATATAAAAATTTTATTGAACTTTCACCGTCTTTTACCCACTTCCTAGGAGAATTTCCAAAATCACATAAAACCTAATTTCGCTGCTTCTATGAGTGGAATTTCGAAAATCTGAGAGACACGGTTAATATCAAGGACTAAAATGTGGTTCAATGAGATGAAAATAATTTTTGGTGAAAAATAACTTTTTACTTTTTTTACCACGGTTAAAAGTAAATAGGGTAATTAAGGGTAAAAATGATATTATTATTACCCTAAAACATGTCATAATTCTATTGGATAAGTGTAATTCGACCAAAAAAAACCTTATTAATAAAATATGACCATTTAGGCCCACATGGATTAGATTAGGACATTTATTATTAATTTATTTAAAGAAGGGTTAAAATAGTTAAAATCAAAGTTTAATAACTAAATCATTTTTAATATATGGTTATAAATAAGATAAATTCAACTATAAACATTAATTAGGAATCTAAAAAGATTTCCTACATAGTGGTATTTTATTTATAATTTTAGACATGAAATAATTTAATTTATTGATGACAAAATGATGATGTAGTAATTATCTTATTAATGAAATATTAACAAAATTGTTGTTATAAATACCCAAATAAATGCAAATTTAGACTTTTTATGAATTAAACTAATTTTATATTTTAATATTACATGTTAATATTGATTTAATAAACTTGTTTCGAACTAATATTACTGTTATGATTTTCAAAAAAATCAATTACCAAATAGTGTCAAAATTGACATAAAATTGTTATTTAAAAAATATTATATTATTAAATGTTATTTTATTCCTAAAAATATAAGGATCGGACAAATAACTTAGATAAGGTTATATATATTAATAATAAACAACTTGGGGTTCGTTTTGATTTATATAGTAAGTTCATTAACCTTATAGTGTAAGAAAACATGAAGACACGGTAAAAGTTAAATTATCTAACTTAAAGTTAAATCTAAATGATAAGTTTAAAATAGATACCTAAACTTGTCTAAATTATATTGGATGAAAGGATTGCGACCCATCCCCACTTTATCTTCGAAATAAATAAATTTGGAGCTATTAAAAACCGAATATGACTTTATAATAAAATAATATTTTTAGTTTTTCCAAAGGTGCCCCTCTCCCCCCTTATAAAAGTGCACCTCCTCCCTCTCTTCCTCACACCACTTTGAGCCTTCAAGCTCGAAATACACCTACCAAATTATCTTCTCCACTTCCCTAGAAACATCCTAGAGGCCCAGGTCTTCTTCAAAGACCATTTTTAGTGCCCTAAGAGGAGGTCTCAAAGTGGCGCTTCAAAGAAGAGGTAATGTCCGTTACCGATTCTTTCAAATTTATTTCTTCTTCAACTTCTTCTTATTCAGATGTTTCATTATGAAGTAATAACATCAGTATCACTCATATACTGATATGTTATTATAAGTATGAAACAACACTATTTCTCCATCTATCCATCCTACAGAAAACGAAATCACCGCACGTGCGTACGTACGAAATACCGTCTCCACACCGTGGTGTAATCTATTTTCCACCACCACCTTACTTGGATGGATATAATGGTGTAAATAATAACTATATATGATTATTTTAAAGTTATATTGATTCTTAAATAGTATACATACACTCCAATACAATTCCACAATCATGGGAACGATGTCATCGCTCGTGCATACGTACGGAATACCGTCTCCACGATGTGATGCGACTCGTTCTACATGATCTTCATTGCATAATGATTATATAAATGAATTTAATGAATTAATATGATATATATTACACTAATACCATTCTGGAAATGAGGTATCTATAAAATAAAGAGAAGAATAAGAATTTATTTGACAAAACACGCATAAGAACAAAAAGTAATAAACACCCGAATAATAAGTAGCAATGAAATATTACTAATAAGAAGCTAAGAATATGGACATATATGATATAATAACAATGAGTATGATTATTTAAATAAGTCAATGACATTATTTAAATCATCATACATGAGTTTCATACACTTAAAAAGAAAATCAGACCTTAGGTAAGGGAAAATCTCGCAATCTTAATTTTTATCCGAGATTGTTTATACATCAGAATTTACTGTGGAATAATTTATCATACACATCCATGTTTACTCAATGTGTAATATTATTTACATCCATATAAAATTGTTTAAATCCAATTTTACCCTTCGGTGAGTTTTTAGTAAAAGATATGAAAGGAATTTTTTGTCGTTTTTCGTACGAGGCCTTTTTTGACTTTTCCGAAAAAAGTACGAGAAGAATGTTTTTTTAACTTATACGGCATGAATATATTTTTAAAACATTATTTTCAAGAATATTCTTTTACAAGTTTTCAAGTTTATTTTCAATAAACTTCTTTTATTTTAAAATTGTATGACATGTTATGAAAGGAAAATGTTTCTGAAGTAGAAAGGATATTTTCTTAAAAAATGGAGTTCAAGTGTTTTATCAAAATTATTTTACATCTAAGATAATATAGAGTTCTTTTCTATCCCTATTATTACAATGATTTGATTATGTTGTGATGGAATTATTTTTATGAATTCCTTTATCTTATATGAATTTTTTTATGATGTCATGATGGTTAAGAATCCCATTTTTATTACATGGGTTATGCAATGATGTGTAATTTATGATTTTGTGGCACACATAAGAATGGAATCATTATGAGATGGGTAGGACCTATATCTCCCTCCAATGCATTGGGTAAAGATTTATATATCATGAGATAGACATGGCTAGAACGGCAGGTTAAACCGGTTCAGTGAAATAGGACTGAAACGAGGAGTGAACTCGGTTCAGAAATGGACTCTGTCTGCTATGATAGTCTTGGAAATGTGTCTTGACTACTAAGAAATGATTCTCTATGATTATTTGTGTATGACACAAAGTTATATGTTTTAGGTTATGATTATTGGGATTACATTTCACTACTATGATTTATCCCATGTTATGAAATTATGATCTCTTTTGCAGGTTAAGATTTCCAAAATGTTATGTTCTTATGAATATGATGTGATTGATATTTCTTTTATTTACCCTTACTGAGCATTTGAGGTCACCCTTTTGTATGTTTTCTTTCACCTGGTCAGAAAGAAGGTTATTAAGTAGGATATTCCAAAAGGGACTCTAGATATGATGAAATAAATGGGAGACAATATAGATGCTTTATGAACCAGTTGTTTATGTTTCCCAGTTTCTAAAGACACTATACCTCTTTGTTCCTTTAATGGTTTTGTTATATGTTGTAATAAGTGTACTTCAATTTTGATGTATTAACAATGTATGAAAAGCATGTGTCTTTATAGTTGGTATCAGAGGAAAGGTATAGTCATCCTTTGGAAACTAGGATGTGAAATACTTAGTAAGAACCCTAATGATAATTTTAGATATATAAAAATTTTATTGAACTTTCGCCGTCTTTTACCCACTTCCTAGGAGAATTTCCAAAATCACATAAAACCTAATTTCACTGCTTCTATGAGTGGAATTTCGAAAATCTGAGAGACACAGTTAATATCAAGGACTAAAATGTGGTTCAATGAGATGAAAATAATTTTTGGTGAAAAATAACTTTTTACTTTTTTTACCACGGTTAAAAGTAAATAGGGTAATTAAGGGTAAAAATGATATTATTATTACCCTAAAACATGTCCTAATTCTATTGGATAAGTTTAATTCGACCAAAAACAACCTTATTAATAAAATATGACCATTTAGGCCCACATGGATTAGATTAGGACATTTATTATTAATTTATTTATAGAAGGGTTAAAATAGTTAAAATCAAAGTTTAATAACTAAATCATTTTTAATATATGGTTATACATAAGATAAATTCAACTATAAACATTAATTAGGAATCTAAAAAGATTTCCTACATAGTGGTATTTTATTTATAATTTTAGACATGAAATAATTTAATTTATTGATGACACAATGATGATGTAGTAATTATCTTATTAATGAAATATTAACAAAATTGTTGTTATAAATACCCAAATAAATGAAAATTCAGACTTTTTATGAATTAAACTAATTTTATATTTTAATATTACATGTTAATATTGATTTAATAAACTTTTTTCGAACTAATATTTCTGTTATGATTTTCAAAAAAATCAATTACCAAATAGTGACAAAATTGACATAAAATTGTTATTTAAAAAAATATTATATTATTAAATGTTATTTTATTCCTAAAAATATAAGGATCGGACAAATAACTTAGATAAGGTTATATATATTAATAATAAACAACTTGGGGTTCGTTTTGATTGTTATAGTAAGTTCATTAACCTTATAGTGTAAGAAAACATGAAGACACGGTAAAAGTTAAATTATCTAACTTAAAGTTAAATCTAAATGATAAGTTTAAAATAGATACCTAAACTTGTCTAAATTATATTGGATGAAATTATTGAGACCCATCCCCACTTTATCTTCGAAATAAATAAATTTGGAGTTATTAAAAACCGAATATGACTTTATAATAAAATAATATTTTTAGTTTTTCCAAAGGTGCCCCTCTCCTCCCTTATAAAAGTGCACCTCCTCCCTCTCTTCCTCACACCACTTTGAGCCTTCAAGCTCGAAATAAACCTGCCAAATTATATTCTACACTTCCATAGAAACATCCTAGAGGCCCAGGTCTTCTTTAAAGACCATTTTTAGTGCCCTAAGAGGAGGTCTCAAAGTGGCGCTTCAAAGAAGAGGTAATGTCCGTTACCGATTCTTTCAAATTTATTTCTTCTTCAACTTCTTCTTATTCGGATGTTTCATTATGAAGTAATAACATCAGTATCAATCATATACTGATATGTTATTATAAGTATGAAACAACACTATTTCTCCATCTATCCATCCTACAGAAAACGAAATCACCGCACGTGCGTACGGAATACCGTCTTCACACCGTGGTGTAATCTATTTTCCACCACCACCTTACTTGGATGGATATAATGGTGTAAATAATAATTATATATGATTATTTTAAAGTTATATTGATTCTTAAATAGTATACATACACTCCAATACAATTCCACAATCATGGGAACGATGTCATCGCTCGTGCATACGTACGGAATACCGTCTCCACGATGTGATGCGACTCGTTCTACATGATCTTCATTGCAAAATGATTATATAAATGAATTTAATTAATTAATATGATATATATTACACTAATACCATTCTGGAAATGAGTTATCTATAAACTAAAGAGAAGAATAAGAATTTATTTGACAAAACACGCATAAGAACAAAAAGTAATAAACACCCGAATAACAAGTAGCAATGAAATATTACTAATAAGAAGCTAAGAATATGGACATATATGATATAATAACAATGAGTATGATTATTTAAATAAGTCAATGACATTATTTAAATCATCATACATGAGCTTCAGACACTTAAAAAAGAAAATCGGACCTTAGGTAAGGGAAAATCTCGCAATCTCAATTTTTATCCGAGATTGTTTATACATCAGAATTTACTGTGGAATAATTTATCATACACATCCATGTTTACTCAATGTGTAATATTATTTCCATCCATATAAAATTGTTTAAATCCAATTTTACCCTTCGGTGAGTTTTTAGTAAAAGATATGAAAGGAATTTTTTGTCGTTTTTCGTACGAGGCCTTTTTTGACTTTTCCGACAAAAGTACGAGAAGAATGTTTTTTTAACTTATACGGCATGAATGTATTTTTAAAAAATTATTTTCAAGAATATTCTTTTACAAGTTTTCAAGTTTATTTTCAATCAACTTCTTTTATTTTAAAATTGTATGACATGTTATGAAAGGAAAATGTTTCTGAAGTAGAAAGGATATTTTCTTAAAAAATGGAGTTCAAGTGTTTTATCAAAATTATTTTACATCTAAGATAATATAGAGTTCTTTTTCTATCCCTATTATTACATTGATTTTATTATGTTGTGATGGAATTATTTTTATGAATTCCTTTATCTTATATGACTTTTTTTATGATGTCATGATGGTTAAGAATCCCATTTTTATTACATGGGTTATGCAATGATGTGTAATTTATGATTTTGTGGCACACATAAGAATGGAATCATTATGAGATGGGTAGGAACTATATCTCCCTCCAATGCATTGGGTAAAGATTTATATATCATGAGATAGACATGGCTAGAAAGGCAGGTTAAACCGGTTCAGTGAAATAGGTCTGAAACGAGGAGTGAACTCGGTTCAGAAATGGACTCTGTCTGCTATGATAGTCTTGGAAATGTGTCTTGACTACTAAGAAATGATTCTCTATGATTATTTGTGTATGCCACAATGTTCTATGTTTTAGGTTATGATTATTGGGATTATATTTCACTACTATGATTTATCCCATGTTATGAAATTATGATCTCTTTTGCAGGTTAAGATTTCCAAAATGTTATGTTCTTATGAATATGATGTGATTGATATTTCTTTTCTTTACCCTTACTGAGCATTTGAGGTAACCCTTTTGTATGTTTTCTTTCACCTGGTCATGAAGAAGGTTATTAAGTAGGATATTCCAAAAGGGACTCTAGATATGATGAAATAAATGGGAGACAATATAGATGCTTTATGAACCAGTTGTTTATGTTTCCCAGTTTCTAAAGACACTATACCTCTTTGTTCCTTTAATGGTTTTTTTATATGTTGTAATAAGTGTACTTCAATTTTGATGTATTAACAATGTATGCAAAGTATGTGTCTTTATAGTTGGTATCAGAGGAAAGGTATAGTCATCCTTTGGAAACTAGGATGTGAAATACTAGGTAAGAACCCTAATGATAAGTCTAATCATAGAACACAATCTTAATGTTTTAGAAATGGCCATGAAAAACCTATAATAAGAACTTAAGTGTAAAATTTTAATCTTGATTATGTGTTTTTCCTATTATAATTAGTGGTACTCACACTATTCTTCTTGGTTTTAGTCAATGGATGGAACCTGAAGGAACCGTGTTAATGCGGAATGCGATGATTGTACCCCTGAGCAGCCAAACGTTATGGGAGCTGGAATGAAAAATCTTGTAGCCATTCTCACACAACTTTCTCAAGCTATGAATCATGCATGAATTCCAAACGAGCAAAGGAAGGAGCAACATTCTGTTGAATCCTTCATGAGGCAGCATCCACCTTCATTCAGCAGGTCTTCTAATCCGTTAGTGGCTGAACAATGGATCAGTACCACTGAAAAGATATTTTCAGTTCTTCAATGTTCTGAACATGATAAAGTCATATGAGCAGTTTATCGTTTGGAAGGTGATTCTGATCAATGGTGGAATCGTATTAAGAATACGAGGCAAATGGATGAAATTGAGTCCATGGAATGGGACGAGTTCAAGAACTTATTTTTCAATAAGTAATTCCCTCCTAATCTCCGAACAAAGATGGAGAAGGAGTTTCTTGAACTAAAGAAAAAGGATGAGGAATCTGTTGGTACCTACGAAGCAAATTTTACATGACTTGTAAGGTACGCTTCTCGTATTATTATCCAACCTGAGAGTAAGATCGATCGATTCATTAGTGGCTTAAAACCAAGTCTTCTAAGGGCATTATCCATAAGGGAATTCAATAGATACGAGGAAATTTTTCGATGGTCTCTCAAGGTTGAGATGGAGATTGGTGTAACCCATCAGTCACATGGGTTTGATAAGAAGAGGATAATGGAATTAAAAGGAAAATCTAAAGAGCACACTAAAAATAAGATGAGTTTTACCTTATGATCAAAGTGTGCAAAGAAACATGTAGTAAATTGTCTTAAGGGGACAAGAAAATGTTATCGGGAAATTTAATGTCGAAATAATGGGAAGAAGATGTCTAATGATGCAAACAAAGGAAGAGATACACAGAATGAACCTACTACACTTCAATGTTTCAGGTTCAAGAAGATGAGGCATTATGACAATAAATTCCCAAATCCAAGGGTTGATGATGATGATCTACATCAACAAAATCTTAAGGCTAAAACAAAGGAAAGTCACATGAAATTACTATCGGCGATGTGGAGTACGACAACGAAGTGGTGATAGGTACACTTACCATCCACTCTAAAGTAGCAAATGTTTTATCTGATTATGGATCCATCCACTCTTTTATTTCTGAAGATTTTTCTAAGGGTATCACCATATTACCTCAACAATTAGATTTTTAGTTAGCTGTGACAACTCCTAATGGCACAACAGGCGCATCAAAAGTTTATAATTCTTCTCTGATTGAAGTTTGTGGGAAAGTGATTCCTGTAAATCTTGTGATCCTTCCTATAGTGGAATTTGATGTGATTCTTGGAATGGATTGAATTTCTTTATATGGAGCTCATATCAATTTCCAAATAAGGGAAGTCACATTTCATATTCCGGATCAATCTATGATCGTCTATCGATGCAAGGACGAACATAACCTTCCAGTGGAAATTTCCTCCATCTTATGGGTTTTGATACCACTAAATGAAGGTTATTTATCTAAAATGGTTGGTGAGAAAATCATGATTAAGAATATTACCATTGTACGGGAGTTTGACGATGTCTTTTCGGAGGAATTTTTGGGTCTTCCACCAAATTTTGAAGTTGAGTTTTCAATAGAACTCGTACCGGGTGCTTTGCCTATTTCAAAGACACCTTATAGAATGACCCCAATTGAGTTGCAGGAATTAAATAAGCGACTCCAAGAGAAATTTGATAAAGGATTCATATTTCCTAGTGCGTCACCTTGGGGATAACCTGTTCTGTTTATTAAGAAGAAAGATGGATCAATGAGACTCTGCATTGATTATCGAGAACTTAACAAGATCACTATCAAGAACAAATAACCTCTCCCACGCATTGATGAATTATTTGACCAACTACGCGGAGCTCAATACTTTTCCAAGATTGATCTTCATTCAGGGTATCATCAATTAAGGGTCAAAAGGGAGGATATACCAAAGACGGATTTCCGTACAAGGTTCGGACACTATGAATTTATAGTGATTCCATTTGGTCTTACTAATTCCTCTGCTATCTTCATGGATCTGATGAATAGAGTCTTTAGAGACTATCTTGATCATTTTGTGGTAGTATTTATAGACTATATTCTTGTCTATTAAAATAGAAAGGAAGAACATGAAGATCATTTGAGAATTATATTGAAGACCCTGAGAAAGAAGAAACATTATTCCAAATTTACCAAGTGTGAATTTTGGGTTCGAAAAGTTGCATTTTTGGGTCACATAATCTCAAAAGAGGGGATATCTGTGGATCCAACAAAAACAGAGGTTATCGAAAGATGGTCGAGACCAAAAATAGTAACTGAGATCCGAAGTTTTCTTGGTTTGGCTGGATATTATCGACGTTTTGTGAAGGATTTTTCACGATTATCTAATCGACTCACCAAGTTGACTCGGAAAGGAGTTAAGTTTGTTTGGACGGAGGAATGTGAAGATAATTTCAAGGAATTGAATAGAAGGTTATCCAGTGCACCTGTACTCACACATCCTTGTAGTGGAGAAAGGTTTTTGATCTACAATGATGCATCCAAGAAGGGGCTGGGGTGTGTTCTTATAAAAAATGATATGGTGATAGCTTATGCCTCACGACAGTTGAAAATACATGAGCAAAATTACCCAACTCATGATTTGGAGTTAGCTGCGGTAATCTTTACATTAAAGATTTGGAGGCATTATCTTTATGGAGAAAGGTGTGATATTTATACTGATCATAAATGCTATAAGTATATGTTCACACAAAAGGAGCTGAATATGTGCCAAAGAAGATGGTTGGAGCTGATAAAGGATTACAACTACTCAATTCATTACCACCCTGGGAAAGAAAACAAGGTGGGAAATGCATTAAGTCAAGAAGAGCATGCTATATAATCCATGATGAGGATCACAAAAGATCCAATATTTATGGATTTACAAAGGATGGATCTTGGAATTATAATGGAAGGGGAAAATCATATCTTTCTCAATTGAATGTTCAACCATCTATACATGTGAAGATTAAAGGGGCACAGAAAGAAGATGTATAGTTACAAAAGAAGGTGAGAAATGTTCCTGAATTCAACCTTGATTGTGATGGGATAATAAAATTCAGGAATCGGGTTTGTGTTCATCCCATACCAGAATTAAAGAAGGATCTGCTGAATGAGGCTCATAGTTCTTCATTCTCTATTCATCCTGGAAGCACGAAGATGTATAGGGACTGTAACACCCCTAGCTTTCACGATACGCCTCTCTATCAATAATACAATAGCTTGCATTTTACGCAAGTTCGAGTTATAACACACCGCGACTAATCAAAGTAGCCATTATTAATAGTAATACCCACTTTTTAAAATTATAGAAATTTTAAATTTCAAAATGGAATTCATTTTTGTATTCTTAATATTTAAATTATCCTATGTTGAATTTTTTGTAATTTTCTGAGAACTTCCAAATTTT
Source organism: Viscum album (assembly GCA_963277665.1). NCBI lineage: Eukaryota > Viridiplantae > Streptophyta > Magnoliopsida > Santalales > Viscaceae > Viscum > Viscum album. The sequence goes on from OY728123.1 coordinate 1,405,288,826, forward strand.
TATAAATAGTGTAAAATACTTAAAAACAACTTTTTTAAGAAAAATAATTTATAGTGATAAATTATACTATTTAGTGGTTTTAATGTATAATTAGAATATATTTTTACCATTTTATCCAATGGTGGTCTTTAGAATTAATTTAACATTGAAATTGGACATAAACAATTGCCAATCTTTTGATATAAATTATTTCTTAAAAACACGCTATTTGTTGTGATAGTGGGAATTAATTATAAAATTAATTAATGCGACTTATATGTTTGGAATTTTTTAAAATAGACATCATTTTTTAATTCGGAATATCAATTATAGCTTAGGGTGAAATTTTGGCATTGTTCTGAAAAACTTCAATTTTTGATGAATAGTGAAACCACTAAGTGGTAGTTAAATAACTGATTTTTCGTTTAAATGAAATATTACCACTTATGTGATTTGATTTTCAAAAATCCGACATACATGGTTGTCATTAAGAAGTAAAATTTGGTTCAATGAGATTAAAATAATTTTTTTGATGAATAGTAACTTTTAAGTTCTTAATCGCGATTAGAGGTAATTAGTGTAGTTTAAGGTAAAAATAATGTTTTAATAATATGAGATGAGCATGAAACTTGTCATACTCCTATTGGATGAGTCATGGCCGACCAAGAAAACCCATGGGTCAACTTGGGGACCCCATGGAGCCACATTGGTTGGAAAATGACATTAATATATATTTATTTAATGTTAAAATTAAATTGACACAAACATGAGTTGTTCTACTAAAACAGTTTTTAAGTGGGGTTACACAAGTCCTAATTTTGACTATAAATAATCATTAGAAAGATAAAAAGATTTACTAAATCATTGTATTTTTTTTATAATTTTTAGACATTAAATAAATTAAATTATTTACGACATCATTATGATGCAGCGATGACCTCATTATTTAACGATTTTAATAAAATGAAAACATAATGTACAATCTAAGGCTTAAACGTGTCCAAATACTATTGGATGGGTAGATTTATAACCCTTATCACCTTATCCTAGAATTATATAAGTGTGGGACCTTTAGAATCCGAAAATCATTGTATAATAATGTAAAATTTCCTTACTTTTCAAGAGTGCCCCTCCTCTCCTCTTATAAAAGGCCCCCACCTCTACCACCTCATTCACACATTCAAGCCATTTGGCTCGGCCAAACTCTGCCCAAATACTCTCCCAACTTCCCCCTATTACTCCTAGAAGCCTCACTTTGGGCAGAACTCTTCCCAAGGAAGCCTTTGGCTCAAATCAAAAAGAGTTACCCGATTTTGAGGTATATAAAAATTTTATTGAACTTTCACCGTCTTTTACCCACTTCCTAGGAGAATTTCCAAAATCACATAAAACCTAATTTCACTGCATCTATGAGTGGAATTTCTAAAATCTGAGAGACACGGTTAATATCAAGGACTAAAATGTGGTTCAATGAGATGAAAATAATTTTTGGTGAAAAATAACTTTTTACTTTTTTTACCACGGTTAAAAGTAAATAGGGTAATTAAGGGTAAAAATGATATTATTTTTACCCTAAAACATGTCCTAATTCTATTGGATAAGTGTAATTCGACCAAAAACAACCTTATTAATAAAATATGACCATTTAGGCCCACATGGATTTGATTAGGACATTTATTATTAATTTATTTAATGAAGGGTTAAAATAGTTAAAATCAAAGTTTAATAACTAAATCATTTTTAATATATGGTTATACATAAGATAAATTCAACTATAAACATTAATTAGGAATCTAAAAATATTTCCTACATAGTGGTATTTTATTTATAATTTTAGACATGAAATAATTTAATTTATTGATGACACAATGATGATGTAGTAATTATCTTATTAATGAAATATTAACAAAATTGTTGTTATAAATACCCAAATAAATGCAGATTCAGACTTTTTATGAATTAAACTAATTTTATATTTTAATATTACATGTTAATATTTATTTAATAAACTTTTTTAGAACTAATATTTCTGTTATGATTTTCAAAAAAATCAATTACCAAATAGTGTCAAAATTGACATAAAATTGTTATTTAAAAAACTATTATATTATTAAATGTTATTTTATTCCTAAAAATATAAGGATCGGACAAATAACTTAGATAAGGTTATATATATTAATAATAAACAACTTGGGGTTCGTTTTGATTGTTATAGTAAGTTTATTAACCTTATAGTGTAAGAAAACATGAAGACACGGTAAAAGTTAAATTATCTAACTTAAAGTTAAATCTAAATGATAAGTTTAAAATAGATACCTAAACTTGTCTAAATTCTATTGGATGAAAGGATTGCGACCGATCCCCACTTTATCTTCGAAATAAATAAATTTGGAGCTATTAAAAACCGAATATGACTTTATAATAAAATAATAATTTTAGTTTTTCCAAAGGTGCCCCTCTCCTCCCTTATAAAAGTGCACCTCCCCCCTCTCTTCCTCACACCACTTTGAGCCTTCAAGCTCGAAATACACCTGCCAAATTATCTTCTACACTTCCCTAGAAACATCCTAGAGGCCCAGGTCTTCTTCAAAGACCATTTTTAGTGCCCTAAGAGGAGGTCTCAAAGTGGCGCTTCAAAGAAGAGGTAATGTCCGTTACCGATTTTTTCAAATTTATTTCTTCTTCAACTTCTTCTTATTTGGCTGTTTCATTATGAAGTAATAACATCAGTATCACTCATATACTGATATGTTATTATAAGTATGAAACAAAACTATTTCGCCATCTATCCATCCTACAGAAAACGAAATCACCGCACGTGCGTACGTACGAAATACCGTCTCCACACCGTGGTGTAATCTATTTTCCACCACCACCTTACTTGGATGGATATAATGGTGTAAATAATAACTATATATGATTATTTTAAAGTTATATTTATTCTTAAATAGTATACATACACTCCAATACAATTCCACAATCATGGGAACGATGTCATCGCTCGTGCATACGTACGGAATACCGTCTCCACGATGTGATGCGACTCGTTCTACATGATCTTCATTGCATAATGATTATATAAATGAATTTAATGAATTAATATGATATATATTACACTAATACCATTCTGGAAATGAGGTATCTATAAACTAAAGAGAAGAATAAGAATTTATTTGACAAAACACGCATAAGAACAAAAAGTAATAAACACCCGAATAACAAGTAGCAATGAAATATTACTAATAAGAAGCTAAGAATATGGATATATATGATATAATAACAATTAGTATGATTATTTAAATAAGTCAATGACATTATTTAAATCATCATACATGAGGTTCAGACACTTAAAAAGAAAATCGGACCTTAGGTAGAGGAAAATCTCGCAATCTCAATTTTTATCCGAGATTGTTTATACATCAGAATTTACTGTGGAATAATTTATCATACACATCGATGTTTACTCAATGTGTAATATTATTTCCATCCATATAAAATTGTTTAAATCCAATTTTACCCTTCGGTGAGTTTTTAGTAAAAGATATGAAAGGAATTTTTTGTCGTTTTTCGTACGATGCCTTTTTTGACTTTTCCGACAAAAGTACGAGAAGAATGTTTTTTTAACTTATACGGCATGAATGTATTTTTAAAACATTATTTTCAAGAATATTCTTTTACAAGTTTTCAAGTTTATTTTCAATCAACTTCTTTTATTTTAAAATTGTATGACATGTTATGAAAGGAAAATGTTTCTGAAGTAGAAAGGATATTTTCTTAAAAAATGGAGTTCAAGTGTTTTATCAAAATTATTTTACATCTAAGATAATATAGAGTTCTTTTTCTATCCCTATTATTACATTGATTTGATTATGTTGTGATGAAATTATTTTTATGAATTCCTTTATCTTATATGAATTTTTTTATGATGTCATGATGGTTAAGAATCCCATTTTTATTACATGGGTTATGCAATGATGTGTAATTTATGATTTTGTGGCACACATAAGAATGGAATCATTATGAGATGGGTAGGAACTATATCTCCCTCCAATGCATTGGGTAAAGATTTATATATCATGAGATAGACATGGCTAGAACGGCAGGTTAAACCGGTTCAGTGAAATAGGACTGAAACGAGGAGTGAACGCGGTTCAGAAATGGACTCTGTCTGCTATGATAGTCTTGGAAATGTGTCTTGACTACTAAGAAATGATTCTCTATGATTATTTGTGTATGCCACAAAGTTCTATGTTTTAGGTTATGATTATTGGGATTACATTTCACTACTATGATTTATCCCATGTTATGAAATTATGATCTCTTTTGCAGGTTAAGATTTCCAAAATTTTATGTTCTTATGAATATGATGTGATTGATATTTCGTTTCTTTACCCTTACTGAGCATTTGAGGTCACCCTTTTGTATGTTTTCTTTCACCTGGTCAGGAAGAAGGTTATTAAGTAGGATATTCCAAAAGGGATTCTAGATATGATGAAATAAATGGGAGACAATATAGATGCTTTATGAACCAGTTGTTTATATTTCCCAGTTTCTAAAGACACTATACCTCTTTGTTCCTTTAATGGTTTTGTTATATGTTGTAATAAGTGTACTTCAATTTTGATGTATTAACAATGTATGCAAAGTATGTGTCTTTATAGTTGGTATCAGAGGAAAGGTATAGTCATCCTTTGGAAACTAGGATGTGAAATACTTAGTAAGAACCCTAATGATAATTTTAGATATATAAAAATTTTATTGAACTTTCACCGTCTTTTACCCACTTCCTAGGAGAATTTCCAAAATCACATAAAACCTAATTTCACTGCTTCTATGAGTGGAATTTCGAAAATCTGAGAGACACGGTTAATATCAAGGACTAAAATGTGGTTCAATGAGATGAAAATAATTTTTGGTGAAAAATAACTTTTTACTTTTTTTACCACGGTTAAAAGTAAATAGGGTAATTAAGGGTAAAAATGATATTATTATTACCCTAAAACATGTCCTAATTCTATTGGATAAGTGTAATTCGACCAAAAACAACCTTATTAATAAAATATGACCATTTAGGCCCACATGGATTAGATTAGGACATTTATTATTAATTTATTTAAAGAAGGGTTAAAATAGTTAAAATCAAAGTTTAATAACTAAATCATTTTTAATATATGGATATACATAAGATAAATTCAACTATAAACATTAATTAGGAATCTAAAAAGATTTCCTACATAGTGGTATTTTATTTATAATTTTAGACATGAAATAATTTAATTTATTGATGACACAATGATGATGTAGTAATTATCTTATTAATGAAATATTAACAAAATTGTTGTTATAAATACCCAAATAAATGCAAATTCAGACTCTTTATGAATTAAACTAATTTTATATTTTAATATTACATGTTAATATTGATTTAATAAACTTTTTTCGAACTAATATTTCTGTTATGATTTTCAAAAAAATCAATTACCAAATAGTGTCAAAATTGACATAAAATTGTTATTTAAAAAAATATTATATTATTAAATGTTATATTATTCCTAAAAATATAAGGATCAGAAAAATAACTTAGATAAGGTTATATATATTAATAATAAACAACTTGGGGTTCGTTTGGATCTTTATAGTAAGTTCATTAACCTTATAGTGTAAGAAAACATGAAGACACGGTAAAAGTTAAATTATCTAACTTAAAGTTAAATCTAAATGATAAGTTTAAAATAGATACCTAAACTTGTCTAAATTCTATTGGATGAAAGGATTGCGACCCATCACCACTTTATCTTCGAAATAAATAAATTTGGAGCTATTAAAAACCGAATATGACTTTATAATAAAATAATATTTTTAGTTTTTCCAAAGGTGCCCCTCTCCTCCCTTATAAAAGTGCACCTCCTCCCTCTCTTCCTCACACCACTTTGAGCCTTCAAGTTCGAAATCAACCTGCAAAATTATATTCTCCACTTCCCTAGAAACATCCTAGAGGCCTAGGTCTTCTTCAAAGACCATTTTAAGTGCCCTAAGAGGAGGTCTCAAAGTGGCGCTTCAAAGAAGAGGTAATGTCCGTTACCGATTCTTTCAAATTTATTTCTTCTTCAACTTCTTCTTATTAGGCTGTTTCATTATGAAGTAATAACATCAGTATCACTCATATACTGATATGTTATTATAAGTATGAAACAACACTATTTCTCCATCTATCCATCCTACAGAAAACGAAATCACCACACGTGCGTACGTACGGAATACCGTCTCCACACCGTGGTGTAATCTATTTTCCACCACCACCTTACTTGTATGGATATAATGGTGTAAATAATAACTATATATGATCATTTTAAAGTTATATTTATTCTTAAATAGTATACATACACTCCAATACAATTCCACAATCATGGGAACGATGTCATCGCTCGTGCATACGTACGGAATACCGTCTCCACGATGTGATGCGACTCGTTCTACATGATCTTCATTGCATAATGATTATATAAATGAATTTAATGAATTAATAAGATATATATTACACTAATACCATTCTGGAAATGAGGTATCTATAAACTAAAGAGAAGAATAAGAATTTATTTGACAAAACACGCATAAGAACAAAAAGTAATAAACACCCGAATAACAAGTAGCAATGAAATATTACTAATAAGAAGCTAAGAATATGGACATATATGATATAATAACAATGAGTATGATTATTTAAATAAGTAAATGACATTATTTAAATCATCATACATGAGGTTCAGACACTTAAAAAGAAAATCGGACCTTAGGTAAGGGAAAATATCGCAATCTCAATTTTTATTCGAGATTGTTTATACATCAGAATTTACTGTGGAATAATTTATCATACACATCCATGTTTACTCAATGTGTACTATTATTTCCATCCATATAAAATTTTTTAAATCCAATTTTACCCTTTGGTGAGTTTTTAGTAAAAGATATGAAAGGAATTTTTTGTCGTTTTTCGTACGAGGACTTTTTTGACTTTTCCGACAAAAGTACGAGAAGAATGTTTTTTTAACTTATACGGCATGAATGTATTTTTAAAACATTATTTTCAAGAATATTCTTTTACAAGTTTTCAAGTTTATTTTCAATCAACTTCTTTTATTTTAAAATTGTATGACATGTTATGAAAGGAAAATGTTTCTGAAGTAGAAAGGATATTTTCTTAAAAAATGGAGTTCAAGTGTTTTATCAAAATTATTTTACATCTAAGATAATATAGAGTTCTTTTTCTATCCCTATTATTACATTGATTTGATTATGTTGTGATGAAATTATTTTTATGAATTCCTTTATCTTATATGAATTTTTTTATGATGTCATGATGGTTAAGAATCCCATTTTTATTACATGGGTTATGCAATGATGTGTAATTTATGATTTTGTGGCACACATAAGAATGGAATCATTATGAGATGGGTAGGACCTATATCTCCCTCCAATGCATTGGGTAAAGATTTATATATCATGAGATAGACATGGCTAGAACGGCAGGTTAAACCGGTTCAGTGAAATAGGACTGAAACGAGGAGTGAACTCGGTTCAGAAATGGACTCTGTCTGCTATGATAGTCTTGGAAATGTGTCTTGACTACTAAGAAATGATTCTCTATGATTATTTGTGTATGCCACAATGTTCTATGTTTTAGGTTATGATTATTGGGATTACATTTCACTACTATGATTTATCCCATGTTATGAAATTATGATCTCTTTTGCAGGTTAAGATTTCCAAAATGTTATGTTCTTATGAATATGATGTGATTGATATTTCTTTTCTTTACCCTTACTGAGCATTTGAGGTCACCCTTTTGTATGTTTTCTTTCACCTGGTCAGGAAGAAGGTTATTAAGTAGGATATTCCAAAAGGGACTCTAGATATGATGAAATAAATGGGAGACAATATAGATTCTTTATGAACCAGTTGTTTATGTTTCCGAGTTTCTAAATACACTATACCTCTTTGTTCCTTTAATGGTTTTGTTATATGTTGTAATAAGTGTACTTCAATTTTGATGTATTAACAATGTATGAAATGTATGTGTCTTTATAGTTGGTATCAGAGGAAAGGTATAGTCATCCTTTGGAAAATAGGATGTGAAATACTAGGTAAGAACCCTAATGATAAGTCTAATCATAGAACACAATCTTAATGTTTTAGAAATGGCCATGAAAAACCTATAATAAGAAATTAAGTGTAAAATTTTATTCTTGATTATGTGTTTTTCCTATTATAATTAGTGTTACTCACACTATGCTTCTTGGTTTTAGTCAATGGATGGAACCTGAAGGAACCATGTTAATGCGGAATGCGATGATTGTACCCCTGAGCAGCCAAACGTTATGGGAGCTGGAATGAAAAATCTTGTAGCCATTCTCACACAACTTTATCAAGCTATGAATCATGCATGACTTCCAAACGAGCAAAGGAAGGAGAAACATTCTGTTGAATCCTTCATGAGGCAGCATCCACCTTCATTCAGCGGGTCTTCTAATCCGTTAGTGGCTGAACAATGGATCAGTACCACTGAAAAGATATTTTCAGTTCTTCAATGTTCTGAACATGATAAAGTCATCTGATCAGTTTATCGTTTGGAAGGTGATTCTGATCAATGGTGGAATCGTTTTAAGAATACGAGGCAAATGGATGAAATTGAGTCCATGGAATGAGACGAGTTCAAGAACTTATTTTTCAATAAGTACTTCCCTCCTATTCTCCGAACAAAGATGGAGAAGGTGTTTCTTGAACTAAAGAAAAAGGATGAGGAATCTGTTGGTACCTACGAAGCAAATTTTACATGACTTGTAAGGTACGCTTCTCGTATTATTATCCAACCTGAGAGTAAGATCGATCGATTCATTAGTGTCTTAAAACCAAGTCTTCTAAGGGCATTAGCCATAAGGGAATTCAATAGATACGAGGAAATTTTTCAATGGGCTCTCAAGGTTGAGATGGAGATTGGTGTAACCCATCAGTCACATGGGTTTGATAAGAAGAGGATAATGGAATTAAAAGGAAAATCTAAAGAGCACAATAAAAAAAGATGAGTTTTCCCTTATGATCAAAGTGTGGAAAGAAACATGTAGTAAATTGTCTTAAGGGGACAAGAAAATGTTATCGGGAAATTTAATGTCGAAATAATGGGAAGAAGATGTCTAATGATGCAAACAAAGGAAGAGATACACAGAATGAACCTACTACACTTCAATGTTTCAGGTTCAAGAAGATGAGGCATTATGACAATAAATTCCCAAATCCAAGGGTTGATGATGATGATCGACATCAACAAAATCTTAAGGCTAAAACAAAGGAAAGTCACATGAAATTACTATCGGCGATGTGGAGTACGACAACGAAGTGGTGAGAGGTACACTTACCATCCACTCTAAAGTAGCAAATGTTTTATCTGATTATGGATCCATCCACTCTTTTATTTCTGAAGATTTTTCTAAGGGTATCACCACATTACCTCAACATTTAGATTTTGAGTTAGCTATGACAACTCTTAATGGCACAACAGGCGCATCAAAAGTTTATAATTCTTCTCTGATTGAAGTTTGTGGGAAAGTGATTCCTGTAAATCTTGTGATCCTTCCTATAGTGGAATTTGATGTGATTCATGGAATGGATTGGCTTTCTTTATATGGAGCTCGTATCAATTTCCAAATAAGGGAAGTCACATTTCATATTCCGGATCAATCTATGATCGTCTATCGATGCAAGGATGAACATAACCTTCCAGTGGAAATTTCCTCCTTCTTATGGGTTTTGATACCACTAAATGAAGTTTATTTATCTCAAATGGTTGGTGAGAAAATCATGATTAAGAATATTACCATTGTACGGGATTTTGACGATGTCTTTCCGGAGGAATTTTTGGGTATTCCACCAAATTTTGAAGTTGAGTTTTCAATAGAACTCGTACCGGGTGCTTTGACTATTTCAAAGACACCTTATAGAATGACCCCAATTGAGTTGCAGGAATTAAATAAGCGACTCCAAGAGAATCTTGATAAAGGATTCATATTTCCTAGTGCGTCACCTTGGGGAGAACCTGTTCTGTTTGTTAAGAAGAAATATGGATCAATGAGACTCTGCATTGATTATCGAGAACTTAACAAGATCAATATCAAGAACAAATAACCTCTCCCACGCATTGATGAATTATTTGACCACCTACGTGGAGCTCAATACTTTTCCAAGATTGATCTTCATTCAAGGTATCATCAATTAAGGGTAAAAAGGGAGGATATACCAAAGACGGATTTCCATACAAGGTTCGGACACTATGAATTTATAGTGATGCCATTTGGTCTTACTAATTCCTCTGCTATCTTCATGGATCTGATGAATAGAGTCTTTAGAGACTATCTTGATCATTTTGTGGTAGTCTTTATAGATGATATTCTTGTCTATTAAAATAGAAAGGAAGAACATGAAGATCATTTGAGAATTATATTGAAGACCCTGAGAAAGAAGAAACACTATTCCAAATTTACCAAGTGTGAATTTTGGCTTCGAAAAGTTGCATTTTTGGGTCACATAATCTCAAAAGAGGGGATATCTGTGGATCCAACAAAAACAGAGGTTATCGAAAGATGGTCGAGACCAACAATAGTAACTGAGATCCGAAGTTTTCTTGGTTTGGCTGGATATTATCGACGTTTTGTGAAGGATTTTTCACGATTATCTAATCCACTCACCAAGTTGACTCGAAAAGGAGTTAAGTTTGTTTGGACGGAGGAATGTGAAGATAATTTCAAGGAATTGAATAGAAGGTTATCCAGTGCACCTCTACTCACACATCCTTGTAGTGGAGAAAGGTTTTTGATCTACAATGATGCATCCAAGAAGGGGCTGGGGTGTGTTCTTATGAAAAATGATATGGTGATAGCTTATGCCTCACGACAGTTGAAAATCCATGAGCAAAATTACCCAACTCATGATTTGGAGTTAGCTGCGGTAATCTTTACATTAAAGATTTGGAGGCATTATCTTTATGGATAAAGGTGTGATATTTATACTGCTCATAAACGCTATAAGTATATGTTCACACAAAAGGAGATGAATATGTGCCAAAGAAGATGGTTGGAGCTGATAAAGGATTACAACTACTCAATTCATTACCACCCTGGGAAAGAAAACAAGGTGGGAAATGCATTAAGTCGAGAAGACCATGCTATATAATCCATGATGAGGATCACAAAAGATCCAATATTTATGGATTTACAAAGGATGGATCTTGGAATTATAATGGAGGGGGAAAATCATATCTTTCTCAATTGAATGTTCAACCATCTATACATGTGAATATTAAAGGGGCACAGAAAGAAGATGTATAGTTACAAAAGAAGGTGAGAAATGTTCCTGAATTCAACCTTGATTGTGATGGGATAATAAAATTCAGGAATCGGGTTTGTGTTCATCCCATCCCAGAATTAAAGAAGGATCTGCTGAATGAGGCTCATAGTTCTTCATTCTCTATTCATCCTGGAAGCACGAAGATGTATAGGGACTGTAACACCCCGAGCTTTCACGATACGCCTCTCTATCAATAATGAAATAGCTTGCATTTTACGCAAGTTCGAGTTTTAACACACCGCGACTAATCAAAGTAGCCATTATTAATAGTAATACCCACTTTTTAAAATTATAGAAATTTTAAATTTCAAAATGGAATTCATTTTTGTATTCTTAATATTTAAATTATCCTATGTTGAATTTTTTGTAATTTTCTGAGAACTTCCAAATTTTTATAAATAGTGTAAAATACTTAAAAACAACTTTTTTAAGAAAAATAATTTATAGTGATAAATTATACTATTTAGTGGTTTTAATGTATAATTAGAATATATTTTTACCATTTTATCCAATCGTGGTCTTTAGAATTAATTTAACACTGAAATTGGACATAAACAATTGCCAATCTTTTGATATAAATTATTTCTTAAAAACACGCTATTTGTTGTGATAGTGGGAATTAATTATAAAATTAATTAATGCGACTTATATGTTTGGAATTTTGTAAAATAGACATCATTTTTTAATTTGGAATATCAATTATAGCTTAGGGTGAAATTTTGGCATTGTTCTGAAAAACTTCAATTTTTGATGAATAGTGAAACCACTAAGTGGTAGTTAAATAACTGATTTTTCGTTTAAATGAAATATTACCACTTCTGTGATTTGATTTTCAAAAATCTGACATACATGGTTTTCATTAAGAAGTAAAATGCGGTTCAATGAGATTAAAATAATTTTTTTGATGAATAGTAACTTTTAAGTTCTTAATCGCTATTGGAGGTAATTAGTGTAGTTTAAGGTAAAAATAATGTTTTAATAATATGAGATTAGCATGACACTTGTCATACTCCTATTGGATGAGTCATGGCCGACCAAGAAAACCCATGGGTCAACTTGGGGACCCCATGGAGCCACTTTGGTTGGAAAATGACATTAATATATATTTATTTAATGTTAAAATTAAATTGACACAAACATGAGTTGTTCTACTAAAACAGTTTTTAAGTGGGGTTACACAAGTCCTAATTTTGACTATAAATAATCATTAGAAAGATAAAAAGATTTACTAAATCATTTTATTTTTTTATAATTTTTAGACATTAAATAAATTAAATTATTTACGACATCATTTTGATGCAGCGATGACCTCATTATTTAACGATTTTAATAAAATGAAAACATAATGTACAATCTAAGGCTTAAACGTGTCCAAATACTATTGGATGGGTATATTTAGAACCCTTATCACCTTATCCACGAATTATATAAGTGTGGGACCTTTAGAATCCGAAAATCATTGTATAATAATGTAAAATTTCCTTACTTTTCAAGAGTGCCACTCCTCTCCTCTTATAAAAGGCCCCCACCTCTACCACCTCATTCACACATTCAAGCCATTTGGATCGGCCAAACTCTGCCCAAATACTCTCCCAACTTCCCCCTATTACTCCTAGAAGCCTCACTTTGGGCAGAACTCTTCCCAAGGAAGCCTTTGGCTCAAATCAAAAAGAGTTACCCGATTTTGAGGTAAGGTCTTCTCTTATGTTATTTTGCTTTTATTTTTCCTCTCCAACCACATAAAATCTTTTTATTCATTTCTTTTGTAACAACACCAGTATACTCAATATACTAGGATGTTTTTATAAGAAGGATTCGAGCTACAATTACACACACCTACATCTAATGGTTAAAGAACATACGGTTTCTGTGGATGGCGAATTTCTGCTTCACGAAACGATGATTGTTCAACACTCATATAACACCTTCAAAGGTGGCCATTAAGATGTCACTATATTTATATATGATATATAATATGTTTATGTTTTACTTATTCTTCTGTATTTCTAATTTATGACATACTTTATGATTTCCATTATGGGTAAACGCGATAATTTCATTTTAGGAAGTGCGGACTACCACCCCCTCAAAGTGATTTGAATCGTTAATGCCATATGTGTGATGTATAAAGGATGGAGTAAATGGTATTATACACTATATTATACTGGAATACATTTATATAATTATGATTTCATTCCATTAAATACGAAATAGAAATGAAAGTAGCATTTATGCGTACGTACGACTTACCGTCTCCATGAACGGTGCATTTCATTTTTACCTCTAAATGTTACGTAATATTATAAATGAATGTATATACTGTATATAAATGATATATATGATATCTACATAATGAATATAATTATGGATATAATGGATATTTTACCACATGAACAACTTGTAATTATAAGAAGTTTATTTTTGACTCAAGTACCTAAGATCGACAAAACGACCGTTATTAACTTAAATAATTACAGAATGTTCATATCATTGTAATAAGTGATATAAAAAGGATAATGAAATTTAAAATGGTTCTTAATAAGGTATATATTAACTCTATTTTATTATTCAGGAGGTTAAAGAACGGTTGAGTCAAGTCCGACACGAGGTAAGGGAATTTTTTAACCCAACTTCCATTCTTTGGATTAATCTCCTACTTTCAAATTATGTCATGATATTATTATGTCCTATCTTGTATTTTTACATTATTTATGTGTACTTATAGTGAATAAACATAATAAACCTACTTTATAAAAAATGATCTTTTTAATGACTTCGTCTCAATCCCCTTTCATTGAGGCATATTTGGTTTTATACACAACTTTCTTTTATACGGTGTATAAACCCCTTTGAATTTTACGTTTATTAAAAAGGAATATTTTTATACGAAGCGTTTTTCTAAACGTCAAAATGGAATTTTTTTCATTCCGTACTTATGCGGCGACAATGACTTCTCCACCGCCGTGACCATTATTTGAGTTTCAGCTTCCTCTACAAGCCATCTTTTTTTAATGAAAAATAAATACAAAGTTTTAACTTTCTTTTATTTCGGTATTGAAAATTGTTTTGAAAGCATTTTTATTATATCAATGTGTTTTATTGATATCTTGTGATTGAAATGTGGAAATTTTATGTTTCCTTTATGCATGTTTTATGTGATATGATTATGTTATGGTTTATGATATGTTTAAACCTATTCATATGAGGAATGTATTGGACTTAATAAGTCACGGGTGGAGCCCGCTATAGCTCCTCGATGAATCGGTAGGTCTCATGAGACAACTAGACGTGGAATTGGCCGAGGCCCTTTCCCAATTTGATTTATGGTTTTGTCCGAGGGCTTAATCATTTTAGACATCTTGGCTGAGGCCTTGAAAAAATGTTTCAGAATGTCTGGCATTATACATTCCCTCATTATGAAAGTGGTTATAGATATTGCATGTGATTATTCGACTAGTAGAATATCCATGTGAGTAAGTAAATGGAATTATCTCATTTTATTTTTGCCATATTATGCTGAAGTTCAAGTTTAAAAAGGTGTTTGTTTTAGTTATACCTTGACTTAAATGTAAATGTTTATTTATGAAAGCTTCTGCAATATTGTTATCCTTACTGAGCATCTGAGCTCACCCCTTTCAATGTTTTAATATTTTCCAAGATGTGAAGAAGTATTTTATGAATGACCTGCAGGGATTGTCAGAAGAGGATATGAGTGTGGACTATGTAGACTTTGTTATTGTAGTTTTTCACTTTATTATGTAATGTAACGTTTACGAATGTATCTAGTGTTTCCAAGGCTACTAAACTAATCGGTCTTTCGAGACTTGATCTTTTGTGATCATGCCAATGTTACGAAGTAATGCACCGACTCTAGGTAGCTGGGGTCGGGGCGTTACAATTGGTATCAGAGGAATTTTAGTACTAACCTTGGAAGATAGATTTAGATAAACTCTGATTAGAGCACATAGCTCAAAGATAGACTTTGAGGATTAGTATAGAAGAAATTCCTAGAATTTTGTTATTGTAGAGATTTTGTGAGTTTTCTGAGCAATACATCCCTGTCTGGATATGAGCAGGTAGAGGTGGCTCTGGCACAGATGTACCTAGGGGTAAAACCTGAAAACACCGCTTTGAGCTAGACTTGAACGAGAACTGGTGCACGAAAACGGGCCTTGCTGCACTCTTGGTTATGACACTCTCGGGGGATATGCTTAGGATAATTCTCATATTCTTTACAAACCACTATGAACGGTTATGAGTATATAATTCCTCAAATAAAACCTTTTTATGATTATGGATTATATCCATAAATAGTTCAATTTATGTTAAGTATTTTACAAGTATGGAATTATGTATTTTGATTCATAAACTAATCTAGTTTATGCCATTGTTTAGAAATGGCGCCTAGTGGAATGAATGGAAACCGTATCAATGCACGCACTCCGTGTAGGGATTGCCCTCCTGCTCAAGATAATTATTGTGGATCTGGAGATACAACTGGTGCTGATCAACTTATTACCATACTGGGACAACTCACTCAAGTTATGAATAATAACCTTACTCGTATGGATCACCCTGATCCACAACGTGGAGGATCAATGTTAGACCGCTTCATGAGGCAACAACCACCAACATTTAATGGGGGTACAAATCCGTTAGTAGCTGAGCAATGGATAAACTCCTTAGAGAAAATATTCCATGCCTTGGGGAGTAGCGAAAGGGAGAAGGTTGTCATGGCAGTTTACCGCCTCACTGGAGATGCCGATCAGTGGTGATTGCTGATTCAAAACACAAAGGAAGATGATGACGTATCGAATATGGAATGGAGGGAGTTCAAAGAGCTTTTCCTAGAAAAATACTATCCTCGTGACCATCGAGCAGATATGGAAAGGCAATTTCTGAGTCTGAGGCAGAAGGAGGATGAGAATGTCGCAAAGTATGAGGCTAACTTTACAATGTTAGCGAGGCATGCTGCAGATTATATACGTAACCCAAGAAGTAAGATTGATCATTTCTTTGATGGGTTAAAACCTTTTATCCATCGAGCCTTAGTCTCACAATCTTTCTCGTCTTACGAAGACATTGTCTCATGTGCTATCAAGACAGAAAATGAATTCTCTAAGTCTTATGACAACAATGTAAAGCAAGAGAAGAAGAGAACGGTGGAACAAGAGACAGATAAAGGGAAAAAAAGGAAAGAAGGATTTTCCATTATGTGATAATTGTGGGAAGAATCACCCTGGTACTTGCCTAAAAGGAATGGGAGTTTGTTATAAATGTGGGGAAAAAGGTCCCCAGGCGCGTGATTGCAAGGGAAAGAAAGAGGCTATCAATGTTGAATGCTACAATTGTAGGGAAATGGGGCATTATGCAAATGAATGTCCTAAGCGTCAGGGAAACTTACCTCAGAAAAAGCCAAGGGATCAAGGACAATCTTATGCTGTTACTACAGTTCAAGCAGAATAACTAATGTATTGGTGCTTTTGGACTCATGGATTATATTCTGGTTATTAGAATAATGTGATATATATATATATGGATTGTACTGCAGTACTTGTTGATTTCAATAAGGGTTTAATATGATGAAGGTAATTATATTTTTAGTATGTGACAATAAGAGAAACTTTACTTTGTTTGGGGAATCTGATAAATTGATCTTGGAATTAAGAGACCTTTTAGAGAAAGTCTGGACAGAGGTATTTTGGATAACTATAAAGGTTGGAGTGGATTAAGTTGAACCTTGGATAGTAAATTTAAGGTTAAAAAATTTCTGAAGATTATTTTTGGAATACTATAGTTTTAGGAAAAGGACAACCTGCAGGGTGGGGCATAAACCGTTGCGTCGGACAAAGCTGCAGGAATCGAACCCACAACCATAGTGTGACAGGCCTTTATTTCCTACCACTAGCCTACAGGAAGTCCCTGGTTATTACAAAATAATTTTACTAATCTAAATGGTAGGTGTTAACATTTGGAACCTTATACAATTAGGATAAGAATAATATTTTTGAGTTCTATTATCTTTTTGAGTGAAATATGAGTTGAAGGTTGAAACTCTAATTGTCAAGAATAAAAATATATATACGTATCTCTTATTCAATGAATAAATTAATTCTTAAACTTTAGTCAAGGGATATTAAAACAAAAAAATGTGTTATCCTAATACCTTATGTCTTGTTTAACTGATGATATTTTAAATCAACATAGATTGAAAGCTTTGAGGCCCCCAATTTGACAGTTGATTGTGATTGATGACCTCAATCAGTCCCTAAAAATATTTACGTTTTTCCTCCAATTATATGTCTCTAATTGCCACCAATGTTCTCCTAATCGAGATCATAATTGGGTGGTGACTCTTTCATTTCCCTTTCCCTCTTATTAAGGCTAAATTTTATTAATCTTATTTCTGATGTGGGTTTCTATTTTCAACCTTTTATTTTCAAAGAAAAATTTCAAATTGTGAGGACGCAGTTTATTAAAGGAGGGGATAATGTAACACCCCGAGCTTTCACGATACGCCTCTCTTTCAATAATGTAATAGCTTTCATTTTACGCAAGTTCGAGTTCTAACACACCGCGACTAATCAAAGTAGCCATTATGAATAGTAATACCCACTTTTTAAAATTATAGAAATTTTATATTTCAAAATGGAATTCATTTTTTTATTCCTAATATTTAAATTAGCCTATGTTGAATTTTTTGTAATTTTCTGAGAACTTCCAAATTTTTATGAATAGTGAAAAATACATAAAAACAACTTTTTTAATCAAAATAATTTATAGTGATAAATTATACTATTTAGTGGTTTTAAAGTATAATTAGAATATATTTTTACCATTTTATCCAATGGTGGTCTTTAGAATTAATTTAACATTGAAATTGGACATAAACAATTGCCAATCTTTTGATATAAATTATTTCTTAAAAACACGCTATTTGTTGTGATAGCAGGAATTAATTATAAAATTAATTAATGCGACTTATATGTTTGGAATGTTGTAAAATAGACATCATTTTTTAATTCAGAATATCAATTATAGCTTAGGGTGAAATTTTGGGATTGTTCTGAAAAACTTAAATTTTTGATGAATAGTGAAACCACTAAGTGGTAGTTAAATAACTGATTTTTCGTTTAAATGAAATATTACCACTTCTGTGATTTGATTTTCAAAAATCCAACATACATGGTTTCCATTAAGAAGTAAAATTTGGTTCAATGAGATTAAAATAATTTTTTGATGAATAGTAACTTTTTAGTTCTTAATCGCGATTAGAGGTAATTAGTGTAGTTTAAGGTAAAAATAGTGTTTTAATAATATGAGATGAGATTGAAACTTATCATACTCATATTGGATGAGTCATGGCCGACCAAGAAAACCCATGGGTAAACATGGGTACCACATGGAGCCACTTTGGTTGGAAAATGACATTAATATATATTTATTTAATGTTAAAATTAAATTGACACAAACATGAGTTGTTCTACTAAAACAGTTTTGAAGTGGGGTTACACAAGTCCAAATTTTGACTATAAATATTCATTAGAAATCTAAAAAGATTTCCTAGACCATAGTATTTTTTTTATAATTTTTAGACATTAAAAAAATTAAATTATTTACGACATTATTATGATGCAGCGATGACCTCATTATTTAACGATTTTAATAAAATGAAAAGATAATGTACAATCTAAGGCTTTAACTTGTCCAAAGACTATTGTATGGGTATATTTAGAACCCTTATCACCTTAGACACGAATTATATAAGTGTGGGACCTTTAGAATCCGAAAAGCATTGTATAATAATGCAAAATTTCCTTACTTTCCAAGAGTGCCCCTCCTCTCCACTTATAAAAGGCCCCCACCTCTACCACCTCATTCACACTTTCAAGCCATTTGGATCGGCCAAACTCTGCCCAAATACTCTCCCAACTTCCCACTATTACTCCTAGAAGTCTCAGTTTGGGAAGAACTCTTCCCAAGGAAGCCTTTGGCTCAAATCAAAAAGAGTTACCCGATTTTGAGGTAATGTCTTCCCTTATGTTATTTTGTTTTATTTTTCTTCTCCAACCCCATAAACTCTTTTTATTCATTTCTTTTGTAACAACACCAGTATCATAAATATACTAGGATGTTTTTATAAGAAATATTCTAACTACACTTACACACACCTACATCTAATGGTTAATGAACATACGGTTTCTGTGGATGGCGAATTTCGGCCTCACGAAACGATGATTGTTCAACACTCATATAACACCTTCAAAGGTGTCCATTAAGATGTCACTATATTTATATATGATATATAATATGTTTATGTTTTACTTATACTTCTGTATTTCTAATTTATGACATAATTTATTATTTCCATTATGGGTAAACGCGATAATTTCATTTTAGGAAGTGCGGACTACCGCCCCCTCAAAGTGATTTGAATCGTTAATGCCATATGTGAGATGTATAAAGGATGGAGTAAATGGTATTATACACTATATTATACTAGAATACATTTATATAATTATTATTTCATTCCATTAAATACGAAATAGAAATGAAAGTAGCGTTCATGTGTACGTACGGCTTACCATCTCCATGAACGGTGCATTTCATTTCTTACCTCTAAATGTTACGTACTATTATAAATGAATGTATATACTGTATATATATGATATATATAATATCTAAATAATGAATATAATTATGGATATAATGGATATTTCACCACATGAACAACTTGTAATTATAAGAAGTTTATTTTTGACTCAAGTACCTAAGATCGACAAAACGACCGTTATTAACTTAAATAATTACAGAATGTTCATATCATTGTAATAAGTGATATAAAAAGGATAATGAAATTGAAAATGGTTCTTAATAAGTCATATATTAAATCTAGTTTATTATTCAGGAGGTTAAAGAAAGGTTGAGTCAATTCAGACATGAGGTAAGGGAATTTCTTAACCCAACTTCCATTCTTTGGGTTAATCTCCCACTTTCAAATTATGTCATGATATTATTATGTCCTATCTTGTATTTTTACATTATTTATGTGTAATTATAGTGAATACACATAATAGACATACTTTATAAAAAAATGATCTTTTTAAGGACTTCGTCTCAATCCCCTTTCATTGAGGCATATTTGGTTTTATACACAACTTTCTTTTATACGGTGTATAAACCCCTTTGACTTTTACGTTTATTTAAAAAGAAGCTTTTTATACGAAGCGTTTTTCTAAACGACAAAAGGGAATGTTTTTCTTTCCGTACTTATGCGGCGACAACGACTTCTCTTCCGCCGTGACCATTATTTGAGTTTCGGCTTCCTCTACAAGCCATATTTTTTTAATGAAAAATAAATACAAAGTTTTAACTTTCTTTTATTTTGGTATTGAAAATGGTTTTGAAAGAGTTTTTATTATATCAATGTGTTTTATTGATATATTGTGATTGAAATGTGGAAATGTTATGTTTCCTTTATGCATGTTTTATGTGATACGATTATGTTATGGTTTATGATATGTTTAAACCTATTCATATGAGAAATGTATTGGACTTAATAAGTGACGGGTGGAGCCCGCTATAGCTCCTCGATGCATCGATAGGTCTCATGAGACAACTAGACGTGGAATTGGCCGAGGCCCTTTCCCAATTTGATTTATGGTTTTGGCTGAGGCCTTAATCATTTTAGACATCTTGGCTGAGGCCTTGAAAAAATGTTTCAGAATGTCTGGCATTATACATTCCCTCATTATGAAAGTGGTTATTGATATTGCATGTGATTATTCGACTAGTAGAATATCCATTTGAGTAAGTAAATGGCATTATCTCATTTTATTTTTGCCATATTATGCTTAAGTTCAAGTTTAAAAAGGCTTTTGATTTAGTTATACATTTCCTTAAATGTTAATGTTTATTTATGAAAGCTTCCGCAATATTGTTATCCTTACTGAGCATCTGAGCTCACCCCTTTCAATGTTTTAATATTTTCCAGGATGTGAAGAAGTATTTTATGAATGACCTGCAGGGATTGTCAGAAGAGGATATGAGTGTGGACTATGGAGACTTTGTTATTGTAGTTTTTCACTTTATGATGTAATGTAACATTTACGAATGTATCTTGTGTTTCCAAGGCTACTAATATAATCAGTCTTTCGAGACTTGATCTTTTGTGATCATGCCAATGTTACGAAGTAATGCACCGACTCTAGGTAGCTGGGGTCGGGGCGTTACAGGGACCTGAAAGAGTACTTCTGGTGGGATGGCATGAAAAGAGATGTTGCTGAATATGTCTCTTGATGCTTTGTTTATCATCAAGTTAAAGATGAGAGACATAAGTCTAAGGGGATGTTATAACCATTACCCATACCATAATGGAAATGAGAAAACTTCACTATGGACTTTGTCAATGGACTTCCTAAAACATCCAATGACAATATTGTTATCTGGGTCATAGTTGATCGTCTTACAAAGTCGGCACACTTCATCGCTATTAGAGAGGATTTATCTTTGGATCAGCTTGCCAGGATATATGTTAAGGAAGTGGTAGTATTGCATGGAGTACCACTTTCTATTATATCTGATCGGGATCCGAGATTTACCTTGAAGTTCTGGCGAAGTCTTCAGCATACTCTGGATACAGAGTTGAGTTTCAGCACTGCTTATCATCCTCAGACAGACGGTCAGTCTGAGAGGACAATTCAATCTCTAGAAGATATGTTGAGAGCTTGCTCTATGGATTTCAAAGGTGGTTGGGATCAACACCTACCTTTGGTGGGATTTTCTTATAATAATATCTTTCATTCCAGTATTCAGATGGCTCCATATGAATCTCTCTATGGAAAGAAATGCAGGACTCCAACATGCTGGGATGAAGTTGGGGAAAGAAAGCTATTTGGACCTGATCTTGTTGATGAGATGGTATAAAAGGTCAAATCTATTCAACAAAACATTAGAGTAGCTCAGAGTCGACAAAAAAGTTATGCCGACAACCGAAGAAAAGACCTTGAGATTGAAGTGGGTGATAAGGTGTTCTTACGAATATCTCCTTTGAAGAGAGTAATGAGATTTGGAAAGAAGGGAAAGCTGATCCCTAGATATATCGGTCCTTTTGAAATACTGGATCATGTTGGGAAGGTAGCTTACCGATTGTCGCTTCCACCGAATCTCTCCCAAGATCACAATGTTTTCTGTGTATCTCTCCTGAGAAAGTACATACCTGATCCTTCACATGTACTCAGCTCAGAAGTTGTACCGCTGGAACAAGATCTTTATTATGAAGAACAACCGATAGAGATTCTGGATCGTAGTGAAAAAGTCCTATGGAACAAGACCACTCGATTGGTGAAAGTTTTATTGAGGAACCACCAGTTAGAAGAAGCTACATGGTAGCTTGAAGATATGATGAGGGAAAGGTATCCTCATCTGTTTGTTACAAAGTGACGAATTTCGAGGGAGAAATTCATTTTAAGGGGGTAGAATGTAACACCCGAGACTTTTATGAGAAATATTTTTTTTTTATGTTATACAAATCTTAAAAGTATTCTTTCACTACACACAACACTAGCTTGTCTTACACGCAACCGCGACCTTCCTTGATAGCTTGCATCGTACGCAATACCGAGTTTCACTAAACAATGATATGCTACTAAAATATTATTAAAACTAGCCGTTATGAATAGTAATAACCACTTTTTGAAATTTTGTAAATTTTATTTTTCAAAATGGACTTCATTTTTGGATTTGGAATATCAAAATTAGCCTAGGGTGAAATTTTGGTATTTTTCTGAAAACATTCAATTTTTGATGAATAATGAAAACACCGGGTTACTATTTAAAAACAGACTTTTTATTTAAATAATAATTTATTTTATTTAAATTTATTTTAGGTCAAAATTGATACATAATACCTATATAAGTTCAGTGCAATTCATTTGAGTCATTTTATAATAATTTTAGTTATATAAAAATTTTATTGAAATTTTCACCGTATTTTACCCACCTCCTAGGAGAATTTCTAAATTCACATAAAACCTAATTTTACCGCTTCTATGACTGGAATTTCGAAAATCCGAGAGACACAGTTAATATCAAGGACTAAAATGTGGTTCAATGAGATGAAAATAATTTTTGTTGAATAGTAATGTTTTACTTTTTTTAACACAGTTAAAAGTAAATAGGGTAATTAAGGGTAAAAATGATATTATTATTACCCTAACACATGTCCTAATTCTATTGGATAAGTGTAATTCGACCAAAAACAACCTTAGGAATAAAATATGACCATTTAGGCCCACATAGATTAGATTAGGACATTTATTATTAATTTATTTAAAGAAGGGTTAAAATAGTTAAAATCAAAGTTTAATAGCTAAAGCATTTTTAATATAGGGTTATACATAAGATAAATTCGACTATAAATATTCATTATAAATATAAAAATATTTCTTACATAATGGTATTTTATTTATAATTTTTATACATTAAATAATTTAGTTTATTTATGACACAATGATGATGCAGTAATTATCTTATTAATGAAATATTAACATAATTGATGTTATAAACACCCAAATAAATGTAATTTGAGACTTTTTATGCATTAAACTAATTTTATATGTTAATATGACATGTTATTATTGATTTAAATAACTTTTTTAGAAATAATCATTCTGTTATGAGTTTCACAAAAATCAATTACCAAATAGTGTCAAAATTGACATAAAATTGTTTATAAAATATATATTATATTATTAATTGTTATTTTATTCCTAAAAAAATAAGGTTCGGCCAAATGATTTATATAAGATTATATATATTAATAATAAACAACTTGGGGTTCGTTTGTCTTGTTATATAAGTTTACTAACCTTATAGTGTAAGAAAACAAGAAGACACGGTAAAAGTTAAATTATCTAACTTAAAGTTAAATCTAAATTATAAGGTTAAAATAGATACCTAAACATGTCTTAATTCTATTGGGTGAGATTATTTCTACCTATCCCCACCTTATATTCGAAATAAATAAATTTGGAGCTATTAAAAACCGAATATGACTTTATAAAAAAAATAATATTTTTAGTTTTTCCAAAGGTGCCCCTCTCCTCCCTTATAAAAGAGCACCTCCTCCCTCTCTTCCTCACACCACATTGAGCCTTAACGCTCAGCCAAACCCTGAAAAATTCTCTTCTAATCTTTTATAGAAACATCCTTGAGGTCCTGGTCTTCTTCAAAGACCAATTTTAGTTCCCTAAGAGGAGGTCTCAAAGAGACCCTTCAAAGAAGAGGTAATGTCCATCACCGATTCTTTCAACATTATTTCTTCTTCCACTTCTTCTTATTTAGTTGTTTCATTATTAAGTAATAACATCAGTATCACTAATATAATTATATGTTATTATAAGTATTAAAAAACCCTATTTCACCATCTATCCATCCTATGGAAAATGAAATCACCGCACATGCGTACGTATGGAATACCGTCTCCACACCGTGGTGTAATCTATTTTCCACCACCACCTTACATGGATGGGTATAATGGTGTAAATAATAACTATATATGATTATTTTAATTTTGTATTGATTATGAAATAGTATACATACACTCCAATACAATTCCACGATCATGGGAACGATATCATCGCTCGTGCATACGTACGGAATACTGTTTCCACGATGTGATGTGACTCGCTCTACATGATCTTAATTGCATAATTATTATATAAATGAATTTAATGAATTAATATGATATATATTACACTAATAACATTACGGAAATGAGTTATCTATAACCTAATGAGAAGAATAAAAATTTATTCGACAAAACTCGCATAAGAACAAAAAGTAATAAACACCCGAATAACAAATAGCAATGAAATATTACTAATAAGAAGCTAAGAATATGACCATATATGATATCATAACAATGAGTATGACTCTGTAATAAGTCAATTCCATTATTTAAATCATTATACACGAGGTTCGGACACTTACAAAGCCAATCAGACCTAAGGTAAGGGAAAATCTCGCAATCTCAATTTTTATCCGAGATTGTTTGTACTTCAGAATTTTCTGGGGAATATTTTATCATACACATCCATGTTTCCACAATATGTAATATTATTTCCATCCACCTAAAATTGTTTAAATCCAATTTTACCCTTCAGTGAGTTTTTAGTAAAAGATATGAAAGGAATCTTTTGTCGTTTTTCATACGAGGTACTTTTTGACTTTTCCGACAACAGTACGAGAAGAATGCTTTTTTAACTTATACGGCATGAATGGATTTTTAAAACATTATTTTCAAGAATATTCCCTTACAAGTTTTCATGTTTATTTTTAATCAACTTCTTTTAGTTTAAAATTGTATGAAATGTTAAGAAAGGAAAATGTTTCTGAATTAGAAAGGATATTTTCCTCAAGAATGGAGTTCAAGTGTTTTATCAAAATTATTTTCCATCTAAGATAATATATGGTTCTGTTTCTATCCTTATTACTACATTGATTTGATTATGTTGTGATGGAATTATTTTTATGAATTCCTTTATCTTATATGAATTTTTTTATGATGTCATGATGTTTAAGAATCCCATTTTTATTACATGGGTTATACAATGATGTTTGATTTATGATTTTGTGGCACACATAATAATGGTATCATTATGTGATGGGTGGGACCTATATCTCCCTCCAATGAATTGGGTAAAGATTTATATCTCATGAGATAGACATGGCTGGAACGACAGGTTAAACCGGTTCAATGAAACAGGACTGAAATGAGGAGTGAAATCGGTTCAGAAATGGACTTTGTCTGCTAATATAGTCTTGGAAATGTGTCTTGACTACTAAGAAATGATTCCATATGATCATGTGTGGATTCCATAAAGTTTTATGTTTTAGGTTATGATTATTGGTATTACATTTCACTACTATGATTTATCCCATGTTATGAAATTATGATCTCTTTTGCTGGTTAAGATTTCCCAAATGTTATGTTCTTATGAATATGATGTGATTGATATTTCTTTGGTTTACCCTTTCTGAGCATTTGAACTAACCATTTTGTATGTTTTCTATCCCCAGGTCAGGAAGAAGGTTATTAAGTAGGATATGCCAAAAGGGACTCTAGATATGATGAAATAAATGAGAGACAATGTAGATGCTTTATGAACCAGTTGGTTATGTTTCCCAGTTTCTAAAGACACTATACCTATTTGGTCTTTTCATGGTTTTGTTATATGCTGTAATAAGTGTACCTAAATTTTGAAGTATTAATAATGTATGAAAAGTATGGGTCATTATAAAAAGTATCCCATCCCTCACTAGATATCAAAAATGATTCTTCATGGATTTAATTTCATTCATTTGGTAATTAATAGTTATGATATAATGATGTTTGATGTTTCTAAGTGTATATTATTTTTGAACACCTAAAAAATTCATATTTATAAAAACATAAATGCCACAAAATCTCTAAAGGTATTAGATAAATGTGAGAATTGATTTAGTGTATGTGGTATATTTTTAGTGTTTGTTTCGAAAATATTGTTGTGTTTCATTAAATTTAATTTGTTTTTTTATGTTACATTGATTAATGTAAATACGTTGGGAATTATTTATGCTAATTGTGTTGAACATGAGTGATGATATCATAATAATTCTATAGAATATAGGTATTACTATGTCACACTTAATTTATCATCATTATATTTTATTTTGATGATATGTTACGAAATTTTTGTTTAAGATAACTTGTACAGAGATAAGAAATGCCACTAATGCGATATAATTTGGTAAAATTTTATTCAGATTTGATAAATTAATGCACAACACCTAGAATGTCATTGATGCAATTATGTGAATGTTGTCTATGGATCCTTTGACATGAGATTGTTAAATATTTTCCCTATATGAGAAGTTTCATACATTGATAATTATCTAATATAATTTGATAATTTGGCATAATATCACATAGTTGGATATTAAGATAATCATGTGGAGTGTTTTCATTGACTAAGATAGGATGTGTTCACCCTTATATTGGGTTATAATATCAAGGACATCAATTGATTTTTAAAAAATTAAGCGAATGACCTTGACTAGATAATTAAGTATTCTATTATTATAAGAGATTTAAATTGTCTATAAATTTAATAAATTACATAAGCTATATGGTATTGACATTATTCATTGTGTGAAAGAAAATAATGTACATAATGTTATCTAGATTTTCTCATTTGATAGTGAGATACCAAGTTTTTCAATTCTAAGAGAGCTCCCTAGTATTATTCTTTCGAGATATTTAATAATATATTTATTATTAAATCATCAATACCCTACATATTTGATGTTACTAGAACCACATTGATACATTGAATATCCCATTAAGGTGTTGATGATTATCCTTTTCAGTGGTTACCAATGATATCATGAAATAAATAATTCATGTATTGACCATATATTCCTAATTAATATAAATTATATTTTCCTTTTTTCCAATTAATGTTTTTTTTCATTTTTTCATTATGATATTTGTTAGGATTTATTAATTTTTCAATTTTATTTTAAATATTTTTATTTTTATTAAAACCCAACAATTTTATGATATAAATTAATAAATAGTAACCAATTTCTAGGAACTCTAATGCATGAAAATGTGATGAAGCATATATCCACACGTGGGAGCTCCATTTTTGATGTAATAATATTTCATTAAACAAATATTTGGTTTAATCTATCCCAATTATAAGTTCAAATATATGTGACATTGAATGTGTTGATATGAGAGAGATGATACCACAACTTCTAATAAGGTTACATATGGTAAAATTTTTATTCTTGTGAAAATAAAAACATGGAGATTATATTACATTGTGTGGGAGATGTTATGTCTTACTGATATTTACTCCCACAAGGTGCATTATTTCATATAGAATATAGGATAGGGTTGAGCCTTTTGAGTGTTTACCAAGGGAAATTTTTTTTATTATTTATCCGAATTAGGTAACCACTATGAAAGAACTTGAATCTTGAAGAGTGGCATGGAAGGGTCTAGTATAGTCATAATATGTGTTCCAACATAATTTCACTTATAGAAAATATCCTAAATAAAAATATATCACTTAGTTGGAGTATTGGTTGATTTATTAATGAGTAATAAGGCCAAGTATCCATGGAATATATAACCCCTGAGATATAAGAGGGATTTATGATATAAACTAAGCTTCGGTCTAATGTGGTCACGAATGAGGACCAAACAAGTGGATAATATCATGTGATTAGCTGCTGAGAATCTACCTTGGTATCATTGGTCATGAGAATTTTTAGATATGTCTTAAAGAATAGGATCAATAAAATATTACTAGAGATATTAATGGGTTAATATTGGTATGGTTGTGCCCCACTGAGTGAATCAAAATCTCACAATATTTATAGTGTGATCATTTGAAATAGATAAAGGAATGGGGATAAAGATTTGTGCATACATTAAAAATGAGGTTTAATGTGTTTCAGAAAAGGGATAAGGTCTAGGTAATTTATTTCCAATACTAATATTTTATAATGAAAGTTAATATTGGTGATGTGAACTATGTTTATAACTGGATGAATGAGATTCATATTCATCACATTTAAGAGTATGTAACCAGATTAGCTAGGGTTATTGGTAAGCTAATTATAGTGACTCATACTTTTAAGAACTCTATGGATAAATCTTAGCCAATAATTTCAATATAATTAATTCATTGGGTAGGTAGAAAGAAAGTATATTACTCTAAGGTAATTTTTCAGCCTATGAGAGAGGTATGATTTTATATTTGAAATTCTATTAGCTATACCCTATTCACCACTATGGGTATATGATTATCTACACCAGTTATTTATTTACATATATAGGTAGACTGGTGTCTTGGAATACCTTCTTGATGAATTAGGTTAATTATATTACTACTAGTAGAAGTTTTATTACTGATATAATAAAAGGCAATGCTTCATACTTTATACCGAGTATATCCCATTCGTTACTGAGAGGATATGATCATCAATGTTGACTAAAAAGGTAATAAATCATTCACCATAATGACCATGAGTGTGTTGATTTTTTTACCTATTTTTTAAAATACATCATACATGGAGGATACCTATTATTTAGTGGTCTAAAATTACTATACGATTAGATATTTTTAGTATCTGTGAAAAATTTTGATACTTCCAAATATAGGTGTGCATCGACCATGAGGGTTGCTTCTGAAGAACTTAATGGCTTGATTGGTTTTACTCATAAAATTTTACTAATGGAATTTCATAATTTAAATACATTTTTGTATTTTATTTTTTATTTCTGGGTAATTTTTAGTGATATCCTACATATATTTATTCCAAAACCCTACATGTGTAGCCTAGTGGATGTGTAATCCTTGTATTTGACATTCAATCCAGAGGAAGTGCCTTAGATAATGTGAGTGGACAATATTGGACTAGTGGGGTTGGGGAGGCATTTTTGATTCATGGTAGAGGATTGGTAATAGTAAATCATTAATTTTTTATTTTTTTATTCACTTATGTATTTAGTATATGATATTCCCATTAGATAATTTTATTGGGTATATATAACATTTTTTTATCTTCATGAGTTTCATTCTATTATAGTGTCGTGATTACTTATTTATCATGGAATACCTCCCACTATTATTCTTTTATTTTAGGTTATTATAGATGATTATTTTGTAACATTTTTATTTCATTCAATGATACTATTGGTATACTCTCCCAATGATTTAATATATGAACCTTTCCTCTTATCACCAACCTCTAAATTTTGAAAAGTCTGAATGGAAGGAAAGTGGTATTTAAAATAGGGATTTTAGAACATCATCCAACATAAGGGAATTATGAAATAGTACAAAATATATATTTAATTTATCTTATTATTTAAGATTTGGTATATAAAATTATCACTAGTCAAAACATGGTATGAAAGTAAAATTTGTACAAAGGGAGTACAATTGAGGGTTAAAATACATGATTCTAGAGATTTGGGATTATTTTTATTGATCTAAATACTATCAAATAATTATTTTATTTAATTTATTATAAAACATCATTATGGGATTAATGGGAAACCAAATAAAAAAGATAAACCCTGAACTAAAACAAAAATTCTGTATGAGAATGAAAAAACCATTTCATCAAATTGTAGTATCAAAATCCAAGATTTTTTTGGATGAGTTAGTATCATATTTCATATCATATTTACCAAAAATATGACAACTATATTTTTTTTAAAAAAATATGATGATATCCATTATTGATAGGTAAGAAATTATAGTAAAAATATGTTTATTTATGGTAAAATTTCTTTTGACTGTGTGTGGAACCATTACACAATTTTCTTATTAATATATTTCAAAAATATTTCCTCTATATCTTTACCAAGATCCTTCAATAAAATTTTCATTTACACATGTATTTACTTGCTGAATTACTCTCTCTATGTTTTTTTAAAAACATAAAAGGCTTATCATTAATGTGGTAAAATGTGTGGAGAATTGAGAAACTCATTATAATACTATCATTAAAAAATCATCCTCATATTTGGTTTGGAATATTTTTATCCTTCTATTGGGTATATTAGGATTTATAGTACAAATTTTGACCAAGTTCCCCAGAGATCATGATAAATCTTTTTGATAGTTCACATTATTACAAATAATAAAGATAAAGCCTACAGAATTTGTAATTTTCTTCATTAGTTTCATTATATGATACTGATATAAGTCCTTATATTTAATATAATATATTCCCTATGAGGAATATAAATATTGGACTCTCCCTATCTATTATACACTATCAAAATTTTGTTATTATAAAGTAACTACATCTATAATTTCATGTGATGCCTAGAATTTTGATACATTGTGAGTGCCAAAATTATATACTAGAGAGTTCAAAGTATTGGTATATGGATAAAGAATCACCCATACTACATCTTATACTATGAATATTTATAAACCAAGGATAAAGGTTTATTTATTCTTTATATAATTTTCTTCAATTTATTATTTGGAATAACTATTTCCATATCTATTACTTTCTAATGCTCAAATAATTCTGATGTGGACTCTTGATAATTTTATTACAAATAATATATAATAAGACTCTAAAATATCCAATGAGACATATTTTAACTAGATAAAATTTCAACAAAAAATCATTTAAGACTTGAATCTTTCATGTAATCTCATCTTAGGGATCAATGATCTCATTGTTTAATTTATTTGAAGAATCTAGAATGGTACATCCAGTGAAAGTTGTTTTTTGGTATTTACCATCATTAAAATATGGGGAACCGATAGACACTCTCTCAATTGAAGTATCTTAATTTTTCTTCAATAATGAGTTTAGTTCTAATATAATCATCTCTAAAATAATACGGTCTATGCATTTATGTTTTAATTCATTGGAATCATCTATATAGTTAGATGAATTACATATAGCATACTTGAATTTCAAGATTATATGACATCTTCATGATAATGTGTTATTGAGGAATGGGTCCAATGAAAGTATGGGGGTTTAATTATATAAATCATTATTTATAACTCATTTGATTTTCCCCTACTAAAATACTTGTCACTCAAAACATAAATAAAATGCATCATAAATAAAGTAATGAAAAGAGTCACTTGATAGTGATATTGGTGGAATATTAACATAGATGTTATAATGAACCAAGAGTGGTGGGTATTGGTATGTGTATTATATAAACATATAAAATTCAAAAATAATGTAATGAACATGTATTCCATCAGGTATACTAGATAAAATATTGGATAATTCTTTGTCATCTATGAACATTGTGGGGTAACGATATGAAGAATAGGCCTAGGAACATAGAATAGATGAGATACAACATATTGTGTTATCATTAAAGTGGGTCACTATAATAATAGGTTTACCTTATTATTTTTATTTTTTTAATAAGGATTATAAAATATGATGGTAACCCAGTGGTATGGGGTCATCCTAGACACATGGATACCATTGGGGATGGAAATTAGTGGTAAAGGTTCCATATGAAAAATAATACTCAAGAGATGTGTGATTAGAATATTAAATAAAATAATTTGGATTTACTTTTGATGTAATTTGGGATTAAATCATAGATTGTGATTTATGGTATGTAATTAAAAAACAAGTGACAAATAATTAGCATGTTAGGCTGAGTTGACCATTTTTATCATGTAAAACATTTCAATTATGGGATGATGGAAAATTTCATGGGAATTATATTATGATAATATTCATTAATATTTATATTATCATGACTATATGGGATTCATTTATAATTTTTATATGTATAATTATTAAAGTGACCAGTTTAAACCATTTTTGTAGGTAATGTATCAGTTGTGTTCTGGGATGATTTTTAATAAAAAATATAAAAAATTTACTTTGAATATATATATATATATATATATATATTTATATTAATCCCAAAATATAAATATAAGGCATGTAGAATATAGTTAACTCAATAAATAGTTATAAATGAAGACATTTCCCACTACTTGAGTGGAAATACAAGTCGTGTAAAAAGTAATAAACTGAACATCTCAAAATCTTCAATTGTTTTTGAAAATATAATAAGAAATCACCACTTAATACCTATGGTTACTATCTAAATCCACCCAAAGTACTCTATAAATAATACATTAACCCCCATAAGGTTAATTTAATTATAACAACCCGAAATTTTATAAATAAAATTCCCCTTCTAATTTAATTAAATGTATTATTATGTATTATGGTTATAAAAACTACATACAGATCCTTGGTTTTATTATATACTATATGATTTAAAATATCGTTATGCAAAATAATCATTGATAATATACATATTTAACAATGATCAAATGAATATTATAAATATAGGGTTTTAACAAATCCAATTGACACAAAAAAGCAATGGCCTCAACTAATATAATCGTACCCTATGAAGGCCATTTATCAGAGCTTCCGAGGGAGATAGAATCATTGTGATTTTCCTTTGATCAATCCCAAGATGAGATCCAAAAACTTAACCACAAGGAAACCCATTAATGGGAAATGTTTAAGCTTATCAAGATCACGACCCCAACCATGTACACCAAACCACCCCATGAATATCTAACCATCACATACCTTAGCCATATGGTGTTTCATGGCGTATTAAAGTAATATGTATCAAGACCAAAATAATACAATTTTTTATATTTCATTTTAAATAAAAAAATAATTAGAATTACATATTATCATTTGTTTATAAATTATTTTGATTTTGGTACAATAAAACACAAATTTTATTTTTGAGTAATATTCGAATTCAAAGAAGGCACTTATTTAATGAATTAAATGATCTTTTAAATAAATAATATTTCAATAAAACATTATTAATAATCAATTTTTATTACATATAAATGATCATATAATTTTTATATAGTCAAATGTAATTTTTATAAGGGTTCGAAAACTATTATTCCAAAAAAATCCAGCATTTCTAAAAAAATGTCAATTATTATATCAAAAGTAAGAATTAAAATATGTATAAACTTAATTTAAATAAATGAATATTTTTTTTTTTGGAATATTAAGTTTAGAATAATCCTATTATGAATTTTTCATAATTTTCTGAGAGAATCTAATTTTTGGGTCAAAATTATGTACCGTATAAATAAATGATTTGTATTATAATATCATAATGACCACAATATGATGCAATTAATGCATTAATGGGTATTCACGACAAAATAATTGTTTTACCATAAAAATAATGTGATTTTATGTTTATTTTATTAATTTTATAAAGAATTTAAAAATCTTCCAAAACCTATTATATATTTTAATGTTTTAAAATCATTTCATTAAAAGTATGATCCACCTCCACGTCAGAAAGGGTAATATTTTAATTATTTAGGCCCATGGATCAATAAAACAATGAAAAAAATAAATCTTTGTAAGAAAACATGGGATGTTATTTGGGTTTTTAATTTTATTATATAGTGTCCAAAAACTATGTTTTAGAAATAATAAATAATTACCATCTCTTTCCATATGTAATCCATCCCAATACCCCATTTTTAATGACCCATATTTTTTAAGAAGGTACAAACCATTAAATTTTTATTTGGAATATTTTCTTCTAATTATGGTAATGGAATAATATGAGCTAGGGATAGTCAGAGGAGAGTATGAGGCTTGTTCGGAGCCCAGAGTTCGGGAAAAGTGTGATGCAGGCTTGGCTGCACGATTAGTGGAAACCGAGCATCCCAGGTTTCTTAAAATTTAGGAATATAGACAAGGGAACCTTCAATCCTTCATTGGTTTTCTATAGCTATTTAGTCTTAGGCGCACGGTCATGCAGCCTATAATAGATTTGCGGGGGGGGGGGGGGGGCAGAGCCGTTTAACACAGTTTATGTACGGTTTCTAAACCACACACATAAACCGTGCACAATGGAATTTAGGGGAAAAACATCCATTTCCCCCTCTTTATCTCTAAAAAATTATATCCCTTTCTCCCATGTTTTATAATGTCTAGGATCATTTTTCTCTTCATATATGTTTCTAAAACCCTCAAAGATTGGGTCTTCTACTACTCATTCATCCGAAAAAAGATTTCAATTTCATCGAAGTAGTTGGATTGCCCATATTGAGTCTAACCCCACACAATATTCTTTTATAGATTAAAATTTCCACCTATTGAACTATTTAGATGCAGGGTCATTCCCTCTATTTTTAGGGTATTTGACTGAATCTCAGATATCTTCCAACCTGCTTCAAATATAAGGTCGATATCAAGTGAGGTTTTATCTACGATCCTAAGTTAAGTGGTCACATAGTTTTCCACTTGATATTTGGTTAATTATAATTTATACCATCGCACTATAATCCGGTCATTACCATGATTATAAATTTTATTGATTCCATTATATCTAAATGAACATAGTGCCTTGTTATAGGTGAATTGGTTCTTTTTTAGGGGTTTAGAAAACAAAAATACTATATAAGTGAATCCATAGGTGCACCTCCTCGAAATTAATTGTTTTGGACAAATGGATCCAAATGCTTGGAACCCAATTTATCTTTTAGATTATATTTTAAATTAATTATACTTGGTCACATGTGTAATTAATGTATTCCAAGGTTCTTGAATGGTGTCTGGATCTTTTAGAAGTTGAATTTCTCAAATGATCAGTTGAGTTGTTACTTGGACATACTAAAGACACCTATGTTTTATAATGGAATTTCCCATGTTTATAGAAATTGCATGGTTTGGTTTGTATTGGGTGGCAAGGTTAACATGGATATAACTTATAATGAATTTGTTTTGATGGAATTATTCTAAGGGATGGAATGAAATTTCTTTTGTTCATGTTTTATTCACAATGCATAATAGAAAATGGATTGTTTTATTAGAATGAACATGATATATGTATGGTGAACCATTCTTTTTCCATGACTTGTCTAAATTCATAAATTATAAATGGGATTCCATGAATTTTTTTATTATGGTTAAAGGAACACAAGAAAGTTTTTTTATCATGTGTCATGTGGTATAATTATCCATGCCTTGGTTTCATTATGAAAGGCTTAATGACATGACACTAGAGGTAATGCCTTTTGATCACCTCATTAAATGTGAAAATTCTGAAGAATTATAATGAGATTAATGATATTTTAATGGTTCATGTATTATTTGTATGATAAATCATTCTTCCAAAGAGAATGTGGAGCCAAGGAACCATGAGACTCCTCTGGAGGGTAGACTGTGGGAGCTTCATAGTAGGAGCCAGGGGATAGATTGTGAGAGCCCCCTAGGTATGGATGCCTTTGGGTATGTCCTAGTCCTTATAGAATATATAGCCAAGGGATAGACCATGAGATCTCCCCTTTCTATGGATGATAGTGAGTACGTCTTAGTCCTTACTGTACTTGCATTCCGAGAGACTATGAGGGATCTTGGATTTGGGTTTGGGGCTAGACCATGAGAGCATCCTCTATAATTGGATGGAGATTTTTATGTCATTATCATCCCCAAGATATATATATATATATATATATATATATTCTAATACTATATATATATATATATAAAGTAGAATGAATTGAAATACCAGCCATGGGCTAATGTAGGTAGACCCGCTAGATGTCCTTTAGTTACCTGAGTGGGAGGTTATTTATATATTCGACATTTCTTTACTTTCCTATTTATACCAACACATTTTTAATTTGATAACACTTACTCATATTACACATAGACACAGTTGGGGGTGTCCTAATGATATTTTTATATCACAACATACTCAGGCCTCCATTAGCACCAAAACAGATTATATTGTTTCAGGTACTTGAATGGTTAAATACCCTTCTATAGGTTGTTGAATTTTACTACTTTTCTAGATCATAGAAGCAGAGTATTAGGCTTAGGCTTGAGATGGTCATAGAGATGTATTGTTATTTTGTTTCATTTTTATATATTGTACACAATGATTGTATCTTCTCCTTATTTTGTGTATTATTAATGTGACATGAATTCATATATATATACATCATACACTGCCTTTGAAGCCTTTTGTTATTATATTCAGTTATTCAGTCCTCTACTATCTTCTACTTCTATCTGTTTTATTTCACTTATGCTACTATTTAATATTTGTTGTATCTTCAGTGTTACTATGACATGGGGGTACAGTCTCCCCACTATACTACCTATACACCCCTACTTCTATTAATAAACCCCTAACATATTTGGAAATTATATAATGGTCATGTGGCTATTCAGGATCAGGGCATAGGTTTAGTGGCATCTAGGATCCGGATGTCACAAAGCGGTATCAGGGTTGTTCATTTCTTGACTTACTATTTGGCGACAATATATTTGTGACTCGTAACACTTGGGACTTGGTCACTTGTAGTGTTTGGGTGTCACAAACCCATGTATGGGGTAAATGCCAAATTTCCTTCAATGATATGGGTATTTATTATTTTATTCACTATTGATATCATTTCACCATTTTGTGCTTCACTTGTTTTGTGATGTTATTGATGCTGATGTCATTGGAATTATGATTTCATCACTTGGCCTGATGAAATTGGGTAATACTTTAAAATCCTGCATTATATTGGGCATAACATGAATTAAAATCCATGTATATTTCCATTATATGTTTAGTTTTCAGTGATCATTTTATGTTGTGTGTTGATTGTTCCTTGTTATGTGTTAAATTTTTCTGACATCTCTTGTAAGACTAGGAATGTGATAGGGTGTGAGTTTTATGGGTACCATATTTTGATTCATGAGGTGTGTTGACCCTTATGAATTATAAAGTCAAATTTCTACATGATCAACCATTTTAAAATTAGTTTAATCCTATATATAATCACAATTTAAATGATAATGAAATCCATGTGAATTCCATCTTTTATTTTATAGGGTTTATGGGACCTTATTAACTAAAAAATAGAATATCATTGGATTCAGCATGTTCTAATGTTTTAAATGATTAAATGAGAATACTTTCAAATGATTAATGGTTTATAACATAATAAAATATTTCTTTCACATTACTAATAGAAATTATTGACCCTGAACTAGCCTTAGTAGTGTGTTTTTCCTCATTATTATGGTCGGGTAGTGTCTATTATATCATCTAGGCCTAGATTTTGAAGTAGGGAGAGAGGCATGTTCAATATTATCGGAAGAATTTAGTACCTATCATAGTTACTTGAATTAAATCATCTAAATTACTTGAATCATTTTTAAGACATTCATTTGGTATTGTAGCATTATTCTTCCATGTGTTCTCGATATGAGCACCCTGAAGGCTGTAATGATCATGTTTATAAGGTGGTAGATCTTGAGCTTCCGATCATTCCTCCTGTTGATCCCCCTCTTGATCCTCTTAATGTATTTGATACGGGTAGTGAAACACAGTTTTAGGAGGGTTTCTTATGTATGATGAAGTCAATGCAAGGTCGATTATGCCATTACCCAATTATGGTAGAGTTGACTCATTTGATTCAGCAGAAATATCCACCCACCCTCTTGGGGGATGACAGAAAACTTGTTATGGAGTCTTGGGTTGAGTTGACCATATATATATTTGAGAATATAATGATGAATATACAGAAGAGGTTTAATCTAACTTCTTATATGCTTTACGATTCAGCTAAGAGTGGGAGTGATGTTATCACCTAGTAGATCGACATAGAGAGATGGTTTGAGATGACCTCTAGACTATAATTTATGATTACTTCTTTCCCCAAACTCTAAGGGATAACAGATCTAGAGATGTTTTGTATATATAGTAGGTGACCATATCAGTTATGGAATACTCACCTCATTTCACTGAGCTACAATAGTTTTATCCATATATATGTTGATGACTTGATGGTTTCTCAGCAATTTGAAGATGGGATGTGTTACACCATATAGATTTAGGTCAACTTCTTCAGGTTAATGGCCATATCATAAATAATCAACCATTCCAAAATTACATATCAGAATTTGAGTGATGTTGAAGGTGCAAGCTAGGGAGGTTCCGCACCTAGGGATTCTAGTGGATCTTCATCTAGGTGGACGTGGTTCTTTGAGACTACTCATAGAGGTAAAAGTATTTATGGTCCAATCTATGATAGTTATCTTATCTATCACTAGTGTTGAAAGATAGAGAACTTCAAAGCACAATGTCCATATGATCTTGTTGAGTGAAGAGTCAGTGGAAGGATGGGTCATCTTTGTTTTTTATGCAGGACTTTAATTCTAGTGCCTAGTGAGTGGGGATATACACCTACTCATCAGCCAGAAGCTTGTTTTGTAGGATCAAGATAGGTAGGCAGTTGGAATACCACCAGTGTTTTTGGCCAAGGTGAATATTTTGGTAGAGGCAATTGGATGTATGATTCTTAGCACCACAAGAGTGGGATTACTCAAGGCAGTCAGTCAGTGACTTAGACCTATGGTATATGCTAGTTACATGAAGTCCATCCTATGTCGTAGGATTACAGCACCAAACCATCTTCTATATGAGGTGCCATTCTAGTTACATCAACATTAGTGTCTTCATTGTTTGATACATGAACGTTTTACTCATTTATATCTAAGGAAATATCTAATATTTTTCTCCACAACACTGAGTACTATCATCGAATTATGACGCTAGACACAACTTTTGGTATTTGTTCAGAGGTATTTCTCCACTATTAGAATTTTCTCCTAGAGATATTCAGTTACCTATTCTTATAAAACATGTATATAATCGACATGTCAGGTTTTGATGTAATAATAGGGAGGTAGTGGTGAGTTCCCTACATAGCCCATATTGACTGTTATCATT
Organism: Viscum album; assembly: GCA_963277665.1. NCBI lineage: Eukaryota > Viridiplantae > Streptophyta > Magnoliopsida > Santalales > Viscaceae > Viscum > Viscum album. The sequence goes on from OY728123.1 coordinate 1,405,328,571, forward strand.
ATAGGGTGACTTTTATATCACTAGAGGACTTTACACACATTCCTAATGGAGAATAGGTTGTCTTTGTGACATGATTAGGACCCGAGAAGTATAGGCTGGGTAATCTTACAACACACATTTCCAGTATTTCCATTTATGACCAGGGGTTACAAACCTTTTCTTTTTCTCTAGTAGTGGAAGATTATAGAGATGTATTTCCAGAAGACTTCTCTAGTATACCTCTTATGTGAGAGGTATCGTTAACTATTGAGCTACTTCTAGGAGTAGAACTTGTGACCATTACTCATGATATGCGATCACCTAAAAAGAATATGGAGAGAAATAATCTATTCGAGGATCTAGAGGTGAAAGGCTTCATACACCCCAACACTTATCCTTGGGATTAGTGGATCCTCTTTTCCCAAAATGGGAACGACGTCCTTTTACTTTTCATGGACTATAGTCGGTTGAATAAGGTCACTATCACGAACTAATATCCACTACCTATAATAGATGACCACATTAATCATCTCTAGGGAGAGAAGGTGTTTTCAAAAATAAATTTCTGGTCAGGCTATCCTCAGGTGGATGTGAGGACTTCACACATACCTCACACAACTTTCAGGAGAAGTTATAGTCTCTACAAGTACATGGTTATGTTGTTCAGACTCATTAATAAAAATGTTGTTTTCATGGATCTTATGAATTGTGTCGTCCACCAGTATTTGGATTCATTTTCGGTAGTCATAGTAGACGATATGATGTTGTATTCATCCTCTAGACATGACCATGCAAGCCATCTTGATATCATATTGAATACACTGAGAGAGAATCATCATTATGCTATACTTAGTAAATGAAACTTCTAGATCAAAAAAGTCCACTTCCTAGGTAATATAATCTCAGAGTTAGGAGTTTTAGTTGAACTAGACAAACTGAGATCTAGGGTTTCATGGGAGAAACCGAAGAAAAAATTTGATATTCAATGTTTATCATAGCTTTTTGGATATTTCATATTCTTTATTTTGGATTTATCACAAATTTCTGAACCACTTATGGGATTGAAAAAAGGTGTGAAATTCTAATAGTTTAAAATTTGTGAAGAATGCTTTCAGGAGTTGAAGGAAAAAATGAGTTCAATTTTGATTTTAATTCCTCCGGATCTAGGGATTGCCTATAAAATCTACTGTGATGAATCAGGTATTTGGCTTGAATTTATTCTGTTGCAAGATGAGAGAGTCATTATTTATGGTTCTCATCAGTTGATGCCCGATGAGAAAAATTACCCGACACATGATCTCAAGATTTCTATAGTCGTTCATGACATACGCTGTTGGAGGAACTATCCTCTAGGAGGGTCCTTTGTGGTATTCATAGGCCAAAAAAGCCTCTAATAAATCTTCACAGAGTGGGACTAGAATCTCAAGCTATGTTGGTGGGTCATGTATATACAAACATTTGATTTTAAGCATGCTTAAACTCCAAGAAATGGGTATTTAGTTGATGATTCTCTAATCCAGAAGACTCACACACAAGTGGTTCAGGAATCTTGTGATGAATGGAAATTTATATCCCTATTATTATATATTCACATTGAGGTTCATGTAAACCATGGTTAAACTATTATCCTAGGATTAATAGTGAAATCTACAGTTCTAAAATGGCTAAGGTTGGGACATTTATCTAGTCAAGAAGGAATTTCCATATAGGAAAGTGTCTCAGAAATAGATACTACTTCTGGTTGGATAGTTTATGGTGATGATACTCTATTGTTTTGTGGGAATGTATGGGTTCCAAAAGACATTATAGAGGATTTAATGTAGTATTTTCACAACATATCTTGGGAGGTTCATCTGAGTGTCAAAAAAATGTATCAAGATCTAAAAATACAATATTGGTACCCAACATGAAATGTGAGATTTCCGGTTTTATCACTTGATGTTCTACCTTTCAGTAGGTAAAGATATAACATCAGTTTTCAAAGGGGCTTCTTCTTCCATAGTTCATTACTAAGTAAAAATGAGACGATGTTTTGATGGAATTCGTGATTGATATACCCAGATCACCCTAAGGAAGTAATGTAGTGTGAGTTGCTGTTGATTGTATGATGATGGTTTGACACTTCTTACCTATGCGATAGACCCTCTTAGTAGATGAGGTAAGAAGAATCTATGTCAGGGGGGGTATGTATTCATGGAGCCCTTCATTCCATCATTTAGGATAGAGACTTTCATTTTACATCAAGGTTCAGGAAGGGGTTGCTGATGGCCTTGGGTACACCAGAACATTTGGGCATGTTCTATGACTAGTAGACTAGTGGACACACATATCCTTCAATTCAGGTCTTGGAGGATATACTCCGAGTGCGTGTCCTTGATTTTTGGGGTTCTTGGAAGAAACAAATTCCGTCTATGGAATGTTATTATAATAACAACTTTTAGGATACAATTGATATGACTCCATAAGAAGCATTGTATGATAGGACTTGTGTCTCACAAATATATTAGCTAGAGGCAGGGGAGGCAGTCGTGCTTGGACAAAATCTTGTGTAGGAGTTTATATAGAAGGTCCAACTGATTTGAAATCATATGGTGACATCACTATCCAGAAAACAACCTTATGCCAACAAATTCTAGAATCCTCTTATGTTCGAGGTTAGAGACCCATTTTCTAATGAAACTTGCCCCGGTTTGGGAATAAACTTTTTTAGAAGTAGTGTAATCTATCACTGAGATTCATTGGACCCTTCGAGGTTGTGAAATGGATCGGATCAGTGTCTACGACTTATCTCTTCCTTATAGATACTAGTCTTTATATGATGTATTTCATATATCTCAACTTCACCGATACTATCCAGAACCATCACACATATTCCAACATGATGAGGTCAAATTGGATAAAGATGTGTCCTTTGAGGAGTATGCAATGCACATTGTTGATCATAGTTTGAAAAAACTCCAAGGAAGGTCTATTCCTATTGTATGAGTTCTATGGAAGAACAGATGGGTAAATAATGAGATCTAGGAGTAGAATGAAGATATATAATATTAGAGTCCATAAATCATTGCTGACAGTATCTCTTTATCCTCATAAGGACAACTTGAGGAAGTGTTTCTTTAAAGAGGGGAAGTTATAATGACCCACCTTTTTGAAAAAGGTAAGGATAATTAAATTGTAATTTTGAATCATTTATTTTATCATGGTGAAGGTATAATACAGCCTAGGGAAGGTTTAAGGAGCATATAAGGCTTGTTAAGAGCCCATAGTTCGAGAAAAGTGGGTTGCAAGTTGGGTTACACGATTAGTGGAAACCGTGTGACCTAGGATGCACAGTTTGTTTAAACCGTGTGGCTACATACATGGTAACCTTCAAGTTCACATGGTTCATGTAAAACCATGTGGTATTATGCGCACAACTCTAAATCCTACTATAGATAGGGATTGGATCCATTTATCATGGTTTGTGCACGGTTGTAAACTGTGAACATAAACGGTGCACTGTGGAATTATCGGTCAAAATAAACATTTTCCCCTCACTAATTATAAAATCATAAATTCATTTCTCTCTTGTTTTCCAGTGTCTGGGATCCCTTTTCTCCTACCATAGGTTTCTCAAATCCTCTATTATTGGATCTTCTACTACCCCTCCATCCAAAATCCAATGTCAATTCTGTCGAAGGACATGGATAGCCCAAGGTAAGGCTAGTTGTATATGCTATTGTTTCTTTAATGAATCTTGTAATCTATTGTGCTATTTAGATGCAGGTTCATTCACCTTATTTTTAGGGAGTTGGAATAAAACACATATCTTTTCCAACCTGCTCCAAATATATTTTCAATATCAAGCATTTATTCATCTACGACCCGATGTTTGGTGGGCACATAGTTTCCCATTTGAGTTTTGGTTGTTTTGAATTTATATAATCCATCCATAAGCCAGCCTTTGTCAAGATTCTATATAATATTGATTTATTCATTTATAAATTACCATAGTGCCTTCATATAGGTTAATTGGTTGTTTTTTAAGGATTTAGACAACACATATACTCTATAAGGACACCAATAGGTGTTCCTCTTTAAAATTGGTCATTTAGTCCAAAGTCCTCAAAATGATTAGAACCCAATTTAGATTCCATATTGACTGTTAAATGAATTAAACGTTGATTCATGTTTAATTAATGTATTCTGTGTTACCTCAAATGTGTTTGGATCTATTAGAAGTGGAATTTACCCAATGAGCAGTTGAGTTGTTACATGGCCTTACTCTCGACACCTATGTTTTATAATGGAATTTACATGTTTAACAAATTAGATGATTTGGAATGTATTGGGTGGATAGGATAATATGAATACAACATATATAATGAATTGGTTTTGATATAATTATTCTAGGGGATGACATGGAATTTACCTTGTTTATGTTTTATAAAAAATGCATCATATGAAATTGACTATTTTATTATCTTGAAATTGATATATGTATGGTGAAACCATGCCATGTCCAGGGTTTATGTAAATTGATAAATTCTAAATTGGATGACTTGAATGTTTTTTAATATGGTTAAAGGAACACTTGATAGGTTATGCCTTATGTGTCATGTTGTATAATTATTCATGCCTTGGTTTCTTTATGAACGACATGATGACATGACACAAGAGGTAATTCCTTGTGATCATATTGTTTAATGAGAACTTTTTAATAACTTTTAAATATATTCATGAGTGTTTAATAACTCATGTTTTATATGAATGATAAGTAATTATTCTATATAGGAATTGAAGCCAAGGAACCATGAGGGTCCCTTGAAGGGGAGACTGTGGGAGCTTCCAAGAAAGAGTCAGGGGATAGACTATCAGAGCTCCCCCGGTGATGGATTCCTTTATGAATGTCATGATCTTGCCAAACACTAGAGCCATAGGATAGAATGTGAGAGTTACCCTAGTGATGGATGATAATGGGTAAGTCTCAGTCCTACCAGTACAAGCATGCCAAGAGACCGTGAGGGATCTTAGATTTGGGTGAGGGGATGGACCATGAGAGCTTCCCCTTGAATTCGATGGTAGTGGTTACGTCCTAATCCTCCCCAATATATATATATATATATATATAATTCTACTATATATATATATTTTGGCATGATTAGACATACCATCCTTGGGATGAAGCAGGTAGACTCTCCAAGTGTCCTTTAGAAACCTGAGTGGGATGATATTGGTATTTTCAGAATGACTTTACTTTCATGTTTATAGATGCACACTATTTATTTAAGAACACCTACTCAGACTACATGTAGACACCATTGGTAGAGGGAAACTGAGATTTTTATCTCACAACCCACTCAGGCCTCTCTTGGAAACTAAGAAGAATATGTTACTATAGGTACTCGAAATGGTAAAGTCCATTCTATAGGTTGTTGACTTGTACTACTTCGCTAGAGCAATGGAGTAGAGCATCAGGCTTAGGCATGAGATGCTCATTGATCCGTTTTTTGTCCTTTTGAATCCATTTTTACTATTGTGTATTATTATTTAATATAATAATTTATTTATGTATTATTAGTATACCATGCATCTATATATGTATCAGACTTTGCCTTTGAGAATTTGGGTTATTATCTTCAGTTATTTAGTCTTTTTTTATTTACTACTTCTATCTGTTCTATAGAACTTTTTTTAATGTTTACTATTTTTTGTATCCGTTCCATTACTCAAACATGTGGGTATAGTCTTCCCACTGCAATACCTATACACCCCCACTGCTAGTCGGCATCCCCTAGTATATGGTGAGATGCACCCGGGGGAATGTGGCCAACCAAGCTCAGGGCATGTGTCAAGTGGCATCCTGGTTTGGTATTTCACACCATTTCTCTTCACTTAAAATCTTTGGAGCACATCCTTACTCTTCCCTCCCATTAATAGAGACCTCTCAAGGTTCCCCCAAACTCCTAAGAAACTCCTACGAAGCATTTGGAGTAACACTCTCAAGGCAAGTGTTCTTTTCTTTCTCCTCTTTATTTATGTTTATTCATCATATTATTCCTTACATTTACAATTAATAAATGTGGTTATATCATTTTCATTTCCCTTTATTGACCATATTATTTCCAAATTATTGTATAACTCTTTCTCTCTCATCAATCCATTTTATGAATATTTAAGTGACACCATTTGCTGCCGAAATTTCACCACGATTTTCAATACCAAATGTTTGTTTAGTGAATATACATACCCATTTACTACCATGTATGTTAACCTTTATGTACTTATAATTTTTCATTAGGGACACAAATGTATGTATTCTACACTTCTTGATCATGGAATAAAAAAATTATTTTGAATTAATCCATGTTGTATGATCTATGTGGCACACTTGAGCATGAAAATAAAATGAAAGTGATGGGTGCTCCCAGAATTATATAGAGCTATAATACATTGGGTAATGATTTAGTCTTATGAAAAATCATTCAAGGGATTAGGGAGTGATTCTAATCCATCATGGGACTCTGTCTATCATGATTCCTTAGTAGTTATCCTTGATCATGATTTATGATACAATGTTTTAATTTATTTCCACATTTCCTATATTTAATTTATGTTATCATGCTATATCATTCCTTATTGCTCATATTTATGATTCAGAACCCTTTTATTAACTATTTATATAACTAATGTCAATCATGTACTATTTTATTCACGTTATTCCATTATTATTCCCTTACATGGATTTATAGCTCACCATTTCTTAGGAATGACCTAGGGTTATCCCATGAAATGTTAAGTATAGAGTAATATTTTGATCATGTTAAAGAGGCTTTCAATAAATATGATGTATTACTTATTTTAACTAGTTATATAATGTTAAAATTTAAAAAATAAACTAGATTTATCGTTATTCTGGGTTTTATTAAGTGTAATATTATGTATTAAATCATGTATTGATTTTCAATAAAGAGAAGATTGGTCATAGTTGGTATCAACAGAAATGTTTCATTATATTTAGGATTACGACTAGAAAATTATTGTGAAATCCTTATGGATATAAATAAATATAAGAAAACATCCCTAAATTTTGGTAAAGTATAGATTAAGTGGTTTATTAGGAAAATACATATCTATATGAATAATACAAGTGGTTGTGGCTCTAGAAAAAATGTACATATGGGTAAAACCTAAAACATTTCATTGAGCTAGACTCAATCATGAACTGATGTGTAAAAACATGCCTTTATACACATCTATTTTGACTCTCTTGGGGAATATGATTTGGTAAATCCATAATCAAATTACAAACAATTATTAACGGAATAGAAAATTCTCATAAGAGTCAATTTTAAAAAATATTTCATGGATAACATAGATTGAATCCTAGAAATTCATAAGTTAAATATATACATGTAATTTATAAGTTATCCCTTTAATGTCATTAAATTAACATTTCTATGATTAATAGTTTAAAAATAATCAACCCTAAATTTTTTCCTTTATTCAATCCAATGGCCGAAAATAGAAGGAATCATGTGAACAAACAATGTGAAGGGAAATGTGATGACTGCACCAACGAGATGCCCAAACTGATAATATTTGGAATCAAAAAGATTATCATTATACTATATTATCTAAAACAGGTTCTGAATAGAATACTAGATCAGTAGGAGTGAAAAAATCCTCCTAATAATGAACAAGCTACAATTGGAACCTTTATGCGACTAAGGGTAATGAATTTCAATGGATTATCTGATCCCTTAATGACAGAAAAATGGATCAACTCCATTGAGAATAAATTCGCTATCCTTTAATGAGCCGACCAAGATTGGTTTCTATTGGCTATTTATCATATGGAGGGAGAAGCTGATTAGTGGTGGGAATTGATAAAAAATATGAAGCATAAGGAAGATATTGAAGTGGTGGGGTGAACGAATTTTCAATAAATTTTTTTCAATAAATATTTTCCTCACACTCTCCAACTTATAATTGAAATGGATTTCCTTTCCATTAATAAAAATGATGATGAATCAATTATAGAGTATAAAGAAAACAAAAAATAAATACACGTTATGCATTCAGGTTTTTCATTACCCCCAAATGAAGCATTTAGACTTTTTTGGTGGGATAAAAACTAGTCTACAAATATCCATGGAGATTTGACACATTGATAGCTATGAAATTTTTTTCTAATGTTACCTCAAATTTAAAGTAGAGATTTGATAATCTCAAGGCTTTAATAATGATAAGAAAAAAAGTAGTGTTTAATTTTCGTAGTTTTATGTAGAAATCTAATCGTGACCAGAAATTTCATCATCCCACTTGTCAAAAGTACAGAAAGAAGAACCAACATAATTTCCTAAGGCGAATGAGAAAATGACTTTTGTGTGGGAAAGAAGGAAACCTTAATAGAAACTACCAATAGAAGAATCCCAATAATGTGATGGAGGAAAGGAATTATCTATTTAACCCTTATATCATTGTTCATTGTTTCAACAAAAAGGAATCATGACACTTTGGGAACCAATCCACTATGCTATATATTTTTAGAGACAACCAACAACCTCTAGGGTTACAAGTGAGATTGTTTTATTATAAAAACTATTAATGTGTATCCCAACAAAAAACAGGTGATAAGTAATATAGTAATTCATTCTAGAATGGAGAACATACATTTTGATTCTGGTTCTATACATTCCTTCATATCACAAACATTTAGTAGAATTATTCCAACACCACCAAAAATCATGGAAGTAGAGAAGTCAAGAAAAAAGGAAAATGAGGAAATTACTAAATCTCAATTATATATCTTTGAACATGTAAAACATTATGGGTTAAAGTTCCCATTGAACCTTGTGATATTCCATTGGGTATAATTTGACGCAATTCCGGGCATGGATTAGATTTCCTTATATAGATCCAACATAAATTTCCTTGAGAAGGAAATCAATATATGTATCATGAATTGTCTAACGATTCTGTAAAAATGATAGAATACGGATGAATGTTCTATAGAAAAAACATTTTAAGTATGGATATTATTTCTCCCTGATAAATAATATCTAGATCAAATGATTGAGTCTATGGAAAGGATCAACCATGAATACATTCCAATTTTTAAAGAATAATCAAAAGTGTTTGTTGAATAATTTTATGGTCTTACTCCTAGTTGAGAGGTTGAATATTCAATTGAGTTCATACCTAGGGTGTTACCATTATGAAAATAACTATATAGAATAGAAATTTTATAACATTGGGAGATAAATAAACAACTACAATAGAATTTAGATAAATGATTTATACCCCCAAACTACTTCGACATGGGGTGCACCAATTCTCTTTATTAATAAGAAGGATGAGTCAATGAACCTTTTCATTTATTATTATGATCTCAACAAGATCACGATAATGAACAAGCATCCTCTTCCATAAATTGATGAAATGTTCAATTATCTATGTGGAGAACAATACTTTACCATGATGGAGTTGTGATTAGCATATTACCAAGTTAGTGTGAAGAAGGTTGATATCCCCATAATTTCTTTTTGTATAATGTATAGGAACTATGAGTTTATAGTAATTCCATTTAGACACACTAATTCTCTAGAAATATTTATGGAATTAATGAATAGAGTATCGAGAGATTACCTAGAAATGATTGTGGTATTGTTTATATATTATATTCAAATATACTCCAAAATAATGGTGGAGCATGAGGAGTATTTGAGAACTATGCTAAAGACCTAACAAAATTAGAAGATTTATTCCAAGTACAAAAATTGAGAGTTCTTGTTGAAGTAAGTATCATTATTGGGAAATATTATCATAATAAATGGGATAAATATGGACCAAACAAAGATAGTAGGAATTGATGGAAGGCTGAGGCCATCATCTATGAAAGATATTCATATTTTCATTGGATTAGGTGGGTACTATCATTAATTTTTTAGAAATTTATCATGATTATAAAACTCTCTAACCAAGCTAACTTGGATGGGAGTTAAGTATTTTTATAATGATTAATAAAAATAAAGATTCAAAGAGTTTAATAATAGTCTTATCATTTCACCTATACTTACACTATCCACATGTTGAGAACTTTTTGTGGTATTAAGGGATGCTTCGATGAATGTAATGTGCATTGTGTTAATATAGAATTACAAAGTCATATCCTACACTTTAATGAAATTTATGTTTCAGGAATAGGACTACCCAATCATGATCTAGACTTGGTTATAGTGATATTCAAATTAAAAATATTGTGGCATTTTCTTTTAGGGGGGATTGTGAAATATATACAAATCACAAAATCCTCTAGTAAATATTAACACAAATGGAGCTTAATATTATCCAATTAATATGGATAGAGATGATCATTGACTATGACAGGTCAATTCACTACCATATTGGGAAAGACAATTATGTGGCTGACACTATAAGTAGAAAGGATATTTCAATTCTATTATTGATTGGAATTGAAAATGATCTGATATTCATAGACTTAAAAAAGGATGGATATGGAAATCATAAAAGAATGAACATCATCAATCCTTTCAAAAATGATTTCTCAACCATACCTTATGGAGAAGATAAATTATGCTCCAAGAGATGATATAAGAATTCAAAAGAAAGTGGAAACTATAATAAATGGTAAATCCTTGGTGTGTAATGTTAATTAATAAGGAGTTGTGAGATTTTGGTCATAGATCTGTGTACCATAAAATCATGAGATAAAGAAGGAGTCTTTGGATAATGCATATAGTTCATCTTTTTCCATCCATCCATGATGCGAAAGTTCTGTTAATATATCTAAGAGAATTATTAGTGGAAAAATATGAAAAACGAGATTTCACAATACACACTAGGATGTCTTGTATGTTAATAAGTGAAGGTGGAAAGGAAAAAATCCATGGGGATAATGTAACCATTACCCATACCAACACAAAATGGTAAAACATCACCATGTATTTTGTAACTGGTCTTTCGAAGATTTCAAGAGGAAATAATGTTGTAAGGATTTTTGTGGATTTTATTATAATGACTGCACCCTTCATTGAAATTTGAGAGGACTTCTCACTCAATCAACTTGCATGGATATGAATTTGATAAGCGGTGCGGATGCATGAAACACCACTGTCAATTGTATAGGATCAATATTCAATATTTACCTCCAAATTATAGAATATTATCCACCATTATATAAAATATTATATTAACATCAGCACAAGTTATCACCCTAAAAATTATGGCCAATCTGTGCAGACTATATAGACACTCGGGGAAATGTTGGGAGCATGCTCAATTGACATCAAAGAAGGATGTGACTGACATATTTATTTGATCAAGTTCTAATATAGTAATAGTTTATAATCATGTATCCAAATGATTCTCTATGAAGCCTTTTATGGGAAGAGGTGCAGAACACATTCATGTTTGGAGGAATTCAGGGAAAAACTACTATGACTAGAAATGGTTGGAAAAGTTAAGGCCATTTAGCAGCACATCAAGGGTAGTTAAATTTGAAATATAGCTATGCCGACAGTAATTGATGAGATCTAGAGTTATATTTCAGAGACATTGTATTCCTCCACATATATCCATGGAATATATTCATGAGATTTTGGAAGAAGGGAAATGTTAGTCCAAGATATATCAGTCTCTTTGAGATCATTGAACACAATGGAGCAATATCCATTCAACTGTATCTCCCACATAACCTATCTCATGTACTTGATGTATTCCATGTATTAATTTTAAGGAATTACATACAAGAACCCTAAAATGTCTTAAATATAGATTTGGTACGATTGGATAATGATATCTCATATTAGGAGAAACCGGTGATTATCTCAGAACATAGAGACAATGTGATATGGGATAGGATAATTCACCAGGTCAAAGTGATATGGAGAAAAAAAATTGAATAAGAAACATGGTAACCAAAGAGGTGATGAAATTGAATTACCCTCGTCTATTTTTGTGTGGGAAATGAAAATTTTGAGGGAATAGTTTCTGAAGGGGAAGATTATAATGACGTGAAATTTTATAAATATAATTCCCATTCCAATTTAATTAAATGTGTTAATATGAACCACCATGGGTTTATTATATCCTATCATATTTAATATATGTTTAAGCATCATAGTAATTTCTAATATGTTTTATGAACATTTATCATATGATTAGTATTAATATTGGGTTTTAAAAAATCAAATTGACATGGAAAAAGAAAGTAATGGACTCAATTGGGTGGATTGTACCCTATAAAGACCATTTATTAGAGATTCCAAGGGAGATAAAATCATTTGTATTTTATATTGATCAAGCCCATGATGAGATCCAACAACTTAAGCATGAGTAAAACCATTTACGAGAGATGTTCAATCTCATTGATATCACCACTGAAAAACTGTACGCCGAACCACCCAATGCAAATCTCACCGTCATGCACCTTAACCTTAGGATTATTTTCTATTATTTTAAATTAATATGAACCAATAACCTAATTATATTATTATGTATATTTAAAATTTAACATAATAATGGTTATATTTACTTTTTATCATTAATTTATAAACATTTTTTATTTTGATACAATAAAACACAAATTGTATATTTGAGTAATATTTAAATTCAATTAAGGAACTTATTTGGATTAATTAAAATATTTTTTAAATAAATAATATTTTCATAAAATATTATTAATAAATAAATTTTATTAAACAAAAATAATCATATAATATTTATGAAGTCAAATTTAATTTTTATAAGGGTTCAAAAACTGTTATTTCAAAATAATCCAGCATTTGTATTATTTTAAATGTGAAAATTCAAATATTTATAAAATTAATTTGATAAAATGAATATAATTTTTGTAATCATAACATCAAAATTATCCAACAGTGATTTTATTTCATACTTTTCTGAGACAAACAAATTTTTAGGTAAAAAATAAATACTGTATAAATATAAGTTATGTATTATGACATCGCAATGACCCAAAAATGATGTAATCAATATTATAATGGGTATAGACAACCAAATATATGTTTTACACTTAAAATAATGTGATTTAATTTTTTTATTATTAATTTTATAAATACTTTATGAATCTTCCAAATCCTATAATAAATTTAAATTTTTTAAAATAATTTCTTTAAAAGTATAACTCACCTCCACATCACCATGGTTAATATATTATTAATTTTGGCCCATGGTGTAATAAAATAATTAATACCACCAATAGTTTGCATAAAGAATGTTCAAAATCTATGGTAAGGATTTTTGGTTTGGTTATTTTATTTTATAGAGTCGAAAACCTACGTGTGAGAAATAATAAATAATTCCTATCACTTTTCTTATATAAAACAAACAATATCCTATTTTCTTCATTAATAATCCTTTTATAATTTACTTACGCATCCTTCTCCTCTATATAGTCCTCCCATGGTTCCTCCATTCTCTCAAGAGGATCCTTCTAAGAATTTGGAGTCACCTTCTTAAGGAAAGGTCTATTTTATTTCTCATATTTATTCAAGTTTTTTGATTATCTTACGCCTTCTATTTCTAATTCCTAAATGTTGAGATATATTTTAAATTTCCCTATTACTATATATTTTACTTCCAATTTATTATATAACACTTTATATCTAATCAACCCAATTTATGAATCATTATGTGACACCATTACGATGCCAAAATTTCACCGTGATGTTTTTATAACAAACCACTGTGTAGTGAATACCCATACCCATTTACTATCAAGAGTGTTAATCATTGTGAATTTATAGTTACTTATTTTGGATATAAATCTATTTTTTCCATATTCCTTTATCTTGAAATAGAATATGATGATTAATTAATCCATGTTGTTTATCTATGTTGAACACTTAAGCATGGTAATGAAATAAAAGTGACAGGTGCACCCAAAATAATATAGCGCTTCAATGCATTGAGTATTTTTTTAGTCTCACGATACAACATGCAAGAGATTATAGAGTGAACCTAATATATCATAGGAATCTCCCATCATTATGGTTTAGAATATACCCCTGACCTATGTTTATGATTCTGTATTTTAAGTTATTTCCACATTTCCCATGTTTCATTTATGTTATCATTTTATATCATGTATTATTGTTAATGTTTATGATTTAAACCCTTTTTATGAAACATCAATATTCCTACTATCCGACATGTACAATTTTCTTCTTATTATTCCATGATTATTCCCTTACTGGGATTTATATCTCAGCTATTTATTATGTATATTCCCAGGTCATCACATGAAGTGTTAAGTATGAAGGAATATTATGGTAAGGTTGATAAGTTTTTCAATAAAGATGATGTATTCCCTATTTTAAGTTGTTATGTAATTTTCCTAATTCCCCAAAACACTAGTATTATATATATTTTTGGTTGTATTATGTGTAATATTATGTAATAAATTATGTATTAATGTGTAATAAAAGAAGTTTTTTCATAGAAAGGCATCAAATATGACAATGAAGTCATAATTCTTGGTGGGGGTTGTGTATTTCCATTAGGAAATGTTATTGAGCACCCTATGTGAGCTTTTTGGCCACAAAGGTGTATGTTGTTAAACCAAAAAAATCTCTATTGAATTATTATATCCTATACCTAGTTCATAGTATATGATTTTTTTACCAAACTCACATACATACAAAATATTCCTACTTTTACAATAAATAAATTATAAATAGAAAGAAAATTGATCAATTAAAATAACTGCCAGAAGAATTTTAATGAATGAAAATAAATTAAAAAATCAACTCTAATTAAAAAAATTATAATAAACCTAATATGAAACCATAATAATATATGTCAATAATAGTAAGTAAAAAATAGAGTTCAAAAAATAAAATAGAAAACTCCATTACTTATCCCCCATGTTTAGATATTATCATCATATTGAAGCATGATGCTAGAAATATCCTTTCATTAAAACAATCTACACCTATAGTATGTGTTTTATCCTCTCTATATTCCTCTTAAGGATCCCCCATATTTATTTCTTATTGTATTAATTTAAAGATACATGCTCATAATTCCATGGGTCACATGAATCATTTTCATATTGCATGGAGTAGATATGTGGTTTACCCACATAGACAGTGATGTTAGATGGTTTTTCCTTCCAATTTAATAATTTAATTTAGTTATAAGACCATATATTAAAAAAAATTCACCCTCTACCCTTGGTAATTATATATTGGAAAAATATATAATAAATACCAATTATGTTTAGGTAGCTGAGTAAAATTATTTACATGTTCCCTTATATGTTTTCATGTCTGTCGTGTGGGTTTCACTTTTCTTTAATGACTATGTGTTCTTTCACACTTCATAATATTTTACACTTATTGATTAATTATCTTATTCCTTATACAATTATCATGAATGATTTATAAGGAAATTTTGGTTGGTAATGATTGGTCTATAGTTTTTTCAACATGTTTTACAATGTTTTATTGTATAATCATATATTAATTTGAAATATATCGGTCTAAAATATTTCATTCCAGTCATATACATGGATTTAGGGGTATTGTATTAGGTGAAATATGGGATATTCCATGACATTATAAGATAAATGAGTTATTTGTAGTATATATTAACATTTATCATGGTTATATGGGTTATCACTACCTTGGGTTATGTCATAGGAAAAATTATGGGTGATGTAAACAACAACCATCTTTCGTGGAACTATTCCTCAAATCCCAAAAGAAGAGTAAAAAAGTATATTATAAAAATAATCACACTTTATCAACAATAAATATAAAAAGTGTTGTGGTGTAATTATAGTTTTTTAATGGGTTATATATATTTCCATGTAAATATTTCTGTCCAGACTAGTGATGTATATTGTTTCAGGGCTCATATATATTCAAAATTTGTCATAGACATCACTGTATGAATTTTTTCAATAGTTTATGACATGGGTAATGATATATAATTTTCTCTATCAACAATGTCTTAGTTTAATCTCTATAAATCATTAAAATAAATTTATTTATATATAAATAATAAATTATAATCATAATAAAATAAAATAATTAATTAAAAATGTATCTTTAATAATATAAAATAATTATAATTTAAAACCATATCATATAAAGAAATAAAAATATTTATTTAAGGAATTTATTTCCAATAAAATAATAGATAAACTATATCCCAAAATGTCTCAAATTAAACAATGAATCTCATATTTTCAAAATCAATTCTTTAGAACCCTAAAATTATTAATTTAATGATATATAAGTATTTTCCATGAAATAAGAACTAAATAAAAAATAAAATGATTTCAAATATTAATGCAAAACACCCAAACCACATATAACCACATATAAACCATGAGTTTTCTTAAGAATCAACAACAAAATTCGTAAAAAATAATTAACTCCATGATTATATTAATCATCATATTATTTTGATTGATTAAATCATGGATTTTCATTAATATATATGATTAACATGATAAAAAACGTTTTCCACATTAACTTTAATTCTGGTGGCATCTAACATGTTGAGGATTCGTTGAAGATACATGGGTTCTAGGTGTAAGGCCAATGATTATTCACATGATCTTCATTTAAAAATTTTATAAGTGACCCTCTACTTCTTATATATATTAGTTTAGGATTTAAATTACCCCTACAATTCAGCTTAACTATAAAGAATCAGTGTGGTTCAACAACAACTCAATATTCTCCAGGTTGCTATCTGAATTTTAAAAACCTGAAACCCTTGTGAATTTTGTCGGTTCTCAAAAAAAAAATGATTTATTTATGATATTTATAATATAATCTGATGGTTTATGTATTTTATCCACATTATCTCTTCTTATGTAGTATATCTTTTTTTACATTAATTTGGTTTCTAATACTAAATTATCCTCAACTAGGATCTCAAAATCTATTCATTGTGATATTTATCGATTTATTCTACTCTAATGAAAATTGGGTTTCAATACAGTACTAAACTAAAATCATTATACCATGTGGATAAATCTTCTTGGGATCCTCCTCTACTTCCAAATCCTTCAGTACATAAAGTAATTCATTATCATGTTTGATTATTTTTTTGAACTAAAAAAATCCCAATATATTGGGAGTATATCATTTTTACATGAATTTGTGTCAATTTAGATATTATAATGACCCTTCCAAAGTGAATTTATTGGATAGTGGAGGGATTGTTTTACTTCTCATGAAAGATTCATCTTGAGAAGAGATTTTATTTTTTTGTTGAGTTTTATTACTAAGTTAACAAAGATTCTAAATGTAAAAGGTAACTATTCTCACTTTAGATTTTTTCAAAAAGTAGAGCCCTATTACCATATCAGAAATCATTGTTTTTTTGAGAGGGGAACAAATACATACTAGAATAATCCGGTGGGTTTTCATGTCACAAGGATGACAATGTATATAGTTTCCCTCATAAAGTGAATAGTTGACTTCATATTCAGATAGAAATTATAATAAATTTTATCTAATTGTACACCAAACTCCATTTATACTATAAACCAAAGAATGTATCATTTAATGTTGAGCGTTTCTTCATAAATTTAATAAAAAATAATCTTTGTCTTAGTATTTCCTACATATGGGCCTTTCATCCTCAATTATAGGTTCAATGGTTTTTTAAAAGAATGTGTATCTATAATATGGATTAGATGTTATTATGATCGATGTTGAGTAATATTTTGGTTTATTTTATTAGGTTAATCAGGAACAGACAATAACTAATTTTAATAGAAAATTAGGCATCTGCTACACTATAGGTCAACATAGATAGCCTATATTTCAATGATATTAAGGTTAATATGCATTCATATAGATGGTTTTTAATTAAGGTATCACATGGGGTAATGAAACAATTAAAACACCAGTGAAGAATAAGGGACTATTGATAGGAGGTATGCAAGGAACACAAAGAGAAAATAAATTGAAATTTATGACAAGCGGTTCAACCATAATGTATAGAAATTTCCTTACAACAAATATTATACAATATAATACCTTTTATTTTACTATATTAGTACATAAGTAAATATAGAATTATGTTCAATAGAACTACTTTAGCATGTGAAATAGAAGACATAAAAATATATGGGAACACTATATTTTTGAACAATGAGGGATCAAATTATAAAAATAATAACAAGTATACAAGATATATATTTATTTTGAATAAAACTAAATAAAATTTAATAGACATGATAGAGAAAGTAATAGAGTGAAATGAATGATTTTATATAACTTAATGAAGTGTATTTACAATTGGATATATGGCTATTGGAAGGGTATAATAAATGTTTTAATATTAACATTAATATTATAATATTAATTTTTCATTTCTATGTTACATACTAGTGTCCCTTAAAATAAAAATTATAATTTTAAAATTATTAAATATAATAAATTTTTACTAATCAATGAATTATATAAATATGATGTACATACTTCTTAGATAAACAAATATTTTTCAAAATATTTTTTTATATTATTTTGGTACTAGATGAATGATTTTAAAATATAATATGTCTTTTATATTATAATTAAAAATAAATTTCAAAGAAATATATTTTCATAAAATCTTATAAAATTTATATTATGTAAATTAAATGTATTCATGAAATTTATTTTCAATTTTTATTTGAGATAATTGACTTTTTGGGAGAATAATAAAATATAGTATGCATATAACGCACATAATGTGACTTTATTTTATTATCAAAAATAGAATAATAAATAATATAAATTCTTACACAATATAAAACGTATTTAGTAATCAAGATAATGGATTTAAAAGATTAAAATATATTTTTTATTCCTATAATGATGTATCCAAATTTTAAAACATATTTTATGTGATTTAAATAATTCTTTTTTAGTAATAATTTTTTAAGGAAAACATAATTCTAAAAAGAGACTCTAGTGGTGTATTTAATATATTTCCTGAAAAAATATTTAAAACTCAAAAGACCTTGGTAAAGGAAATTATTATTTATTTTATATAGACTTGATTTCCAAATCCAAATTCCAAAAATTAGTTATCAATTCTTCCACATTTTTGATAAAAACTAACCAATAATCCATTTTCTAATTACTTCAATACCATAGAGCATGGTTCACCACTTAACTTCCTAATCAAGAGTCTTAAAAATAAGATTTAAATGTCTTAAGGAGTTATTTTTTCAAGTATTGTTATAATATAGAGAAAAATAGTTGTTTTTAATCACTTATCTTTATTCTCCTTTTGTAATCATTTTCAATTCCTTCATATTTCCATTTAAAATGTTATTAAAATTTTTTATTATGATTTCCTTATTAAAAAAGTTCGAAAAAATTACAATTACCTCTAATTATACAATCATTATAAGTTTTTACGATAATAAATTATTTCCAACAATTAATTACGTCGTAAAAATCCCTTCTTGTGGGGAACCAACACAGCCTAAGTGGGGTGGGGGGTGAACCAAGGAGTAGATAAAATCAAACTTTTAGACTTTTAATTATTCTCCTAAGGATATTATTACCTCAATGGAAGTAATTACATTAAACATTTAATTAATTTCTTATTCAACCCATCCTTGTCAACCAAATTTATAAATGTAAATTTAGAGCACACACTAATTTTACGTGGTTCACCTATAAATCGATACACTATGTATAACACATCAATGATGTATTAATTTTCCAAGAATGTAGTATTAACTCAATATTAGAAAAAATTATTTCAAAAATTCTCAATAATGATCCAAGGGTCACTCACTCCCCATTATAAAATGACACACTAATTTAGGGAAAGGATATGATATCTTATAAATGATGCAAATATTCTTCACCGTTTATGGTAATGAAGGACAATTCATGATTTGGCCTTGAAATATTCTTCCTAAAATCCTACTGTTTATGATCCAATTAATTCAATTCCTATGCATTATTCATATTCTTGATATGAAAAAATCATTATAAGAAGACTTGAGTCATTAATCTTTAAATTGACTTCACACAACAAAAATTAAAACTCTAGATAATAATTAAATTATGAAAATTCTTCTTCAAATCGATTGGTATTCATAGATTCATTGAGCATGATATTTTCAATATATACATAAAATTGATCTTTTATAATTATTAAAAACATCTATTGTAGTTCCAAATATGATCATCATAGACATGTATAAATGCAACACATTCCTTATTCAACTAAGATAATCAATAATACCCTTGTGTTTGTAACCTTCCTCCTTGAAACATGTGGTTCCTTCTATTCTCTTGGATCATATGGGTCCCTCTTCTATAATTGTGACACATAGTTTCCTCATTCTTTTCTAAGTCTCTATGTTTTTCTAAATCAAAATTCTACAAAGTATATCTTTCAAAATTCCTATAATAGTTTTAATTTGAAATTTAGAATTCAAAGATCAATTAACTGATAACCTCTTCAAATTAAATTTAAAAGGCCTTTTATCATACTTTATTTAATATCATCAATTTAAATTAAAAATGGAAATTTTCAGATGTTATAAAATACTACCAAACTCTCTAGATAAATACATGTTATCACTACTCTTCAAACGACCTAGATTTCATGATTTTGGGTGTAAAACTTTGTTCTATGGAGTAACGTATTGTTTTCCACAATTTATTTTAAAACTTCTCAAAGCCTTGTGGAATAGGCCATGAATTATGGACCGAGGTTCGTCGATTTACCTGTGTCAACAAATATAATTTTAGCATCATTTATGGTGTAACATATTATATTACAACAAAAAACCAATTTCACTTGATTGGTTGTAGTGTGTAGATTTTATATGGATTAACTCCATGGAGACACAAAAATATAATATATAAAATAATTTACTTCAATCTTTAATATATAGACCCTCTACAGTGTAATAACCACTTTTGTTTTAGATATATATTGGTCATTTATACTATGGAATAGTCATAGACCATTTCATGGAAACATTCAACCTTCCAACAAACTTTAAAAAGTCTTCAGGGATCCTCTATGGTGTAACATGAATCCCATGACATGGATTTCAGTTGAACTCTATTTACCCTTAAATTTATGGAATAAACATTTATTACATCAGGGGATCCATGAACCTGTCGAGATAAAAAAATATATGTCTACCTAAATATTCAACTATCAATAGATATTATGATGTAGACCACTTCCTTATGTCATAGATTCATCAAACATTATCTAGAATTACAGAATGTTCTCTAATGATCTTGTCTTCTTATATTCAATACTTGGTTCCTAAAATATGTCAAGCACCTAGAACCATTTCCATTAACAATATCACCAACATAAAAAAATTTCTATGTCTTCATTTCTATTCTACTTCAAATATTACATGAACCACCTATATAACTATCTATATAATTTATTTTGTTAGAATACTCTCCAATGTTCACTTTAATTGAAACAAATTCTTCAACATGCTGCTTCATTAAAGCCTCTCTAAGATTTTTCAATATCCAAAAACATAAAACATATATAGTATTAAACAACCTTTATCATTATTCATATTTTCTATAGAAAAGTCATATTTTTATACAAATCCTTATTGGTCACCCAACATGAAGAAATATTTAATTTCATTACCAATAAAAGCTAGAAAACCACCTTCACTATTTCCAATCAATAGAACATACAAATAACTGGTTGTAACATCCCCCCCTTTGTATTTTGTTTACAATAAATCTATAAAATCAATAACTCATAATATATAAAGATAATTATCCTCCTTTCATTAATAATAAAAGATCCACTAAACTTATCGATTTATGGATATGTTATTCTTCTCCCCTTTTCAATAAAATGAAAAGGATCATTTGATGTCTATATTTTCCCAAATAGAAACCTATTTTGACATCATGAATGCAATGGGTCCTCTAAAAACATCTATAATCCATATTTTTTTAACCCTTTTGGAAGACCTTCTTCAAATAACCCCCTTGATCAATAAATATTCCTTGCCATATTTTAAAATGAAATTGGTTTACTTCATACATCATGATTTCAATATATAGGGAGAATATTCTACTCCTTGATAATAACCTTAAATGTTATTGACACATCCCTTGTAAAATAATATTAGGGATTCCAAACCACTTTCAATAAGCCATCATAAACCATTCATTCAGCATTAAATGATAGATACATTCTTCTCCAGAAATATCAATAAGTGAATTTACCACGAGAAAATGAATTATCAGAAAATCATCTAAGTATACTAAAATTATGATTGATGAAAGAAAAAATAAATAATTTAAAAAAAATAAAGGTTTCATTATCACCCAATAATTCTCATAAAACACTTGTATCTTGAGTAATTTAAAACATTAAATAGTAGTGTTTCATATATAGAATCATTTGATATCACATGTGAGAAATTGATAAAAATTAATGTGATTTATCCTCTATTCTTAACTTGGAAACATTCTTAGATAAGGATAAAATACCATTTAATGCTCATTATCAATTCTCCTTGATTTATTCAACCTTGAACTTGTACCAAATATTTAATTGATTTTCTAAATGGGAAAAACATCCCGTATCCATTTAGTATTCTAAAACACATTAAAATTATTCTTAAATGTTTGTTCATGAATATATAGAATAAAAAGTATTCCAATTATACTTCATCTTCTTCAAGAGGTTGCCCAACTACTTCTTTAGGGACTACCATCACATTATAAAGTCTGATTCAATGTATATAAATCTACAAATTGGTTGATAAAATTTTAAAAAACTAATATATTGTATTGAAAATTTCTTTAATTTTAATCATTTTCACTAATTTCATATATGGATACTATTTCACGCCAATTTTAGACCTTGATAGGTCTTGAAAAGACTTGTAACTCTCAATCAATAGTTGAATTTTTTTATTTTTTTATGATATTCTAATATATACACAGACATATAATTTTATCCATTTTCATTATCACTAAAAATGATACCTCTTATATGTGATACCACATAAAGAAAGAAAACTTATATATATATATATTATTAATATTATTCCATTGCATAAACAATGAATATGTCCATTATATCAATGTCCATTTAGTGCATATTACTCTTCTTGATAATATAACTTTTTTGAATGTATATACTACATGGATATTGTCTCCCCATTAATCCTATAATAATGAATAGATTATACACCTCAAAGAGATGGGTTACTCAAAAATCCTCAATTTGATCATTATGGTTCGTCATGACATGGAAACCCTTTTATTTTAGTATTCTTTTAGAACTTAATCTGGGTAACACTATATAAAAAATAAAATTGTTAATGTTTGAACATGAATTCTTCTTATTTTGTATCTTGATGTATATATTCTTTTTGAGAATCATCCCACTAATACATGTCTTTGTATTCAATGCATCATTTATGAATTTATCTCCAAGATTCCTTCTCCATGTAAGAGAAAATATAGTCGTATTGGACTCAACATTTTTATTATCATGGATAAAACCACTTAATCTTACTTATTTCATATCTTACATGATATACGTAAGATAAACGTATTTATTATTCTAAGCTCTCCCCATTTTCTTGGTTTCCATATATTATTATTATTTTACCATATCTGCCCATTCAATCCCCCTTTTCTTCTTTTGATATTACAACATGTTTTTATATGACCTTTTTTAACACATTGATAAAAAATTTGACTATGATAATCATTTATTCCCTTTATCTTTACAACATTCATATTTTAATACCAAGATGGTTGTAATAAAAAATCTATTAATGACACTTGAGGCATTTCCCATTACCTTTTCACTTCCTAATCATGCAACACTATAGATCTATTTTTCTTAAAAAAATATTTCTCTCATATCTTTTTATGATTACTTACTATCATTGGGAAGGTCAATATCATCATGGAACTTTTATAGTCTTTATTATTGCAATACCTCTCCACATGACCATGTTTAGAAAACATATAACATCTTCTAATAAAATACTCATTACTTCTAATAGAATTCCTTGGTTATGGTGTATAAACATGTACTATATGACTTCCAATGTTGGATATCTCATTAAAAAATTTAATTTTGTGTCCCTTGATCACATTGAAATAAAATTTCTTCATAATTTACTTTCTAAATGTTTCTTTAACAAATCTAAATTCCAAATAATTCTTCTATATTAATTTATAACTTTTGATATTCATTCTATCAAATCAATACCCATTGGGATAATATTCAAAATTCAACTTATTCCTTATATCACATATATTTCCTTAAAACTTATAAATCTTAAAATCCTTCTATATTAGTTGAATATTAATATTCTCAATATGGAAATTATTTTCCTCATAAAGAACCATTACTTTTTTCTACAATACTCTATGAGGGTAGATATTTTTGCTTCATGGAATTTCTCTTTTTTCCATGATTAAATCCATCTCATGAATATGTCTTATAATTATATAAATTTTCTCTTTTAACTACATGAAAATCCTAATAATGGTATCCTTCAAATCTATGCATTCATCCATCCAATTTTATTTACTTATACCCAACTAGAAATAAAAGTTGTCTTCTTTTCAATATTATCCATTAAAAAGTTTACTTCATATATGAACTCTTAAAGAATATTTGGTTTACTGCATAATCAATCTATAAATAAAATACAAGATATGGTTATATCTTTTATATCATCCTATAAAAATTCAAGTGATTCATAAACTATATCTTTATATTTACATGAATTATTGGATATGGAGTTATATTCAAATATATAAAATGAATCTACTGTTTTTCACATCCTTTAATAAATGAAACTTCTTAATAACTTTTTTTTGATCTTATTATTATTTCATGATGATATATTCCATACGTCTATAACTGAATTTACTCAGAAAAATCAATTGATTTACATTCTTTTATGGTATAAGAAATTTGATTACATTCTTTCAACAAAAATTCTACACTACACAATTCATCCATCATTAAAAATATATCATTTGATTTATTAAAATGGAATTTCTTATTTAATTAATCTTATTCCATATATCCTTTTAAATCTTACATTGTATAATAATTAATATTTAATTTTTGTTGATCATCCTCAAATTCAACTCCACCCCATCATAGAAAAACAAAGACACTTATTAGTGTATCGAAGGGAATTCCAACATGTTCTTGAAAATATAATACAAGATCTATTATCCTGTTCAAAAAATTATTTTCACTAAATACTACGTTCTTCAAAAGATATTACATATCTTTAACAGACATCACAAAGAATATATATATGGTTGAATCTTCCAGTGAACCACGACTATGATACCATTTTTTATGGTCCTAGCAGACCAATGATTTTTTGATGTTATATGATTGTAATACTCCATATTGTATTAAAATATTCAAGAAAATACCATGTATTACCCAGGGGTCCCTCCCCCCACATGTATGACATACACACTACTTCAAGATAAGGCTCAAACTATTTATAGATGATGTCAATCTTCTTCTTCTTTTGATGGAATGAAGTTCAAATCAAAAATTTTATATGAAATATACATTATAATATCATATTTTTATTTTTCAAGTGACATATAATTCTACATTTTTATATAATAGACATAAAATATATTTTTATGTAGATTTGAGTCTTTCACATTCAAATTTACTTGCAACAAAAGCTCATGATAATAATTCTATTATGAAAATTATTATTAAACTCAATCAATTATATTCAATTTATTAAACCAAATGATAAGATTATATCTATAAATTGGATCATTAGAATTATACACAAGATCAATTACAATTCAAAATTTAATCTTCACTATTATAAAAATAAGTGACATATTCTTTCATCAATTCAGATAATCAGAAATACCATTTTGTTGTCACATTAATCCTATGGACACGTAGTTCCTTATATTCCCTTTTAACATCAATTTTAATTTTATCAACTTATATCACATATATCCATCATTTTATTTCTCTATATAAGTTCCTTTATTTCACAATTCTGTATAGTAGATCATTATAAATTCGAAGAATAATTTTATTTTCAAATTTAAAAATCTAAATAAAATTAACATCCAATTTATCCAACGTCAAATTGACTACATTTAGATATTTTTGAACATAATCACAAACATTTAAATTCCAAATAGTAGTTTTTATAATTTAAAAAAATATACCAAAATATATAGAGAAATCCATATCCACACAACCAATTTTAACATCTTATATTTCAATATTTTCAGAATGAATCAATGTTCTACAACCTAACGTATTGGTTTAATAATGTTTTTTTAAATTATGAAAGACCTGTGGTGTAGGCTATGAATTTAAGGATGAGGGTCCGTGATTATCTAGGACCATAAAACATCATTTGATC
Source organism: Viscum album (assembly GCA_963277665.1). Classification (NCBI taxonomy): domain Eukaryota; kingdom Viridiplantae; phylum Streptophyta; class Magnoliopsida; order Santalales; family Viscaceae; genus Viscum; species Viscum album. The sequence continues at coordinate 1,405,354,957 of OY728123.1, forward strand.
CTCATTTTAAATTTAGTATATACATTTATAGAGAAAAATTAATTTCACTCGACTAGTTATAGTGTAACAATTATCTATGGTGTAACACCCTATTGGGACATAAAAACAATAATATCTAGAATTTACTTTAATCTAAAAATTATAGACATTACATAGTGTAATCACCTACTATGAAGTTGAGCTATGTTGGAAATTCATATTACCACATATTCATAGACTTCTACATGTACACTACTAATTTTCCAGCATGAATGATAATTTTTTCAAGCATCCTCTATGGTCTTAAATGAATCCCACAGTACAACTTTTAGTAGAACACAATTTCTCTTATATTTTTGATGCAGCCATGTATTATGGAATGGAGATCCTTGGAACTGTAAAGGGGAATAAATATATTTCAGACCAAATACTAAACTATAAAAATATATTATGGAATAGAACTTTTCTTACATCATATATTCATCTATATTTAGCGATAATTATGGAATTATCTCCAATGAACTTATGTTTTAATAATAAAATATTTTTCATCTAAAATATTTAAAATATTGGGAAATTTTTATACTATCAATGTCATAATCTTTAAAAAAATTCTATTGATGGAATTATTTTCTAAATAGATTATTCCACAAAACCTCCAACATCACCATCCTTTCAATTTATTCATTTTGAATCATCTCCCATATGAACATCCATGAAAACCCATTATTCCATATTGTACTTCATTTGAGCCACAACATCCTTTTTCAATATCAAACATCATCGACCTTCAACAGTATCAGACATCCTCCACGAGCATTAAATTCTTTCAACAGAACAAGAACCATTTCTAAAAATCATTCTTTATTATCCAAAAATACCCAGCGTTCTATATATTAATCTACACATGTTAAGACACCTCTTTAAATATTTTGAATAAATAAAACACAAAACTCACTAGTTGTAACACTATGTATTCCATGATTTTATGGAATTATAGAAATATTAATTATTTAAGTTGGATTTTTCTAGGGATAAATGTTAGGTATTTAATTAAGTAATTTTTTTTGGTCCATAGTATATTAAACATTATTTTTTTATAAGTTTAACTTTGTAATTAAGGTATTACAACCTTTAATTTTCTTCTTTTTGGAATTGTAAACCTCAAATTTGTATCAAATACACATGTGGAATATTTCTAATTATTAGAGGGTATTTTTATAGCGTTCCATTAACTTCTTATCAATATTTAATATTATACTAAATTATTCATCCTTCTTAATATCCTCATACTATGAATGAACTATTACCTATTACACTTTTATTGTTTGTTCGATAAAATTACCTTCCTTTATATTGTGAATATGTTATAGTTTTTTATTTTATTTTTTGGTAGTCAAATAGATATGCAAATTTGTGTGTTATCTATTAAAATAATGAAAATATATATATCCCTTATTTTTATATAGATAATTATTAGTTACTTATTCATGTTTATGTAAATGGTACCCTAAGGAATACTATGATTTTTAATTCCGAACATTACTTTAATATTTTTGATTTATTGAACTTATTATGTTAGATATGTGGATTAGATTTGTATATCGCATCCATGAATCACTGGGTATCATGATAGAAAATATCATATGGAAATGATATCATACTTTCACTAAATTTATAATTTTTAGCATTATTCATAGATTATTTTCTTATGATATTTAGTATTATGAATTTCATCACCATGAGATAATTTTTTATATCATTTAGACTATTTATTTAGATTATTATGAAATCCATATCTATCTTATGATCATTTGATAATTTATAAAAATTCATTTAATTATTTTTTCCATCCAAATTATATATATCAGGTTTATTCTATATTAGATTCCATTATATAGTATCCATTACAAGGAATCTGAGATCACATGTTGTAATTTCATTTGATTAGCTACTATGAATATGAAAAATTGTGACCTAAATATTTTTATATGAAATAACAAATTTTATTTATTTTTGTAACATAATTTATATTTCCATTAAAACGTGTTGTTTATGTGCACATGTTGTTATCTGACAATACTAAAATACAGTATTCTTTATTTTATAATGTTTTATAATCTAGAACATCATAATAAATCACCTCCCTTTAAATGATATTGGAATTATGATTTTTTTAGTTTATTTAATAGAAATATTTGTAGAATGCTTAACAAAAATATTCTGAAGAACATAGTTAGAGAACAGAACCCTATCATAATCACTAATGAAATTATAATGGATAAAAAACTAAAATGAAATTTCTTACAAATGTGTTGGAAATATATACCATGGTTGATAATTCATAGAATTATTAATGAACGAATAAATATTGTATCATTTTTATTAAATTAAACATATGTTATGGAATAGATTTTTTGTCAAAACCTATAATCAGTGGATTACCCTCCCAAAAAACCAATTAATATGGTGTTAGTGATGAGTAGATTGTCATTTTTCTAATTTATCATAGGTTATGACAAACAATATTTCTCAAATGGAATAACTTTTTTACCTCCACTAAGGTGTTAAATAATTGGATCCTTATATAATGAAATAACACCAAAATTTAATAGAATATATTTTATACTAGTGATATATCATTGAATCAATTATATAGAGAATACATATATTATATTGTGATATAGTTAATGAGAGAATAATATCATGGTTTTATATCATCTAAGGGGAGATAATTATCAATGATAACCATGATTCAAAACACTAAGAGGGTGGAAGATATATAAATCATGGAATATATTTAAATTAAGGAATTATTCCTTGGGACATTTTTTACATGAGATAAAACTATTGACATGGAATGAAAATATCTAAATTTAAGAAAAAATAAGTGGAAATTATTTTTCGGTATGAGGGTAGTTTTTCATGGGTAGTGAGTGATATCTGTATTTCATAAATTTATTTTATAGTATTTTAAAAAAATTATTTTTATTTAAATGATTATTCTTTCCAATGAATGGAATTTTTTTATGGTATGAAATAATAGATAAGTGGGAAAATAAGAGAAAGAGTTTATATTTTCTAGCTAGAAGACACTTCACGCCATGAATGAAGTGAATAATCATGAAAAAAGATTATTGAGATGCTGAAGGCTGAAAAATTGGAGTAGAACATTTACACAACAGGTAAATTCATTACACATCAGGAGTTTCATTAGGGAGAAGATACCATTGCAAGTCATGAGTCCATTACATGTTGTGAAAAGAAGTTACATGTTGTGTACACAAATACACGCCATGAAAGTTTTAGCGAACAGAAAAGTAAAGGTTCAATGGATGAGGGTTTGATGATGAGGCTTATAAAAATACACCCTTATCCACCACTTTGAGGAGTCGAATTCCATAGAATAGTACATAGGTTCCTTCTAAAGATGTGCACCACTGCGGAGCTCTGCATTGTTTCCTTTCTATAAGGCATTGTCAATTCTTTTTTAACACACTAATGGTTATCATGGGAGGGTGATTTACTCATTCAATGTAGTGCAAAGTGAATTTATATTGAATACATATGGTAATTTATATGTTATTTAAATTTATGTCAGGATTTCTTTTCTGATCTTCATTGTGATCAATTTCTTGATTCTTCATGGATTACCATTCTGAGTGGGGCAAGGAAGTGGGTGTTTTCGTTCTTCCATTGAGCATGATCTTTGCTTGATTTGACTGAAAACCTATATTTAATGTGAGGTATAGGGTTTAGACATTTTCCATTACAAATGGGGTCGTCTCTATTCTAGGTTTAGATTAGGTTTTGGGTTACCCATCATTTTTAATATGAAGTACCCAACCATGAGAAAATGAGAGTTTTTGATGGAAAGCATTTACTATGACCATTGGACTCACTAAGACATAATTTCGAAGACTCTATGATTATTAATTGATTATTTCAAACCTTTACAACCCATAAACCATGATTTAGTGCTTCCCAACACCTTTTTTATATTTTATTCTCCCACATTCTTCACCAACAAAATTCTAATTAGTTTAGTTTCAATTTTTTAAAATAATAAATAGTTTAGGTCTTTTTTATTTAATCAATAATTTCACCAACCCTACCTCATTTGGTTTATCCTCTGACATTCAATTCCTATACTAACCTATAGTCTAGTTATTTTTTTGATTTGTCTTTCTAAATTTAAAAAACCAATAACCCTATTAGAATTAGATATAACCATGATACTATCATTGAGGGATGATATAAATAATGCATATAATACTATAAATAATATTTATTAATTATTTACTGTGTGAATAGAAATCCATGAATGGTTATTAGTATATTAATTATTTTGTACATATTAGTAGATTATTTATTGTACTATCAAGACTATAATATAATTTTTAATGTCTTAATTAATCAATATAAATCAAGAGAATACGAAAATAGTTGAGAACCATGTAGTGAGTAATTTGAAAAATGTGATGAAGGTAGTGATAAAATTTAAAAGAATAAATAATTATTAAAAGAAACACCCTTGGTATTTCTTGAAGGTCTTGAGTTTATTTTTCAATTTTAGAGATACATTCCATCAATATTACAAGTGAAATAGAAATATAAAATCCACTAATGATTAATGCTTTAATTTTAAAGAGATCAGACACTATTATATTAAATATCTTAAACTACCAAAGCATTTATCCCAAATGAGGATTTGGGACCAAGCTCAAGCATTTTCCATTAGTATAGTATGAAGTAATGCCCCATACGAACTAATAAAATGTACTTGGGTCATAAAATCAAAAATAATTTTTATTCCCTTAGTTGATTATAACATAATATAGGGGATGGATTTTATTTCAATATATATTGTAATAATTTATTTCATATATAAAATTACAAAAATATATGATGAGGGAATAAAATTATTTGTTTTTTAGGAGATATATTTTTTCTAGAGTATTATCTTGAACCACCTATATTGTCTCATCTTATTAAATTCCTTGAGAAGAAAAATGTTCTAATACAAACAATGATATCGAGTAATAATATATGAAGAGTATACACTGATTATATAAAATTAATTTTGTTAATTTATTAAGGTATTACCTTGATATCCACCCGATCATGAAGTTAATATTTTTATTAACCCCATACTTAATGAAAAATCTATATATAATCGACCATATAGAAATGATGTAATGCCTCGGTTTTTTTTTCTAATTTTTATGGATGTGGAACACAACCTATATTATTAAAGTGGATTTATTGTCATTTTATATATTAATTTATTAAAGAAATGTTGATATATTCTAAATGTTGAGTTTTTACTAAACCATTTGTTATTTTATAAGGTTTTTAATTTATGTACCATGTTTTATGTCAATATGAGTTATAAATAGTAGTTAATAAAATTCTTTATATGTTTCATGGTCACCTACATGATCCTAACCCAGTTGAGGAAAGTATAAAATTGTGGAAATTTTTGGAAGATATTTTTTTATCCTATAATGGTGGAATCATAATCCAAGAGATCATGGATTTCATTTCCTAGGAGAAAGGCTAACACAGTACTCACACATCCTATGAACCATGCATGGTGACAATGTAATTAGGTTTAAAATTTACAGATCCATATTTTAATATATTGAAATAATTTTAAATGACTAATTTTACCCCAAACATTCTTGGGTATAGATATAAAATCCTTTTCCACATATTATAACATTATTTTTAATATAAATATCTAATATTTATAAATTGAGTATTGTAATGCCTAATTTATTTAGAAGACTAGGTACAAAAAACATTAACATTAAACTAAAATCAAAATTATTAATTTAAATATTCATAATGAGCTGTTAAATCCTTTTAAAATCCTAAAATTTAATAGGTGCACCTAGGGAATGTAATAAAAGAACATTGCCATAGAGATTCAAGTGAGGGAATAAACATGAAAACTAATAATAATGTGTGATTCAATCAGAATAACATGATATCATTAAAGAGAAGGCTCATGAATATTAACATAGTAGAATACCATGAATTACATAGTATAATAATATCATGGAAACATAGGATAGTGGAATAATTATAAAGAATTATGTAAGAGTAAGTAAAGTATAACTACCTAAACTATATCACATGGTGGGATAGTCCTATTAAGGATTATGTTTACTCCCTAATACCAAACATAACATCTCTAAAGAAAAAAATATTTCTCAATTAATTAGATCTATATCAGGGAACACCCAATATAACATGTACATTAATATGTTTTCTAAAAATAAGAATCAATCATATATTATACACATAAGAATTACCGATGGAAATAAATGGGTCACATAATATTTCCTCAAATCATAATCAAAGAATATTTTAAAAAGATTACCAAGAGAAGAAGGAATAAAATATTATAGACATTAATGTATAAATATATAAGTATATGACTTAAAAGTTTGTGTTCCTTTGGGATTAAGAACAGTAAATGAGAATTACATAAAAAGATTAAGGGACAAAAAGTTCCCCTTAATTGGGGTTGATTTTAAAGATTACATTTGATAAATGAAGTTTAGGCATGTATTACACCATCAAAATAAGGGAGAATAATATATGTATATATGTAAGATACACACACACAAACACACACAAACAAATATATATATAATTTTGAATTATTATATAACATTAATGTTAGATATGAAGTGATTTAGAATGAGGAAGGTCATAACCCAATGAAAAAAAGTTTATTGGAGAGATCCCATACGTTATGTTACAAAATCATTATTCACTTTCAATTAATGTCATGAATAATAAAATTTAGTTCATTGATTACTAAATATATAATATTATCTATATATATTTTATTTATTATTATTCTATAATGATCAATAATAACCATATTAATAGGATATAACGGTTAATTTCTCTTTTCTAAGAATATTTGATTAATTATTCATAGGTTAGATCAGTTGTGGATAATTATTGATGTCCTTGTAAAATGGGAATAAATAATAGAAGTGAAATGAAATTTTAATAATTTCCATACAAAAATTGAAATGTTCCCAAATAAGTTTTTCTATTATGAAATAGGGGTGATTAACTTAGTAAAAATGTTAACATTATGTGGTTGGCTCATTTATTATATTTTTGCCGACAATCAAGAATTATATTAATTTTATCTAATGAGATGATTAATAAATCCATAAAAAAATTTAAATTAGTTACAATTTACTTATTATAATTATATTTAGCCGTACTATTGTTTATATTACCATCCTTGATGTAGTAGAGAAAAATGATGTACGTTTTTTATGGAGGTGGTGAACCACCCATATTGTAAACAACATTTTCATTTTAGAATATAATGAAGGGATGGTAGTAGATGAAAATTAACCCATAATAAAAAATAGTCATTATATTTAGAATATATATGTTATGATTTCTTTTTTGATGGATAATATAATGGGGTGGTAGAAAAAGAATAAAAATGAATGAAATTAGTTGAGAATCTTACCACTTCCTTTGGTTGTATCCTCCAAGGATACCCCTTAAGGATCCATAGAATGTTCTCTGGATTAGACCAGAATCACTAGGATGTGGGACATATGATCGATAATATAATTTGGTTAAAATATGGCATGATCAATGGATTATAATGTGTGAGGATAATGGGTAGTATTTATAAGGGGAGAAGAGGGGTGTTTTCAAATATTATAATCATTAGTTAAATATTTATTCAAAATATAACCAATATTATTGACTTTTATGACTATATATAGAAAATTATGAAAGTGAGTTTGAAATAATGGGCTCTTAAATCATCCATGATTCAAACATTCATGTATTTATCTTATAATGTTATGTAATGTATTTTATAGTATGTCACTGTTCACCAAAAATTCAACTATTTTATAAAAATACTGAAAATTCGCCCTAATAACTTCTAAAAGTCTAATTTTTAAATATAAAATCAATTTTCTGAAAATAAATTTAGAAATTTAAGAAATTATTTTTTTAAATAAAATCCTCATTTATTTGAAAATTTCCAATTTTAATAGTTTGATCAATTTACTAACCCATTGAAAAATTATATATAGTCTCATAAAATTATATTATAATTATAATACAACATAAGCATATTTTATAAATATTTTGTACGAAAGTAAAATTTCTTTTAAATACTTATATTTACAATAAATCTGTAATTAAAAAATTTAAGTTGTATAAAAATAAAAACACTTAATTTATCATTTTTAAAACATTTTTTTACTGGTTCCATGAGTTAAATATATCATATTTTAATTTTATAGGATAACTGAATATTATTTTACCTTTCCATATGTTTTGTTTAAATTTTAATGGTCAAGTTACTATTCCAATGGTTATATTACTATGCCAAATGTCATATTACTATTCCAATGGAAGGGTTACTATTCCAATTATTAGGCTACTATTCCAACAATCAGATTTTAAATGGTTATATGGGTTCCCTAATTTCAATAAATACATCATATTTAATTAATTTCTCATTGAATTATATTTTCCCTCAAGTTTATATATTTTTTCATTTTCAAGATGAATATTTCATTATTGAAATTTTGTCTCATTTCTACATTGTTTCTTATGATTTTAGTTATTCTAGTCGATTGAGGAGATATAAATCTATATATTTTAGTTATCTTATGTTCTATTTTTTATCCCACTTACATATTTTAAATTAGTATGAGCATTTTTATTTTATAAATATAATCATCAAATTAGAATGATAATATTTTGATGGTTTCATCATGCGGTGCTTGTAATTTTCATATATTACTATATATGACACAATTATAAGAATAAAAATTCCATTGATAAAATTATGGGTCATTACATCAGTATAATTTTATGGGAATTTATTTTTTATTGTGAAAATCTAACAACCACTCATCCCTGGATTCAAGGAATAAACAATAGATTAGATGAGATATCATTGGTAAAAAAATAGATCTATTTTTCTATATCACATTTTATATAATATTCAATCATTATACCTTTAAAATTTTGTCTTGGAGATGTTATATATTCAATTCAATATAAATGTATTAATTATTATTATTCTCGTTTTAGGGATTTGTGGATTGATCTCTTCATTGTGATATTCAAACCATGTAATTGGTGAATTTCCCTAAACAGAGTAAGTTGGTAGGTGGATATAATCCCTCTAAGAATTGATTAATTTCATATATGTTATTAATTAATTGTGATATATGGACAATATTTATGGTTTAATCATTATAAAATCTTGAATTTATGTTATATGGTTATTTTTGGACAGTATATTTTTTTAGAATTTTGGTGTTTGAAAAATATTTCTATTTAAAAGATAATTTATATAAAATTGACATTGAGGGTTTTCTATCTATTTAATTTAGTTATATTGGATCTATTTTCAAATTCAATGTGAACTTTACATTGAATGGATTTTTATTATCTTAGAATTAAAAAATTTGGTTTTCAGAGGAAATTTTATCATTGTGTCAAATAATTTGATATTTAAGCCAATTATTGATTTGAATTTGTGATTTTAATTGTGAAATATAGTTTTTAGCTTTTATTTTGGATTTTTATTATAATTGGGTTTGTTCATGTGTCAAAAATGCATATGTGTGACCATATATTGAAAACTAAAAGATTCATTGACCCATAGAAATGAAGTTTCATTGATGAGGACAAATTGGTGTCTTATAGAACATCAATAAAGGCATGAACTTGTTTTGGATGATGTAAATAAAAAGGAAACACACAATATGCTGTGATATTTGATTAATTAGTAGAATTTAAAAACGATAAAAGTAGTTATAAGTGACTATAGAAACTATATTTTTTCTATTGGTTGAATCTTGAGTATTCCATACCATAGTAAGTGGAAACTTATGGGAAACATGATGTTTTCAATGGGAATTAGGTGATATGGAATATTTTGATTAAATATTTTTTAAACATGGGAGTTTCCATCAAATATTTTGAAAACATAAATTTTTTTAGTCCACTTTCATAAAAAATATGAATTTCTAATGGATTATTAATATAGGGAGTTTTATAATAAACTGGGGGAAATAATAATTTAATGAAAAGGTGTATTCAATAATATTACATGGATGTGTAAAATAAATGGGAATAATTAATTTAATTAATTTTCTTTGATAAAAATAATATTTTGTAAAAAACAATTTTTGTATTTTTAAATACCAATTACATAAAATTATGAATGGTTTTATTTTTTTAATTTAACTAGTTTTATTGGAATTGTGTTTGAAATTTTCTTTGTAGAGATATGCAATGTTTTCCTAGGGGAAAATACTTCCATGTTTATACTCCCACACTATATGTTTTCTACTAGGGGAAAATAGACATGATTTCACATGATATAGGGAAAGGGGACAAATTATTATTCATCAATGGATGTTAATAGTTCTACTTAAAGTTATAATGGAGGATATTGAAGCTCGTGGTATGAGCATTTCCCTTTGGTGTTGGTGTGACTTTATTGTTTTATATATTACTTTGATTTTTTCTATTTTTCTATTGATTCTAGTTTCAAATGATAATTTTTTTATAATTATTTTTTATATATATTTTCTATGAATATGGATGGTATATATATTTTAATTTGAGGGAAATACATTCCCTAGTTGGTCGATTTTACTCCTCTCAAGGGATTAGGGGACAAACTTGAGAAAATGTGCCATCCAAGCTAATGTCTATAGATTAAGATATCCTAGATGTAGTGTAATAGAATTATACCAAAGAATTGTTTTCAAGTAAAGTATTATGATTTGAGGTAGTCATTTACAATAGGATCATTGGAACATTCAATGTACATATATAATGATTAAATTAATTTTTTATGGAGAACTATGAGTTAGAGGTATGTTCAAGTATTGTAGAGGTTTATGAATAACTCATAGATATATATTTTTTATATCTTAAAAAATTATGGATTGAATCTATAAATAGTTCATAATTTAAGTTTTCCATGGTAAAAAATAAATTATATATCATATTTTGGAATGAAAATTATTTTCTTGTATGAAAATGTATTTCTATGATTTTGTGGTTTTTAATTTTAGAATCATTTCTGTTAAATGGAAATCTAATATTATTTTTATTTAGAAATAGTGATAATTTGTTAAATAATAGTGTTTAATGGTTTATAATGAAATTATCCAATGTAATAGGATTCCACCTAGTCATCGTACAAAATTTGTATTTTTTTGGGGAAAAAATATATAGTTTATATATTCTTTAAATGGAGTATTTTTTATTAAATATAATATACCACTAAGGAGAGCTATTATTGGTCATGGATAAGTTCATAGAGTGTGGGATTATATTTTATGGATCCTAATCTAGTGTGTAATATTGTTCATAAAACAATACACATCTTCAGAATATATATTCATATATCATTTTTAGCTTTAAAATATATATAATACTCTTTGAAATTTTGAGATCTAGTGTCTGTGGGATATTTGTAACCTATTAAAACACTTTTTTATCATTTTCTTAATCATAAATTTATCCTATATCTCATAGTATTCATATAATTTATTTATGTATCTTGGTGATATAGATAAGAAATATGTGAGTCAAAAATCTTAGTTCGGGTGTAAAATAGGACAAATATGACAGTGAGTTAAAAAATAGTCAACAAACATATCCTGGATATTATAATTGTATGGATCCTAAAACATATCAAATAACCATTTAATAAAGAACATGATTCAATAATATCATTATAATGAAAATAATATGTCAGAAACACAATTAATTTCATAACTGAAGACTCACTTCCCAGAATAAATAACAAAACATGAAATGATCACTACTATTGAATCAAAAATATTGTCTCATAAGATGATCATTCAGCTTCTATATATATCATACATATAAAAGAAATATAAATCAATCATAAATGAAAAATAAACACATGATACTAAAATGTGTTAGATAATGGTGTTAAAAAGTCTAATTGAAATAGAGAGTCAAGTAGAAAGAAGAATAAGGATTTGAAAAATCACATAAGAAGAAAAAGGGTCAATTTAAACATATAAGAAAATTTTTTATACCAAAAATTAGAGAATATTAGTGAAGGAAGAACATAAAAATAAATTGGAAGAATGGGGATGAAATAAAAAAAATATTCCTTTACAATCATTATATTGTGTGACTAAAATAAAAAATAAAAAGAGAAACACGATGGAATAATTATACCCAATAAAATAAAAATAATAATAATTACATACATAATGTAATAATATTATAAAGTTTCAAATAGGATGTGAGAGATATGGAGGGTGAAACAGAACCTAACCTCAAGAATGAAGAAGAGTGAGACACGAAACCATACCAAAAGTCCCAAATTGCTTCATACACTTCTGTAACCTTGTTCATAGGAAATATTAATTAATTAATCACATAATTCATAACATTATGAATTTATATTTCATCTCTAATGATATAAATTTTTCAACATTTATTTAGTCATTAACTTTATAATGTTTGTGCTAAGAATTTCCAGGTGGTTTGATTCAGGGATCTAAAAATACTTTTATATAGAGGTAATTGTTAAAGGATAGTATACAATTGTTCCATAAGTTATATATGATTTATTATATATATCCAATATCCTTCCAAAATTTATAGGTTTCATGAAATATTCCCTTGTAAGGATTTTTTATTATCACAAAATTATTATGTTTGTTTACATTTAATATCATTACTATAATAACTTTTTATCATTTTATAATTATGAAAATTATTTTAATTGATTATTATGTTAAATGAAAACATTAAATAAATTTATATAAATATATTTGAATTTAATAGGTGAAATTTAAAATATCATTATTCACCTAAGTAGCGTGAAACTGCAATGGATGAAAAAATGTTGTTAAGGGTGTCATAAAACAAATTGTAAAATAGTTAATTTTAATGGATTATAAAATATATATAAATATAATACTCTATGTTAATTTCAACTTTATATATTACATAATTTTAAATAGATGAAAAGTGAATAATCAATAAGAAAAATATGGGTTTTCAAACCCATATTTTTTATATAGAGATGACATATGAAAAAAAGTTAGATGAGAGTAAATTGGTGGTTTCCCACCATTGATGGATAAAATGGATCCTAAAATCATGATAATGTAATATTGGTATAAAAATAAAACATAATTTAAATGAGTTTTTAATAACTTATAGGATGGGAGAAAGATGTTCGGTAACCTTACCCAATATTTTGAGTGGATTGTTTTGGATTGATCTTAATAAATTGATAGGTGGTTAATTTGGTCATGCCCTGAGATTAGAGATGTGCAAGGGGAATGTGGAGAGGGACATGGTAGAGAATTTTTCATGAATTAAACCACCGAGGACCTCCTGACTGGTAGAAGGGAATTCTATTAAAACCACAGTCCCACCACTAATAGTCTTGGGGGTAGAAATAAGAGTTGAGAAGGTATAATGTAAATTGAATGAATTTTCTTAATGTACCTATATGAACACACCCTACCTTATCCATGAATATGTGTATAGTAATATAAATAATTGACTTATTTATCAATAGTATAACAATGGATGTAATAAAATCTAGGAAAATAAGACAGAGTATGATAATATAAACCAAATCTAATGGGAAAAAAATACGAACTATACAAGAACTAAAGTTCTAACCTCAAAACTAATGAGTTATATAAATACTAAGGGAGGACTCTTAATTTTAATGTCCCAAACACCATATGTGGTCAATTCACCCATGTATCCCTATGCTCGACCAAATTCACCACTGATATTTATGTCATGCACATAAGACACAACACATGTTGGAAAATCCCATGCAGGGGTGAGTATATACAAACCCCACTGGAAACCCCAAAAAATAAATAGGTAAAAATATAAAGATATATTAAAATTCATCTTGACCTAAATAATTTTGGAATGGAGATACCAATAGATACATGTATTCTCATAAATAATCCTAGACAAGTGAGAAAGGGGATCTCTATTTCAAAACCCACCCAAAGTGGATGTGTTAACCCATAACTCCAAAAGTCCATCAATAATTCCCAACACTGAATGAAACCTCACGAGAATCTACTTTGAGGGGCCCACTCTATACTAATACACTCCACAATAGAGGGATCTAGAACACTGGACCTCGACAATTCTGGATCTATAAGAAGAGGGAGTACCAATTAGTAAATAGAATCTCATTCATATTATAGGGGAGTACATTCTGAATAAATATTGACTATGGAGGACTTGTGCCCTGGTGTGACAAGGGATTTAGAACCCCAATATCTGTCTTATAATCCAGCTCGATCACTTAAATCATCAAACATTTCATAAAGAAGCATAACACTTGGAACACCTCATATCATATATCTTATTCCACAATGAAGGCCACCATCATATTCTTTGTGAAAATATTCTCAATATAAAATACCAGCAAGAAAAAATCCAACTCACGACTATGAAAACAATACATTCTAGAATCAATTGTGGCCTAATTTATTCAATATGAGACTCCATTTAAGAATATTATATATTTTTTGGAAAACAATTTTTCTATGATATTAATAGATATTATTTTTTATAATATAATTACCTGGATCATTGAGCCTGGTAATATCCCACTGTCGTAGTTCCTATCTCGGAAAATATTACATAATATTTTTCAAAGTCTTACAAGAAAAAAGGTGAGTCACTACATTATCTCCTCCACGTATTTTCTCCCAAAAAAACATAATCTAAAACAAAAGGGTGTGGATACTGAGCCCACATATGGATCTCTTACTTATAGAATCTCTTATGAATGCTCATGTGTAGCCACATCATATAAACCAAGGGAAGGGTCCATCCTAATAGGATCCTCTCCTACTAATCCTTAATCACCACTAGGTTTATTACAAAGGTGGATAGATCTTCTATTTCTAGTTTTCTATAGTCAGTAATGAGTGTATGATCATGAATGCATATCCTCACATGTGAAACATGACATATTTTATGCATCCGATACAATTGTGGGCATAAGGCTAGGTGGTAAGGAACCTCACCAAACCTCAGTAGGTTCTTGAATGGCCCAATGATCCTCGAGGATAACTTTCATCCCCCAAACAAACTCTGTAATCTTAATTGTGGGAAGACCCTTAGGAAAACATGGTATTTATGATCAAACTGTATGTTCCCATGACATCGATCTGTGTAATATTTTTATTGACTCTTGGATTTCCTCATATTATCCCGGATCACCTAGACCTTCTCTCTCATTGTATTTACTATCTCTGGACCACTAATATATTTCTCCTTAATATCCATCTAGTAAAAGTGTGATTGTAGGGTCTCCCATAAATGGCCTCAAAAGGTTCCATGTCTATAGTACAATGATTATTGTTATTATAACAATAATAAACTGATGGAATGTGATCCACCCAACTTCTGATAACATCTAATACAATTTCTATCATCATATACTATGACACATCAATTTTATTCTCAGTCTACCTATCCATATTAGGGTGAAATTATATACTCATCATAATATATTACCCAAATCCCTCCTAAAATCCTCTCCCCATTTGTGATGTAAACCACACATCTCGTTGAGAGAAAATCATTGGGGGTACCCCATGAAGTCGAATAATCTCATGTGTGTAAATTTCCACCAATCATTCTACTGAACATTGATACATGATAGAAAAAAAGTTCAAAAACATTTTATGTTAGTCAAAAATCACTTAAATGGAACTGTGGTGTGTCATTATACATGGAATCCCGATCAAAAATTCCATGGATATGTCATCCGAATTCTACTCCATGATCTCAGGAGGGTTCATCAAACCTGTCAATACCTGGGGCCCATCCTCCACCTACTGACATGCGAGACACATGGAGATTAACTTATATATGCTACACTTTAGGCCATCCCAAAAAAACTATCATTTAAGGTCCTTATAAAAAAATTCCACATCAGGATGTTTAACGAAGGGGAAATGTGAAAATCCCTTATCACCACCACAAAAAACATGACCAGAACCACCATCCCTCCCATGAAAAGTCTAATGTGTCCCCCTCCTTTAGAAAATACATCTCGTGCATCCTATGAGTACATTTAGTCATGTATAACCTTGCTGTTGATTTCTCCCAACTGATCATCCCACACATATTACAGAAATAGAAAAATCAACCCCATAAATTGAAGAAAAATTACACCCCTCCCCTCCACTGGGGTTAGATTTAAAAAAACCAATTACTCAAAAATATCCTCCACCGTGTAAGAATGAGGATTTCAGATAAAGTAATCTAACACCATGTTTACCATCCCAAAATTATATACTATGTATATATCATAGTCCTATAGGAACTCTAACTCATTCCTCTATCTTTTTTAAGATCATTATGTGTGAAGATATTACAGATACTATGATGGCTTAAGTATAAAAAAATTTATCCCCTAGAAGATACTACCTCCACATATTAAGAAAGAATAATACTATTTCAAAATCTAGGTAATTAGTGACATACTTCTGCTAATGGGGATATCGACTACTTATAACCATATGTGATTAATTCTGACCTCTACATCAATATACACAAGATCCCAACTCCAGAGGCATTGAAAAACACTATGTAATTAACTACCTCTTCCGATAGTCTCATCCTAGTAAAATAATTCATAATCAGACTCATGTCCTCAATGTACCATTGAATATACTATGTTTAGGTAAATGGATTCCATTTTCGTGTTAGGGTGATCAAAGGGGTGGAATCCATGGAAAGTATACCAAAACCTATACTAACCTTCCAATCCATGAAATCTCTATACCTCTATCTAACTATTAGGTGGATACTAAGAAAACACTACATTAATACTAGCTTGGTATATAGCTAAATCATTATTGGAAGTAACATTCCTCAGAAAGTGAACCTCACAGATCCAAAAATGGCACTTCAAGAGGTTACCAAAATGATGGAGATCTCAGTGTAAGTATAAGAGAATCCTAAAATACTCTAAATTTTCCTCCCCTAATGTTGACTAAATGAGTATGCCATCAATTAAGATGAACAAAAATCAGTCCAAGTTTGGATGGAAGATCCAGCTTATCAAATCCATAAACATAGTGAGGTAATTCATCACAGAGAAGGGAATCAACATGAACTCAATGCGTCTATAGTAAAATTACAATACCATTTTATGTATATCAACATCACAAAACCTTAAATGGTGGCATCCAAACTTAAGATCAATCATCGAGAACCAAATCGTGAATCTAAAATAGTTGAAGAGTACTTCAATCCTTGTTAAGGGTATATTATTATTATTGTAACCCAGTTCAAGTGATGATAATTAACGCAAATGATAAAAATACCATATACTAATATCATGAACAAAAAATAATCTTACCAAGGGGAAAAACTAGTTCTTATAATTACCTTGTATCAAAAGTACTCTAATTGAACATACAACTCGTACAGATCGATGGGGGCTATTCGATATGCTATTGAAGATGTCATTGTATCCCAAGGGTGAAAGTTAACAATTAATTATATCTATTATATTGGAGGTAGTCCAAAAATATATTACAGGAATATTTCCCTAAATTTATCCACTACCGATGGAATTAATATGTATGAATATCCTGCTACACCAAGGTCCAAACTCACAAACTGACAGGTGATGGGTTTCATCTTCCTACCTATAACACACAATCACTCTCCTAGGATACCTGTCTTTACTAAAAAGGTGAATCTTTCCCCCTCATTTAACAAATCTAATTCATTTGTGATGAAATTCAATCTTGGATCAAACCATAGTCAACCAATTTTTACCCAAGTTTATATTATGAGTCCTCATCATTATGACCAAGTTGTCCCACATAAAACCCTATCTACCCGGCGATTGCTCGTACTGATGGAAGAAATACAATGAAGAAGAATATGTCCATGTATGTAAATATTTACATAGATGTTGGGATAATATATAAATTGGAATCTCATGATATGACACCATGGTTAAGGAGATGATGGAGTTACTCACACTCTGGTAAAATAGTAATAATGAAAGAGTATAATAAACAAAAATCGTACCTCGAATCATCTCATATGTAGCTATGTCAAAGCCATACATGTCTTGAAACTTCCCATAGCCCTGACCGCTAGCTGCGTGAGCTTGAAATGTTCCACTTAGTGGTGGTGGTGGTAGTATATTATAATGTCATCCTCCATGTACTACTCTTACATTTGGAGAGTCCACTACTCCTCTTTTTGCACCATCTCCAAAAGGATCACCTTGGACACATCTAGAATATCCCTAATCATCAAACTGCATCTTCCATGGGGCTTCTTCCACTATTATACATATCATGATCAACATTATGGGATGAAAAATCAAAAGTTAAGTGACATATCCCACTAAAATCAAAGCATTTCCTGTCTTAGGGCTAACAAGATACCTTTTAATATCCTTGAGCCACAGACCCATGTGATCTAGTCTGGGCATGAGTATACCACCTACGTCATGACCTCTACATTTTACGTGTCCTAGATTCTGTAAAGTAATCAACCAAATTATTTCCACCACAAAATATAACTTCTCGGACTCCCTCATCTATGAATATATCTGTTATTAGAGCTCCTTATAGCACTCCAACATATGTGGGAAAGAATAAGGTGACTGCACTAGCTTGAATTTATCTACAGAGATAATAGTCAAACTTCATCTATAGGATAAAGAAATCTCATACCATATCAAGAGAGTACCACATATGGTTTTAGACCTTGAGGCATACTTAGAAACTACAATACTACCCTGATATAAATCAAGAAGCTCTTGGATATGTTCTAAGTTCAAGAAAAATGGGTAATACTTATCATGAAATATCTATATAAAGTGGGACCATGAGTGATTCGTCCCATCATGATTCTAATTCACCAAACACCCTTAACAAACTACTAATCCATTGAAAATGCTAACTTCAATTAAAACCATATGATCGTTCGGTGTCTAAACCAAACTAAAGAATCCATAAATTGAATTATGAAAATCCTCTGCTTCCTAAGGATACGACTCACTATGGAATCTCAGTAGTCTTTGGAGATGGACATCATAGAGTTCACTAATCATGTGTGCATTATCAACCTAAACTAATAGTACTAACTTTTACTCAATAGTTGTTAAATTGATCCAGGACCTCATAGAGGAAATACCTCAAAGGATGGAACTCTAACTGAGACCATATACCTCATCAGGTCATCATTACAATCCAAAATTGGTAACTTATATAACTATCTTCATGTAGGCTTCCTGAAAGTGATCAAGAAGCACCATGGTAAGATGAGTATATATATACGACGATCTGAATCATAGAGGATATTCAAAATATGAAATCCTTTATGATTCATGAAAGATTATTCTCAACACTAAATTCCTTAGTATTTCAAGTATATAAATACATAATCAAAGTCATATTGAATGGATACTTTGACTTTTTCAGTAACACATGGTACCCTAGCATGAATGTCGCACTCAAAACACTATGACACCATTACACTATGTTTCAGAAAATTCCTCATAATATGACAACACCAAACACCATCCCAGGGACTGAACTTCTATGATACATTTTTTTCATGAGCTTTCCCATCGGGGAACACTTACCCAGAGGAAGGTCGAGCTATCACAACCTCCAACCCACCTCCAATGGGTTAGGGTTTGACGATAAGCACCAAGGAGGAATATTTTAAATGGAAGGCCTTTTACAAATATAATTGTACACACACACACCCAAACATCTCTTTGAAAAATTCTAATAGAATATAAAGAAAAGAATAAAATATATAGTGTATAAATATTCATGCAATAAATACGAGGAAAGGAAAGTAGTGTACGATAGTATAAAACACAATGAAATCAGAAAAAATTCACACCTAACAAAAACTAAAGTACCAACCTAAAAAAACTAGATTAAAGGAAAACTGATGGATGTAGACTATTGATCTCCAAGTCTTGAACACTATACAAGGTCAACAAACACAATTATCCTTAAGATATCCCATATTCAACATCAATCTGTCATTCATTTTCATAAGAAACTAAATGTGTGGGAAAATACCATTCATGGGTGAGGATATACATATCCATTATGATTTATTGAAAAAAGGGTGTAATAGAAAGATAAAATAAAATTCATCTTGACCCAAAGAAAGAGGTAGAAAAGTACACAATTTATCGATATATTCTCATAAATAAATATAGATGAGAGAGAAAGGAGATATCCATCTCATAGATAACCAAAGTTCATAAGTCTAATTACAACACTAAAAGTCCATCAATGTTGACCATCATCTAATAGAACCTCACCAAAACATGTGTGAATGTGCATTTTCCTCACTAATTCACTCCATAGCTGAGGGAGCTACAAAACTGATGGAGGAACCACATGCCAAAAGATCTCAATGATGGTGGAGTACTACCCCTTAGATAGGGTACCCAATCCTAGTGTAGGTGAGTACCATTTCTATTTGTAAATAGTATAGGGGACCCATGCCTTAGTGTGATAAGAGAGTTCCAACCCCAACATCTCTAGAATGATCCTACATGATCACTTCCATCCTCAAGATTCTCCTAATGAAGATTAATTCTTGGAACATGTCACATTGTATCTTTTATTCCACAAAATAGAAAACCATCATGATCAAGGTTGAAAAATTATCATGATAGGATACTTTTGGTGAAAAATATGAGTACCAATGATGAATAAAATAGAGGAATAATTTTCTATAGGAAACACATAAAATGTATGGTGCTTCACATGATGTGAGACCCCACATCATCACCTTGTTGAGTTTTCCTTTGGACATGGCTTGGGAATCCATTATATACTACATGGCTTGTATAGGTGGTACACAGTGTGTCCCAACCGCTTAGGGCCTGTCTCTTTATAGCTGGCCATGCCTGTGTACTTTGGGCCATGTCCGGGCACCTAGTCATGCCCGAGCACCATCCTATTCCTGTGTACTCACATAGTAAATGACATGGCATGCCACATGGGGTCATGGGTGAGTGAATCTAGAACTTTACATGGACACTCAAGAAGGGTCAGATAGAATTTGGGTTCGACTACATGTTGTGTGATCCATAATTCAACAGAAAAACCACATCTACTAAGAAATCAAAAGAACACACTCTTTGTTCATCAAAACTACACATAGTTTAGTTTTGGGTTTCACATAGTCATCATATTATTAAAATGGTATCTAGATTCATGGAAATCATCATTAATATCTCTATTTATCACCCATGGTTGAATGAAATCACCTCCAATCACCATTTCCCAACCTTTGGTGGCCAGAAAATGAAATCCAATAATATACATGAAATTCGACAATCTACCTGATACCATTGTTTTTATGGATCTGGGATCAAATAATCATGACCCAAAATCCATAATATATCCAGATACCTCTTTAAAACACAAATACTTTCATCATGCACACAAACACCACGAATACTGGAGTTTGATCATGATCAGACCTGCCCCAAATATGTTGAATTGTGACCCCATGGTCCAACGATGAATTATGTATGGGTGGAAAGAATAATAAAAAAGGTGTAACCATCATTTTACAAGAGATATCAGAAAAAAATCATGAAAAATATATATCATGGTTGATAACATGGAATTATAATATTAAACTGAATTAACAATTTTAATTGATATAATGGGTTCATGTGAAGAACATGGAATTTCTAAGAAAAAATAAATTTGGTACAATATATGATTTTTCAATTTAATCAAGAAGGTGAAAAACAAAATTGATGATTCTTACCTCAATTTGGATCAACCATTGGTTAATAATATGTTATCTAGTGAAGGAGAAGTCCCAATATGTTCGTTTCCTCTTGATTCAACTCGATCCAATCACCTATCATTCTCTAATGCAATCCACCAATAATGAACATTTAGCACTCCTCTCAAATCACCAAAGGGTTATGTCGATAAACATGTAAATTTTTTATAAGTGGGTACTTATAGAGGTTTCACAAGGTTACTTCATTTTTAAAAATAAATAAATGAATGAATAAATAAATTATTTTATTAAACACACCCACCGATGACATCCTCAATCAGATTTCCAACACCGAAGAACCTTAGGGGTTTCCTTGGATAAACCCCTAATTTTTTAATTAGAAGTGGTGTCAAATTCCTGATCTAAGACAAAATTTTTATTTTATTCCAATATTTCTAGGAAAATACTTTAGGTTGATATTAATTTATTAAATTTTTTTATAATATCAATACCTGGCTCATCAGGCCTCAAAATCTCATGTCATCTTAGTACCCAGATCCCAAATTCTTCCTTAATATATTCCAATGTCTTACAAGGAAAACAAAAAGTCATTCCAATTTTTATATTGAAGGAATTTTATATTTCAGGATAAAAGGGTGTGAAAGAGGTGTTTATAAATCCACAAGGAAGAGGTTTTTTTAATAAAGTGTTGATTATTTTATCATTTAGTCAAAAAATATGAATAATGATGATTCTCCTGAATTTTAGGTTTATGATTAATCAATTTATTATTATTTGAAATTAAAACCAATAAATTATAAAATTTATTCTCAAAATTAGAAAATTAATGGTAAATAATTAAAAATTGTTTTTATTTGAATATAATATAACTTAGGATCCAAATATACAAATAAATAATTATAATTGAATTTTTTATTTCTAAATAGAATTATTTAATTCATAAATATAATTTATGCCTATTAAAAGGTTTTATAATTTTTTATTTAATATTTATTTCATGATGATGTTATAAAAGACATATTATTTTTAAAAATAGTTTTGTTGATATTCAATGAAAAAAATATCTTAAAGAAAAATCCAAAAAATTTACACTTGAAAATTTAGATATTATTTTTCAAAAAATAAAGACCACTTTACGAAACTCATATTATAAATATAAGAAATTTATCATTTTAATAAAATAAAATAATTCATGGGGAACCAATATTATTTTTTATAAATACGATTTCTTTTTATTGTGAGTTATCACATACTCATTTATTATTATCTCTAAATTATTATATGATTGATAATTAATTATTTCATATCGTGTAACTAAAATATGTTTTAAAATTCAAAAATCAAAATTTAACATAAAAATAATATTTTGATAAAAATTTTAAAACATACATTATAAAAATTTAGACTTATTTTTCTTTTATGTATCATGATTTGGGGATTCATTTTATAAAATAAATGTATTTTCCTTTTATTTTTTACATAATATAAATACTATTGTTTTTTCATTTTTTGGTTCTTGTTTATATGGTTACCAATTTATTAGTTAACAACCTTTTCAAAATGTCACATACTACTTCAACGGTCTCTATATTTATTATAAATGAATCTAATTTTCTTAATTATTGGTTAAATAAATTTTCTACCATGTTTATTCATAACTAATTTTAAAATTTAAATCTTATGTTAAATATTTTATTTTATTTTTGTAGTTTTATTCAGTTTCATGATAATTTTGGTCCTCCACGTTGTTATGAAATATCATGTTCTAGTTTTATTGTGTACTTATGTGTATTTTCCCGTTGTATTGATTTCAATTTCTTGTAGTATATTTATAATTTGTGTGTCATGTTTTATTCATCTTGTGTATAATATAGATTTCACATATGTTAGAGACAATAATTTTTCATATTTGAAAATATTAGGTCATTATAATATCCCCATTCAAAACTTTCATCTATGAAATTTCAAATGAAATCATTAGATGAAAATAGATGAGGGTAATTTTATATTATGTTCTCCACATGTTTATATGTTTCCTCTTTGTTCATACCATTTTACCATAGTACATTTATAAGTTGTATGATCATATTTCATAGTACATTTTCTTTTCAATATAATATTTCTAGTGACTTCTCGTCATAAGAGAGATAATTATCTTACTAAACCACAACTAGATTTAGTACATATGAATGACCTAGTATGGAAATAATTACCTTAGGTATGTAGATCATGTTATTTAATTAATACATGTTTTTTGAAGGGACAAGTTGATAGTAAAAAATCATAACATGATCATGAATATCAAAAAGGCCCATGTACTTAAGAATTAACATTATCTTCTTCCCAAATATAATAAATGTCATTCATAGATATATTATAAGGAATAATTTTTCAAAAACTGTAAACATTGGGTCACACAATCAATTATTATCATAATAACTTTTTGACTCCAATATACCCTCATGAGTTAATGGATGGATTACATCTTCTATGTCATCTATTCCAACAATTGTTTCTCCAATATATTCTTTCCTCTATCTTCATCAAATCATGATGATGTTTGAAATTTATTCTTATCGAAGGATTTATATTTATCCATATAATTTTTGAAGCCTCTTTTAATTCTCGTAAAGGAAGGTCTAATAATTTCCTTCAGAGTTATAATGGTCCTTTTATATTGAACATCATCGAGAAGATACTATTTGGTTCTAAAAAAACAATGAGACTAATTCATTCTATAGGATCATTCAGAAAATTCAGATAGGACAAGGACATCAATAATATATAATTGATTTTGGTGTTCTATACAACATCAACACTTTATTGATATATATAATACTATATTTAATCGAATGAGAGGTCATCAAGAGCGATAATGAAGTGGGTTTTATGTTATTATGCCTTAATAGCCTAATACATTTCTAGTTTTTTTAATTGAGATGTTCAGGGTAGGTTCAAGGAGTTTTCAATGGAGGTTAGAGGTGCAACAGGTATGGTACAAGGAATAAATTCTATGTATTGTTTACATGATGTGAAATGGTTTCTAATGACTTGTGTAGATGGTTGGTTCATGGATTGTAAATTGGATAAGGGGGAATTCATGAGATATGTTAGAAATATTGTAAATGTAATTCATGATGTGTATTAAATAAATGTGTAGGCTACATGTTTTTTGATGATAGATGGAAATTTTTTAAAACATGAGAATTACACACAATGTAATGGTTAAACGACATGAAACATGTCGGATTCTAAGTAAAAAATTAATTTATTTGATAATTACCATTTTTTCAGCCACATATTCATCTCAATAACTCATTACATACATACCCTAGGCATCCTAGGGAGATCTTTTATCCTCTTTTTTCCATATACGATTCATTGGTTCCAGTGGTTTTTGGTTGATGTTTTGCGGTGAGGTCTTTCTGTTTTCCGTATGGTTTTCTCTAATTCCTATATTGGGGATTCACTATGATGATTTATTGGATTAGGGCATGATTTAGGATGACTGTGGATGATAATTTAATGTGTTTTTGGTTTACCCATGATCTCATGGTGCAGTTGTGGTTTGCAATCATTTTTTGTTTTCTTAGGAAGCACACTACATGTTAGAAAAGATTATTTATGGTTGGGAATCCATAATTTTTTCCTTTTTTTGTATCATGTGGGAGGGGTTATCTATTTTGTATCTATGTTTTATGGTTGTTCAACCTTAATATAAAATATGAAATTGGTTAAATTTTTTGGTAAAGGGGTTTGATTCACACATTTTTATAGCTCTATTATTATTGGGATATTGTGATTGTACGTGCTTGATGACCCACTGAAAATTGTGTCTTTTAGTGGATCTGTGATGGATTTATTTTCTATGACTACTTCCTTTATTGTGATTTTTTATATCACCCTAAAATATAATTTTTTGTACAACTTATATTTGGAAAATAAAATTGTTTCCCTAGGATTATGAAAAGTGTGATAAAGACCCTAAAATAATGAGGAATGTGATAAAATCCCATTTTGAAAATATATAAAATGATCATGATTTATTGTGATGTGTGGACATGATTATTGTATGGTGATGTGTGTTTTTGATGTAATGTTGGGTTGATGGATGAGACATGGACCTGATTTTGGGGCAGTGAGGTGGTGGTTGTGGGACCATTATTTTAGGGAAACAAGGTGATGATTGTTCATCCGTGCTTTTGGGGTGGCGAGATGATGGTTGTTTGGCCGAGATTTTTGTGTGGTGAGGTGGTGGTTTTTTGGCTATGCTTTTGGGATTTAAAGAGATTGTGTTATGGGCATGATGAGATTCTTGTGATGTGTGGTTTCATTGTACTAGATTCATGTGAAGTGATGGAGTAACTCATTTTATGATGGTTGAAATATTTGGGGTTTGGTTTGGTTGATACGATGGAAATGATAAATGAAAAAACAGATGAATAGATTTTTGATTAAATGTGGATGATATAAAATAATGAAACAAATGGGTTGGATAATGGGAATTGGTAGGTAGTGTGATGTGTCTTGTTGTGTGGTGTTATGAATTTAGAGGTGGAAATGAAAGTTGTGATGTTGTCAGTTAGTTAGTGTTTGGTTGTGAACTGATAGGATGGACTTTTGTGTGTGTGGAAATTTGTATATACTTGTATACTATTTGTGACATATACATTAACCATAACCATTTTGATCACAATGTTCGAAAACCAGAATAGTTATACATGTGGTGTTTTTTCCGACATCAGATGAGGAGGATAG
This sequence comes from Viscum album, assembly GCA_963277665.1. Lineage (NCBI taxonomy): Eukaryota > Viridiplantae > Streptophyta > Magnoliopsida > Santalales > Viscaceae > Viscum > Viscum album. The sequence continues at coordinate 1,405,381,552 of OY728123.1, forward strand.
ACGAATGGGTACCCACTATTTACCAATCTCTCTTCCATGAAAGGTAGGTATTTCATAAGCTGTGATGACCATATGTCTTTTGGTTAACTATATGGTGGTTTGGATATCCCTATTGTCTTCAGGTGAGTTGTGATGTGGTCGTGCTTGTGGGGTGGAAAACCTAAGAATCTTTGGGTGATATGTGACAGATCACAAGAGTTTTCTGATAGGTTGAGATTAAATTTGGTGGCTTATGGTGGGGGGGGGGGGGGTCATGCATGGAAGTATGAGGGAATGAGGTTGAAGTCTATCATGTTCAGGATACCCTACTTTTCTGGAAATGGTTGTGATTTTTTTGTGGCCCAAATATTTTCAGGTGATTTATAATGTGACTATGCTTTTGGGGAGGAAATCCCAAATGTCTGTGGGTGTGATCTGATGTGAGCATGCTTGTGGGTGGGTGTGCTATATAGAAGATAAAGAAGTTATAGGACATACAATATTGGGGTGTGAGAGCAGAATACCATTAAGAAAGTGGTGTGTTGTACCCATTATCGATACAATTCATGTTATGTTACTATACTTGGATTATGTTTCTTGGTGAGTATGCCTTGGTGATTTTGGGAAAGGTCAGTATACATGTACATGTGTTGTTTGGTTTTTATATTTTCTCAATAGTGAATTAGTATTATTCTTTCACATGTGAATGAGAGAGTTTAGTTTTCCTTATGAGTATACGTTTATGCTCACCCTATGTAGATAAACTGATCTTTGGGTTTCTAGAATAATTATGTGGACCGTGCTAGACATTACAAGATCAGACCATTAGATATCTACTATTTCAATAATTTAGCCTTTCATTTTGGTATTTACTTTGGATAATTTTATTAGTATCAAATTTTTTTATACATGCATGTGGGGTATTTTTCGTTTCTTTTTATATTATTTCATGGGGTTATTTTTGGATGATTCATCTTATCTCCTGATATTGTATTATTATACAGGGTAATGCATCCCATTTCATTATATTTATATACCCTCTATGCTAGTATCCAACTCATAGAGTACAAAAGGTGGGAATCAAGGGTAATTATCTCTCTCCCATAATTTTTTATCATTGGAGTGTGAGGTTCATAACTGAGTGGAATCAAAGGAATGGTTGAGAGATAAGATAAGGTTTGGAGTTAGGAATAGTGAGGAATACCAGGGTTTGTATTAAAGTAATTCTAGTTGATGTTGGTGTTTAATATAGGCTATTTAGAACGACTAGGGAATGATATTTTAGCCCCACCTTGATCTAGTGCATGGACCCTGATCTTACTGAATGAACAAGTGAGGTGGACATGTTTATTGGGTAGAGACCTAAGAGAGGTGCATTCATCATTATGACATGTGTTCATGTTTGAATATGATTTTTTTGGGAATTATAAAATAAATAGATGAATTAAAATGATTATAAATGAAATTACATACCACCACACTTAAGAAATTATTGACATAGTTTCAGCTATGGATCATGTTCACCAACTTTGTGTGGCTCAAAATGTTGAGGATTAATAGGATGAACCAGTTGATCATTTTAGGGTTTACCTGTAAGAGGGGGATGTGGCTTGGAAGATGGTGTTACATGATTTTCAGAAGAAATATTTTGGAAATTGCAATGGAAGTGTTTCAGATGTCATGACAAAGAGCTAGATGGGGGAGCTCTAGATCACTTCTAGTTTGATCTGGGCCCCGAAAAAGTAATGGGTCCCTTTAGAGTTCAGTAAGATGTGGGTTGTTGTGCGTCAATGCTGAACACTGTTTCCGGGAGGGTGGAAGGAGGTAGATGTTTCATGGTTTGAATTTTAGAAATAATTCAAGGAAAATTTACTTTATTGACCTTGAATATAGAGAAGAGTTAGGATATTATTTCTCTTCCACAGGGTAGTATGTTAGTGTGGGATTTGGGAATCAAGTTCAAGTACCTTATGTGTTTTCCCCAGATGTTTTTACATATGAGGATTCTCGTATATGACATATTTAAGAGGAACTCTATCCTTATATCTAGTATGAATTTACTTATTTTAGGGATCCAAAGTATATGGTTTCACAGAAGAATGAAGAGGTGATTAAGTGTATGAACTCATGAGGAGGTTTTCCATGAGGGAGTAACTATAATTGTTCCTCGAGGAGATGATTTTTCAGTGCAGGGTCTCAAGAACTAGGACCAATTGGGAATCAACCAGTGGGGAGTCGACCTCAACAACTTTCTTTTTAACCTTCTCGGGCCCTTGGATTCCATTATTTTCCTAGATTATTTGCAAAAGTTTGTTTTGGTTGGGGGGTTTGTGGAAATAATAAAAATAAGTGCCTAGATTTTCATTGAGCTCAGTTTGGTAGAGGTGGAAAGGTTCAGTGACATCCTCTATAGTAGTTTCCTGTGAGACTATTTTAGCAATAGGGGACACATGATTATGCTCTTTCGAGGGGATATATAGTAGGTAGACCCTAACCCTAGGATATTCCTCATGTTTAGGGACCATTACCATATCTTGGTCTAAGAGCTGGTCATCCATAGAGAGGTAGATGAGTTAGGTGTGGTCAGTTGCACATAGTGTAGGTGGCAATACCAATAGGTCCATATATTTTCCAAGGTATGATCAATTTCTCTTGTACCCATGTTTTTGAATTGTTTTATTTAGGATATTCTAACTCTTTGGTTTCACCCACTCTAGTGCATGATTTGGGACTATATGTAGAATGGTTTCCAATTACAGTGGTGTTGACAATGTCATACAAAGGCTAGACCATCTTGTTTGATGTGTGATAGCGGTGAAGACAGATGATGGGGCCATGTCTATCCAGTGGGGATATTTTATTAATATAGATTACACCATAAAATTTTATCCTCATAATCAATTTGTTGTATTCTATACATACACTTATTCAATTATTTTATATGATAATCATGTTGTTAGATTTGGATGGCCATCATGTTGGTTTCTTTGTCGTGCACGGTTGTCTGGTGGGAAGTCTGTATGTGAGGCCCCTTCTTTCTTTAATGGATGATTTTTTTGATGGAATTATCAGAAACTGGGATAGTGGACACCACCAATTTCATTAGTAAGTTCTTGGATTATTTCACAGATGTGGTTGGGATGCTACCCCCATGATGTTATGTCATGTTATGGATAAACTTTCAGGCAAGTGCTTCACTTCATTCAATGAATCCTTGGAGAATGAAACCTTCTATGTTATGAGTATTTAGGATTTAGATATATGATCTGATGTAGAATTGTTTTTTTCCATCCCAATGTGTCACCATATGGTTCTTCAGTGTTATTTTTCAAGAATTTGGATTATAATATGAGGTTGTGCGTAGAAAACCGGAGGTTGAATCATGTGACAGTTACAAACTATTAACCTATTGTAAGTATTGATAATCTAATTGACCATATGACATGGGTTATTTTTCTATCTATGATTGATCTACGGTATCGATACAACCAGTTGCGGGTAAAGGTGGGTGATATCTTGAAGGATGCATTCAAATTCTGTTATGGGAACTTCAAGTTCATAGTCATGTCATATGATTTTATGAACACAGAAGTTGTGTTCATAAGGATTATGAAGTCCATGTTCCATGAGTTCCAGGACTAGTTCATCATCATATTCCTTGATAATAAATTTATCTACTTGATGTATGAGGAGAAATATTCTAATAATCTTAGAACTATCTTACAGGTTCTTCAATGCAACCAGATCCATGGAATGTTTTCCATGTGTTTGTTTTGTACATGATAGGTGAATTTCCTTAGGCATGTGGTGTCTCACTAGGGTGTGACCATGGATCACTCAAAGTCCAATGTAGTAGTTTCATGGGAAACACCAAATAATGTGGTGAATATTGCAGTTTTTCTTGGTCTTAAAGGCTAATATTAGAAGGTTGTGTCAGATTACTCTCAATTTTCTACCCCAATGATAGCATCAAATAAGATGAACGAGGCATTAGTGTAAAATGATCAGTTCCAGGTAGCATTTAGTTACATGAAATATAATTTTCTTAGGGATCTAGTGCTTCAGTTTCCAGAGGAGGGGTGATGTTCAAGGTGTTTTTTGATGCTTCCAATATGGGTTGGGATTCATATTGATCCCAAAATAGAAGTGATATCTTATGGGTCTCAGAAGTTATTTCTCGATGAGAAAAACTATTTCCCACATGGTATGGAGTTAACATCTGTCTAGTTTTTATGTAGTTGTGGTGACATTACCTTAGTGGGGGGGGATTTGTGGCCATGAAATATCATAAGTGTTTGAGGTATATCTTTTTTCATCATGATATAAATTTTAAATAGTAGAGGAGGATGGAATTTATTCAGGATTATAATTTTGAGAGCCTCTATACCTATGCAGAAGGGAATTTTTTGGCCAATTCCTTGATCAAGATGTTGTTCAAGGTTGTTGTGCGAGAGTCTGACAATTCATAGAGAGATATTGATGAGTTAGAAACCTTTCACTTATATACAAAGTTGGATGATGGTAAATTCTATTTATTTTAGATGAATGTGCAGTCCTCTTTGACTCAATAGGTGAAGTATTCTTGGTGGGTAGACTTAGAGGTAGTGGTTATGCGTTATCTTGTTGGCCATGGTGATGCTCTGGAGGTATTGTAGAAGAATGTTCAGATATAGGTGTTTTTTCATGGGAGTTTGATTGTTTTGGTTGTTATTTGCATGTGATTCCTTTACGGTTTTCATATCTCACCTTTAGTGGTAGACCTAGGAGTTTCCAAAATGTACTGTGGGTTGAGGATATATTTTTGATGGCCTAGGTGAAACGACCAGTGTCAGAGAAGTGCTTGGTTATCCAGAAGGTAAAGGTAGAGAATCATGTTCCTTGTGGGTTTTTGTATACTTTAGATTCTACCAAGTAGAAATGTGATAAAATATTGATGGATTTATTTATAGGGTTACCCAAGTAATGGAGAGGTTGTGATTCTATATAGGTGATCGTGGATCAGTTGATGAAATCAGACCTCTTCTTAGTAACCATGGAGTCGAATGCAATTGATGTTTTGGATAATAGGTATATGGATGAGTAGGTGAAGTTTCATGGAGTTTTGAGATCCATTTTCATGGATTAGGGTGCACATTTTACTCAAAATTCTAGAGGGTATTATAGTATTGTTTTGGAAGTCATTTATTATTCATCATTCCTTTCCACCCCCTAAAATATGGACAAATGGATAAAACCATAAAGACACTAGGGGATATGTTGTAGGAATTCATCGTAAAATTTGGGGGGTCTTAGGCATGACACTATACCATGGTTGAATTTTATTATATCAAAATATATCAATCATCTATTCATATGATCTTGTTTGAGGCCTTTTACGGGAGACCATGTTGTTCTCTATTATGTTGGATGGAGGTTGGGGAGGTTGGAGGTCATGGAACTGTTGTGGTGCATATCACAAAAGATATGATTTAACTTTTCCATGAAGGGATGAAAAAAAACATAGTAATGGAAAAAGTCTTATGTCAATCATAGGATTAGGCCCTTGGGGTTCGAGGTCAGGGACCATGTATTCTGTAAGGTTTGCCCTCAACTAGGGTAGAAGAAGTTTGTCAGAGGGAGTAAGCTGTCTCCTAGGTTTGATTGGCCATTTGAGGTGTTGGGGTGAGTTGTCAAGGTAGCATATCAGTTGGAATATATATAATGGATGGATCAGATTCATGAAGTATTCCATGTCTATAAGCTTCATCATTATCTTCATGATGACACCCATATATGGCTGGGGATATTTATATTCTAAGGATGACATGATGTTTGTGAAGCAGCAAACAGAGATCCAATATCACTAAGAGAGGCCACTATGTGGATGTATTATTCCTTCAGTTCAGGTTTTATAGAGGTATGGTGGACTAGATGAGAGTACATGAGAGTGAGATACAACGATGCATTCCCAATAATTGATGTTATTTTGAGTTTTTCTTTTCTCTATTCTTCTTTAGGATGTGATTATTTGATCCTTCTATTTTATGAAGTGAGTCGTTTAACCCATTTTGTGATGTGGTGATTTCCTTGATGTATGATGTGTGATAATTTCTTAACATATGTAAAGGGAAATACAATATTCATAATCGATACACATTAACTATGATTCAATTAAACCCTTGTGGGTGAGTCAGTGCCACCTAGAGCATATAGTATCTTGACATAGAATAAATGATTCCCCAATTCATGTGTTTGGGGTGGTGATGTTAGATGGTTAGAACTATAGTTCATTTGGGATACGTAAAGGTTGAGTTGGTTGTGTGGTCATGTGGTTGTGTGAGTGGTGGAAGTTTTTGGTTGTGTGGTGATGTGGTTGTGTGAGATATTTTGTGGTTTTTTGTTTTGGCGTGTTCAGTTGGTGGTAGTGTTTTTGGTACGATGAGATCCTTGATAGGTTTCTCGTGGGGTGGTTTTTCACACCCCTTTCCTTCTAGGGCTGGTTTTGTATTCTCTATAGAGATAATTATTTGATAGGTATCTCATGTAATTATTTAAGCCTTCATGTCCTGCTAAATTATAGGTTTTGGTGGATGGAGGTGTTTGGGGGTGGTTCTTGGAGTTTTAGTAAAGGTTGGAGGAGTAGTAGAGCTATTGTAGGTAATACACGTCGTGTATTGTTTACACTATATAAAATGCTGGTTCATGGATTATGTAGCCGATTGTTTCATGATTTTAAATTGGATAAGGGGGACGCCTTGAGATGAATTACACATCATGTTAGTGTAATTCAAGATGTATATTAAATAAATGACGATGGGATGTGTTTTTTGAATAATTTTGTAAATTTGAAGAATGCCTAGGATTAAATTTATGGTAATGGTTACAAAATGTGAAACCAGCCAGATTCCTGGTTTTAAGCTCATTTCTCAGAAAAATCTCATTCATTCGACCACACCTTCTATTCTGGCATCCCAAACGTACCCTTGCATCAGCAAAGACATCTTCTTTCCTACTTCAACCTACATCGATCCGTTGGTTCCTATGAAATAATTTTTTTTCATTTTATAAAATAAAATAACATTAAGTATAAGTGATAAACAAAAAACACCACCTATAAAAAACCACAAATGGGACGACCATGAAACCCAATCCATGAACATACCCACCAAAAATACAACATAAGAATAGACCCACCCAAAGAAAATAACCATAAACTGTGTGACTAGGGAAGCCTATCGATAACCGAACAACCCAAAACCGAAACAACCACAACATGTTGCACTAAACTACCTCAGACCATCCATAATGTCATACCACTGAGAGAGTGCATGACTGATGTTTCCCCACACATGCCTGCATCACCCACCCTACTACGGAACCTTCAAATCTCACCTGTTATCATTCATCATCACTCAACACTTCAATCCAGGCATCAGATCTGACATTGGTTGTTGGACAGTAGATTCCAAAGATTTGAACGCCCCACTGTACCACTGAGAACGGACCAGCCAAAGTAGAACTCCCATCGCCACCCTACTCAGTCACCTTTTCACTGATACTCGAGACGTCGACACACCCAACAATTCACCACAATGAAAAAAGTGAATAAGGAGATGCCATCGACACCGATATTTCTAAAGGATGCCACTAGAGACCTCGTAATGAACCGAGAGAAGAAGACAACCCTACCAAACCCAAACTAGAACAAAAAGGGGGAGAGGAACAAAGGAAGATGGGGGATTGTCCATCATGCGAGTAAGAGTAGTTTTTTGTAGATGATCCATGGTGAGTGCTTTCAATTTACCCTACGGTTTTTTATTTTTCATTATCTTGGGGATTCATTGTGGATAATTTTTTTGTTTAGTTTTTGAGTTGGGATGAGTTTTTATGATCATTTAATGCAGTGTATATTGATATGAGATCATGTGGTGTGGTTGTGGTTTTTAGGTGTTTCTTCTTCACCATGTAGTGCACAATGTGTTGGTAAAGATTCTTTGCGGTAAGGAATCCCATGTTTTTCTTTATTTTGTTTGACACGAGAAGGGTTTTTTCATGTTTAGCTATGTTTTATGGTTATTATGGATTAATCAAAGATAAAGAATTGAAAAAATTAAAATTTATGGGAAAAGGTGTTTGATTTTCCTAGTTTTACAACTTTGTTGTCAATGTTATATTATGATTGTATAAGCTTTATGCCCCACTAGAAGTTTTATCTTTTGGGGGAATTGCACTAGATATATGTGATGTGATTGGTTCTTTTTTCCGATAGCTTTGATAACAACATAAAATAGAAATTTTTATAACCACTTATATTTTAATAATAAAAAGGACACCCTAAGAATTTGTATTGTGTAATAATACTCCTAAAATAAACTGTAATGAGATAAAATACCCTTTTTCAAATATGTAACATGATCTTAATATGTGGAGATGTGTGGCCATGATTTAGGGAAAATGATGTGTGTTTGTGATGTGGACATGTTTTTGGGGCGGTGAGGTGGTGGTTGCATGTCCTTGCTTTTGGGGTAGTAAGGAGATGAGTGTTTGGCCTTGCTTTTGCGGTGGGTGGGTGAAGGTTGTTTGAGCATGATTTTAGGGTGATGGGGTGGTGGTTAATTGTCCATGATTTTGGGGAGGCAAGGTGATGGTGTGATGGGGATTCTGAGCATCTTGTGATGTGTGGTTTATTTGTTATAAATGTTGAGGTATTTTTGGAATAAATTTTTAAATGATGATTTAAATGGAAGGGGTTTTTTTGTTAATGTGATAGAAATTATATGTGGCCAAATAAATGATGGGTTATGTGGTTAAATGTGTATGATTCTAAATAACTAAACAAATGGGTTGGATAATGGGAATTGGATGGTTGTGTGATATAGATTCTTGTGTGGTGTTATGCATTTTGAGGTGGCATGGAAAGTGGTGATGTAGTGAGTTGGTTAGTGTTTGGTTTTGAACCCATAGGATGGGCTTGTGTGTGTCGCTATGTGTATATACTTTTATAGTCTTTGTGATTCCTATACACACCCCATCCACATTTAGTGTTATGTGTATTCAACCTCATAGTCACGTGGATGTGTTTTTCTTAGCATCTGGTAAGGGGAGTGGATGGCTAGGTACCTTATCTTTCCCACTCTCTCTTCCAAGTGAGGTAGGCATTTCACATGATGTAATGTCCAGAGGCATGATAGTGCACTAGATGAGGGTTGTGATAGCACATTTTTCTTCAAGTGAGTTTTGATGTGGTTGTGCTTCTGTAGCGGAGAGCCCAAGTGCCTTTGGGAGAGATGTGATGTAGCCCAGCTGTCTGCATATAGGATGAGATGAGATGTATTGGTTATGATGGGGGTCATGCATGGTAAGAGAAGCGAATGAGGTTGATGTCCATCCTGTTCATGATACCCTATAGATCTGGTTGTGGAAGTGGATGTGTTGTGTCATAGGTGTTCTCAGGCCGGATGTGATGTGCTCATGCTTGGGGGGTGATGAGCCTAGGTGTCTATGTACATGATGTGATGTGACAATGGTTGTGGGTCAGTGTGATATATGGAAGAGTTTGGAGATCCAAGCCATAATAAATTTTCATGTGAGTGTGGAATACCAGTGCGATAGTGGTGTAGGGTACCCTTTATCGACATGCTTCTTATTATGTTACTATACTTTGATTCTGTTATTTGGTGAGTGTTCCTTGGTGAGGTTAAATTTGGTTAGTATACCTATATTGGTTCTTTTTGGTTCCCCCATTTGAAAATGGGTGCATTATTATGATTCTTTCACACATGCACAAGATACATTGGTTTTCATACTTAGAATACTTGTTTTCTAACCCAACTTATATAAACTAATTTTTAGGCTTCCAAGTAGATTATATGGACCGTGCAAGACATTAATAGCTTGGATACTTTTATAACTAGTGTGTCTCTTCTTTATCTGTTATTTTTGTATTTTATTTAGAATCTCTTATCCATATCAATTTTATTTATACCTTCATGTGGCATGGTTTAGTTTTATTTATATTATTTCATGGGGTTATTTTTGGATGATTCATCTTATCTCTTGATATTATAGTATTATAGAGGGTAATGCCTCCCATTTCATGATATTTGTATACACTTAGTTCTAGTCTCTTACACAGGGGATACCAGATGCGGATATCAGGTGTCATTATCTATCTCCCTTCATTGTTGTATCTTTGTAGGGACGAGGTCATGATATATTAGTATTTATGTGATGATCCAGGATAAGGTATATGACCTTATATCCATTAAATGACTATATAAGACCTATAGTAAAGTATATGTAAATGTTGTCCCATTTCCATTGGGTATGGGTAATTTTTGTAACAACTTTATGTGGTTTGACTTATTTCACAAGAATATATCATAATAATAACTTGGATGTATATTAAAAAACATACTTCTTTATAATATCCCAAAATATTTTTCTTTATAATATCGATACATCTTTGTGCCTCTAGGTTGATAGGGAAAATTGATCTATGAGTATAAAAAAATATATCCCACTATATATCACGCTTATATGGAACATATAATAGTTTCCCACACCAGAAAAATACATCTTTAATAATTTTAAACTCTAAACCTTTCCCCTTATATATCGATTAAACCATCTATTGAATCTCTAAATCCCCTTTATAAGCATCTATGATCTTCTAAAAAAATAGACAGTTGAGAAATTATTTAAGAACAGAATGATGTTTTTCTTTTCATTTTGATTCCCATATCTATCATTTAGAAGTCAAATAATATTTGATCCCTTTAAATCCTCATAACATAGTTGGATTCTTGTTTTTTTAAACCATCAAATTTTTTATAAAATTCAATTGGATTGAATATATATAGTATTTGATAATATCTAACAATCTTCATTGGTGCTTGTGGGGATCCTTCTATGTGAGTATATACTTTGTACTTTTATGATCAATATATATTCCATAATTTTTTGAAATAATATTGTTCCATCAAATATTCCTGTAATAAAATACATGTAACAACACAAAATCATGAATTTTATAATGCTTCTAATGAACCTTAAAATATATTGAGTAATATTCCATAAACTTAAAGAATTCAAGGATTACTCATCCAATCCCTTCATTAAAAGATTCTTGTATATCCCAAGCCCTTCCCCGCACGAGGGAAGTGTGAATACATTTTCTATAACCAGCCTCTTCATTAACATCGTGAAGAAATATTTACATTCATATACATTGAAAATCATGATGTATTCCTAATATAGCTTGGTTGATATATTTGAAAACCATGATAAGTTCCTAAAAAATAATTCATAAAACCCATCTAATTTAAGGAAACTATGAATCTATATAAATATTTATAGTTTGAGACACTTATCTGTAACTGTATTCATTCAAGGATCAGAAAATATCCCCCATATTTTGGTAAAAATCCCCAAAAAGTGACTTCCACTATCTAGAAGTCAAATTTACTATTCAATTCAAAAAACTTCCCCTTCCTTAATGTATTTAAGAAAATTATAAAGTGATCATCATGATATTATTTTAATTTATAAAATATGATAATATAATATATAAATACGGCCGAAAATTTATCATGGTAATTTCTAGTGACACTATTCATCAAGTCCCTATTGATTGGTACAAAATTAGTGATATCATATGTCATTACTGTGAACTCAAATTGTCCATATCTTATCTGGAATGCGCGCGGTTTGGGAGCACAAGCCAAGAACGCTTTTTTAGCATCAGAATCTAGGAAGTCGAAGTCATATTTTTTGGTTATTCTGGAACTGAAGCCGAACACTAATAAATTACCAGGGCTTGAAAAAATCTTGCCTTTCCCAATTGCTTACATGAGGGTCCTGTCAACTCCCAGATTTGGATATGTTGGAGGAGAAAAAATTTAGTGGAGGCTGTCAACTAGATTCCACAATGCATCAGCACTAGGATCATTGTTGGTAGCTTTGTTATTCTATTCTCCTTTGTGTATGCGTGTACGCGGAGTCTTTACAGGAGAGAGTTATGGAGCCATCTTCAAGGCATGCATGCTGGACCTTTACCATGGTTCGTAGGAGGTGATTTCAACTATATCTTGGACGTATCAGAGAAAAGGGTAGGAGTTTGTGTTAATCACGAAATAATGTAGGAGTTAGGAGTTTATAGCGCATGTAGGACTGCTGGATTTGGGTTTCACGGGGTCCAAGTACACCTGGTGCAACAACCTTAGGGGGAGGGATCACATATGGAGTCTCCTGGACAGATGTCTCACCAACATCTTTGGATTAGATCTCCTCTATAAATCATCGTTCATGTATCTCACACGCATGCTATTTGATCATGCTCCTCTGATGGTTGAAATCCGATGTGAAGTAGTGGTGGGAGAGGCTTTCCATTACTCTAGTGAGTGGTATCGTGATATGATCTTCATGCAACTGCTAAAAGACTCTTCGATTAAGGAGGAAGGGAAGCAGTCTTGGGATGGATTGATGAACCATCTCAAATGCATGAAGCAGGATATTCTAAGATGGTCGACCGAGCAACTGGGGACTTCTAATGGGGTGGAGAGAATGAAAATAGAGGTTGACAGATTGGAAGAATCCCTCCTGAATAACTGGTAGGAAAGAACCTTTGCTATCCTATGTGATAATAATATTTCTCTAGAGGAGAGGCTCTTAGAAATGGAGAGAGTTTTTAAGAAGAGGACTTGGGCTAAGTGGTTAAGGGAAGGTGATCGTAATAATGCATTATTTCAGGAGTGAATCAAGGAGAGGACATGCATGAAGATTAATCTGATGATGGAGGACATCTCCTTCACATGAGACACGGGTATTGTAGGGAGAATGGCCTTGGAGCACTTTAAGGGTCTTCTGGCGGGGGAAACCTCTTCTAGCTTTGACAGGGATGTCACAGAGAGTGATGGGTTCTTGAGCTGCCTGCGTCTCCTGGTTAATGACTCAAACAACATCTGTCTCTCTTCTATACCTTAGGAGGGGGAGGTCAGGGAATCACTTTTGAGTATTCCAGTGGACAGTTCACTTGGCTCAGATGCGTTTCCAGTATCTTTCTACAGATATGCTTGGGAGTTTTTCGGCTCGTATTTTGTTGAGGTGGTGCAGAACTTCTTCGACGGTGGTTCTTTGAACAAGGTTATCTCCTCATCAAGGGTCATCCTTATTTTGAAAATAAAAAACCCTACCCTTATCAATCACTTCCAGCCCATATGTCTCTGTAACATGTCTTATAAAATCTTGGCCATGGTTATTGGGAGGAGAGTCTCTAGGATCATTCCCAAGGAGGTCTCAAAGGAGCAACATGGGTTCATCAAGGGCCGGAGCATTCAAGGGGTGATTGGTCTTGATAGAGAACTGATTGACGACATCAACAAACGTGCGGTGGGATCCAACCTTATCTTCCAAGTGGATATGAACAATGCTTATGATAACATTGAATGGAGTTTTATCTTTCTCTTCATGAGAAATATGGGATTCTAAGATTGGTTATACGATATTTTCTTTAGGTTCTATTCCTCACCTTGGATTTCGGTTTTGTTACTGGGAAAATTCATTGGATTCTTCAAGTCTGTTAGGGGTGTTTGGTAGGGAGATCCACTGTCCCTATTTCTATTCATGCTCGCCCAGGATTCCCTGTCTAGAAACCTGAACCATTGCATGGCTGAGGGAAAGATGAAACCTTTCCATGGAAGAGGTAACACATGAAGTATTTCCCACTTGATGTTTGCTGATGATATTTTACTGTTCACGAATGGTAGATGTCGATCCTTGTGCCACCTCAGAGACATTCTGTGTAGAAATTATAGGGTCAGTGGGAAAAATATAAACACATAGTAGAGTCATGTGTTTATTCCGGAGAAATGCTCGGAGAGAAGGTGCATGGAGATCCAACGAATCCTTGGTTGTTGAAGGAAGCAGTTTCCAATGTTTTAACATGGGGTGCCAATCTCTTATGGCTGTATTAGAAAACACCACTTCAATTACATCCTCGAACGACTCCTAGGAAGGATTTTCAGCTTGATGAACATGCTTCTCTATTTTGGAGGGCAAATCATGCTGATAAACAGTGTCCTCACATCCATCCCCATGCACACATTCCCCACCATCAAGCCACTGAAAGGTATTATGGAATGGATGGAAAAGATCATGAATACTTTCCTTTGAGACACCAAGAGGGAAGGTCGATGCCATTGGGAATCTTGGAAGTGGTTGGCTCACCCTATGGAGGTAGGAGGTGTCGGCCTCCGTGATATTCAAGACACCATCCAATGTTTACAGGCGAAGAAGGCATGGGAAATCATTGGCGGGGAGACTCTCTGGGTGAAATTTTTTAACATGCGATATAGATGGAAAGAGGAGTTTGTCACTCATGGGGCTATGGTTTTGGAAAAATTCATGTTCTCTCATCTTCAAACCTTGTCCAACTACACAAGGTGGGTGGTTGGCCACGGGGACATTAGCTTCTAGAACTCTAACTGGGCTGGTGAGGTCCTTGCTTTTCTGGGTTGCCCGCGTCCTGATATCTCTTTCCAGGATGCATGTGATCAATATGATATTATCCTTGTGGCCTTAAACCCTGCTCTAATGAGTCATTTTGATGCTATCGTTATGAGTGATGAGCCAGACTTAAGCTGTTTTTCGGAGACTAGCTCGGGCATGTACAATAGCGGTTGTTACAGAGAGATTCTTCGACGAGATCGTAACATGGAGGAGGGGGTTCCAGCTATCTGGTGCAACGAGGTTACCACAAGGATGAACTTATTTATTTTTAGGGTTTGTAAAAGGGAACTTCCTACAGAAGAGAATATTCAAAAGAAGGGTGTTCACATTGCTTCTCGGTGCTACTATTATGTGAACCCATAATTCGAGACAAGGACACACCTTTTCTTATAGGTCTAATGGGATTCCCACCTATGGTCGCTCTTCACTCATCCTCAGCATTCGAGTAGCAATTCCTGGTCCCCTCAGGAGTTTGCGTCTATGTGGTTCATAGGAACCGATAACAGAGCTATGTAACACACCGTTATAAAAGTCATTTTGATCGCCATTTGTTGGATCATCTGGGAGGCATGAAATCAGGTTTATCTGGGGGTCCAATACTCCCCATGGTCCCTTCATATTCAGATCCTTTCTCTTATCATGGAGCTTTCCTTGCTCATCAATGGTGGACTAGTGTCGGCTACGGTTTGCAATCTCATCAATCGCCCATGCATGTAGAGAAGGGGAAGCGGTTCATGGGTAAAGTGGCAACCGCCAAGACATTGCTTGAAACTCAATATTGATGGCTCCTATATGGAAGGGGACATGAGAGGTGGCAGACTACTTTGGGAAAGTTAGGGCTCTATTTTTGTTTCCCTTAGTGCTTTCTAAAGCCCATGTTTCTATTTGGGTGCTGAGGATCGTTCCCTTTATTCCGGGCTCATGGTTTCCAGAAGGAGAGGGTTGCATATCACTGAGGTTGAGTCCGGCTCTAAGGTTCTTGTTAAGGCACTTCAAGGTAGTCGTGGGATCCCATGGGAGTTAGTCTACTTCATCCGGAGATGCAAGGAAGATACTGATCAAGGGATGATTATTCATCATAGTTGGAGGGAATCAAACTTTGCGGCTGACAGACTTGCCCAGTTGGGTCGGCGAGAGGATACACTTATGATTTATGACAGCCTTCATTCTCTACCCCTCGAGTGTATCAGTGTGGTGAAAGGGGATGCCCTGGGCCTCCATTTCTTTTTTCCGCCTTGAGGATTTTCTTCCTTTGTCTTCTTTTCATTAAAATTAATAAAAATAATAACTTTTAGGACTATATAGAACATATTCTTGGTAATATCATCCCCTTTAACATTCAACTAATGATATCCTGATCAAAGAGAAATCTTAAAGAAGTGTTAATCTCCTTTTAGTTGGTCAAAAAATCCACCAATAAATGGTAGAGGATAATCTCCATTTATCATGATATCATAAATCACCTAATATTAAATGTATAGATTCATGGAACAATAATTATTCTTGGAAAATATGTATATGGTAAACCATGGAGAAGCTGTAGGGAATATCTATAAATATATAAGATTTTCTATAGTTTCTTCTTAAACTCTACCGGTTGGATGTAGAATATTATATAAAAAGGTTTTTAAAAAGTCCAGATCTCTAAGAATTTGATGTATCAAGAACTAAATATCATGATCAAGATGAAGAATAAAAACCCTTCAAGGATTACATTGACATATTCCTTTAAAAATTAAATTTCTTCATGAAAATTATTTTCCATTACCTCTATCATTTGATCTAGATATGTTTTACTATAATGAAATAATATCTATACTTACTATGGTGTTTCCAAATGACCATTATAGTTATCCAAAAACTTATAGTAGATATAAGGATGAATTTTAAGATGTAATGTTATTTCAATATCCTTCATATTGAAATTTTTTATAAATAAGGAAAACGATTCCATTCCCAATACAGAGTTGAATTATACAAATGGGAAAATAACATGGTTTGTAGAAAGTATCATATCAAAAAAATTAAATTTGGAAAGGTTATATATTTTAGATGTAATGATTTAACCACTAGGTGTTTTTAAACAAAACCCTACATCCATATCTTGAGGTGTACTTTGAATATTATGAGAGAACATTCATTATATATGAATGGATTCATAGAAAAAGAATAAAATATGATATTTAATATTATTTAATGAATAACTAGTATACCTATAACAACTTAATTTTCATGCTATAGCCTAGTGGTAGTTATAACATAATACCTTCCTTATACCATTATATTTAGATGTTCTTGTCTTCTTTATCCTCAAGGATCCGTGGTTATTAGAATGTGTTGCACAATTCACATGTTCCTTGTAGGTAAAACATTGGTCCCTGGAGTGTGTGGTTTTGATTGAGCATAAAATTAATTTTCATCTTTCACATTAACTGGATTATTCATTCCTTATTTACACTCAATTACATTATCCTTTTCTTTTCCACACTTAAATAATACCTCAAATCAATTGAGGTAGTTTCCAGAGTTATTTTTCCCATAATTTTTTCAATTTGTCATATTGAATCTTTTTCTATATGAGTGGTTTATCATCTGATCAAATAGGGTTAAAATACGTCTTTCTATTATTGTATATAGTGTCATGGGAACTCTGAGATTAACAAATATATATATCCACTATATTGAAACATGTGACTATTTACTCATAGTTATAAATGCCTCAAATCGCTTGTGAATTTAGAAGATGTGGTTTTAGGACACTAAAGAAGTAGCCATACATTATTTTAGGGTTAATGATAAATCCATAGATAATCCTTGAATGACTTGTGAATTATTATTTGTATGACTCAATTGTGTTATCTTATGTTTTACATAATCTTAAAAAATTATATATATTTTTTAATATGGAGAGTGCGAGAAATCTATTTATTAAATAATATTTCCATGAAATATTCCCATTCAATTGAGTTTATTGAAGGACCCGGGAACACCCTGAGAGGGGAGGGGTAAATCAAAGTTTAATCCTTTTCTTTTTAATGTCGTGGATCTTGTTCCCGCATTGGTAAGAACTTGTTAAATTTTTCATGAAAATGAATCTAGGGAGATGACACAACATTTTTACTTGGTTCACCACAAAGGGATACGTCCAAGGAAAATATGCCGGCAGTGTGTTGGTCAAACCTAAATCTACTAATCTTTTCATGTTTGAGGATTACAAGACTTGTTCATAGTCACTCTCTCCAAGACATAATGCCTTTACAATGGTTTAAGGTCAGCTCACTGTGTCCCTCATATCACTTCCCTCAGCTCCCCATAGCTCACTGCCATGAGAGAAGTCGAACACAGTTTATTGACAAGATGGTCACTTCAATTGATTTTCATTGAAGTATTTGTCTTTGTTTAGCATGAGACACTACTTGTATCACTGTCTTGAATTGATTCACTTGAAAGCACTAAACTATAGCACCAGATATTCAGAACATGTATTCACGCTATAATGACAATTATGCGCAACACCTACCCTGTGCGGGAAAGATCTGAGTTTTTCACGCAAGATTTTCTTTTCGCGTGAAAAATCTTTCATGCAACTACATCCTTTTTGTGAAAATATAAATTTTTTCACGGAACATTAATATTTTCTATGCAACATTAATTTTCTATTCAACTCTTGTTTTTCTGCGTAGTACTGAATTTTCCGCACTACACAAACTTTTTCACGAAACTCCCTTTTCACGCAACTTTTACGCACATCAGAACTCACATCATCTCAAAGTCTTAATCTATAACGAATGATGGGGTCCCCTATTATTTATTAGCATCGTTGAACCCCACTCATAAAACCCACCTTGTCTCGCAAAACCACCCATTCTGTGCACAAATGCTTTTTGTGTAGGAACCATTTTTCAGGCACAACTCATGATTTTTCATGCTGCTCATGCCTTTAACATTTTTCGACATTTTGATCCTAAACCTTGTCTTGTGTGAAAGTTTCCAAAACGATGCCAACTTTAGTACTATTTTCCTCTTGAACTGTATGATCCCTTTCCTAGAAAACATTATGAACATCCAACAAGGACTGACAAAAAACAAAAAACAAACTCCATTTCCTACATAGAACAGTCATGGTAGAAACATTGATATTTTTTGATGGCTTGTTGTTATTGATCAATGATCCAAATTAAATAATTTATCCAGATAATGGGATAATTTCTAATATCAATTTATTTTTATTTAATCATTAGGGTTTAGAAAATATTTAATCAATGGAGTTTTTCTATTTTTTATGGTTAAGGGATATGAAGACCCCCCCAAAATAGGGTTCTCATTATCATATGAAGGAAAATATAGTGATTTTATTCATCTATTGTTGTATTGGGAACTCCACACGGTTATTTTAACTGTTTATTACTTGATCCAATTTAGCAATAATGGATATGTGCATTTTGACTCCTTCTCCCATTATAGAAGGATTCTTCTTTGTGTAATCATCACATATCCCATTGCATTGTTTTTTACAATATCCAATCTATTTCCATAAATTTACTAAAACAATAAAGGGTTAGGGGTGATTATATATGTAGAAAAATTATGATCATATAAATAATAACTCCTAAGTGAAATAAAAATATATATTAGGACTTCCTGAGTCTCAATAATGGTTATCTAATGTGAATTCAGTTTATCTAAACTAAAATAAATAAATAACTATAATATAGATACTGAATATAAGATTAAGATAAATAGTGTATCAATATCATGATTTATATTACAAAAATCAGAAATTGTTGCAAAACTCAAAGACTAAAATGTTTAGTATCTTGTAGATTAGCTTTATAAATATCTTATTTTACTTCACTATAAACAATATGTACATAATAATGCGCCTTTAGACAATTTATATACAGATCATAAGATATAATCATGTAAAGAAGTTGGATTTTGGGAGCACAAGAAATAGCTGATCTCAAACACTCACTAATGTAAATACATATAATAATGTATTAGATCATAAACAATATAGATTATATGGAAAGGTAAAAAATAGATTAATATAAGACCAAAATTGAATGGATGATAATCAAAAAACATGAGGGAGTAAATTAAGATCATAAAATGATTGTTAATGCAGTATAAAACATATGAACTAGTTTAAAAAAACATATTAATAATCATAAAACATGCGATCATGATATAAAAGTGTAAAATACTTTTAAAATAATGAAAAACTCATTAAAACATAGAATTTCAGTGAAATTAAATGCATCTTGAAAATTTGGAATAACATGATTGAAAACATTGAATTTAGGCACAACCTGAATCATAGATAAATTATAGAATTATGAACAAACAAAAAGAATATTGAGAAAAAAATTATCATGTTTCATGTTGCGAATAAAAAAAATCCACCCCATCATTTTGTTGATAAATAATAACCACACTTCATGTTGTGAACAAAAAATGTCTATGATTCATGATGGGAACAAAAAAACCCTCACATCATATTATGAACATAGAAAATTCCCACTCTTTATATTGTGAAAAATCAAAATTCATACACTTAAAGTTGTGAAGAAACCAAATAGCCATTCTACATATATAAAAAAAACAAAATATCTATAATTAAGATCATTTTCTCATGAGAATGAAACACTTAACCATTTCATTGGAGGGTTATATTGGCCCCATGTTTCATTATTCATACATATGCATTTCTTATAAAAATTAAACACTCATCACCACATAATGAACCCATAGAAAAAGAGTGACTTTATTAATAAATTCAAAAAATTCACATAACAATAAATTAGAAAATCAAAGATATTAAAAAAATAATATTAAAAAATAAATCATATTATAATAGAATATTAAGTGTGATGAAAAAATAACTTCCTAAATGATAAATATTGGAGGGTAAATATAAGTTAAAATAAAAAAATTCATAAAACCTTATAAAATATTATTAATAAAGACTATGTGTATATTACTCTAAAAACACATTTTTCTTAAGGGAAATAATTTTCTTTTTTGAAAAACTTGTTATAAAAAGTTCCTAATAATAGATTCTTTAAAAGAGAAAAAATTTGGAAAATGAAAATGAAAATATATTGAAGTATTTTACTTTTGATGAGAATATTTAATAATGGAGCATTAAAATATTCATAAACTTCTCCAATAATATAAAGTTTAAATACATTGAAAACATTTACTGTTAAAATAACATTTAGTAATTGATAATTTAAAAAGACATAATTGTTGCCAAAACGGATGTGAAAATACTATGAAAAAAATTACATTTAAAAAGAATATTTAATAATGGGAATATCAAAGGCATAATTTTTTTCAAGTTAACATGTGGAGGGGATCATTAAAAAATTAATTTGGTAAATATGGGAATATAACATTCACATTTTTAAATAACCTTATTGAAAACCAAAATTTTAAAAATATAGTGATGTTTATATATAATTATTAAATGGGAATAAAAAATCATCAAAGATAAATAAAATGTTACTTTTTACAAGGGAAAGAAGAAAATTTTTGGGCAGTACAAGCATGGAACTGTAAAAAAACCATTAAAATTAATGAGTATTATTTTTAACAAAAATACATTTTTATCAAAACAACAGAATCTTCAGGGAAGAAAGTTTTTGAGATAAACATGATTTCCCTATAAAGGTAGTTATAAATACAAATAACATCATCATAGGTTACAATACATCAATCTTGGATGATTATAGTCCAAGAAAAGTGATTATAACCCAAAGAAAATATTTGAGTTACCAAAAAACCCCTTAAAACAATTATAAATTTTAAATAAAAACCTCATGAGAAATATAACATGAAATTGAACATTAAATTTAATTAAATATAAATTAAACATTATATTAAAATTATAAGGTGGTGGTAAATATAGCATATAAATTTACATATATTGTATAACATAAACAGGTTTCAATTAATGGAAATTTAGACGAAAACTCTTACGATATTAGAAAATTTTGAATCGAAGCCCCTTGAAAGAGTTAGATGATAATTGAACACAAAATAAAATTATTAAATTATAATTCTTGATATATTATCTATAATATGTATTATATACTCCACATAAATGAAATTAGGTGTATAAAACAACAAATTTCCCAAAGAGATGAGATTGAGAGGAAACCCCCTTACCTTGTTTTCATACTTAGTTGATCACATGATAATATCTTACATAACAAAAATAGATAACTTAATATCATATTTAAATAACTTAATCATAAATATAACCATTTTTAATCATTATTACAATTTTTTATCATATTAATATTAATTAGTTATCCTATATTATGACCATATGGTGTTAATAACATTAACTCTTTTGTGCTTGTTAATATTTTTTTGAAATAATTATAAAATAGTTCATACAATGTTCTTAAAAAATATATAAATTAGGATTTTGTAATATGTAACTTATATTAATTCAAAATTTTAATATTTCATTCTATATGTTATTTTGTTACGTTATGTGAAAACTGAATTGATAACGGCTTATTAAGGTAGTTTTAGTGAAAAAAATGATACATTAATAATAAGTTAAATAATTGATATAAAGTTTCCTGAATAATATACCAATAAATATTTTTTTATTATATTTTAAAAATAATTTTTTTCATGTTCCTATATTCATACTTAAATTTATTTTAAATTATCATTCATATTGGTGGTGATATAGACTCAAACATAAAATCACAATAAATCAATTGTTGAGTATGGTTAAAGAGGTTTGTCTTTTCAAATTAAATCATTTTAACATTATAATGATGTATTATTTTTATTTTATTATTATGGTAAACCATATTTTTAATTTTTATTATATATAATTATAACTATGAGAAAAAATAAACGTTAATCCTCATAGAAGTGGTAGTCCGCACACAAGCATGATTAACATTCATTTATATTTATAATTCGAAAGAAAAGAATAAACATTAATAGTACAATTATAATAAAAAAATTATCAGAATAAAAATTACACTATATCCATAATATTATTATAGTGATAAGTTATTTGGAATAGAAATATAAAGAAGTATTATTATGAAGGAGATAATACTTATGTTGGAGAGTTGATATTTCCTTATATGTTCCCTTCAAAATGAAGGTATTGGGTCAAATATGAGTTACTAGGGTGTTATATTTGTGAGATAGAGTTATATTTATAGTAAAATGTAATATTTTTTAAATTAATTAGAATTATAGGTGTGTTTTTGGAAGTGTGTAAGTGAAACCCTTTTATAAGAGAGAAAAATTGATCTTTTGGAATCACCCATTTTATTTTAATAATGACAGGATAATATTCACGTTTAATGACTCAAAACATTGTAAATAGTCCATTTTTTGGTATATTTGGGTCTATAATGGATCAGAAACACATTTTAGAACATTTTATAAAACTTTTATATGGTTTTTACCATTGAGATATAATATTTTACCATTTTACTTTTAAACTATGTAACTAGTTTTTAACATAACGATTTTATATTTTATTAGAAATATAAAATAACCCATAGAACCAAATTTTTGGGTTATGGAAATAAATTTAGAATATATTTAATCAAATAAAATTTATAATATTATAAAATTTAAATTTAAATTTAAATAGTTAATCTGTAGAAAAGCAGTTTTAGTAGAAAAATACATTTTGACCCTTATAGATTCATAATATAGTTTAGTAATTATTACTAACTAAATGAGTGTTAATATATTTATTTGTATTATAATAAAAAATATTTTTTTCATTTTATAAAACATTTCAATTTAATGGGTTTGATAGAAATTCCATGACATTAATAAAGTGATAATTTTAAAATAATTGGTTCACCATTATCATGGTAATTAGTCATAATCCTAATAATCTAAAACATAATCCTAAATAATGAAATTTCCCATATTAAATAAAAAACTTATTTTCTTAAATATAAGAATCATTTTTTCAAATTCAATTTCTAAATTTTATTGAATTAATATTAATGTTTATGAATGTATCGTGTTAAAACATGTTTTTTGAAAATGCGTTTTTATGAAAAAAAGAATCATGATTATGAGATAATTATATTTTTTTATCGTGAAAATTAATATAAAAAATTAATATAAGTAAAAGTTTATTTATTTTAAAAGAAAATTCATTTCATCATTTTATAATTAATTAAAAAAAGATTCTAAAAACCAATTTCATCAAAATGCTACATAAATTTTTTAAATGTTTATAATGGGTTTATAAACTCAACACAGTATTTTGATATAATTTATTATAAAATATAATATATTATTTTATATGATATTTTTTACAAAAAATCTATATCATATAAAAGTTATGATATTAGAGAAATCATTATTTTCACTATTCCACTAGCGAACAATTAATTTAAAAAAATATCAAAAATATATCCTCATATGATTATTTTGTGGGGGAATTACAAAATTAATTTTACTTTATAAAATTTAAATTCTAAATTTTAATAATTTATATTTTTAAATGAAAATATATAATATAAAGACAATATTTTGTATTGGAAATTACTTGTTCAATATTTACTCATATAAAATTTTTACCCTCTAAAGTTAATAACTATTATTAGTTTAACAAGTTAGTGTTTATTATACATTAATTAAATATTTATTCTTGATTATTTTTGTTTTTTTACATTAGGTGTAGCGTTAGACCCCATTTATAGAATATTTTATTTATTTTAATGGTCTAAAATCCTGGGTCATTACATTCTCCCCCCTTAAATAAATTATGTCCTCGTAATTATAATAATCATTTAATATTCAAATAAGGTAATGTATGAATGAGAACTAAACATATATCTTCTATTGAGATATCCACCTCATTATCCTTGTAAATACTAGGATACTAATTATCCCAAATATACTTCTTTAGAGTTTTTAGGGACAATCCTTTCACAACTTCATTTCTGTGATCTCTATCCAAACAATATAAATAGATTTTGATAATATACAATTGAATTAATGTATATTATTATGAATTTTTTTTCTTTATGATGCCTTCTATAATGAATCATTCTTTTTAACTTATGTTACTTTAATTTATACTCTTACATACTTGTTTAATCCTACAACTCTCTTAATTTCACATAGGTTGCATTAAGTTTTGATATCTTGCTCTTCTAATCCTAATTATTCAATGTAACAAGGAAATTAGTTGTTCATAATATTATATAAATCACATATGATCATCCAAAGAATGTACCCTTAGAGTTCTAAATAGGGTGTGCAGTCTTTGGCCCACTCGTCGTGTATCATGGTGATGGTCGAGTTAATGCTCCACCAACACTTTTTTAGGATGCATCTACATGTAGTATCCATAAAAAGTTAATTTTCACTAACAAATATATACTAATTGATTTAAAAATATTTTGGGGATATCATCATATACTTAGACTCATGTCTAGAGTTTTGACTAAGGTTCTGTAAATTAAACCCCAAAATAACTAAAACAATATCCTAAATCCACTAAACTTATCTTGAAAAAAACTAAACCCTGCTCTAATAAAAGTTATATAATCCCAAGATAAAAATAATATTCATTGTTCATTAATATCTAAATTTAGATTGTATATCTCATAAATAGTCATAATATTCAAAGATCAAAAGGTTTAGTTTATTCGAGATTTTCTACAAAGAAATTTTATTTTACCACACTTATGGACATTTATGCATAATTTTACTCCATTAAAACCATTATAGACATATCCCATGATATATTCATATTCATAACCGCGGTATTAGATAAATAAGAAAGGGGTGAGATAATTTGATCATTAAATGAGCAATGTATCATGATGTATCAGATCATAAACATGAATGAGAATGTATAGAGAAAAATAAATATCACAATAAAAGATAAAAAAATATGATAATCATAAAAATGATCGAGAAAAAATATCATTAAGTTATAATTAATGAAGATTCAGTGATTTGATGAGGCTCAAAACTCATATAAATAATCATAAAAAACGTGATCTAGATGTAATAGTGAAAAAACATTAATATGAATAAATAATCATGAAAAGATAACATTTCGATGAAATTAAATGCATCATATTTTTTTTTCATAATATGATTAAAAACATGGAAATGTTGCACAAACATAATCATAGAGAAGTTATATCATTATGAATAAACAAAACTTCCACACTTCATGTAGTGATCACACAAAATTCCCATGCTTCAAGTTGTGAACAAACCAAATGACCATGCTTTATGTAATGATTTTTTTTTCCAAGATTCATATTATGAAATTTTTTTTTCTAAAATTATGTATTTGAGAAAAAAAAATACACATTCTCCATATTGTAAGACAATTACCATTCATCTTATCGCGACAAAATAATTTCCATGATTTAAATTATAGTCGAACCGAATGACCTTTCTTAATAACCTACTATAATGATATATAAATCCTTAAAAAATTCTTTATAGGGTGATATATGAGTCTATTATTCATTATTTATACACATGAGTACCATAAGAAAATTAATCATTCATTATCTCATAAAGAACGAGTGGAGAAAGAGTGGGATTCATAAAAAAGTGAAAAAATATATAATAACACTATCATAAGAACTCATATAATATTAAAAATATAATTTCCTAGATGAAATCATATAATAATAAAATATAAGGGGTGATAAAAAAGAAATTCATCATTGATAATCCTTTGAGGGTAAATAAAACTGAAAATAATTTTTTTTCACAAAAACATAGATAACATTGTTATAAAATATATAGTGTAATTTACTTAAATTTTTTTTTGAGATTGGTAAGATAATAATTTTTGAAAATAATATTATAGAAAAATAAAATAATGTCTAAAAGTAAAAAATGTTTTAAAAATAAAAAGTTAAAATACTTTAAAGACATTTAATTTTGAAAAGAATATTTAGTAATGAAGACTACAAAATATAGAATTTTTTTTAAAAATGGATTTAAAAATAATCTGAAAACACTTACTTTTAAAATATTATTAAATATTAGAGAATTGAATTTTTTTTTCATAAATAGAAGTAAAAATAATTTTAAACTTTATAAATTTATAAATAATTTTTAATAATTGAATCCAAAAAATACATAGTGGTTTACAAAATAAAATGTGAAGTGGATGATAAAACACTGTATTTTGAAAATTTGTACATCATTTTTGAACATTTTTAAATAACCTTATCGAAATCAATTTTCATTAAAATACATTAGGCCCAATTTTTGTTTTTTATATTTCTTGTTAATAGAAAAATATATAAAATATATTAAAGAAATGGACTAATGTGTGTAAATAACTTACAAGGTGAGAATGTAATGGAAATATAGATAAAATAAATCTGTTTGAAAATTAGATAAGGGGAACCACTAATTGAATAGAGTGTAATGTAGTGTGTCATTGCATATGACTCATTCGATACTGATCTTGATAAAAAGAAAAAAACAGGTAGAAATCATATTGAGTCATGAATTAATGTTGTAATCCTAATGAGATGTTTTATTAGAGACTTAATTTGATTCTAAATATGACATTGTTATACTGGTGATAATTGTTTTTGGAATCATGTGTAATTCATGATTACAAAGAGTTAGTTAAAGAAGAACATCAAAGATTTATGGACTTAGTTCATTGATGAAATAACATTAGACACAATTTTTTTTATAGACTAGTAATTTTTTTTTTCTGAAAACATGATAAGATAAATTTTCTAGTTTTTTGTTAGATTAATAAGTCACATTTTAAAAATATTTAATGAAATATTTTGGTTGGAATGAAGTTTCTACTAACAAAGGTCATTAGACGTGGTTTTCCACCGATCGTCGGAGTAATCGTGACATCGGTCATTAGATACCGTGATGGTTGGAAAGGGTAATTGGAGGCATGAATATTTATTAAAGCAATATAAGAAGTAGAAGTTGTTGATATTGATGTAAAATGGATTCAAATATCAATCAATAATATATTCAACCATTTTCATCAGGGTGAATTATCTTGTGTCAAGAACGAAAGAAAGAGCTCTAATTGTTTTTCTATTGGATCAAGAGTTATCAGAGTATATGTGGTTATGAATATTGGACTGGGGGTTACACCGATCCATTAGGGGAAGATAGAGACTGATAATCATACATAGTCTAACACCGATAATGTAATCGGATGTAGGATCATTCGTCCAAGGAAAATAATAAAATAAGAATTTTTTGAAGCAGTTGAAAGAAGTTTTTTTCAAAGAAGTTTAGAGTCAGTGTTATAATGTTACCGAGGAAGTGAAGGAATTTTTAGAAGTTGTGACTATGTTTTATTAGAAGAAAAGTAAGAAAATGTCTAATGATTTAGCAACAATTTTTTTGTAAAAATGGTATCCATGTTTTATATCTAATAGTTGAACAACATAATAAATAATTTTATATCCTATACATGTTTTCATCCTAATGAATAAATTTGAATGACAATTAAAATTAGACTAAAGAATGGTTAGATTTTATGAAGCGTGATGATATTGTGATAATATTCATGAAGTTTCTAGAAGAATCAATAATATTTGGAATTTATAATTAATTCAAATATGTATTCAAAATAAATGGGAAATATATGTCTTGGGACATTTATTTAAGTGGGAAAAAATTTCAGATTCCCATCTAAACCACATTTTTTGAACCTATAAATAAAGGATATTACTTTTTAATTTCTGACAGACCTAAACACTATTCACATGCAGAAGTAGAGAGAGAAGATATAATGTTTTAGAGAGAATATTTTTCTAGATAGAGCATCCCCATGAAGGATTACTAGATAGAAGAATAAGAGAAAAGATTGTATTTAGTGGTAATCTAAATTAGATTGAGTCATGTCACATGGCTTTCTGACAAATATTTTAAAATAGAGAAAAAATGAGTCTATAATTATGAGGTACTAAGTTTTTTAATAAAACATTTTTTCAGATAGAAGTTGAGTAAGTTCCATCTGAATGAGTCCATTATAGTGATATAAATTGGTGAAATCCCCATCGGTCCGAGATTCATTGGATGAAGGAATTTTGATCTTCCAATTGAGTTTCTACTCAAATGAAGAAGGAAGAGAAGAAGGAAAATTAGACCAAGGAAAATCCAAAAGATACCATCAAATAGTGGTTACCACACTGATCTAAATAGGACTGAATATTACTAAATAAGTTTTATGATATAGATTCTAGAAGAAAGTTTCATGACCAAAAAGTTCTTCATAAAATTGTTGAATTTCTTGAAGAGTGTACAGTGCTAATTTTCGATTCAGCTTACTTTTTGAGGAAGTGAATACCTTTCTAATGTAAATAAAAAAAGTAGAGTGAATCTTGTAACTGTAGTTAATTATTAGTTTCTGAATTTGATTGATTTGTTTTCTATGGTGTATAACCAGTTGTAGGAAAGTGGATATGAAAAGGATAGTTGGGGGTATAACCAACTATAAATGGAAAGTTAATACTATGGTTGTATAATTATTCAGTGCTTGTGCCTTTGTATTCCTAAAAATAATATAGTGAATGAATTCCTATTGGTTATACTATCCAACATGGCCAGAAGTATGTATTTGTTCCGATCCTTGTAAATATCATGTGTTGCGCTAATTTTATATTTTTTACGTAAAAAATTTAATGTTGGGATGTTATATTTGAGTGGATCATTACATTAACAAGTTTCATAGGTATCAAATGTTTTCTAAAGAAGTTTAGAAAATTACTAATAAAAAAAGGGATCCACTGATTTATCCCCCCACATAGTTTTCTCGATCCTATTTGGGAATAACAATTGGTATCTGAGGAGATTCCCTAAAAAA
This sequence comes from Viscum album, assembly GCA_963277665.1. NCBI lineage: Eukaryota > Viridiplantae > Streptophyta > Magnoliopsida > Santalales > Viscaceae > Viscum > Viscum album. Next base: position 1,405,410,872 of record OY728123.1, read on the forward strand.
TATCCATCTCTGAGAATGGACAATTTCGATTCGGTGAATAATATGGGTGTTCCTATTTTTTATGTGAAAAACTATCATATTTGGATGAATATGATGCTACCCTATATTGTTTCACATGGACTTGAAGTTAGAGATGTAGTAATAGTATGATTTCCGCCCATCAATGAAGCTAATATGATAGCTGATGACAAGAGAAGTATAGAAACTCATAGAAAATATTAGAATTATTTATTGATGAATCTTAAAAATAATGTTTTTGGAAATATTAAAAGGTTTCAAATAGCTAATAAAATCTATGATAAGATGATAAGTAACCATAATGAGAATGATAAATTTACAGAAAACAAGTTCAAAAACTAGAGAAGTAGATTTTATCATTTGAATATAACTGATGATTAGAGTATTTATAGTTACATTAAAGGGTTAAGTGAGATTGTATGTAACATTTGACCTTTTAGTGAGAAGCATGAAAAATTAACAATAGTCAAGAAACTTATGAGAATATTTCTAGATATGTTTGATGGATGAAATTAGCTTTAGAATATAATGAAGATTTACCTTTAGATTAACTTCAAAATATTCATGTGGATATGAAATAAGAAAATCCTTCAAGAGAAAGGATAACATATAAAGGGATTACAAAGCATTATTAAAATAAAAAAAGATAAAGATGTTAAAGAAGAATCAATATATCCATAAATCAGAGGAAGACGATAAGGATTTGAAAAAATTGTTTTTATCTTTTCTAAGAAATACAAAAAGGGGAAATGGAAAGATAAAATTATCATGTGTTGGAATTATGATGGGAAAAGACAATTTTCATAGAATTGTGTGATGAATAATGTTTAAGAGTATAAGTCTAAATAATATGATGATAAACCTCGGAAAATATGTCATATAAACAAAAGGAAATATTTCCTTATGATAAGACGAAGAAAATCTACTAAAGAGAAGAAATAAGAATGATTCCTCATCTGGTGATAAATAAGATTATCAAATCTACTTTATAGATCATGTTATAAGTGTAAGTAATTATATATATAGTGATGAGGATAATGAATAGATTATAGAAAATGAGTGAATTCTAAATAAAACTAGAAAAAGAAATTGGGAAGAATACTCAACTAAAAAATTAAATGAGAATATTAAAGAAATATTTAAAAGTTATATCTTTTATGAATTATGATTGGATGAATAAAGAGAATAAAAAACTCACTTCCATTAGATATCAGAATGTGACGATTGGTAGGCTTACATGAAAACTCAAAATCTATTAAGAAAGACCACTTAGAAATGAGAGCCTCAACATGATAGAATATACACTTGTTAAATAAAGTAAATAAAACATGTTAAAGACGATTGAATCTAAAAAGATAATAGATAGTCTGAAAGATAGTGTAGCTAATAAAAAAGATGATTTGTAAGATACACAACAATAGATCTTACAACACCAAGTGAGATAACAAATATGAAATAAAAACATTACCAAGGTAGTCTATTCTATATGTGAACTTATAAAGATCATGGAAAGAATATTTTAAAAAAATAGGTTTATGAGAGAATATATTTTATTGATAAAGGTAGTAATTCTCCCATAAATTATCTTTATGAGAAAATTCGACCACGATTATTAATGAAACAACAATGAAAAATTTCTGAACAAGTTCTCTATCAGTCCAAAAAATCAAGATTCAGAGGTCGCTATTGGTGTTGTGGAGTTTTCAGACATAGAGCTTATTCACATTGGTATGAATTATCTCTAATATGAAACACCTATGAATATTTGTGGAGTTATAATGAGTAAACAAGATCAAATACTTTGAAAAGATTTGTGGAACTAGATAATAAAATTCATATGGTGAAGAATTTTTAAGCCTCAATAAATTAAAATGAGAGGATGATGAAAGTCAAGTATGTTATGAAAATTGAGAAAAACAGACATTTAGATTCACAAAAAAGAGTTCTTAGTTATTGGGAAAGAACAAGTTGACATGTCTAGAATGTTATAAGAATAAAAAAATCAGCTGAAGAAATGTGAAAGAAAAATGTTTCTATGGACGTGAGAAAAGTTGATAAAAATATTTCAATATATTATGGTTTCAAAAAATAGAAAAGATAAAATATATATATCAAATAATGAAATGTCACTAAATTTTTTTAATCTATACTACTAGAACAAGATAATGGCATGAAAGAGTTGTTACAAACCCAAAATAACAAAAAGGATACTAAAGGGAAAAATAAATCAACATCCCTATCAGAAGTTTCTACTGATGGAAAGAAACATGTAATAACATATGAGAAGGATGAATAGAAAGAATAAAACACAAACAATGAAAAATATAATAAGAATAAAAAAAGAATTAATGAGAGAGGACACATATTCCGAATTTTTCTTCTATGAAACTATAATGGTTCTCCTTATTCACAAAATATTTTTTTGTACTAATTTATAAGGAATCTTACGTATTTTAAATAATAAATTTGATATTTTTGTTTCTAAATCATCCTGAAAAATAATTTAATAAGGATATAAAAATTAGTTTTTGGTAAATTTATCTTTATACACCTAAAAATTATGGTGTGTTTGTTGATATGGGTGTAGTCTAATTTTATATTTAACAAATCCTTTCAAGATTTACCCAGAAATGAAATTTTGAATGAAAAATTCAAATGTATCATATGAAAGTTTTTTATGGACAAAATTGATAATTGTGATTATATACTCTTGTTTTCAACACCAAGTTCTCCCAAACAGAGTTAGATTTTTTTAATTAAGGGATCTTGGTTAAGAAACTCATGTGATACTTATGTTCTCCAGAAGAATAATTTCTTGATTTTGAGATGCGGAGTTCCAACCTTTAGAAATGAAACAATTTTCCAATAAGGGGGGAAACTGCCAGGATGGATCCTTTGAATATGATATTTAATAATGGGAATAGAAATGAAAAATAGGGAGTAAAGATAAGAATGGGGAGAAAGATAGCCTAGCTTTGTCGTAGAATTTTTTCACTCCCTTCGCTATCCTAGAGGATCAATCGATATTTCCACATATCTCTCTTAGTTGGAATGTTCCCGATTCACATGATGGCATGCATCAACATCCATTATCGAGATTGGAATTTGAAAATACTTTATGACTCTTGAATCTAACAGTGGTAGATAATTTCAGTCAATGATGTCCTTGACTAAAAATTAAATTTTTTATTAAGAAATCGCTATTGAGGAAAAAGTGAGAAACCACAAGATCCAAGCATTACAGATAACCGAGGTCAAGACTACATGATGTTCCCCTTCCAAGTGAATATAACGATATAGAAATTCTTCACCATCCCATTAACACTCTGCTAGTCATCAAAGACCTTAAATTGATAATTTTGACCAGTTTGTTTATGAATCCTAGGGGCTACATGACCAAGATATTGTTGGTTTTCTTGACAAGAATCACCTAATGATTTTCTACACATTGGGGGATGACCTAATTTGTGAGCTGTCAAATAATTTGCGTAAATTCCTCAGCTGTGGATTCTTTTTCATTCCTTGGACTTATAATTTTCACATGAAAAATGATTCAACTTTTGTTACATTATGGGTTATAAAGCTCGAGTTAACACTTCTATTTGAAAACCCATATATCCTCTAAATTATAGAGAATATGGTTAGATGTTTCCTTTTTGGCAATAGATTAACTCAATCGGTAAGTCACCTAATTAAACAACAGATTTGGGTGATGTGGATGTATCCAAAAAAACTGGTGGAGTGGGTTTTGGTTGTTGTTGTTGTAGAATTTAGGTACAAATAGGCTGTGATATTCGAATCATGGGTGGATTTTTTCTCATTCTGTGGGCATTTAGGGCATCTAGTTTCGGGGTGCAGGCATGATTTAAGGAAAGGGAACATGAAGTAGAATAATGTTAAAGAGATGGGATTGACACATGATGATTAAAATTTGGTGGCTTCTGAAATCTCAATATAGAAGGTGCAAAGACCATCATCTAACATGAAGGTAGTGAATATTATTAATCATATGAAGAAGGACTTAGCAGAGCGATCTGAGTATTATCTTCGAGATCCATGGAAAGAAGTGTAGGTTAATGATATTGAATAATTGAACACCATACTGATGTTAACTCACTCAGAGGATATCCAAGTCTAGGAGGTAATTCCATTTGAGGTTTTATAAGGAAATTGAGTCGATAAGGATCAGGTTTTCTCCAAATAGTGTACTCTAGTGGAGTTGGAGGGACAAAAAACTATTGATACTCGACTTTTGTAGGTTTAGGAAGAGATATCAGATGATCTAAGTAGGGTGCTGGATCCTGACGTGATGGTTTTGAAGAAAATCAAGGGAAGAATCTATAACCTTTCTAAGAATAACTCAACATAGGGCACCCCTACAGATTTGGTGGGATATTGGGTCAAATGACCGTGAAAAAGAAAGGGGGATATCAAAACATGTAACCATTTTGCAGGTCTGGATGGATTGGCTCAAGAGTAAGAGTGTTCCATTGAAGTGAAGATAACAGGTGGGACCGAGCCTGATGAGGATCACCCAAGCTATATTTTCAGAGTACAATATGAGAGGGAAGCATAGAAAAAGCTTGTATAATTAAAGGAATAAAAAGCGATAGAAATCTGAGTAGCACTTATGAGGTAACATCTTGACAATAAGGAAGAAAAGAAAAGGGTTCAAGGATTACTTGTAACATCCAAAACCAAAGGACACTATGTAAGGTAACAAAATTAAATAAATGGAGATGGAATTCTTGCTAGATTCTATTGTTAATATTTATGGATATTATGAATAAGTGATGGATGATTTTAGCGAGGTCAGTGTAGACAAAACGGTAGTATAAAATGTAACAAGCAGGAAATCGATGGGACTACATGTCAAATAAGAAAAATAAATGTTTGAGTTTTTTGTATAAATTTTTCACAAGAAGAGGAAGAAAAGATGAAGGGTATTCCACTTTTAGTGGATTTCAAAGTGAGTAGGCTACACGGATTGAAAAATCAGACTTGATATTGATTTTAGGTTTTAATTAAGGGAAGATTAGTAAAGAAGAGTTTACTCAAACATAGGAAAAGTTAGTGGATCATGTAGACTAAATCATTAACAATGATCCAGATACATATGTTCACTATCTATCCTAGAAACTATTTAGTGATGAATCATCTAATAGTATTATATTCTATTTCAATGATTTTTTATCCTCATATATGGCTTATCCTCCTTGTTAAACTTATACAGTTTATCACATTTCATTAAATGTGTTTTTTAATAAAAATTTAATTTCTAGTCAATGTAAAGAACTTACCAGGTGATAAGTTGATGAAATCCCAGATAAAAACGGGTGTTTGTTTATATGAAAATAATAACCACTCATTATACTGAGTCCATCAGCGTGACTCATTGAATACATTTCATTAGATTATGATATTTATAGAAAGATAGAAGCTAATGGAAATATTATTGGGGTAGGAATGAATGTTTTAATCATAATGAAGAGTGGTACTATTGTATAGATTCAATAATAAATACTAAAATGATATTTTAATCCTAATTGTTTTCAAAATCATTTGGAAGTCATGATTACAAGAACGAGTTAGTGAATGATTAATGTGAAATATTTTTGGTTTCAGTTCATCGGGGAAAGAACAACGGGTGTATAATTGTTTGAATCCTAGGATGTTTTTTTTTGGAAAACATGAAATGGTGATGATACTGGTTTTTAGTTAGAATAATAATATAAGAGATACATATCATAAAAGAATGATATTTGTATGGAAATAAGATACTACTGAAACTGGTCATTAGATGTGGTGTTCCACTAATCATTAGAGTAATCCTAACACTGATCATCAAAAACATTATGGATTCAAAAGGGAATAAGAGCGAGGAATGTTTTTTGGAGAATAATAAGAATAATATATTTTTGGGACTGATGAAACATGGGATTAGAGATAATTCGACAATGTAGTAATCCATTTTCACCAGGTTGAATTTTTTTATATCCAGAGAAAAGGATTGAGTTTTGCTTTGTTGAGTAATTGTAATAAGATTCATTATAATATATGTGGTGCTAACTATTATACTGGAGGTGACACCAATCAATAAGAGGAAGAAAAACATAGATAATTATATGTTGAGTGACACTGATAAATTCATCGAACGCAGGATCATTATTATGATGAAATGAAGAAGAATTAATTATTTGAAGTAATTGAAAATAGTTTTTATCAAAGACGTTTGAGGCTAGTGTTGTAATGTTTATGATGAAGTGAATGAAACATTAAAAGTTGCAAGTATGATTATTAAAAAGTAAAGGTAAATTGAATTATAAAAAATTACAAATAGTGTTTTGGTAAGAATGGTTTCAATTCTTTATATTTAATAGTTGAGAAATGAAATGAATAATCTACTACCATAAAAATGAATTCATCATAATGAAGAAAATCGTAATGGAAATCCAAATTAGACTGAATAATGGATTAAAATTATGAAGAAAGATAAAGATCTGATAAGACTTAAGAAGAATATAATGTATTTGATAATAAATAAAGAAGTAAAATATGTATTTGAAATAAAGGGGAAATTTATGTTTTAGGAAATTTCATTGGGGGAGAAATTTTTTTCGATTCCCAACTAAACCACATTTGGAACACCTATAAAAGGTGTAGAGTAATTTGTACTTTTATAATGAACTGAAAACTATTCATGTATTGATTAAGAGATATAAGATCTTAATTTTTAGAGAGAAGATGCTTCTGGGAAGAGAATTCTTGGGAAGATTTATCTTATAGAAGAAGAAAATGTAAAATCATATTCAGATTTTATCTAAATCAGACTAAGTCATCGAAAAAGTAAATTGGAATGAGATTTTATGACTGAGAAAAAAATAGTTTTGAGTTGTTTCTATGTTATTGAGATTCCAAATGAAATAATGTTTTCAGGTTGAAGATGCATAAGATCCATCAGAACGAGTCCATCAAAGCAACATCCATCAGAGAAAGCCCCATCGAACTGAGCTCCATGGAATGTAGGAATTGTGAGATTCCAATTGAGTTTATACAAAATTGAATAAGGAGGAGAAGAAGGAGAATTAGATAGAGGCCAATGAATGGAGACCATCAGATAAAGGTTACCAGACTAAGCCATATAAGAATAACTCTTACTAAGTATGTATTATGGATAGTGTTTCTGAATAATGATTCAAGACCACAAAATTATTCAGAGAATTATTGAACATATTAAAGAGGGTAAACATGTAATGTTTGATTAAAATTAGTTTTAGAGGATGTTATTAAATGTGTGAAGTGGATAAAAAAAGGAGAAGTAATGTGAAACTTGTAAGTATAGATACTTACACATTGCTGAATAGGCTTAATTGTTTTACTGGGGTGTATAACTAGATGTTGGAATATTGATAAAAAACATTAGTTGGTATGGGGGTTTAACTAATGCTAGTATTAATATTAATTCTAGGGTTCTAAAAGTTTTCTCTAATTGTGCCTCTGTATTCTTGAAATAAAATATTGAAAGAATCCCTATTAGTGGGAATATCCAACATGGCAAGGAGTAGGTCTTTGTACCAAACACTGTAAATATAGTGTGATGCCTTCTCTTTATATTTTTCTCATATGAAAGGTAATAATCAGTGGTTATATTTAATTGGATTGTTATTTTATAATATTTTACAGGATAATAATTTTTACATTTGATGTTATGAAATGTTATTATAAAAAAGGGGAACCATGGATTCTGCCCTAATGGTCTCAATCCTATTTGGGAGAAATAAAATGATGGTGAAACCATTGTTTCAAAATGACTAATGGGGGAAAATGTCTTTGGTGATAAAAAAAATTAGAGCTTCCACTAGGTAAAGGAGAATATTTGTGGGGATAAAAAACATAGACATGGAAGGAAAATCCATTAAAAGTAATGGTAAATATTCCCAATAAAATGAATTCTAACAGAAAAAATAGAATCATCAAGAAAAAATAATTTTGTGTGAAACATTGTCTTCTTATAATGGTAGGTGTAAATATAACATAACAGAATCATATTGTAGAATATATCATTCTTTAAATATTATAGTCTAAGAAAAGTGAAATTTACTAAGGAAAAGTTTTGAGTTACAAAAAAACCCATTTCAAACCTTTCAACATTGAAATAGAAATTCCATTAAAAAGATAAAATGAATGTTCACATAGAATTTGATGAAATATAAGATAAACATGACATATAAATATCAATATGAATTTAAGTACATGATATAATTGTAATCACATTGTGTAGAATAAACATGTCTCGATAAAAAGAAATTGAGATGGAAACCCTTAATAATTTAAAAATATTCAAATCAATACCCCTTAAAAGAGAGGGATTTTAATTGAACGTAAAATAAAATTATTAAAATAAAATTTATGATATGGTATCTCATATAGGTAGTATATATAGAACATAAATGAAATTAGGATCATGATACAAAAGAAGTCTCAAAAATATGAATTTGTTATGAAAACCCTTACCTTGTTTCCTTTCATAGTTGATGTAGAACCCCATGTTTTAGGTATTTTACCATATATTTATGTATCTTAAGTCTATATAATAATTTTGTTATTTTTTAGAGGTTATGATTGGTTTTGATGCTTGTTTTATGATTTTTTAGTGGGGTATAGTTCTTAAACACTTATTAGGAACTATGAAACAACTCCTGAAAACCATGAAATAGAAAGTAGTGGATTGTGGGAAGGCACAAGGTTAGAACATGGTTTGACCAAACCATGTTGGTTTCTATTAGAAACTGTGCGAGCATAGAATCCTTTGGGAAGTGTCTAACGCACAGTTGGGACATGATATGTCTAACTGTGTGGGCCAACCGTGCATGCTGTTGGCTTGAGATAATGGAAACCACATGGTTCGTGTATAGTTTTTCAAATATCGTGGCCTAACTATGAAGTGTACAATCAACCATCCAAAATTTCTAGATCTAACTAGGTTTACCTATTTGACTCATCATTTCCCCTAATCTGGACAAAAAATAATCTTCATCCAAAGGCTTGAGAGGTGATTACCTTTGATACTATGGAGTGTTTTAGGAGATCCAATGTCTGTTAGATGTCTATATTCTTCAGTAAGTGCACATTTTTCATTATTATTAGATATATTATTCTCCCCTATTACATAACTATAGATACAGTTAGTGAAGGATAAATCTATGTTGTATCATTGAAATATTTATGCGATATGTTTTATTTTTTAAGGGAATAAAATAAAAGGTAAGATATATAAGATCTAAGCCAATTTTTTTAGTTTCTATGTTTTTCTTTTTTTTTTCTCCAAATTTTGAGTAGTAGTTGGATTCTCTATCGAATATTCGTGATTAAAACAGGAATGGTAGATTGAAAATTGATTAAATCTACTGAAATAATTTTGGAAATGGTGGTTTTATTTGACTGAAGTTCTCATTTTAATTATGTTTTTAGAAATCATGGGAATGAGATGCATTTTTTGAAAATCCCATTGTTAATAATTTTAAAATGGTGATTTATAATTATTGTTTTTTACTCAAGTAATCTATTTTTTCAATTTATTTTGAAGGTAAGAAATGCTTTTATGGAAATGGGTAGACATGGTTTGGTCATATCAGTTGGGAATGAGTTGAAAGGGATGGATAATGGTCTTGAAGTACCACCATCTATGGGATTGATTATGGAAGTGAATTTCCACCATAAATTGTAAAATAGCATGTGTGTGTGTTGTGGATGTGTGTGTACATGGAAAATTATATTCCAATAAAAATTGAGAAATAGGTAAAAGAATTTGTTGATGTTTTCTATGAAAATGATTAAGATATCTAGTTGATTCTTACCATGGAAAACCGATTTATTATTTAGATATATATTTTTTTCATTTCTTAAATAATTTTATAAAATTTGATGAAATTTTTTCTCTTATTAGAGTGAGTTAGTAATTCATTAGGGTGACCCTACTAATATTTATACACACCACATGCTTGGTTACTATGGAACATTTTTATATGTAATATATATACATAGGTAAAGAAAATGTATCCATGTTTTTAGTGATGATTCCTGACACCTTGGGATGGGAATGTGGAATTGGATATGGGAATAGTTTGGGATTTTTTGGTTCGTGTCTTCGGTGCCTTTGGGTTTTTTCATCTTTTGGATCCTTTGGTTTGTGAATAAATGATTCTTCAAGTCTAATATATTTTTTGGATTGATTTTGGTTTGAATTTTATTTTTTACTCATGAATCATAAATTTGAACTGTTTGGTTTATGTCTAATGGTTTCGATGTTTAAATTTAAAGTGAAAATAATCCCCCAATTTTCTATAAAGACCTTGACATTTATTTTTATAATTTGGTGTCTTGGGGATGTCACCTATTTCTTCTAACACTCACTACCTCTTCCTAGTCCAATTGCTGTGGAGAAGCATGTTAAAAATGGTATCAGTTTGTTAGATCCTTGGATATCAGTTGTTCAGTCCTTGAGCTGTGTTGGTATTATTGGGTAGGATCATTAGAACCTCAATTATAGAAAATAATAATTTATCGAACACCTATTTATACTAAACATAAATGTTTAATGTATTTTGGGTACATGAGTGATTTGATACACTTTTAGGAGTTCTTACCTCATCCTCATGGATTTAGCCTATGAGTGTTTCATGTCAAGTATTGATAGGGATGAATTACCAATAATAATTAATAATTAATTTTGAGTAAATAATTTATGAAATAAATATTATTTTCTTTATAAAATAGTTATAAAAATGGTTTGATGTTTAAAATCCAGATTGTGGTATTTTGAAAAATGGTTTAAAAAAGATTTATAAATGAAAATTTTGATATTTTGGAAAATGATTGATGATAAATTTTTTAAAACCATTGGAATAATTTATTGTGGATAAGAATGTTTGGGTAAGTAGTTAAAGTGGAAAATTTTATATTGATATGCATTTAGTTTATAGATAGTGAGATTGTGTGGAGTTTTTTTGGTTATATGGAATAGAACCTGGTAGTATTTGAAGAAACATCCTAGAGGAGGATCCTATGAATGTGGTTTCACCTCAGCCACATGTGAACCAATAGTTGGTCTAGAGTATTATATAGTATTTTTAAACCATGGATAGTGGGGACAAAAGGGATTTATCAAGTCAAGTGGAACATTATTTTCAGTTTCAAAAGCAGAATCCACTCATCTTTTATGGTGATTCAGTGACTAAAAAAGAAAAAGCATGGATAAATTAAATAAATAAAATCTTCAATTTCCTTGGAACACTTGTTGAGGTGAAGGTGAAGTTGGAAACATACATGATGGAAGTCCTTACATTCTAAAGGTGGTATTTTGTAGTTCAGGTTAAATTATACCAAGGAATGTCATGAGAGGATTTTCAAGAATTATTCAACAAATAATTATATCCTCATACTTTCTAGATTCCATGACTGATAGACTTATTTAGTCTGAAGTAATAGAACCTCACATTGAAAGAGTATGTGTCCAAATTTATAAATTTAGTCAATAGTACCCCAGATGTTTTTTGTAAATTATTTCTATAAGGAACACATTTTTGAGTTATGTTTAAGGCCAATGATTTTCTCAACGAATTTTGTGCTTTGTATATCATATTATACTAGGATGGTCAATAAATAAATAATGGACGAAAATGAATATCTTTGGAAATATGATTGGATTAAGTATGTCGATACCCATTGGAACATTTGGGAACTCCTAATATAGACATAAGTTGAAGAGGAACACATTTTTCCAAGGTGGTTGTATGAATAAAAATCATATGGTTAGATTAGTTAATCTTTCACCTACTCTAATGAGAAAATATGATTATTATTAATGTATTTATCTTTTCAAAAAAAAAGCGAGATTGTAAAACACCTTTTATAACATGTCACTATTGCAATAATATTGAAAATACCTAGGGTTTATATTATAGTGGATTGAGGTCAGATTCTTGGGTCACATCTCATGTCTTAAAGGCATCATATTCTTTAATGGGACAAGTGTAGAAGAATAGTTATCATCACCGGAGTAGAGTGAGCAAGTGTGATTCTACAAACACCATGGTTCATCAAAATGTATAATATAAACATGGTAAAAAATACCAAAGTTTAATGAGTAATAAATTATATGTACTTGGTAAAATAATTATAGATGATCAATTTTGGACTTTAATGATGAGAGGTGTGATTATTTTGAGTGTTACCTTTATGAATGATTTATTTGATATGATTTCACATCTATCGTTTATTCCTTCTCAAGTTTTTAGTTAAAACTATCTCATACCAGTTAACATTATTAAACATGGAATCTATGGATGAGATTAGAATAACAGGTTTCCAACAACTGTGGATCAATTTCATAATGTGTATCTGAATAATTTATTATGGCTTCCATCCACAAGAGAGATGGCGTTTTGGATTGATCTCTTACTAGGGACCTGTCCTATCTCATTTATGTCTTATCAGATGGAACCAACAAAATTAGGGGAATTGAATTTCTAGATGTATGATTAAAAAATCAAAGGGTTCATTTACTTTAGTACATCTTTATGGGATGCATTAGTTTTATTTTTGAAAAATGATGATGGAACTCTTAGGATTTCTGTGTATTATTGTAATTTTAATCAAGATACAATAAAGAATTGGAATCCTATTCCACACATTGAAAACCCATTTTATCAATTGAGGGGATACCGATGGTTCTCTAAAAGTTAATTTAATTAGGGATATCACAAAATGTGGGTTCTATAAGATGATATTCCCAAGAAAGTCCTCAATAGTATATATGGCCATTATGAGTATGTGGTTATTCCTTTCAACCTTATGAATCCACTATATATTTTTTAGGGTTGATGAATTTTATATTTTAAAGGTATCTATATTCTTTTGTGGTGGTGTTTTTGGATGACACACTAGTGTATGTTAGGGAAACTTTTGACCATGAGCTACATTTGATTATAGTATTAGGTATCTAGCATGATCATCAAATATATTCCATCAGTTGAATGTGTCATTTCCAGATACAAGATGTACATTTTATTCTTAATGTTATCTTTAAAAATGGTGTTTCTTTGGATCAATAAATGATATAGGATGTTTTATATTAGAAAATTCGAAAGAATGTCTTGGAGATATAGAGTTTCCTTGGCCCGACTAGTTATTACCAATGTTTTGTCTATTTCTTTTCAAGACTATCTTAACCAAAGAAATTTTTAAAAAGGAAAATATTTCCATTCAAATAAAATTTTGAATGTTTAAAATATTTTTTAGAGAATAATTTTCACCTTACATCCGCACCGATCTTGATATTTATAGAATTAGGATAAGGCAATGTGGTGTATTGTGATGCTTCAGGATATGGTTTAGGGATTGTTCTCATAAAGGGAGATAATTTTGTTGATTATGTTTTATGGGATTTATGGTTAGGTGAGAATAAATACCCAACAAATTATATGTAATTGGATATTGTAGTCTGTTCATTAAATAAATGACGTCATTATATTTTTAGGAGTGAAATTCTTGTGTCTATGGATCATAAGTGCTTGAAACAGATTTTCTCATAATTATATTTAAATTTGAGGTAATTAATTTTAGAGGAGTATCATTAATTTTTTTCCTTTGACTTAATATATACACTGGGTTAAGTGATATCTATAGAGGATGCATTACCAAGAAATTCATATGGTCAGATGTTTAAAGAGGATTTGTATTAATGAAATCTAATGTTGGTGATAGACAACATACACATGGAATTTGAAGACCAAGTTTGTGTTGTAATTTCCTTCATGATTTTTTTGTATCAAAATTGGTTTAGAATGTTAATGTTCCATATAAATAAAATTATGAAAGTGTTTTTATGAGGTCCAAACTCAATTATGGGGAGACTATTGAGGGATACAATCTTGACAGAAGGTCAGTGATGTGGTTTTTAGATCAGATCGTCATACCTTTGTCTTCTCCTGAATAACTCCCTCATGTTTACCACTATTCAAGGTCTTATATTCATCTTGGAATAAAAAATATCTCTAAGTTAATAAAATCAAAATTTTGGTGTGAGTGAAATAAGTGAAAAATGAATAAGTTTCTTTAGATGCCTCACATGTTAATTGGTTAAAGAGGTGTACCAATGGCCAGTGGGTATGATGCATCATTTACCGATACCCATATAGAAATGTGAGTAGATAGTTACAAATTTTTTAATAGGTATATCGAGAATAGTTAGGAAACATGATTCTATATGGTTAATTGTGTATCATATCATGAAGTCGGATCATTTTATCCATATTCATGAATTGTATATGGTATAGGAGTATTACAAACTATATATCTGATAAATTTAAATAGGCAGGGGATTCTATTATCAATTGTATTAGATAAAGACCCATGGTTGATTTCATGTTTCTATAAGTCCATAGAGTAACCCTTTGGGACACAACTGGCTATGAGAATAGTGTATCATCCACAAAAGAAGGAAAATACAAACGGATGATTCAAATTTTGGAAGTCATGCTAAAGGCTTGTGTAATTGAATTTGGTGGCTCATGGGATGATAAAATACAATTAGTGGAGTTTTCATAGAAAAATAACTATAAAGACTTGATACATATGGATCCTTTTGAAGAATTGTATGGGCATCCTTGTTGTTCTGCACTATTTTGGTTAGAAATAGGTGAGGCATGACTGGTTGGACAAAGTCTTATGAAAGAGAAAATAGATAAGATATTATTGATCATAAAAAGGATGGACACATATATGAGTTTCTAGAAATTGTAGTCAAATTTTCTTTGTGACCATTGTCATTTGAGGTGAGTGATCATAATTTTTTGATACTCTCACTAAGGATTTGGAATTGTATTTTTAGTAAAAACATCATGTTATATAGTTGATACATAGGCCCTTTTGAGATACATGAAAAATTGAGTGAGGTGGAATATTGGTTATAATTTATACCAAGATTTAGTTTAGTGAATAATGTCTTTAAAATATCTCAATTAAAAAATTATCAACCCGATACTAATCTTGTCAGTCGATGGGATCATGTTGACCTAGAGATGAATGCTACATTGGTTCATATACTGGTACAAATTGTGGATAGGCGAGATAAATTATTTAATGGAGAAATAATCATTCATCTATATGTTTTATGAATACATTGTTGTATTCAGGAGAAAATGTGGGAGCATGAAAAAGAAATGCTGGTGTAGTGGATAAAAATCTTCAAAGAAAACCTTGTTTTTCTACCTTCTAAGGATGGAAGGAAAAATGGTGGGGAGAATATAACTCCACATACTTCATGTATGTGACCCTATATTTATTTTTTTTAGGTGTATATAAAGATTGTGTTATGTCTTGGGTGGTTCTGATGGGTTTTAATGATTTTTGGATTCTTTTATGGAGGAGTATGGTTTGATCACAATTAGTAGAAACCATGAAACACATCCATGAAACCATAGAAATAAATAGTGGATAGTGGGAATGCACATGGTTAGAACATGGTTTTGACATACCATTAGGAGACTTAAGAGACCATGTGAGAGACTAATAACATTTAGAATAATGGATAATGATTTTTTTTCTAATTGTTCAAGACAACCGTGTGGGGTGTTGGTTTGATATAGTAGAAACCACATGGTTGGTTCACGGTTTCATAAAAAGTGTGGCATAACCATGTGGTATATAGTAATTGCTATAAAATTTATGGGTATAACATGGTTTACTTCTCTAATCCATAATTTACCCCATTATACGACACTATCATGAATTCGTATTCCTATAAAGGATTTATAGGTGATTCCCCTTTTATCTTGTAGCATGTTTTAGGTTATCCAAAGTCTATTGGAGATTTAGATTAATCGGTAAGTCCTCATTCCAAGCCATTCTTTTTAGACATATTCTACTACTCACTTCTAGAGCTATAGATCTAGTCCATGGAGGATAAATATATGATGTTTCTATGGAATCTTGGTGAGATCATGTTAAATTGATTGAATTGGTCAAGATATAAGGTCATATCTAGAAGATCTATCAGAGTATTTAAAGTGGTTGTATCGTTCTCCATTTTAAACAATGTTATAGAGGTGGTTGGATTATCTATCAAATCCTATTGATGAGATCCCAATGTCTTCACAAAAAATAGATTAAATTTCTGGAATATGTATTAGAGATAATGGTATCATTTGATGGAAATTTTCAATTGAATTATGTTTTTATAAATCATGGAAATTTAATGAATTTTTGGAATAAATAATTTTTTAAAATTTTAAAATGGTGATTTTAACATCATCATTGGTTTAATTTAAGTAAATTATTTTTTAAAATGGGTTGAATGTGAATAAATGATTTTATAAAATGGGGTGACATGGTTTGGTGATAATAGTTGGGCATGAGTTGAATGGGATGGATAATGGTTATGAAGTACTACCACCAAACAAATAGAGTATGGAAATAAAGTTACACAGTCAATGATAAGACCATGATTTTGATCAGGTTTTGTGTATGTGACATGGAAATGTATATTCCAATAAAAAAATTTGAAATGGTGAAAAGTCTTTTTTGATGTTTTTCTTCAAAATTAATGTGATATCTTATTGATGCTTCCCCTGAAAAAATTGATTTATTGTTTGGTTATAAATTGTTTTTATAGAATAAAAAATATTATTATATTTTCTATTAATATTAATCATAGTGGAAGGATTTTGGATGTTTTTTGGTAAAACCATCTGAGATTTATACGCATCCCCTTCTTGGGAACTATGGTGAATTTTTATATGTTATATATTGAGACACATGTAATGTAAGGGTATACTAATTCTTTAGTAATTATTATTGATATATGGGGGTGGTCATATAGACTTGGATAATTGAGTAGTTTTGGATTTTCTAGTTGAGGTATTTGGTGTCTTTGGGTTTTTTCATCTTTCGGTTACTCAGGGTTGTCACTTAATTCAACTTGTACTCTGATATAGTTATCGGTTTGATTTTGGGTTGACTTTTCATTTTGCAATAATGCATTATATAAAGCATTTGTTTGGGTCTTATCTTGTGGATTGGATGTTTATCATTAAAGTAAAAATAATTCCCCAATTATTTATAAAGACCATGGAATTTATTTCTAGCCATTGGTGTCTTGGGGATGTCACCTAAGGCTAGTAACACAACTGCCTTTTCCCAAGCCAATGAATGAAGAGTGGAATGTTACAGTTGATCACACCCTATTCTCCTATATAAAAAACATAAAAAACATTATATTATATTTAAATAAATTTCACATAAATATTTACCATTTATATTCCATTTATATTTTTTATCTAGATCATTTTAATTTGTTGTAGATTATTATAACCATACATTCTCAATGAATTTTACTATTTTTTTGTGGATGATGATTAATTTTGATATTATTTCACATCATTTGATAAAAATAGCATCATTAATATATCATTAAATATTCTATAATATATGACTTATATTTACTTAAAATTATCTTATTTCATTTTATTTATGTTTTTGCTACGTTATGTGGAATCAAAATTGATAGTGACTAATCTTGGAAATTTTAGTGAATATGAATAATACATACAGAACAAGTTAAATATTTAATATAATATTTCAAGAATCCTAGAAAAATAACTATTTTCTTATTAAAATATAAAAATAATAATTTTTAGGTTCCTATATTCATCCGTAATGAAATATTAAAACATCCTTCACGTATGTGGGTAAACCGACCCAAAATAGAACTCATGTTTAATCGATTGGAGAGTATAGTTAAGAATATGTTTATTTTTATATAATATTATTATAAAAAAATAATTATAATATTATGTTGACGTGTTTATGATGGTGAAACTTATTTTAATATTTATGGATAAAGAATGCAATACTAGATGAAAAATAAAAAAATGATTCCTCATGGAGGTGGTAGTCCACGCACACACATGATTTATGTTCTTTTGTTTCAAAAGTGGATGGAAATAAATAAAATAGGATGTAAAATTAATATAAAACATATAATTATACCATTTTAACTTAATTAATATAATTATTATGGTGAAATTATATCTAGACGAGTAAAATTAAGAAGAAAACATAAGAATGATATAATACTTACATTGGAGACTTGATTTTTCCACGTAAGTTTCATCATAGCTGATGGTATTAATCTAACAGTGATTGAAAAATGAATTATTATTGTGGGATAGGGTTATAAGGAGAGTAAACTAGAATACATTAAAGTAAAAATTATAATTATAGGTGTTCATTTGAAAGGTTAAGGGTGTTCTCCTTTTATAAGGGAGGGAAATGGATATTTTTTGAACACCCATTATATTGTAATAATTACATTAAATTATTCGAAGGCGAAAGGCTCAAAAGCTTAGAAATAATTGAGTGTGGGGGTGTTTTTGGGTCTATAAGGTTTCAAATTTTTTTTCCAAACACATTATTTGGTTTTTACAAATTTGTTTCCATAGTTTCCCCATTTTCTTTTAAGCTAGGTAATTAGATTTTAAATAAGTGATTTTACATTTTACTAAACATTAAACATATACCATATAACCATATATGGCTTTAAAGTCAATAAATTTAACATCTATTTAATTAAATTCAATTCCTAAATACTATAAATTAATTTTAAATTATAATACATAATGTCTATAAAAAATGTTTTATTTAATAAAATGCATTTTGACAATTATGGATTCTTAATATTATTATTATTGACTAGAAACTAAATAAGTGTTAAAGTATATAGTTATATATTTACAAATAATATTATATTAATTATTTAGGGAATTTAAATTAAATTCATTCAATTTAAATTCCTTGATATTAAATGAAAAATAATTGTAAAATAATGGTTTTAATATATCATGATAAATAGCATTAAACCTAGTAATTTTAATTTTACACCTAAAAATGAAATAGTCTATATTAAATAATTTTAAAATTATTGTTTCAAATATTTTATTCCTTTTATAAAATCAACATTCTATTTTTTGGGTAGTTAATTATGATAATAGAACATGTATTTTTTAAAAAACAATGTTTTGAAAAAGAAAATTTAATTAAAACGATTTATTATTCAGAGATAATTATGCTTGTTAATGAATAAAATGAATTTAAAATAATTTCTTAAATTAAATAGGTATTTATTTAAAAGTAAACTATATATCAAAAATAATATTATCACATCATAATTAACTATACAATGAAATATATATTTTTCATTAAAACACTATAAATATTCAAAATGTTGATCATGGTTTCATAAATTGACGATATAGTTTAAAATTAATTATTTTAATTTATAATACATAATTTCATATAAAATGGTTGAAAATATTTCTAGGTTATATAATGGTGATGGTATTAATTAAATAAGTATTTTCACTATTCACCTAGAGAGAAATAATATTTTAGAAATAAAATATACCCCAACATAAATATTTTGTGAAGTGTTTTAAAATAAATTTACATTATGAAAGTAAAAATATAATATTTTTAAATTTATATTTTTAAAATAAAATAAAATATTATAAATGAAAAAATTAATGAAAATATCATTTTTAATATTAAATATTATGAATTACTTAATTTTTAAATTTTGTAATAATTAATGGTCTACGAGATTAGTGTTTATCATATCATTATTGATAATGTATTCTTGATATTTTTTTGTTTATTTACATTGGGTATAGCATGTGATAAAAGTTATATACAATAGTTATTATTTTTAAGAATCTAAAATCTTAGATCATTACATATATCTTTCTATAATACCAATTACTACTAATTTAATTTCTCATACACATATTATTATACCACATTTAGCATAAATATTCATATAATTTAAATAGAAATATTGAGTTGTAGAATTTATGGTAAATTATGAAGATATTAAAGCACTTTTATATAATTTTAATCACTATAAATTTATCCCATAGCTTATCATACTCATATAATTTCATGTGGGTATCAATGGGATATACTATAAATAAGGGGAAATATATAAATCTGATTTAGGTTGTAATACTAGAGAAACATGGGTGGTGAGATAACAATAGAGAGAGTAAACATATAATTTAAAAAAAGGGATGGACTATAAAACATATCATAAAAATTAATAATGTAAAATATATAATATATGATGTGAGTTACAATAATATTTATAAACATAATGTATTTCATCATTCAAGGTTCACTAAAAGTCATCATACCATAATGTGAAAGGATCACTGCCCATGAATTAGGCATAATATCCCAGGAGATGAAAAATTACCTTATCTATTAGGTAGATATGTAATTCTAATCCCACCCATCACATCATAATAAATCAAAAAACATTCTACCATTAAAAGAAACACACTTCTTGTATAAACATTAACTAAACCCGAAGAGAAGAAAATGAGATACATAATGGTGTCAAAATGGACTCGTAAAATAGGGAGGTTAGTAGACAACCAAAAACATTGATGATACATCATATAAGATGAAAAATTATCAATGAAAAAATAGTAGTGGAGTAAAAACAAAAGAAATTTTTTGAAAGATAGGGGAAAAAATTGAAAAAGTATCCGTTAAATTTTTTTAACATTTGAATAAAAGAGAAAAGTATAAGGGAAAAATAATTTATTAAATATAAATAGAAAATATGAAGAAAAATTGTATTAATTAAAATAATTTAAACATATTATAATGGTATATAGTTTAGGAGACTAATAAACGATGATATATAATATAACCTTAAAAATATAGTAGCATGAGAATGGAACCCTTACTTCAAGTACTGAATTACTTTAGACACTTCTATAACCTACATAATAGTTAAGTTTCACTCATTGATTAATTTATTCAAATGATATTTTATTTTTATTTCACCTATTATAATACAATTTTTTCATTTTAGTAAGACATTAACTTTATAATTTTTTTATTGATGGTTTAAAACACGTTTAATTTGTGGTTTAAAAACTACATTGACAAAATGGTAATAGTAAAAATCCATTTTAAAATGATTCAATAATCTTTAAAAGTTACATGGAATATGTTTCATTTCATTCCATAACTTATGGTGTTAATTATATTTATATATAGTAAAATTTTATGGAAACTTCTTTGGTAGGAATGTTTTTAATAGTTCAATGTCAATACATTTGATTCTATTTAATATTAATAACAAAATTAGAATTTCCTCATTTTAAAAAATGTATATTATTTTATTTATTTATTATTATATATTAAAACATGAAAATGATTTTTTATAATATCATTAAAAAGAATAAGTGAAAAATAAAACATATTCATTCACTTAGGTAGCATTGAACTACCAGAGTGATATTATTTTTAAGAGGGTTTTAAAAAGATGTTGTAAATAAATTGATATTAGAGTAAAATAAATAAGGTATATAAGAATGCTATTTTAATTTTACATTTACAGAATATTTCATTTTGTATTAAGGGTAATATAATAATCAAGTTGAGAAACATGGGTTTTGAAACATGTATTTTCAACACTGAATTGAATTATGAAAAAAGGCAAGATGACTGGAAAAGGGTGTCCTCTCTTAATTTTTGTATAGAAGGGATTCTAATACCATGATAGTGGAATTATTTAAAAAAGTAAATATTTGTTTTAAATATTTTTTAAGGAAAAAGAATCATAAATAATAAATGACAGTGAAGTATGGAATCCATTCCTTACATTTTGAGTCTCCTCCTATGGATTGAGTTTAATACCATTGAAAGATAGGATTAATTAAAACAAGGTACTTATTGATTTGGGAATGGTAGTGTAATGTTTTATTTATCATGATATTTGGAAAATAGAGGAGTTTTTAAGTGATGAGAACGAGGTGGAGAAGGGGTGTTTATAGAGCCACAAGATAGAGGTATTTTACAATAGATTATTAATTATTTCATCATTTAGGCTACAGAATATGAATAATATTGATTCATATAAATTTTAATGATTTATTATTTAAAATATTTTTAATTAAAATTAAAAATAATAAATAATAAAATGACATCTTGGAAACAATAATGTAATGGTATAAATTCAAAAATAATTTTTTACTAGAATAAAATATTAAAACTCTTTGAAATTTAAAATGTAGGTTTCTAAATAAAAAATATTATTTTTCAATTCCTAATTTACTTTTTATATACATTATTTGTGAGGAAAAATATTTTAATTTTTTGTAATATTTATGTCATGGTTACTTCATTCAAGTTTTAATGTTTATAAAATCTTTAAATTTTTTCAATCAATAAAAAATTATTAATTTTTTCCATAAAATCTCAAAACATCAACCCTATTTTAATCAAGATAGAGTTAATCTCGAAATAAACTACATTTTATAAAATTCATATTCAAAATATTATATAACTAACAATTAATTAAAATCACATAATAGATGTTTTTTTAATTTAGAATAAATACATTTTCCTTTTCTATTTTTGATCACATTATACATTTTTTGTATATTTTAATTAATTATTGATCGACAATTAATTATTTCATCTCATTTAAATAAATATATTTCATAATTATATTGTTTAATTTTAACATTAAACTAAATATTTTAATAAAAAATTTAAAAATAGTACTAAAATTTATACTTACTTTTCTTTTATATTTTATTATTTGAGTATTCATTTTACATAATTAAAATATATATGTTTATTTTTATTAATTATATTAAATAGTAATTTCTATGAATGTTTTTTATTTTTATCCATCCATTAATTACTTTAATGGTGAGTTATTATCCCCAAGAGTTATATACCATTACAACAATCACTATAATTGTAAGAAATTTTTAACAGTTCAATAATTAATAATTCAATCATTTCTTTATCATAGATATTTATAATACGTTTCAAAAATCCAATATTATATTTAATATTATATATTAGTTTTATAATGTTGATAATGTTTAGGATAATTTTTTGGAAATTGGAACATACTAGAATATCAAGTAGAAGATTTTTTATTTACCTCTGTTTATTATAAAACTTTACTAATTTAAATTCGTTGGATTATATTTTTACATCATATGAAATGTTTTGTATTTATGAAATAATGTAATATTTTTTTGGTGTTTGATTTATCCGTCATAAATATTAGGTAAGGAAATTTTCTATTTCTCAAAATTCTTGGTTTTTTACAGTGCATGTTATTGAGGGAATTAGGGAAATCAATAATCAAGATAAGCTAAGGGGTGTGGATAATTTTGAATCTCTTATATGAAAATGATATGAGAATATAATATAATGGGTTATATGTTTTGAGATATACAGTTTACATGAAAACTAATTCTCAGTTTAAATAAATTAAATTGAGTGGGTTATGTATGATGTGAAAAGAATACATGATGATATAAATTGGGATATGTAATGTGTTGGTCAAGGATTGAAATCAAAATTTATGCCCGATAGAACTATCGTTTCATTAATGGATTGGAACTTGAATTCCTTATGTGTTTTAGGAGAGGAGGTTCTATTGAAGCTTCACTAATGTTATGATATCCAAGTGGGACATATATGGTCTTAGTGTTATAAATTCATGTATATGTAAAGTATGATATCACTCAGGGGGGATCCATTTGATTATATTAATATATAGTTCAAATTATAGACCCCACACAACAATATAATTATTTTATAATTGATAACGTCATAAGACCATATATAGAATTATTCCACGTTCTTATTTATTCTTTTAGAGAGAGATAGTTTTTTTCTATGTGAATTCTGAGAATATTCTAGAGCTTAGTAGAGGTGTATAACCGTTTAATGTGATTTATCAATTTTATGTGGGGTTAATAGGACCATGGGGATCTCATATGATTATATTGGAGTTGTGAACTCCTTATATCTTTGAAAAATAAGACAAATAACATTAGATTTTTATACATCTTATTGAAGGATCTCTTTGAGAATGAGACCATTATAAGAGATAAATTCTATGTGGTACCACATAGAATGACTACGGAGGACTGTGGGGATATTTTAAAGTAGAGTAATTTTAGTTAATATGTTGAATGATATGAAACCTTCAGGGGCTTCT
Organism: Viscum album; assembly: GCA_963277665.1. Taxonomy (NCBI): domain Eukaryota; kingdom Viridiplantae; phylum Streptophyta; class Magnoliopsida; order Santalales; family Viscaceae; genus Viscum; species Viscum album. The sequence goes on from OY728123.1 coordinate 1,405,434,987, forward strand.
GGAATGGATTAAGATATGATTCTTTTCAATTAGTTATCAATGGGACATTATTCGTATTCTAGGGATTCTCACAAGTTAGAGTAGAGTCTACAGTATAATGAAAAATGTGATTCACTTAAATATGATTAATGTTATTAGTTTTTAGTTTTATCAATCAATATCTAATTGTTTGGATGGTGGTTCATTTTTTATATTAGGTTGTGATATCATAAAACACCAAAAATATTTTAAGATACTTGTATGAGTTGTTAATGGTCCCATAGGATGGAACATGTCTGGATACTAAATAGTGATTTTGAATTAGTATTGATAAGTGTAATCATATTATAGGGATTATATAATTTATTTTCTAGAGTTTCTACCCCAACATTGGGGCAATGTTAGAATGTATAGGGTGATATATTTTTCTGATATAATATGTATAAGTTTGAGTATTGAGTCAGTGAAAAGTGTGAGTGGTATGGTATGCCTGAATAGTATATTTGGAAAATGATGGAGAATTTATATTTAAAATTAGTCTAGATATCTTCAAGATGATTTTTAATTTCATATAATATTGTAGATATATGGAAAGGTTTTAGGGATTACGTTAGTGTAGTTTGGGGATGGAAGGTGATTAGTGTTTATTTGGTAGTAGTTGTATGGAGTACCACATTTCCTTCTAACCTTAGAGTGGGACTCTATAGATATGCTTGTCAAGATATTCATTATAGGATTATATGTATGGATTTTTATAGAAAATATATGATCAGAAATCTCATTTTAGTGTATGAATGGATTGGATAATCCTATATTGGGAGTATCCTATCAGTCTCTTTGGGATGTATCCCTTTAGTCAATGGGGTCATGTGTCATGTCTTAAAAATGGATAGATAATTTTGGTATAATCCATTTTTTTTCAGTAATCTGAAGATTTATTTATTCTGGATTCTCACTATATACCTCATTTAGAATAAATTTTTGGTATTTATATAGAGGTGGTGTCTCTAATGACTAAATTGAGGTAGAATTTTAGGTATGATCTGAGTATGATTCAATTTTTTGGTAAGTAGGTACCCCTAAGAAGATTAGTCTGATGAAAATATAGTTCAAAACTATTACATATGTTGTTTCTATGTTATTATTATAAATAATATAGTATTCTCATATGTAGTAAGTCAGTTCGGTGAGGAACCAATCAACTGTTATAGAAATAATTGAGTATGTTGGGGAAGAATTGCGGTTTGATATATTATTTAAAGAATTATTATTGTGTGTGTTGTATTAGTAGTTGGGAGAATTTCTATTTTATGAATAGAATTTGAAATGGAGATTTTTTTTTTATTTTAGAAAATTGCAATTCTTATAGCTGGTGTTATTGTTAGAAGACTATCATATGGATACATTATAGATAATGGACAATGTGGTTCAATTTTTCCTTAATTTTGTATCCATATATGTGATGTATGATCAAGAAGGCAATTTGTATAATTAGAATTATAGTAGAATAAAGGATACCCTAAATTGAGAGGATACCATCATTACAGAGTCAATTTTGGAATGAAATTATTTATTATAGATGATGGATAATGAATGTTTCTGAGCTTGATAAGGGTATACTAAGAGTGTTCAACATTATGGTTGGGTAATATGTCTTGTATTGATAGATATGAATCACTATGTCAAGAATTATTTTCAGTTTTTAGAAATAATTAATTTTGTTTTTTTCACTTAAATTATGAAGTTGAATTATTAGTGACTGTCGATGTGTGGGGGTGATAACAGTCTCTATTGATTTAAACATAAAAATGGGAGGGAATCATATGAGATTCATGATTGGGTTTCTAAGTTCACCAAAATTATAAAACAGTGTTTGAGTGACAGTTTATCACTTAATTAATTTATTATATATCATTTCTAGATGAATAACAATTTCAATTAATGAGCATGAATCAATTGTTATAGGGAATAATGTAATAGTTCATGGAGTGATGGAGTAAATCTTCTTGGATAGAGGTATTCAATTAACATATATATCCCATAGAAGACTCTTGATGGAGGTTGTGGGAAAGACAAAGAAATAATAATAATTTTCAAGCATATATGGATGGGGAGATGAATGATATTATTTAAATTATAAATACTACATTAGAAGAATTTATATATGAATTTGAAAGTTATTGAGATGGTTATCTTTTGTTAGTGATGTTCTTAAAAAATATCAATTATCAGGTTTCGATTCATATGGAACCATCTGAGGTACTTTATACTCAACCATACCAGTGACTAGTTTGTTTGGTTGAGAATGATGTTAGGTATCTTATGAGACCCAATTTGGTTTAGGACATTGTCACAACTCGCCTACACCAAGATGAGGGAAGGGATAAAAAACTACCAGAACCTTCCTTTTTCAGGTTTATGGAGTGATAATGACCCCCGAGTCATGCCTTCAATAGGCCCCAGAGTGGCAACTAGCACCAAGGGTATATAATCAGACGTAATATGGAAGGCATTAACCTTTTTATATAAAAAGATCATGATACAAGATGACGAATCTCAAACAAATCAAAAAATAGAATGTAAAAGTAATCCAAAACCCATTTTTCCATATGCATGTTCAAAATAAAGTGCTACGAGGTACCATGAGACTTTGATGAAAAGTACCAAAAGAAATAAAAAACAAAAATGACAACTGCCCTGACATTCGATCTAGTAAATTTCGACATGGTCATAAAATTACTCCTGGAAACCTGAATGTAGTTTTATATATGTACGGTGAGTACATAGGTATAATCAGTAGGGAAAACCAAAATCTATCGTGCATAAGTGGGGAGGCATTCTAACGCCTTGTGAGAGATAGAGATAACCAAAACACCTAGGAAGGGAAACTACCCACTTGGCCTCACCAAGGACCACTCCCCAAATAATACAAGTCAGGTAAAGAAATAGTAATAGAACATAGATGTTTGGGTACCCTGCACAGCTTTACCACTGGATATTGAAGACATCCTACGTGTTGGACCTTCCCCGCCATTTTCACTGTAGTCCCACTACCACCCCAACAATAAACTTACGGGTGACCACACCTACGTATCCCTCCCGCAGGCACCTAGGCCACCACAACCACACATCCCTTCCATAGAAACATAGGCCAACAAAACACTACATTACCACGATGGCAGACTCCTAGGCCAGAACAACTACCACCATGCAAGAAGTCACTTGAGCCTCATCCCGAAGTGACTTCGGAAACAATGTTGCAAGCACATACCTGATCCAACTACCATAACATACCCTGCCCGAAGAATCTTGGGCCATAATGGACCTCAGGCCATCATAGCCCGCCCAAAGAGTTTTGGGCTCCCAGGAGAGGGTGCAGAAAAGGATCTAATAACCAACCATGCATAGGAATGATTGAAAACCACCCTCCCCCATGAAATGAGTAATTATTAATGAAGTGATCAATGTCGGTGGGGTGAATATAAGAAACACAAAAACTAAACATTTTACATATAGGCAATCAAACAGTTATAAAAACTTAAGTGTTTGGAAATAATACCTTACGCAAAAACCCTCATTACTATTCATTCATGCAAAAAACACAACAACCACAACCCGAGCACAACCCATTCCTAGAAAAAAGTTCCCCATTGAACCAATTCTTTTTATTATGTTCATGTGATTCTATTTATGTATTACTTCACCAACAGAAAACTAATAGGGATAACTACAAGAAAAAAACAAAAAATTAACGAAAAAAGATCCAAACAACAATTTAAGCATTCACACCTGGTTTTCTTGTAAAGACACAACAAAAACAGGGAACCGTTAGAGCCCTCAAAGTACTGGAACCAAACTAAGTTGCAATATAAAACCCCACATGGAATTAGGTCCAATAACCCACAAATCAACAACAACAGACCCCATCCCTACCTACGTAATCCCATAAAAAATCAAATAGAACAACCATACACATCACGAGAATAGAGCAAGGGAGTTTTCATATTTAATCACTCCATTCATTAAGTTCCATCTTTTCATTTTTTTGACCGGGGTGATCACACAATGATTCTTGGTCATTGGGAATCCATTTAATCAACTGAGTTTACAGGATTAACCAGTTTCCTTGTTATAGACATTCAGTCACAAGATTTTCTAGAAAATGGAGGTTCATTAGTGTGCATGAAAGGACCACCAATGACCATGATTTTTAGTGGACATAAGTCTATACATTCCCAACATATAAAAAAAGATAAAAGGGTACATCACCATCATCATCAAACACACCCCTTCATTCTTTAAAATTCAGTTGATTATCTTCATTAAGGTTTGGTTTCATCCACGCCCGAGGAAACATTATCATTCCCGCCCTGCATGATACATAGTAAAAAGAGATGAAGGAATACCCTTCTTGGTTGATTAAGGCTCAACATTTCCTCCTCGCTCTAAGAAATATAGTTTCACGAGTAGTAAGAAAAACTCTTCCAAGGATGAGTGGGGAGGGATCTAGTATGGGAACATGATTCGTCTCTGAGAGAGGGACTCCAAACGTACCAAGAAAAGTAAACCGAACAAAAAAGAAGATGATATAGATGTTAAAAGGCCTGATTTTGGAGTTATGGGATACGAAATCCCAAACCACTTAAAAAGATGATCATGGTTTCACCACGCAGTTGGGTGGTTAGAGAAGATGGAATTAATTATTATTTAATAACCATCCCTGGAGACTGTGAAGATAGACCAACCTATTTAATGGATATAAATTGGAAAACATGTTAGAGGTGCTAAACTAGAAACCCAAAAAAGGTGTGACATGGGTGGATCCATTGTTTGAGGATTTAAGACACCATTTATGGGCTTAAACAGCCTTAAACCATTTTAAAAGTGATAATAAAACTTAAAAGATGAGTTATGGAAAAGATAAGGGAAGAAAACCTAAAAAATCCCATGTGTCTCTATTTGGGTGAAGCACCGATCGATGTCACCATTTATTGACACCATGGGGACACCCTACCATCAACACATACGCCCTCCTGACTCACCGATGAGGTCCAGGATGGCCCAAACACCTGAATTTTGAAAAGTACTGCACTAGGAGGCTACATTCCATTACACCAGATACCTCTCAAACTATTATCGTCTTCAATAAGTTAGGAGAAAACCCGAATAGACAAGAGGGGTATGAACAAAACCCCAATAAAATACCTCTCTGGGACATACCACCCTAAAGATGATCGAAATCCTGAACAATCCTTGAAATCTTGGAGTATCTATCTCACCCATAGCCTGAACAACTACAGACACACCACCGCTCTTCTCCCCCAAGTAAACACATAAAAATATAATGGTTACACCATTCAGTCATATGTATTAGGGTGTTACTTTCTCCATGTCAAGATACTATCTACTTTGGGAGACACTGACTCACCCACACAGGTTTTATTGCATCCAGCTTAATGTGTATTGATTAGGGATCAGGTCCTCCCCTCCCCATGGTCTGGACTATTCACATACACTCATAGAACATGGGAAACATCCCATCTCATTGTTTACAAGGTCATGGATTACATCACAACCAAGTACAAAACAACACTATACAAAACATAAAATAGCTTTGGGTACTGGGAACACATCTGTGGATCCCATTCTTAGTTACTATCCTCGAGTCTACAATGCCTCCATAACATGAGAACCAAGGTAATGGTTTTTCCTTGAATCACTTTCTCCTCACGATTTTTGATCCTCATTGGTTGCTCCATGAATATCAAGTCGTCCAGGATATCCAGCTTTCCCCATTCAAGGATGTGAGAATAATCTTGTAGATACATGCGGAAGTGAGACACATGGAAGACATTGTGCACCCTCAGTAGAGGAGGTAGTATAACCCACTGAAAAGTCACTTCGCCGACTGCCAAAAAATCTCAAAGGGTCCGAAGAACCTGAGGGAGAGCTTACTCCTAGTACCAAAACTGTGTTTCCCACGCCGAGGGGCGGCCTTTAGGAACACATGGTTCTTAGTCTCGAACTCCATGGGTCTACTCCAATGATTGGAATACAAATTCTACGAGTAATGAGCGCCTTCATCCTCTCTCATACAAGCTGAATCATCTCTATCGTGCTCTTCACCACCTCCGGGCCAAGAACACATGCTCCCTGAACCTCTATCCAGCACACGGGTGACCGACATGGTCTCTCGTATTAGGCTTCGAGCAGATCCCTGCCAATGGTAGAGTGATAGATATTGTTGTAGAAAAAATCTATCAGACGAAAGTGTCATATCCATGATCCCCCAATGTCCAAAACACATACCCATAGAATATATTAGAATGTTTGGATGACATGCAATGTCTGTCCATCTGTCTGAGGGTGGAAGGCGGTGTTAAGGCATAGTTGGGTTCTAAAAGCATGTTGTTATCTTTTCCAGAATCATGAGGTAAGACACATATCCCAATCCGAGACAATGGACCTCAGAACTCCATGAAACCACAACACATTATCCATGTACCTCCGTATCAAGGCACCCACTACACTCGACTCTTTGACTGTCAGGATGTGTTCAGATTTCATCATCCAATCCACCACTACCCAGATAGCAACACAACCTCCTTGAGCCATGGGTAGTCCCATGATGAAATCCATCGAGATGTCATACCACTTGCACTCTAGGACATTTAAATATTGCAACAGACCACCTCAGATACACTGTTCAGCCTTTAGCTTCTGACACATGAGGCACTTTTAAACAAACACTGCCACTGCCCGCTTCACCCAAGGTCACCGAAACTAACCCTCAAGCCCCGGTACATCATGGAAACTCTTGAGTGTACTTCCATGGGTGAGTTACGGAACTCACTGAGAAGTTTCTCTCGCTTTTCAACCAGGACAAATAACTTTCCATGAAACAACATCTGATTTAGACCATCTTCTGACCATCCTTCTAGATCATTGACCTAGCTAACAAGGTCGCACATCACTTATGCCTCTAATTCCCCCCACTAAGACTCCTCCACCTGTTGTGCCCAAGAATACTTCACCGTCATCTAAAATAGACAAACCCTACCACCATCCACCCATTCATCTAGTTGTATGGTAGGAATGTCCTCTATGTCTGTCCAAGCATCTACTGATTCTCAAACTACATCATTCTGTGACTTCTTGCTTAAGGAATAAGTAACCACATTCCCCTTTCTCAAGGATTAGAAAATCTAAAATTATTATTCATGAATAATCTCCATCCACATCGACTATTTCAAGTTCAGGTCTCACTGGGAGAAGATATACCTCAATCTCTTATGATATTTGAAGACCACAGAGATTTCCCTGATGAGGTAATGCCGACACAACTTTAGCGCAAGCAAAACCACTGTGAGAACTAGATCATGAGTGGCATAGTTACACTCACAAGGACATAAGTTCCTATACCCATAAGAGATCACTCCCTAATGATAAATTAGAACACACCCCAAGCCTAGGTCCAAAGCATCACATAACTCTTCAAATGTCACTCCTTCCTCTAGAAACCTCAGCACTAGGGAACTGACCAGCTTCCCCTTTTCGAAAATAGAGGCTTCCAGGCACTGCTCACTCCATACAAAAGCCTGATCTTTCTTGGTCAAAGCTATCAGAGGTTATGAAACTCGAGAGAAGCTGGGCATGAACCTATGGTAGTAACCTGCTAGACCTAAAAAACTATGAAATTTTTCTATTTTCTTGGGTGCTTCCTAAGAAAAAACTGCTTCAACCTTCGACAAGTCCACTAATATTTTTTTTCTGGGACACTACGTGTCCATGGATGGAATAGTAGTGGACCCATCGAATATAGAAGTGGTTTTTTATTGGCAATCACCCAAGATCTTGGCAGACGTTCGAAGTTTCCTAAGACTAGGAGGTTACCATTAGAGGAGAAGGTGATTCATCTATGAACCACTACCTTGGTTCGTGTGTTATGGAGGCATGGTGGAATCGAGGAGAGTACCTGGGAATGGGTGGAAAAGATGCATTCCCAGTACCCAGAGCTGTTTTGATATTTGTTCAGTTTTATTCTGTACTTGGTTATGACGTAATTCTTGACCTTGTTAACTATGAGATGGTTTTCCCTTGTTCTCTGAGTATGTTTGATATGTCATGGCCATGGGTAGGGGGGAACAAATCTATAATAAATAATCATTACGGTGAATGTGATTAAACTCGAGAAGGTGAGTCAGTATCACCCAAATTAGATAATATCTTGACATGGAAGAAGAAACTCCATAATCCATATGCCTAAATGGTGTGACCTTTAAATGTTTTTCTGGTTACTTGGGGGAGAAGAGTGGTGGTGCATCCATAGTTGTTCAAGATATGGGTGAGATAGATACACCTATATGTCAAGGTTTTTTCCAACTTTTAATCATCTCTAGGGTGGTATATACTTGAGAGGTATCTTACGGTGGTGGTGGGGGGTGTTCGTAACCCTCTTTTCTCATTAGGTTTGATCCTAAATTATCGCAGATGTGAATAGTTTGATAGGTATTTGATGTAATGGACCGCACCCCCCTGGTCCATTATTTTTCCATATTATGGTGTTTGGGACATCCTGGACCCCATCAGTGAGTAAGGGGGCGTTCGGGTTGGTGGAAGGGTGTCACTGTGGTGTCACCAAACGGTGACACCAATTGGTCTCACCCATCAGTGCCATCGATTGATTCCACCGATTGGTGCTGCACCCATATGGTGCTATGGGGGATTGTCATGGTTTCCTTACCCTAGATTTCCCACTACTCTCCTATTAAGGTTTATTAGCTCTTTTAAAATGGTTTTAGTCCATTTAAGTCCATAAATGGTGTCTTATATCCTCTGACGATGGAGCCACCCATGTCACACCATTGTGCATCTCCATTTTATACCGTTTAATGTTCTTTTCATTGAAATTACGTCTATTAAATATGTTGGTCTATCATAACAGTCTCCTGGGAGGATTATTAAATAAAAATTAATTCCATCATGTGTAACCTCCCAACCACGTGGTGAAACCATGATCATCCTTTTAAGTAGTTTGAAATCTCATATCCTTTAACTCCATGATTGGGACTTTTAACACCCATATCTTCTTCTTATTTTGTCTCTTTCCTTTTCTTGGTGCGTTTGGAGTCCCTCTTATGGAGATGAATCATGCGCCCATGGTGGAGACCATCCCACTCAGCCTTTGTGGTGTTTTTCCTACTGTGTGCGAGACCACTGTTCTTAGCATGAGGAGGAAATATCGGTCCTTGATCAACTAAATAGGGTTTTCCTTTTTCTCTTTTTACTTTGTATCATGCAGGGTGGGTATGATAACGTTTCCTCAGGGGGTTGATGAAACCAACCGTTAGAAAAGATAATAAACAGACATTAAAAAAATGAACGGGTGTGTTTGATTATGATGGTGTTGTACTATATTATCTTCATTTATATGTTGTGAATTGTATGGTATTATGTCCATTGAAAATCTTCGTCATTGGTGGTCCTTTCCTACACACTAATGAACCTATTTTTTCTAGAAAATCTTGTGATTGAATGGCTGGAACATGGAAACATGGTAATCACATAATCTTAGTTGATTAAATGGATTCCCAATGATCAATAATCCTTATGTTATCACCCCTGTCAACCAAACAGAAAGAAAAAACATAATAAATGTTGTGATTAAATCTTAAAACCGCCTTTCTTTGTTAGGGTGATGTGTATTGTTGTTTTGTTTGATGCCTAGTGGGGTGAAGTGGATGGGGATGAGATCCCCTACTGTTGAGTTTTTGGTTTGGGCACTTGAGGCCATGTGGGGACATATGTTGGTGCTTGGTATGGTTCTCGTACATCGAGGGATCTCGAAGATTCCTTTTGTTTTTGCGACTTTACAAGATATCTGGGTGTGAATGATTAAATTATTGTATGGATGTTTTCTTCTTGAGTTCATTTGTTGTTTTTAGCTTGTGGTTATGCATGTTAGTTTCCTATTAGTGAAGAAATACTTAAATGGAATCACTTGAATATGATAACAAGAATGTGTTCAATGGGGAACTGTTTTCCAGGAATGGGTTGTGATCTGGCTGTGGCTGTTGGGTTTTTTCTGCTAGAATGAATAGTAACAGGGTTGTTTGTGTAAGGGATGGTTTAAAAACCCATAGGTTAGGATGAGTGTCTGATTACTTACATATAAAATGTTTATTTTTTTGTTTTTTATATGCACCCCACCCATGTCGGGAACTTTGTGCCGAACACCCCCATTTCATGGGGGAAGGTGTTTTCCCAACATTCTTATGAGTGGCTGGTTATTATCGCCTTTTCTAATCCCTATCCTGGGTAGCCCAAGACTCTTCGGGAATGCTGTGATGACTTTCTAGGTGTTTATGGAAGTTCAAAAGAAGATTCAAAAGCATACCATATTTAGTCTTGAGATTGTGGAAGTATTAAAATTTTCATAATAATTGAAATTGTATATTTGATGATATAGATTATCTATTCTATTAAGTCACTCTAATACCAATCCAATGAAGTCATAAGAAATAAAAAAAGTTGATTCAGAGATTTTTGATTCCATTTTAAATCATTTAATTGATTGTTTATCAGGAATTTTGATTTGATTTACTACAAATAAATTCATTTTATTACAATTTTGTCTCTATTTTATAGTTAAAGAATAATCAACGAGACTGAGAGTAGTTTTTGATATTATTTTTATTCATGTTTGATCATGATTCTTTATAGTGGATCATGGAGGAAATATACTTAGAGGATGAAGTATTCGTTTGTTATAAGTCATGTGTAAGTAGTTGGTGATTTATGAGAATAATTAACAGGGACGGGCTAAAATGAGGTATTATTGGAATGATCCATTAATTTATGAGAGTTACAAGTAATTTTATAGGTATTAAAATTATTATAGTGATGATAATTGTAATTCCTATGTTTTTCGAGTTCATTGTTTATAGATATGGAATATAACTATGATTTATAAATAGGATTTTATATCATGTTCTCAATTAATTTTCATATATGGATATATATATATATATATAATATTTCAAAAGTGAGTTTTTACTCCTCCAATTGATATAAAATGATGTTTTGACTAGATGACGATCATGTGAATCTATATTATAAATAGAAGTTTATATATGTTTCACTTGGGAATATAGTCTCCTATACTGTAAAAGAAGGGTCTTAGATACTGTGTGATGTGGGAAATATTAGGAATGATAGTTTTGATTTTTCCAAAATAGTCACATCATGGTATTGAATATCTTTTACCCCATATTCAGGGAAAGGAATCCTACCTGGTCAACACAGGGTATTGAGGAACACGTTAGGAAATCATTCAGTTAGATTTTAAAAGTATGTATCCATATATTTATACCTAAATATTTTATGAAATATATATTTCTTCAATTAAAACATTCCAGAGTGATTTCAGGTGATTTTGGTGATCTACTAACTTCTCATCACTAGATTGAAGGCATGATTATTTGATTTTACCTTGGATATTTATACAATCCTCAACCTACATTATCTTTATTATTTTATCTCATTTTAAATTTAAAATACATTAATTCAGGCTTAATATCATTGAATCTATGTTTATGGATTTTTCATTAATGTTCTTCCTGAAATAAAATCCTGGATTCATCCTTTTTTGTGTAATGGCCTGTGGAATTGTGGAATTTCCATGAAAGATGTAACTAGCATGGTGTTGATAATCTCTTATATGATTTTTTAAATTTCATAGATTCATTCATTGACTATGATCAATTAAATTCCATTTTATTTAATATTACTAAAATCATGAATTAATGAAAAGTGTTGATTTTTTTATTTTGAGTTTCAAATGGTAAATTTGTTTTTTTTGTGTGATTTTTGTGATTCAAAAATGAAATATATTAAAATTGAAATAGTGTATCTTTACTAAATGAGCTTTATTGATTTATAATTGAAAGAATAATTATTAATTTAATTATTTAATTTCGTTTTTAGTTGAAAATTATGTTTCGATAAGTATTTTATCACTATATAAAATATTTTATTTATTTTTGACAATTTTGGAATTGTTTTAAAATTTCATCTGTAGAAATTGGAATTTTAATTTGAATTATGATTTTTTGTTTTGAAGATGGATATTAGATATATTTAAAAAATTAAGTTTTCATGCATTAAAATGATTTCATGATTCCCTATTTTGAAACCTCTATATTTCATTAATATATATGAGGCCACTTTGATGGAGAAAACTCCTGTCTTAAAGTGTGTGTGTGTTGGTTGAAACATGGTTGGGAATACTAGAAGCAAAAGGGAACCCTCACTCTAGTATGTGTTTTGATGTATGATAAAATCTCATAACACTGTAAAAATCATTAGTAGGGATTTTTAAAATATGGGTTCTTTATTGGATGAACCTTCCAAATGACTTAGCATAGGAAATGGTATAGTTTTTAAAACCATGATTTTTTTTGCTGTAAATTTAATGGAAACGGAATTTTACATTGAGATTTAGAGAAACAAAAATGATATCCTCATTATTTTATGAAATTATGGAATTCTCATTGAATATATGAAATGTATTGAATTATCTAGTTGATTATTAACAAATGGACTGTTCTTGGAAGATAGTTAAAGTTGTAATTTTTGAAATAATTGGGTTTTATAGAGAAAAACTATATCTGTTGAATCAATTGAAATTATACATTGAATGAAATATTTAGGTAAACTATGATATTAGTTTTAATATAAATTTTTTTAGTTTAAAAATAAAATTTAATTCAAATGTTTTCAAGTAACATATATATATATATATAATATTTTACATGGTTTAACAGACTTGCTATGGAAATTGTCATTGTTTCAAATGAATTGAATTATTTGTAAAATTTAATAGATTTTATTCTTACGACATTAATTTTATATTTTACCGGATATCTTGAAATATTGTTTCATTATTTTGTTAAGGGTTTTTCATTTCTCATTACCGTTAGGCCATAATTACAATTTGGATTTATGGTTGGGAAGTGGTAGCTTATGATTCAAAAATTAGTCCTTCATTCTAGTGTTTATTTTCTGAGTTTCATTGTACATTTAATTTGGATAATTTTTAAAATTATTTTTTTAAGACCTCAAATATATATGATATATTTCTTTAATAATAAATTAAATTTTTTTATTGGTTGCGATGCTTGCAACACTAGGTTTAAACAAAACACAATACTCTATTAAGATGTTTTTATTTAGACACGACCATTATAACCTAGCTGTTAAGTTAGAGGGTATGAATATAAATATATAAGTTATGGAAAATATATGGTTGAAAAATATTAATTGGTTATATATTGATTAGAAATAAAAATAATCATCATTTAATGTAAAAACATTATGTTTTGAGAAAATGTATTTTTCAAAGAAAGTTGTTTTGTCACGTTTTGAGCACTTTTTTAAAAATTAATTTTTTATTTTTTTCAAAATTTTATTAATAAAATAATCATATTTTTGGAATAATGATCATAAAATTTTCTTAAATATCATTTTTTATAGATTTTTTAAAAGATAAATTTTTTGATGAATAATGAAAAGTAATGTTTGTTATTTAAAACTACATTTTCGTTTAGTAAATTTATATGATCCATTTTTTTTATTTTTTTATATTATATATTAGTTAAATTATTTAAAAAATAATCCAATTAATTTATTTTAATAAATTATATGATTAATTTTGAAATAAAATCCATGCTTCTTTTAGAAAATGTTTCTTAAAAAAATTGTATTCTAATTGCATTTACGAGTTTTATTTTAAATTCAATTTGGCCACTTATATGATTTGAATTTGATTAAATGCATTCCATATTTGGAATAAAAATAATTAATATTATCTAATAGGGTAAAACTAATTTTATGACATGATGAATATTTAAAAGAGTAAAAATTAATTAACACAGTTTAGGTGAAAATGGGTTTACGGGGGGGGGGGGGGGTGGTGGGGGGGGGATAAATTATGAATATTAGGGTTAAAAATGATCTAAAACACGTACAATCACTATTATATGTTCATATATCGACATTATATAATATGAGGTTTGATAATGATCTATATTGGAGATGTTTGGATGTAAAACATGTGGATGCAATTCATTATTTTCCAACATTCCATCTTTCCCTCTCCCCCACTTATAAAGGGCCACCCACTCTCTTATACTCTTTAAACATACAAATCCATTTATTTTAGAAAATACATACCCAAATCCATTAATTACTCATATTCTAACATCTTCGAGTACTTATTTTGACCATAAATATATCTTATGAAGTATTTTGTTATAAACAACAATATGTTGTGTGAATAAGAGGTTATTTTCTTAAATGATAATTTTCATTTAGTTTATTCTTCGGAATACATAATATATTAGAAAATAAAGGTTATATAATTAAAACAATAGATACTATATATGTATATATTTTTATTTTTATTACAAAACCTACATCCATCTTCTCTTACATCAAATGAGAAATGAAATAGTCAAACCTATGAATGACGGACTACAGTCTCGCGAACCAGCATAATTCGTTTTCCATAACCGCCACTCAAATCTATATATAATAATGTATTAAATATATATATATATATACACTCATATATTATATTTTTAACATATTTATAATTATTTTTTACAATATCAAATATACCATCATACCTTATATTCTGTGGGGGCTACAATAACATTGATTTGTGTATATGACGAACTACAACATTATGAAGCGCTGCGATTCATTTTTCCCTAACCCTTTTCATAGAAGGTAATAAAGGATGATTTTAATGAATATTAGTGATATATATGAAGTGATATTTATTATTTAAAATTAATATACCATCCACTTCTTTACCCTTTAACTCTTTAAGATAATGATATCATCTCCTGTGTATATGTACGAACTACTGTCTCCATGAAGTGATGTTATAAATGTTGATGTCCAACTTTCAAGAAATGTTCTAATAAAAGGTAAAATGTGTAAATATGATATCTATAAATTGTTTATATTTATTTTTATGATTATATATATCATTTTAACAAGAACATGAACTTTCATGACCAAACACACATGGGAAAACAATGAAATTAACACTTGAAACAATGAAAATAATGAAATATTATTAACAAATAGGTTGTAAAATGTCATAAGAGGATAATATATGATATTAAAAATAGTAATATGGTTATGGTATTAATTAATAAAATTATAAAACTGTTATACATGACGTTAAAGCACATTCATATAATAGAAAGTGTGAGGTAAGCGATTTCATCTCAACTTCCATTTCATTGAAACATATCTATTAATACACACATATTCAATTTTATATAGTGTATATACCACCTCATTGATTTATTTAACATGCATAAATATTTATTCATGATTTTTAATGTTTAAATTTTGTTTATTCATTCATGGTGTAAGAATTTAAAAGTTAATAATTTTTTAAGAATCTATTTTTTAATCTCATTATCGTTTGTTATTTATTTTACTGTAATTGAAGGAATATTATGATTTATCCTTCATAATACTTAATAATTATATTATCCACTGGATGTTTAAGTAATATTAATGTTTTATTCCAAATTTAATAATCTTTTCTACTTGAATAAAGAAGATAAATTTTAAAAGAAAATTGATTTGATTTATCTATTAAATATAATACATTTTTCATCAATGTCCATGTTTTCCAAAATTGATTTACAAAATTACTTTTATCTAATCAAATGATTTATTAAATAAATTTTATGTCATCCAAGAATTTTAAGAATTATTGGAATGGAATATTTCTATAGTTTTTCAAAAGTTATTTTTTTAGAAAAATTAAAAAATGAATATTTTTAATGTATATAAAGATAATAAAAATCCCATCCACTCTTGCTATATTAAAAATCTGTAGCTTATTTTACATGTTTGGAATGGTTTTTAATATAAAACTGATATATGAAAGATAATTTTAATATTCCACTTACATTCTATTTATTATTCAAAATTACATTATTTTATTTTTGAAACATATATTCTCAAGGAATCAATGGTCACCGCTCATTTATTGATTAAATTTTTGATTGTTAACTTTATTTTGAGACAATCAGATTCTTATGATCATTTTTCATTGGACATTACATCTCTGTTATATATATATATTCTTTATATGATTTATATTAACATTTTCTCAATAGTATTCCATTTCTACATATGATGTTTACTTTTAATGTTATTTGATTAACTAGGGATATACTGATAAATAAGTATTCTTTACTCAAAATGAGTTTATAAAGATAAGACATATTATTTACTAATTTGATTGAATAATTTATATAAAAAGAAATATTTATAATTGAAGTGATTGGTGGGGTCCAAAGTTATATATAACCTCAACTCATAGATGGGTCTCACAAGATAAATCAGTTTTCCAAATTAATGGGGGGTATTCCCTTAGTTTTAATGTCTCTTTTGAAAGGGATCGACAGTAGAGGTATCAAGATGAATGAGATCATGGCTTCTAATAATTATGTATATACTTTTTTCGTAATTATATATTTATTATTATCAATGAATTTTTCAAATTATATTATATCTAGATGCATTTAACTTATGATTTATTGATTAAAGGATAAATGATAAATGATATTTACATTTGCATTTTGATTATGCATTATCCAATCATGATAGCAAAGCTATTAATTAAATGGAATGTGTGATCATTTTTTTACGTTTAAATATTGATTATAACATATTTATTTCTGATATATTCCACTTTCATAATCCTTATTGATTATTTGAGTTTACCCTTATTCTATTTAAATTCCCCGGGATATGAAGAATACATTTTTAAATGAGTATTATGGATCAATATCATTTTATTTTGTTATGTATTATATTTTATCCCCAATGTAAAATTAGAACCATCTATGTAATTTGATGTCCAAAAATACAAAATTGATCGGTCCCTTATGATTTAAACCCTTATATCTATGAAAGTATAATAATGGGTCCACCATCTCATTGATATTATTGTTGGGGTTGTTATAGTTGGTACTAGAGTAAGTTTAGTGTAAACTGTGGAAAATTGTTTACGGAAAACATTGATTAGGGAATATAAACCAATGATATAATTTTATGATAATAATATAAGAACATCCTAATGGTTTGGTAAGGAATATATTATGTGGTTTTTATATGAAATACATCCATTTATAGATATTGAAAGGGGACATGATTTTTGGACAAGTGTAACTAGGGGTAATAACTATGAATTTTTTTTCAGGATTGACTCAAGAATTACCCAATACATGAGACGAATCCCTATTATACACTTGTTTTAAAATAATTAATTGATAATAATTGGTTAATTCAAAATATCATTTATATACATTACAAAATATAATAAATTATTCCTAAAGAAACCATGTTTTTTAATCCATGATTAATAATGTATAAATTTTCAATTTATGTTAATTATTACACCCTATTTATAATTATACATTATGATTTAAAATTAAGATTTTTATGAGCCAATCCATTATATACTAGTTTCTATAAAGGGAACAGAGAATAAATAAGGGTATCTATACTCGTGGACAATGTAGATATTTCCCTAATAAAAATCCAATACAACTGGTATTAGAACTAAGAAAATCATATCTATTTCAGGGTAGATTAATTAGGTTTTGAAAAATAATCTTTCCAAACAAGATTAATCTATCGTTCTAATGTGTGATTCAGTTATGATAGATAACTTCATGATATAGAACCCACTATCATTTAGTGGCAATATAAATCAAATGGTAGGTGATAAATGGTAAGTCCCTTGAGAATATATTTCCAAATTTGGGATGCATCGAAAAGGAAAAGGTTACACATGTAGTTTATCGTCTCAAAGGTGATGTTGATCAATGATGGTCATTGATCCAAAATACTATGGAGGAAGAGGAAATATAATAAATGTAATGGAAATCATTTATAGATGAAGTCTTTAATAATTATTTCACCTATGATAAATGAACTGAAATGAAGACGAATTTGATTAGATTAAATAAAAATGAAGATAAAAGTGTTGTGGAGTTTGGTGACACCTTTACTTGTCTTGATAGTCCTATAAAGGATCACAATAACATTATATAATACTAGATTGTCGATTTTATAAGGCTTTAATCCATGCCTTATATGGTTTCTAGTCTCCCATAATTTTTCATCATATGAAGAAATATTTTTATTTGTCACAAAAATAGAGAAATAATTTTATAGATCCAATATGTTCATAGGAAATCAGGAAAATAAGTGGTCGGCTGAGAACTAGGGAAAAATTAATGAATAAAAAATGTATAATAAAATGAATTAATTTTCAACATGTGAAAATCGTGGAAAGAATCATTTTAAGAAACTCCTAATGGGAATAAGAGTTTGTTATAACTGTAGAGATATGGTTCATTTTTTGAAAGAAGAAAAAGGGAAGAATAAACATCCTATTATTCTATAATAATTAAATGGGAAATTATTCTAACAAATATACCAATAATTGAGGTAATCTACCCAGAACAGGTCAAGAGGAGAATGGAAATCATCTAGGATCACTACAGTTGAGGTGGAAGTACACATGATGCAGTGATAGGTACTTTAATAATAGCCTCCAATTTTTCCAATGCTTTTTGTGATTATAGAAATTTGAACACTTTTATACCTTCCACATTTTAAGAAAATATTTATATATATCCATATCACATTAAGAGAGTAATGGTTAGTCAAAACTCATAGTGGATGTCTCACTGAAACAAGAATGTTTCAGTCAATCCTCATTTTGACACGTAAATGTTCTAAATTGTTGGAATTAATTATTATACCAATAGTCAGCATTGATATAATCCTTGTTATGGACTAGAATTCAAAATAATATGTAATTATTTATTGAATGTAGAAGGAAATTATTATTCATAATGAAGATGTGGAAATTCTTATCTTTAGATATAACAATTCATCATCTATGTCTTGTTTAGATCCACCTCCAGTAGCTCTTCTGTATGAGATTATTGGAGAAGAAGAAAAAAATATAAGATCTCATTCTTTTTAGGTATATCTATCCTTAAATTTTTGTATTAACTCTATTTGAGATGGGTTGTAAATTTTTTAAACCCGTTTTTTCATGCTTAGGTCCGGGATGGATTAAGTATCACAGGGGTGTAGCAGGAATAAGAGTTTAGTTATGGATGTATAAAAAATTCACATCATGAACCAAATTCATGATGGGAATTATTTTTGGAATACCTTAAGAATTATATTCAATGCTTAAATTAATTCACCCATTGAAATATTTATACACCATATTATATTTAAAAACCCTTTAATATTTTAACACCCAGAAATATTTACACACCATGTAATATTTAAAAAACTTTTGAACATACTACATAAATAAACTAATCTAATTAATATTTTACACTATATGAAATGATTAATTAATTTTTTTAAATTTATTAGAGGTAAGAAAATGAAAATAAGGGGAATAAATTATCTCACAATGTGAAATCAATTCATGTCATGAAAAATTAATAGCCATAACTTTTTAAAGACCACTACCATCACATGTTTTAAACAACTTCCTCTATCCCTGATGTAGATCTTCCAAATAAGAATTCTATGTGTCTGATTCAATTCAAAATTGAACCCACATTGGATCTTGAATTTTTGGACCTATACTTTTAATGTACACATTCCAATTCTTCTTCCACTTCTTGATCCATTTTTGATTGAATTTCTAATTCTCATTGAAGGGAATGAAGTAGCTGATCTCTATTGTGGATTCATGTTTTTGACATCACCTCCTCTACTTTCAAGGTTAGTGGTCTAAATCCTACCCCCTATGTTTGATTTAATTATCCAATGTATGTATAATAATTGTGATCACTCCAACACACCACATGTAAAACCTATTTTATTATAAAATCATTGTTAACAAATAATGTTATTACTATTCAATTGATCCTATTAGGTTTTTAGACGTAGATAACGAGAAATACAACCACCCGATAGGTGTTCCACACTTTGGTCATGTTGAGAGTTTGCAATTTTACATTTGAGACCTTTGATATAATAGATAAATTTCCTAATGGATTGATTTTCCTTTTGAAATATTAAAACATGTAAACTTTTTGGTTGCTTAACGTAAAATCACCTTAGATAAATTGAGTAAATTGATATGTTAATGATATTAGTATTTAATGATTAATGAAAAAATATTGATATATAAACACAGGGATCATTATTAGGATAAATTTATGAGACATAACTTGTATGAATAATGTTAATTTGATGAATTGATCAGACTAACTTGTGGGGATATATCTCATATGTTTTATTTTATCCATACATGTTTATTTCTTATCTTTTGAGATTATGTGACATCGATGAGATGGATTTGTGAGGCAGGGATACTTATTGGAATGATGAGTTTGTATAGATATGACTCATGGTTTTTGTTGACACATGAGGGATTGGTGCATGAATTGATACCACTAAAGGGATTGGTGAATACATACATGATTATCTATTATAGACTATATGATTATATCATATGTATGAGGACCATAAGTATAGAAACTAGAGTCACTAGGGTAATATTCTGGATTTATTATGGGAAAATACCATTTTTGATCTTTATATTTGATTGATTCATCCTCAAAGGGTTAATATACCATTGGTTTTGTTATCCATTTTTATGAAGGATGATCAACCCCTAGAAAAAGATACCCAGATGGCTATTGAAGTTGTTTTGGACTAGACACAGGTGACACCCAAAACATGAGGGTCATCTGGTTCATTTTAGATGTGGTGTTAATTTATTAAATTAATACCATATTATTTTCTTTATTTCATGCACTATATTTCTTAGACCGGATTTTTTTAGACACAGTGGTGTCAACCAACTCAGTTTAACTCACACCGTAGATAGTCCGATATTTGGTACCCGAATATATTTAATTGATTCATGTTAGGACAAGGTCAAGGGGCCCTATTGTTCACTTTTGGATTGATGGATGAGTTGGAGATTGGAGAGGGGATCAAAATGGGGTTCAAGACAATGATTTTTTAAATTTTTTATTTTTCTATTATTTCATCTGCAGGACTTTTACATTGTCATTAAAATATATTCTAGTTTCAATACATTATTCTATTATTATTTGGATTTATTCTTGTTGTCCTATCTCATATATTATTTTCTGAATATTTATTTATATTTTTCCTACTTTTTATTATATCTTTCTATTATTTTCTATATTCATTAATACTTTTTAATAAAGTGAATAATATTTATTCTATATTCTATAGACCCTTGCTTATAGTCAACAACCACTAACATATGAGTAGGTGCTCCTAAGTCCACATTACCATCATTCTCAGTTATTTGAGGGAGAACCAGGTCAAGGATGTAACAAAGTGGTATTAGAGGGAGGTGTATCTTCTATTGTTTTATTTTAGGGAAAGGAACAAAGGTGACACGCATGAGATTTTATTTATTAATGATATTGTGCATGGAAGTAGAAAACCAATGTATGGGGAAAATTCGAGTGCCCATGGATGGGATTGTTGTTCATGTGGTTACCTTGTTATGGTTTGATTCTATTTCACCATAGTTAATTCAAATTCAATGTCCTGTTATTTTCCTAGAGATTTATACTCATGGAACGATATGGAATGATATGTGTATGCATTTATCAATATAAGTGCATAATATATATATATATATATATATATTGAAAGGAATTATTTATGATTGGTTCATATTTATTTCATGTGATATATTTTTATGTAAAAACTATGAAGTGAGATATGAATTATATCATATGGAAACATGAATAATAAACTATTATGTCTTTCCAATTCATTTGTTACACCATGTTTAGAAAAACTATGAGCCAGAGTTTCTTTGATTTTGTCTCTTATTCATGTTAACATTGTCGTTTTATAATGTTATAAGGGGTGAGTTATCTTTTTAAAAATATTTCTCCTCATCCTCTTTAAGTAGTGTGTTAGGAGAGTGAAAATATTCAAGCTTCTAACCCAGTTGAGCTAAAAATTCCTATAGCTCTTGAGAATTAAATGGGTCTTCATCTTCATGAAATATTTTTAATGTCAAGAAATCCATTTAAATAGATACCATTCAAACTTTACCTTCGATGTATTAGATTACAAGAGAGTTTTAGATATAGAATCCTACTACATTCACTAGAGAGGGATTCCCCAGGTAGCTGATTTCTATATTGATTCAGTCCATATAATCTTCAAGAACGTTGATAATCCCATTGATAAGAAGGTGTAGCTTGCTACAAATATGGTTTTTGGAGATTCTTAGAATTAGTGGGCTATTATAAAGCACGAAAAGTAAAAAAGTTGAGTTATTATAGAAGTAATTTTAAGAAATGTTATTGAGACACATCTATCCGGATACATTGAGGGATGAGAATGATGATGAGTTAATGGACCTAAAATAAGAGATCTTTATAGTTATGGACTATAGAGGATTATCCACAAAGATGAAATTATTTTCTCCATCCTTATAAATTTATGAGATCTATAGGGTAACATATTTTCTGTATGGGATACTATATGTGATCAGGTCATAGGTGAATGTATTTTTCTTGATCAGCCTCTTTTATGTGATGAATTGGGATATCATAATGGAAGGGAATCTTAGAGAGGCCCGTAGTGTTGGCCAAAGAGCTTCAACATAGAGATCCAAGAATTGTTCTTCTAGAGGAATAAAGTGCCTATAGAATAGTTTCTTCTAGGGTAGTCTCATAGAGATAAGTCAAGGGAGTAAACTTTTTTCCTCAGTACCATGGTTTTTTGAAGTGCCTTCAGTGGGAAAGGTTGTGGAATAAGTACCTACAATGTTATCACATAGCAATGTAATTTCATTTTTCTGGAATATTGGGTCATATTTAAATTCTTGTTGGAAATTTAGGTAGTAGAGTGGTGGAAGGGAATTGAGATAGGATCTTGAGTCTGGGAGGGTATCAAATGCCCCTAAATATACTAGTTGTTAATGTTCTATAAGCCACTCAGTCCATGCTAGGGGATGTGGTATCGCATTGTAGGAGTGACAATACCACATATAGGGAACTGAAAAGCATATCCAAATAGATCATAGGGAATGGGAAAATCCAACTACATGCTATAAAGTCTTCTTGGACTTATTTTAATGCAATAACTTTAATCAGTAAGGGAGTTAAATGGATCCCAGGGTATGATTATTATATCATTATCCTTATATTGAATTTTTATTTATATAATAGAATCCCATTCCGGTAAATTTTATCTTTCTTATAATGGGTTGGGTTTAGTTATAGAGGTATTAGTGAGTTTATGCCACTGAAATACCATTGGGAGTGTGGTTAGATGGTAACAAGAATTTCAAGGAGTGTTATATTGAAATTTGCATCAATTGATTCTTATTGTAATTTTTGTGATAGAAATGATAGGATTAGAATGGATTCTTGTTTTATATTTTCTAGTTCTATACCAGGATCATATCAACTATTATTGAAGGAGAGTTACCTTTCTATCCCTAGAAGGGGAAACTATATTCCATAGGGTGAATGGGATCTTCAAGATGGTTTTTCATTACCAACTCTATAATGAATAGAACGTGTAATTTATTAAATTGAAATATTTTTTTGGATGATGGGTGAATATAGCAGGATACTTTTCCTCTAGTGGTAGAATATTTGCAAGATGTTTCTGCTGAATAGTTCTATATATTACCACATGAGTGGGATTTTAGGATTAAGATTGAGTTAGAACTAGGGGCTAATCCTGTTTCTTTTCATCCATATAATATAAAACCAATATAGATTTAGGAGTTGATATTCTAGTTGAATGATTTGAAGTCCAGGGGTTTTATATGACCTAGTATATCTCAATGATGTTCTCTAGTTCTTTTCTACAAATATACTGATGGAACTTTTCACTTATGTGTTGATTATCATTTAATGAACCTTATAACATTGATGAACTGGTATCCCCTATTGAATAATGATGAACTCTTCGATCACCATATGGGTTCCAAAATTATCTCCAAGATCAACATGTGGTATGAGTACCACTAGTTGATGGGGATACCATCAATCCCACCCCAAAGTATTTTTAAGACTATATATGACTTATATTAGTTTTTAGTGATTCCATCTGGTTTAACAAACTGACCTGGGATATTCACGACCTTAATGAATCAAATATATCATCGTAACTTGGATAAAATTGTGGTAGTTTTTTGTCAGTGACATAATAGTGTACTCCCAGTCTATAGATGATCATTCCCAAGATGTTGACATCTTCCTTAGTACACTAAGGGAGAATCTACACTATGAAAATCTATCCAAATGTATTTTATGTATTGATAGAATTATATTTTTGATATATGTTATCTTAAATGATGGAGTGTTAGTGGACCAAGTGGAGGTCTCAGTTGTGGTATCTTGAGAGTGGACCAATAATGTTATTAACATACATAGTTTTCTTAGTCTATCAGGTTATTACTAATATTTCATCCAAGGATTCTCCTATATAGATGCACTAATGTCTAGGATGAGTGAAAAGGGGGTGAATTTTGTTTGGTTAGATTGTTATAAGAGATATATTTAAGAGTTGAATGGAAATTGGACATCAATATTTCATTAGCTTACCTGATCCTGATAAAGAGTATATGATGTACTATGACATATATCGAGCTGGACTCAGAGTAGTTCTGATGTTTGAGGGCTATGTGGTCTCTTATAGATCAAATATTTTAAAACCATTTCAGTGGAATTATCCAACTCAGGAAATAGAGTCATATTTTTTGAAACACTCTCTAAGATTATAGAGATACTATATTTTATGGGAGAGGTTTGTGTTTTACATGGACCACAAGAGTGTCAATTTTATTTTTTCTCAGTGAGCCTTGAAACTTCAGTAGAGGAGGTGGGTTAAGTGTCTATAATATTTCGACTTTGATATGGCTTAGACACTAGGAAAGTGAAACATCGTTTTACAACACATTGAGCTCGACGAAGCATATATAGAGAGTGTGGAAATCTTGTGATGAGTGGGGAATGATAGAACTCTTTGTAGATAATCATCATGATGTTTAGGATTCCCAAGGATGAGTATATATGACTTCAACATCTATTATACCCTTGCATCATGACACAATCAAGATAGATCAGTTATCAGATCTAGATGTATTTTCTTTGAGGGACAACTTATATAGTGGGGATCTACCATCTAGATGGTCTCTAGGTGGTAGTGAAATTATACTCTTTCATGTTTGAGTATGGGTTATTAGGGGTTTGTGTGAGGTGTTTATGAGAAAATTTCATAATTATAGAGGTGCGGTGCATCATTATTCAAAAAAGATGAATCATGATCTTCATATATATTACTGCTCACCAGGGATGATGAAGGGGAGAAAGGAATTTAAGTAGAAAATATTCATCTGTTAGAATGTAAAGGATGAGTAAGAAAGGACAAATAGGATGTTTCAAACTCTTCCCATTTTGGAGTGGAAGTGGGATGATGTCACTCTGGATTTGTTGAGAAGATTAGATTAGAAACCTTCCAAGAATGATGCGGTGTTGGTGATTTTGGATCAAATGATGAAGGTATCCCTCTTCATGCCTATTAGAGAGACCATTACCATTGACGGTTAGGGTAGTCATTATTCATGTGAGATAGTCCCGATGAAAGGTATTCACAAGGGAAACATTTTTGATCGAGATCATATTTTCACTTCATGTTTTGTAATGGTATTTAGAAGGATTTGGGAACTTTGGTTCTTATGAATATAGCCTATAATTCATAGAATGATGGATAATTTAATGGAATATTCAGATTCTAGATGATATGTTACAATTTTATTTCATGGATTCCAGTTGTTCAAGGATGAATAATTTAGAACATGTGAAGTTTTCCTATAATAAACAATTCAAGGAATCGATAAGAATGGGTCCTTCATAGACTTGTAAAAAATTACTTGTAATTACCCTCTATATTGGTTAGATGATGGTGAGTTAGTTCTTCTTTAATGTAGTCTCATGTATGAAAATATTAAATAATTTTAGTCAATTAGAATGTGGTCTATGACTAAATAGATCCAAAATAAATCATATAATGACCATATTATACGACCTTTGTATTTTGTGGTTCATCACTGAATTTCTAACTAGCTGTCATCCATGATGGGGAAATGTCATATCAAAAACAAGGGTATCTAGGGCCCATGTTATTCAGGTTGTTTAAGATAGTGGAAAGGGTTTTTTCTACTGTTGAATCATTTTTACTTTCAACAACGCTTCAATTCCATACATGATGTGATTAATGTGTCCCAAATTTGAAGATTTAACATTGAACCTTTTCACATATTATATATTAATGATGTAGAGATGGATGTTGATGCATCTTATAAGGAACATCAAATCTATTTCGTTGGCCAATGTGAGAATAATCTCCAGGGGAAGACTGTGTCTCTAGTTTAAGTACAGTGGAAGCATGGGTGTGTTTAATAGGAGATCGTTGGGAGGGAGTATGATGTGGGAGAAAATTGTTCATACTCTTACACTGATACCCCATAGTGATGCATGTAGAAATTATGAGGTTATCTATTATATGGTTGGAAGTTTGTAAGATGCTATCTTTTTTTAGGAACATATCTCTTTATATTGTTTGGTTAATTCTATTTGAGTTTGGTTGTATTTCATTAAATCTTTGTTTATCGATCCTAGTTCAAGGATGGGTTAAGTGTTGTAGTAGTGAAGTATGAATAATAGTTGTGTTCTGGATATATAAAAAATTCACATCATGAACTAAATTCATGATGTGATTTATTTTGGACAGACCCCATGATCTAAATTCATGGACTGAATTAATTGATCCCCTATAATATTTAAACAGGCTATAATATTTACAGACCTATTAAACATCCAATCGAAGGGAAGTAATTTCATTGATATTTCACATGGTATGAAATGATTCTTTATTGTTTCTTTAATCATTGGGATTTTTGAATAATAAAAAATTGTAATAGATTATTTCATGATTTTAAATCCATTGATGTTTTGAAAATATCATTCCCAGCTATTTTAATGCCCTATTTCATCATGTTTTGTAAATACCTTTATATATCTCCACTTAACACCATTTGTGGATGATGTAATAGAGTCTACATTTATCTAGAAGCAAACCCGTGTTGGATCTTGGATTTTGGACCTAGATTTTTATGGTACACCTTCCAGATCTTCTTTCGTTTGTCAATCTGTTGTTGATGGAATTTATGATTCTATTTTAAAGAAGAAATAAAGAAATATCTATTGTGAAAACAAGGTTTTGACATCGCCTTCTCCACTTTCATGGTTGGTGGTCTATATCTTATCCCTTTTGTTTGATTTTATTGTCCACATTATGTTCGATAACTTGGATCATGTCAAAATGCCACACACTCAAACTAATTAATTAGACAATCTCTATTAAATGATAATTTTTTTACCATATAATGGCTGTTTTTGGGTCCATATGTATGGATATAGTGACCTACGACCACCAAATAGGTGTTCCATATTTGGTCCTTGTTGGGACTTGGTCAATTTGAATTTAGAGAATTGTGATATTTTGTAGAAATTGTTTGATTTTTCCCTTTTTATTTTTAATAAGAATAACATGTAAATTTTGTGATTTATAAAGGTAAAATTCCATCAGCTAACTTGGGATAACTAACATGTTACTAAATATAGGTTTAAATGATAAATTAAAGAGGTTTGATATATATACTTGGGAATAATTGGTTACCTGGATTTGTGAGACATAAATTTCAAATAAAATGATAATTTCAGTAATTTTTCAATCTACCCTTCGGTGATATATCATGTATATTTTAATTTAGCAATATTATTTTCATTATTAGCTTTTGATATGATGTGAAATCAATGTGATTTATTCTTATGGTATGGATTCTTATTGGAAAGTTGATTTTGTATGGATATGACACATGGGTTTTGTTGATTCCTGAGGAATTGGTGAATAATTTCATATGACCTGAGGTCTAGGAACACAAGTAATTGATTCTTGAGAGAAACTATTATAATTGTATTAGATGTATGAGGACTATATATATTGAAATTGTATGTATTATGGTGAGAATCTAGATAGCTTGTGGGTAGAGATTATTTTTGATGTTGATGTTTATGTGATTCATCAATAGTGGGAGAATCTACCCCAGGCTCGGTGATATGTACTGATATAAGAGGTACCATCCTTAGCTAGAGATACCTGGGTGGGTGTTGAAGCATGTTAGTAATGGCAGTAGCTGTCCCCCATAACATAAGGGTTAGTAGGTTCATTTCATGTCTAGTGTTAACTTATTAAATTAATACTTTGTTATTATCTTTATATCATGAACTCTATTTATAAGACTAGATTTATTTTGAGACAATTATATCAACCTACAAGTTGTACTGAAATCCCTTTTGTACTTAAAAAAAAAATTGATTTATGTTTGGACATGGTAAATGGACCATATTATTGATTTTTTGATTTCTAGATGGGTTGGATCTTGGAGAAGGGATCAACATGGGGTTTGGGGATGAAGTTTTTGGATTTTTTTTTATTTAATACATCTTGGTATTTGACCTATTTACCTCTTATATTCTCATTTTTATATATTATTCTAGTCATTACATTATTATTTTATTATTTGGATTTATTCAGTTTGTTATTTTTTAGCTTTTTTTGTATGATTATTTATTCATAATTTTTACACTATTTATTCTACACTAATATTATTTTACACTTTCAATATAACTATTTTCTAGATGGTATAGTATCCCAAGTATGTTATTTATACCTATTCTATTATTCAAAAAAAATTGGTGTACGGAAATGTGTACTTGAGGTCATCCAACTAACTAGCTCGGTCACTTAAGGGAGTACCAGTTCAAGGATGATAAAAAAACAACATCTGTGGATAGAGAATGAAAGCTTCAAATTGAGGATATACCTATTGTACATGAATATATTGATTTATTTCCAATGTAATTACATGGATATCCACTAGAACATGTAGTTGAGTTTTCCATTGATTTAATCATTGATGCAAGACTAATATCAAGGACTCCCATATAAAATGGACACTGTATAATTATTGGAGTTAATGAAAAAATAGAATAGTTTTGTGATAATGTGTTTATTTTCCCTAGTGTCTCACTATAGGTATCCCATTTTCTCTTTTTTATGAAAAAATATGGATACATGATGCTGTGTATTTATTTTTGGGAAATCAATTCTATTATGACAAGGAACATGAATCTTCTACCTCACATGGATGACTTATTTGATCAGCTTTATGGTGGGAAATATTTTATAAAAATTGATCTCTATTATGGGTATTATCAATTGAGAGTAAATAATGTATATATTTTTAATAAAAAATTCCAAATAAGGTATGGATAATATGAGTTTATAGTAATTCTATTTGGATTGACTAATTCACCCTCTGTTTTTATAGATATATTAGAATGGTTATTTGAGGAAAATTATAACGATTTTGTTATGGTAATCATTTATGAAATATTGGTTTATTTTAAAATTTATAAGGACTATGAGAATCACTTGTGGATCATTCTAGATAATATTACAAGAAAATAGTTACATAAGAAATTTAGTAAGTGGGATTCCTAAATTCATGATGTTTTTTTTCTATGGCCATATTGTCTCTATGGATGGAATCACAATTTTACTTATGAATATAAGAGAGGTCAATGAATGGACTAAAACAACATTCATAACTGACGTATGTAGATTCATTGGTTTGAAATATAATTACCAATTATTTATTTATAATTTTTCCTCATTAGATATCCCTTTAATAAAACATTCACTTAATGGGGTTATGTTCTTTTGGAAAAAGAAATGTGAAAAATGTTTGGATGAATTGGATAGAATATTGGTTAAATCTATGATTTTTTAGTTTACCATCATGAAATGATGTGTTAGTAATATATTTTAATGCATCATATATTAGACTAGGTTGTATCCTTATAAAAAATGATAATGTTATTTCATATGTATCAAGGTAGTTGAAGACTCACAAATAAAAATATCCGACACATGATCTTGAGTTGGTAGCTATAATATTTTATATAAAGATATAGAGAGGCAATCTCAATAGTGAATAGTGTGAGATATACACATACTATAAGAACCTAAAATACATATTTCCAAAGAAAGAGCCAATCATGAGGAAACCAAAATTCCTTGAGATACTCAAGGACCATTATTTATCAATAGTCAACAGCTTAGGTAAAGTAAATAAGTTAGTTGATGCATTGAGTAAGAAAAATCCTGGAATTATAACACAAATGTGTATTGAGAGGGATCCTACGTTCAATGATTTTGTAAATATTGACATAGTAATTATTATGGAAATGGGCACATAATTAATTTTACAAATAATTGTGAAACAATATTTATTTGGAAAGAAACAAATTTCTCAATATGATGATCTGAAATTTAAGAATAAAATAAAAGATATTAAAGATGTGAAATTAGAAAACTTCATTTATGAATATGGTGTTCTGAAATTTGGAAATAGATTATGTGTTCCATCTATACCTGAGATAAGAAGCGAACTATTTGATGACTCTCATAGATTTATTTTCTCTATACACTCAAGTATCGACAATATGTATAGGTATTTGAAGAATCATTTATAGTGTGATAACTTGTAGAGGGATATTACTTATTATGTATCGAAATGTTTAGTTTTTGTATAAGTGAAAGGTGAGAGACAACATCCTAGAAGAGTTATGAAACCTCTTCCAATCCCTATGCAGAAATGGTATGAAATTACTATGAAAAATTTCATAGGACTAAAAAATACTACTAAAAAGAAGGATGTAATATGGGTTATTGTAGATCACCTAACCAAATACTTACTTTTCCTCACTATAAGAAAATATTTACCATAAGAAAATCTCACAGGATTCTATATTAATGAAGTTGTAAGGCTTCATGGAACACCTAATTTGATCATTTTTTGTCATGATCCATGTTTTACATCAAAATTATGAAAGAGTATTCATAGATATATTTATATAGAGATTCATTAGAGAACCACCTACCATACTAAAATAGGTGGAAGATTGGAGAGACCTATAAAAACATTTCAAGACATGTTGAAGTCATATCCACATGATTTTCATGGTATGTGGGATCAATATTTACATTTGGTAGTGTTTTCCTATTAAAATAGTTTATGTTTAAGTATTCAAATGATGACATATAAAACATTATATAGTTTGTGATGTCATACTAAAATTTTATAGGATGATGTTGGTGAAAAGAAATCTTTAGGGACCAAATTTTTTGAAGGGAAAAAATGGAAAATATTATTCAATATCATATTAACATAGCTCCAAGTGGGCCATAGGTTTATGCCAAAATTCAAAGGAAGGATTTGGAATTTCATGTGGGAGACCTTGTTTTCTTAAAACTATCTCAATGGAAGGGTTTTGTAAGAGTTGATAAGAAAGAAAAACTAATCCATAGGTACATCAAACCATGTGAAATTAGAGAATGAATTCAAGCTATGGATTACCAGTTTGTAATTCCACCATGACTCTCTAAAGTATATGATGTGTTACTTATATCATTTCTAATGAATTACATGTAATAACCATTGCATTTTCTCGCCAATGGAGATATAGAATTGCAAAATAATCTATCCTAGTGTGAAGATACTATCTTCCTTCTTGATACTAGAGGGAATGTATTGAGGAATCAAATGACTTGACTGGTAAAGGTACTTCGGTGAAATTATAAAATGAAAGAAGTAATGTGGGAACTAGAGGATGTAATGAAAAAGAACCACCGTCATTTGTTTATAAGGTAACATCGATGAAATTTTCATGATTAAACTTTTATTAGAGAGAAGAAAATAGCACCTTGAGACATTTCAATATTTTTCTTTAATAAAAAATTTAACCTATTTGATATCTTGTGATTCATGAAACACTGGGTTTAAACGATAAATGATATCATAATAAAATATTATTATTTAAACATGAACATTGTAACCTTTATATTAAAATTAATGGTACAAAGAGGAATAAATAAATTATGGAATATATATTTTTCTCAAATTTTTAGGGGTTATCCATTTTTTATAAAACATACCAATCCTTTGAAAGTAAAATAAATATTTTATAAAAAATAGTATTTTTAAAATAAAATATTTTTGTCACATGTTATGAACTTATGTTAAAATTAATTTTAACCACAAGTAGAACATTTTATCTAAAAGATTAATTTAATTTTTAGAATCATCATATTAAAATTATCTTAATGTTATTTTTTGATAATTCTATAAAAAGTTAAAAATTTTTATGAATAGAGAAAATGTTGATTTTTATTAAAAATCGTATTTTTTTTAAAACATTTACAGGTAAAATTTTGTTTTTTTTAAATTATTATAAAATAAATATTAGTTTAATTATATTATAAATAATCCAATTTAAGTATTTTAAAGAAATTATCTTATTAATTTTTATGTAAAACACTTCATAGTTATGAAAACTATTTCATAGGAAAATATTTTCTTTATCCCATCTATGGGTTTTAGTTTAAATTAAAATTTTCCAATTATTTATATTAAATTTAATAATATTAATTCCATATTTTTAATTAGAATAATTTATATTATCTAATATGAACAAATTAGTTGGATAACATAATGAATAATGAAATCATTAAAAATTAATTACCACAATTAAGGGAAAAATAGGGTTACCATAGGGTTAAAATAAGAAGATAAAGGATAAAAATGACCTCAAACTAGTAAAATTCACATTGTAATGCATGTGTAAACGTTATAAAATCCATGCTTTTAGAATGGTATATTTTTAGTCTTTTTTCTTGTAAAAACATAGGTGTAATTCATTCTTTGGGAAATTTCCATCTGTGACCTCTCTCCAACTTAAAAAATCCAACCACTCTCCTCTCCTCTTTAGAGAAAAAAATCCATTGGATTGGCAAATAAATGAATATAAAAAAATTCTTAATCTCTTAAAAACATTTTGAAATGACTTTTTTGATCTTAAATCCAATATAGGAAGGATTTTTTGGTAAACCTAAAGATGTTGTTCGAAGAATAAGTATCATTCTTAAATGAGTGTTTTTATTTTTTTCTTCTAACAACTCCATAAAATATTATTCAATAATGATGATATAATAACCCTAGTATACCCTATATACTAAGATATTATTAGTTTAATTGAATAAACAATATCTATATCCTATTCTATCAAATGATAAATGAAACTGTTGATCGTGTTTACGGTGGACTACTACCTCCCGAACTGATGTAATCTGTTTTCCATCACCACCTATCACAGATGGATATAATGATGGATTTAATATATATATATAATCAATTTATATTTGTAAAATAATTATAATTTTTTAATTATATTATCACAAATACCATCTTATTTTCTATTCCATTTGGAATACAATATCATCGATCGTGTGTATGATGGACTACCGCCTCATGATGTGACGTGATTCATTTTTCAATAACGATTTATGTTTAATGTAATAATTGATATATTTAATGAATATATGTGATTTTATTGACATGATATTTATACTATAAAGTTATCATACAATCAAATTCCTTACCCTTTACCAATATAAGGGAGTTTTGTCATCAGTCATGCGTACTTATGAGCTACCACCTTTATAAAGAGTTGTGATTCCTTTTACATTTCTATATTTAATGAATTTTTATAATAATGTGTCTAATGAGTGAATATTATATTTATAAACTTATTATAATCATGAATATGATGTATTTACACCCTATTTACAATAGCGAAATCCTTCACAGAAAACAACACATGAGAAAAAAGGCAAGTAATTACTGAAATATTGGAAATATGCAATATTCTTAACAAATGGTTGGAAATATTTTCTAATCGGTTCATATATTATATTATAAACATGAATATGGTCATGGTATAAATTTATAACAATCTTAAAACTATTGTTCATGAGTTTAAAATATGCTCAACTACATGAAAGCGTGAGGTAAGGTAATTTATCTCAATTTTCATTTTATTGAGACAAATTTGTAAATATACAACTATTCAATTTTATGTGTTTAATATACAACACATTTTAAGTATTTAACATAATTAAATATTTATTCATGATTTTTATTGATTCATTCCATATTTATTCTTTCAAGGGGTTACAATTTAAAAGTAACTAAAGGGGAAAGAATCAATTTTACAAGCTCGCTTTCTTTTGGGATTCATTTTAATATCATTGATGGAATCTTATCATTTATCCTTCATAAGTTAGAATTTAATTTTATTATCTACTAGATATTTAAGGATATTAAATGTTTTATTCTAAATTTTCTTCCCATCTGTAAATGAATCTAAAAAATAAGTTTTCAAATGAACATTCGATTTTATTTCTCATTTAAATCAGATATATTTTTATTCCCTGGACAGATTTATCATTTTTTTTACAAAATTCCATTTATATAGTAAAATTATTTATTGAGAAAATTGTATGTTATCATTGAAATTTTATTTTTTTGAGATGAATATTTCTACTATTTTTCAAAAGGTTTGCTTCTGATAAAAATTATAAAAGGAATGTTTTTAATGTATACGATGTTAACATATTTGTACGCCCCAAAATTGATTTACAAAATTATAGCTTCTTCTACACGTTTTTAATGGTTTTAAAAATATTTTTTTTGAAATTTTATTTTAATATTACACTTAAATTCCATTTATTCTTTTAAAGGACGTGATTTTATTGCAAAAACATATATTCCTAATGAACTAATGGCCACATCTTATTTCTTGATAGTTTTTGTGTTATTTACATTCTATCGAGACAATAACTTTTTTTTGTGATCATTTTTTGTTTCAAAATAAATTTATATTAAATATTATTTTTCATTATATCATGTATATGATTATTTATTTAATCTTATACACCTTTCACATATGGAGTTTAATTTTAATTTTATTTGATTAATTGGGGAAATACTGATAAATCTTTATTATTTACATAAAATGAATATTTGATGAAAAGAAAATATTATTCATGAAGTATATCAAATTTTAGATTTATTTGGAATTATTTGGATATGGATTGGTGGGTATGAAATAAAAATTTATATCCTCTCTATGCATCGACATGTCTAATGGAAAAAATATGTTCGTCAAGTTAAAGTTGGTATTCTAATATTTTTAAAATATATTGTGAAATGTATTGATAGTAGAGGTATCCTTATACCTGAGATCATGATATCTAATAATTAATAATTTGAATAATTTTGAATTCGTAATTATTATTATCCTGGATATTTTCTTATTTATATTCTATTTGGATTCATTTCATTCTTATTTTGTAGATTAAATTGAATTTTCCCCAGATATTTGTGTACCAATATTGATTATTCCTTAACTAATTATGATAATTAAGTTATTTATTATAAATAATGCATGTTTAGTTATTTAACTTTTCATACTTATAATTCTTTATTGATTCATGATATCTCCTCATGTGTGTAACCATTACTGGGCATTTTCTCTCACGCTTGTTTTTTTCTTTTCTCATGATATAAAGAAGAATTCGATGAATGAGTTTCAATTGATCATTTGATTATGTTAGGTATCATGTTTTATCCCAAATGTAAAATGGGTATCATGTTTTTATGTGGCTATCTAAGAATTTTAAAAAGGATTCGTCCTTTAGGATTTTACCCCTTGTATTTAGGCCAATGTAATAAAGTAGACACTAGCTATTGGATGCCAGATTAAGGTTTGTTACATGTTTGGTTTATGATGTAAACATTTATTCTACAAAAAAAATATTTTAAATTATTTTTCCGGATTAATCATGATATATGGATTTTTTGTGAAAATCAATAACCAAATTTTTCTTTTTTAAACCACACCACCTTCTATTAGCCTTTCATGATTAGGGGACACACTTGATGACATTTTATATCCAATATAATATGTCAAAAGACTGTCTCCTTGCTTAGGGAATTAAAATTCCACATGGATTTTTGGATTTTAATATGTAATTAAAATAATTTTGTGGTAATGAAAAATTATTGAGTTGTTTTTTAAGAATCAAGATAAATTCAAACCTCCTAAAAAAATTACATGAAACTTGATTTTGAGCTAGTGAAAGATGTATTATCCTTAAAGATATGAATATACTTTCTATAAAATGTAATATTTAACATGTATATCAATCATTTGAGTTTGAAGTACATATTCATAAAAAGTGATTAACATGAGACAAACGATAAGACATGAACTAATTAATGATCTAGATACATTGGGTATGAAGGAAGAGGGTGTTCTATCCATGTTTATGTTTGACATAGATCCAATATTAAAGAATTCAAAAGAGTTTGACATAGAAATTACTAAGACTAGGAAACAGAATTCCTTTTCCATGTAATTTCCTAAACATCTTTTCTAGAGATGATAAATAATATAAAATGATAAAAAGGTTCCACAAATGAATAATAAAACTATATTATATGGGAAATTTATAGACATAAACTATGAAGATGGAATTTTGATGTTTTGATAGACTATTTAAACCTTTTGTACCTGATCTGAAGAGGTATTTTCATGAATAATTTTGAAGAAGAGATTTTCTATACACTCTTGATGCACTAATATGTATCATTATTTTATAGAACAGTTATGGTGGTTGAACATGAAGTGAGATATTGAAGACTATATATCAAGATGCATTGTATGAATATAAGTTATCTTTAGAGATAAAACATCCAAAGGGTTTCAAAAAAATCACTAAAATATAGTAGGAAAGGGACAATATCAAAAAATAATTATTTTACTAGGATTCCTAAAACAACTAAAAGGAATGATATAATATGGGCTTTTTTGGATCACTTTAAAGTGTTTCACATTTATTTAAAATATGAAAAAATATACCATTTGAGTGTCTTTCCTGATGTTATATTAATGAATTTATAGAAAAATATTATGTTCCTCTGTCAACTATATCTGATCAAGACCATAATTCAACAATGAAATATCATAGGAGCCTTTAGGGGTATCTAAACACTTATATATAATTTAGAAAATCCAATTATCCTTAAATTAGGGGGAAATTTTATGGTATAATCAAAATATTTTTAGACTTTTCAATGTAATGACAACTCTAATACCAAGTAACTTGGGACAAGTATCTTCCTATGGTAGAATTATTATAAAAAATATTTTTTATTTGAACATAAAAAAATAGAATTATATGAAGATTCTCATGATGAAATATAAATTACTATAACCTTCTTGGATGATATTTGTGAATGGAGGCTAGTTGGTCCATATTCTTTTGAATAAGAAATATATTAAAAACAAGGTATCTATAATAGTATCATTATGACTTGATAAAATGAATGATATAATGATATCAAGTAGAAACATGTGAAATTAAAATTTGATGAACATGTCTTATTAAATATATCACCTTGGAAGGGAGTTATTTTTTTTGGTAAAAATGATGATAATTCTAAGTCATTTTGGATATTTTCAGATTTTATAGATAATTAAAGACATGGATTTTCATTTTTCTATTCCACCTAACTTTTATAGAGTTTGTTATATATTACATGTCTTTATATTAATGAAGTACCCAACCCATATACTAAAACCTGATGAAATAATTCTAGATCATGAATTATCATATAGTGAATAGTTATTCACGATTCTTGATACTAGAGAAGAAGTGATACAAAATCAAACAATTTGGATAGTGAATTAACATTAGAGGAATAAAAAGATTTATAATGTAAAGTTGGATCTTTGGGAATTACATTCACTAGATACCCATTAATTTAAGTATAGTTTTATATAAAAAATAAGAGAATAACATTTAATGGAATGAATACAACTTATTCTATAAAACACATAAAAATATATATATAATCCATAATCTTGAACTCTAGGGAATCATAATCTATACACTAAAAATAATAAAAAATATATGGATATTAGGAAGAATAATACTAGTAAGGGGTGAATATCATAGAAATATAAATATAGGTCAATTAATTATTTTTATACGATTGATTAATGTGTAGTAATAATGGGGAAAATGACCATTGGAATGGTAAGGTATGCTTGGGTGGGTAATATAACCATTATAATATTTTTTGAGAGTAATTTGTAATATAACATTTTCAAATGAAATAAAAATATTGTTGTTTAATTAATACATATAAATACTATTTAATAATCTATGAATTTGAGTTTAATTATATAAATATTGATTGTATTAATATTTTTGAAATGTAGTTTTTCTAATCTTTTAGCATAAAATTCATGATTTTTAAATAAAGTAAAAGTGTTTTTTTTATAATTCAATAAAAAATATTTAAATACATAAATAATTTTATTAATATTCAAATATAGAGTCATATAAAAATTACGATCCAAGGGTGAATTTATGATAATATTACGTGACATTATAATTTTTGGGTGAATAGAAAAACACACTATGCTTACATGCTATGCATTATGACTTTATATATATGTAAATGATCTAATAAATAAGATAAAGTATTTCATTACCAAATAAATGTTTATTAATAAATATAATCTAATTTTAAATGTAAAAAACATTTTTCAAAAATTATAAATGTGTTTCCAATATATAAAATTTATTTGAAAATATTTAAAATAAATAATTATAGATAAAAGCATATTTAAATGTAGAAATGAAATTAAAAAAGGGATATTAGTGAATTATGTATTGATGTCAAAATATATGTTTTAAATTAGAAATACCTTTATTAAGAACCAGAGTATATCCAATGGTATTTTATTTTACACATTCATGATTTTGAAAGGAAAGATCAATAATTTAGAAATTCTCCCATATTTTCAATAAATAACCTCCCTTATTCCCATTAAAATTGACTCAAAATAATTTATCATGATTATACTATGAATTTAACTCTCAACATTATTTTTAATAATGTACTATGTTTATAATGAGTTCTTTGTGATTTATTAGAAATTTATATAGCATGGTATGTGTTCTTATTATCCTCAACTCATTTTCAATTCATTTAAATTTATATATTTAGTGTTTATATGATTCCTTATTAGAATTTTAATATTTTAATATATATGAGGTATTTCAATTTTCTTTTATTATACCATATTCATAAATCATTATAATTAGAAAATATTTCCATGTCCATAAAATACATTAACTAAATCCCTACATATTCAATGTATTTATTGTAATATGTATGTATTATTTATATAAGCTTAATGTTTTTAAGGTAGTACTATAAATATATATTGGTTATCCTAAATTATGTCTATAGTAGATTAATGTAAATTTTAGCACAATCACACCCTTGGAATCGAATAGTGTCAACTTGGAAGTTTCTCCTAATAGGTTTTTTTATCCATAATGAAAATCAAATATACGTATGACATATTATTATTTTTTAATTTGTATTTTCTCTACTATGTAATTATTATCCTACCATTATATTCCAATTGAATCATTTATTAATATTTATTAATATTCTTATACAGTGAAATTTATTGGTTTTTAACTTTTGTGATTAAATTTTATTGTGATTTTTATTGATAATTTTTATTAATAAGATAATTATTTTTTCCATGATAGTAATTTTTTATTCATTTATATAATAAATAATTAAAATAAGTATTTGTATAAGAGAAAATTTAAAGAAACTGATAAATAATGGTTCACACCATGACTGATATAATCACAGCGTAAATGGGTCATTCCATAGATACACTAAAATTAAGAATTACATATCATTCCTTGATAGGATTTATCAGGATTTTAATGATTTGGAATAGAAAATTATGATGAATAGGTCATGGATTCATGAAGTGACATATAAAGTAAAACTCTGAATCTAAGTGAATATAAAAATCAAAATTTTAATTTTTTCCATTCTATTGGGGGATATCATATTGTCATCGTCAAGGATCACCTTATGAAAGCAACATGCATTTTAGGGGATATTTGTTTACTTTAAGGTCGACCATTTGGGGATTTATTTTCATAAAAACAAAATGGATGGCCACTACAATATATTGATCTGATTTTGGAGCCTGGATATGTTACTAGAGCGTGGAAGTGTTGTTGATGTTTTTCTATCATGATAATTCTATTTTAAAGTTGTTTTAAATTTTTATACATCATTATGAGAATTATGTGGAGGAAATTTTCTCTTAGTTTCGAGTGATATATGGATAAATTATTAAAATTAATGGGGTATATTTGTATTTAATTCATTCTTAGGTTTCCCTCTAATTATTAATTACTCTCTCTTTCCTATTCTTATATCATGATCATTTCTATTTGATTTCGGAAGTGTCACTTAATGAGAAACCAGTTACATAAATCCATGCATGATCATTTTATGGATTAGATTTACTATGCTTAATCCTGAAATGGAATAACCTAATTTATTATTAACTTGATGTAGTTAAACATATGAAATGGGGAATTAGGTGGTTAGAGATAGAGAACCAAATACAGGGGCTCCCAAAGATTTAACTCTAACAAAAACATCGAAAAAAATTATTATAGCACTCCACTATAAAAATAACATATAATTAAAAGTAATAACATGTTTTCTCAATTTTTAGTTCCAATATTCTACTTTTGCACTTTTTTTAATTAAATCTATTAAATATTTTGAAACTAAATCATAAGTTCCACCTCAACAATTATATTTACTACAAATCATTATTTAATTGTATCTTAGCTTGAGTTTTTATAAATTAATAAATTTGATTACACATTTATGAAATGAAAAAATATTTTGGGCATCCAGTTTTTTAGCATCTTTTCTAGGGATGAGAAATAAGAAGTTTTAATATTTCAACTGTTATTAATTTATTTTTCACTTTTAATTTACCAATTTTACACATGACTTTTTTTGCAATGATTATAAAGTATAATTATTTATATATGATTATTTTACCATGAAAAAATTTAGGGGAATACTCTATTAT
Source organism: Viscum album (assembly GCA_963277665.1). Lineage (NCBI taxonomy): Eukaryota > Viridiplantae > Streptophyta > Magnoliopsida > Santalales > Viscaceae > Viscum > Viscum album. Next base: position 1,405,476,101 of record OY728123.1, read on the forward strand.
TATTCGAGCTGGAAAAGAGTTTATGTAAGTGGAAAAAGAATGACCCATTGATGGGGATGAATAGGAAGTGGTCAGAGGTATATATCAAAGTGATCTGAGGCTATAAAAGCTCATATATTATTGAAGACCATCAAACATGGTGAAATTTATTAACATTTTGGTACCACCTGTAGAATCCATCCATTTTGATATCAAGTTTTCAATCATCAAGATGATATCCAATTCTATCCAGTTTTATAGGCTTATTCATATGGATCCAAACCCATATCTAGGTATTTTTCTAGAACTATATGATATGTTTCAATTTCAAAATGTTGCTAGTGATGCAGTGAGGGTACAAAGGTTTACATTTTCTTTAGAAGATAAATTGAGAGAGGGGATTCTGGGCTTGTAACCTCATTCAATTACAACATGACATGAGTTGGATATAATCTTTTTGACTTTCTTCTTTCCCACATCAAAATTATTAGAAATTCACATCAACATTATAAAGTTAAATAATCATGTAAAATAATACACTTTTATATCATGGTAGGGATTAAAAAATTCTATTATAAAATTTCCACATCACAAAATTGAAATGTGTATTTTAATTCAAAAAATTTAAAGAGGAATTTCATTGGGAGAAATGTCTATCATTATGGCTAAAATTAGGGGTTCCCTTATGAATAAGTATATGGAAGTGAGATATAACCTAATAAAAACATGTATAACAACATATTATAATGGAATATCAAGAAAAATAATATAAGAGAAGTTCATATGATCAATAATAATGGATGAATGCAAGATCAAAAAACATCTCTTAACCAGGATATATATACCTCGATTCCCCGAACCCCCCAGAATTTAAATACATTGAAATGGTAAATTATTTTGAATACAACAATTAAAATTAATTTTAGGGTTAGTAGAAATAACAATAAAAATGTCAAGGGTTTTAATATATATCTCTAGGATATTAAGAACCAAAAGGACAATCAATTTAATGTTAAATTATTACATTGGAGGAGAATTTTTCCATGTTCATAACCACCAGTGGGTTCCCATTAAGGAATTGACAACTCAATTAAAATACCAAGGGGTACCCATAATGGAGATAATAAATGGTTCAATGGATCAAAATGCTATATTAAGAAACCTAAAATTTCATATTTACCAGATTACAAATCATATTATAGAGGGACCAAGATGATTTTCCTAGTTGACCATGATATTAAAGAATGAGGATAAGTGAAGGCCATAACTGTATGAAGGGGAAAAATATTAAAGGAAAACACACAAGTAAGTTGAAAATTGGATGAAGAATAGGATAAAAAATATTGAGAAAAAGAACAATAATGTAAAGGGAAATATAAATCTAATTGAAAAAAATAAAGAGAATATCCCTAACCACCATACATGAAAAAATTAATATATCTATAGTGGCTGAACAAAGGAAAATTCAATGCACAATGAAATAGGTTTTTTGAGAATTTTAAAAAGATAACTATTAATATAACTTTTAGAAAATATGTATCTAACATGCCTACATATAAATAATTCATTAAAGAGATGGTTTTAAAAAACAATGATCGATGATATTGGAACCATCCTACACACAAGGGAATGATTAGTTTTCGTATCTAGGGAATTTAAAAAAAGGAGATCTAGTTAACATTTCTATTTTAAAAAATATTAGGTATATTGAGTGTTGGAGATCATTATGTGATTTAGGTACCAGTGTGAACATCATGGAATACACCACGTTAAAAAACATTGGACTTAAGGTCATAAAGAATACAATATTTTTTCTTATGTTTTTGAATTCCGTAATAAATTTCCCCTAAGGGATGATTAAATACATTTCATTCAATACAGATAGGATTTACTTCCCAAATTAGTTTTTGGAACTATATATAGATGAGGAATGAAAAATAATATTTTAGTAAGAATATTTTTTGGCTAATGTATGTTCATTAATTAATATAAAAAATTTTGAAATGTGATTTTGAGTCGTAAATTAGACTTATAGTTTCAAAATTGATTAGCTGATAATGAATTATGATATATAGGATGATGATATAGAGGAAGGAAATAGACTGGAAGTGGGATTTTTATCTTCTATAAATAAAAGGATTTAACTAGATACATTATAGGACAAAGAAAGGGATGAAAATACTTCAATGAGGTAGAGAATATTAAGGTATATAATTAGATATATTTGGATGAAATCTATCCAAAACAAATTTAAAGGGGCCAAATAGTTTTGTTAGTTAATTATTTAACTTATGAATTTTTAATTATAATGAATAGGTAGTGGATTAGCATAATGGAGGTATAAAAGGTGACAACCATTGGACTAAAGAAAGTGAATTCAGAGATAATACCTATTTGTGACAATTTTATAAATCAAAAAGGGTAAATTCATTTCAATCCTCCAACACATGAGTTGAAAAGAGGTAGGTTAGAGGTAAATCACTATAAAAATAACTTCAACAAAGAGACTCGAATTTTTAGGATGATTATTTTTCTTTTTATATGGTGAAGACCACTTTCCATTTCCTTTTTTAGTTTATGTAAAATGGAAGGAAATTTTATTTGTTTTTTTCCTATTTTGATGTGCATTGTCAATGCATAGGGTAGATCATGGAACTATAGAAGAGATAACATGGCTACAAAAATAATTCATGTCATGATATGATCTTTGGTGATATTAAAACTTACAAAAAAACACATTAATATGGGAGTAATACATTTAATCTCTCATTGATAAAAAAATATATTTTGAAATATTTTGAAATAAAAATGAATTCCCACCATCATGTTGTGCTTTAAATTTGAACTTGTATAAAAAAATTATTAGTATAATCATTATGAATTGTTTTAAATTTATTTTTTACTTGATTAGATGATTATAATGATAAATGAATGATTATATAAATGAATATAGGAATACATTTTAAAAATTATTCTTTTAGGGAATATGTTGTTCAATGTAAATGAAACTTCTCATATATTTTAATTTTTTTGTGATTATTAAAATTTTAATGATTAGTTTTTTTATTTAATGAATTAACCTAAATGATATAATTTTATCTCATGTTTCCTTTCCCATGTTGACTATAAAACAATATTTATCATTATTTCTTGAGTAAATTTTACGAGAGATACTCATGTAATGTTTTATTCTACAATTATCTTGGAATCATATCAAAGATATTGAAGTAAGAAAGTCAATTTTGCAATGATTGGGGAAATTTTTTGTTCATATCCTTATATTGGGACAACATTTTACATTAATCCTACTTTTAACTATATAATACATAAATGACATCTATTAAAAAGATCAATATTACAAGCCGAAAATTCCCTCCCTACCCTTTCCCTAATTATTTTGAATGATATCAATTGATTCAATAGTAGGATGGGTTTGAACTAAGTTTAATGAGAGATTAATATTGAGGAGAGATTTTGGGTTCATTTAGAATATGTATTGGGAAGGTTAATATACTACATTCATTTTTCATTAATTCAAATCATAATTTAAAATAAAAAATAATTGTAACACCCCGATCCTAGTTACCCAGAGTCGGTGCATTATTACATGACATTGGAATGATCACAAGAAAGATAAAATCTCGAATGACCGATTGGTTTAATAGCCTTGGAAACACTAGATATATTCATAAAGTTTTACATTAAATTACAAAGTGAAAAACTACTAAAAAATATAGTCTCCACATTCCACACTCATATATCCACATACTATCCCTGTAGTTCATTCATAACTTATTTCTTCACATCCTGGGAAAAATAAAACATAGAAAAGGGGTGATCTCAAATGCCTAGTAAGGATAACAATATAGCGGAAACTTTCAAAAATAAGCATAAACATTTAAGGAAATGTATAACTAAAACAAAAGCCTTTTAAACTTGAACATCAACATAGTATGGGAAAAAGAAAAATGAACCAATGCCATTTACTTATTCACATGGATATTCTACTAACCAAATAATCACATGAAATATCAATAACCACTTTCATAATGATAGAATGCATAATACTGAACATTAATTTCTTTGTCAAGGCCTCGTCCCAAGAACTTGGGGCTAACTGTAACCGAAACCCAACCCAGAGTGCCTCTAATAACCGGACACCAACCCGGAGTTCCTCTAATAACCGGAGACCAAACCAGAGTTCCTCTAATAACCTGAGACCAAACCGGAGGGCTTACTTTTACCGGTCCCCAACCCAGAACATACTTGTCTAACACATTCATCTGAATGAAAGGTTGAAATATAACATACACATTCGGATTAAAAATAACTTATGAAATGTCAATAATTTAAAAAAACCATGAGTGACATAAGAATAGCTTATCCACAGTCAAAAATATCACAAAACCTTCAATAAAATATGGATGTTTTGTATCATAATAAATCAACTTCAAATAAGATTAAAAGCCATCAAAGGATATTGACATAGATGAAATCAAAATTATTTTAGAGAAATATCTCTTTTTTAAATCATTTTAAATGTAACATAATTATAAAATAATACATTCAATTTGAAAATATTCTTATAAGCTTGTATGGGAAGCTTTGACGATTTTATAACGGCGGTAAATAGCCGCACCCGCCGTATAAGTTAAAAAAAACATTCTTACCTTAAATTTGTCGAAAAGGTTAAAAGTGCCTTGTTTGGAAAATGACGGAAAGATTCCTTTTGAAACCCATAAGGGTATAAATGACTTAACCCATATTCTTGTAAATAGTAAAAATGTTTTGAAATACATTATTAAGAAACATGGATGTGGATGATAAAGAGATCCCAATAGATTATTACGTATAAACAACCTCGGATAATGTAGAGATTGTGAAATAACACTTACCAATTTGGTAAATTATGAAACATACAACCCACAAAAGAGGTATCATACAATGAATATGTAAATACACATAAATTAGAGTGTATTACACAAAGAATATAATTATGGCCAGTACATACACCACACAAAAGGTGATGGTGGAAATATGGCATGAATCTCACGGGAATAAGGAGTGAGATGAAAACCCCTTACCTTGTAATTTTCCTTGGTTGGGGTAAGTTAACCTCCTTTATAATGGTTAAATAATTGTTATTAAATTATACAAGAATCATATACATTAATATGATATCATATATGATCTTTTAATATTGATTTGATAATAATATCTTAGTATTATCGTTGTTTTGGGTGTTAACTTACTTGTTTTCTTTTATTTGTTTTGTTACATAAGACATGTTTGTAATGGGTAGGCAGTATATTATTCATATCCATAATGATATGAATTCCTTAAACACCATTTTTTAAATCATCAAATGATAATTATACTTGAATGGATACGATGGAGAATGAATCTCATCGCGTTCGTGGAGACGGTAGTCCGTACGTACGCACGAGCAACAATATCATTCTTTTGATATTAAAATAATATATAAATGGATGGTATATCATATATACAGAATCATTAACATGTTATATTTATTATTTACATGAGTTACACATCATTATTATACCCATCCAAATAATATTATATTGAATAACAATTACACCACGACGTGGAGACGGTAAGCCGTACGTACGCACGTATGGTGACATGTTATTCAAAGGGTGGATAGAATACTGAATATGGTTGTACCATATTTATAGTAACATCATAGTATATATATGATTCTTGAGTTATTATTTTAGAATGGTAACAACAAATGAAGAAGAAGTGGAAGAAGAAAGGAACTTGGAAAAGGGTGGTGAAATCATTACCTCTTCTTCGGTTTCTTCCTTTTGATTTGATCAAAAGGGCTCCATAAGATGGATTTCTGATCAAACTAAGGCCTCTAGGTTGTAGTGAGGAAAGTTTGGAGAGTATTTGGGGAGAGTTTGGACGAACCAAAATACTTTTAAGGTGTGAAGAAATGAGAAGGAGGAGTTCCCTTTTATAAGAGGGGTGAGGGGCACCTTTGGAAAATCTAGAAATATTAGTTTATATTAAATTCATAATCGGTTTATAATGGCTAAAAAGTTGATTATTCAAAGGTTAAGGTGGGTATAGGTCAAAAACAACTCAACCAATAGAATTTAGACAGGTGTGGGTACATATATTAACCTTATCATTAAGTATTAACTCTAAGTTAATTAGTTTCACTTTTACAATGTCTCTTTGTATTTTTATATTATATGGTTAATAAACTTACCATATACATCCAAGAGACCCCAAAGTGGTCCATTAATGATACAAATATCATGATATAAGTCTCTTGGTAGAAAATCAGATTTTTAGGAATTTAATATCAATTAATAATATAACATTTGTTTTAAAAACTCTTTTATGTCAATTTTGACACTATTCAACAGTTGATTTTTGTGAAACTCATAAAAGAATGATTACTTCTAAAAAAGTTAATTAAATAAATCTTTATATGTCATATTATCCTATAAAATCAGTGTAATTCATTAAAAGTTTCATATTATATTTATTTGGGTATTTATAATATCAATTATTTTGATTTTTCAATATTATAGTAATTACTGCATTATCATTGTGTCGTAAATAAATTAAATTATTTAATGTCTAAAAATTATAAATAAAATATCATTATGTAGGAAATATTTTTATCTTTCCAATGAATATTTATAATCTAAAATCCAACATATATAACCCTATGTAACAATTGTTTTTCTAAAAGATATATGCTTGTGTCATTTTTGTATTCATTTTAACTTAATTAAAATAAAGTGTCCCTATCACCTACAAGTGGCACCATGGGGTCCCAAAATCGACCCAAATATGCCTATGTCCGAACATGTATCAACCAATAAGGCTAGGACACGTTTTAGGGTAATTTAGTATTATTATAATATTATTTTTTAACCCTTATTTACCGGATTTACCCTTAACCATGGTAAATAAAATATTTACCGCAGTAATTATTCAAAAAGTCTAAAAATAAAAGTTACCTATTTACACAATTTTATCATCCTGATTAAAAATATGGAATCCGTTTTTCTAAATTAAAAACAGATAAGTGGCAGAAATTAATATAAAATTAATTCCCGCTGTCAAAACAAAAAGCGTGTTTTTAAGAGATAATAACTATCAAAAGATTGACACTTGTTTATGTTCGGTTTAATTGTAAAATTATGTCCAATGATCAAAATTATATTAAATGGTAAAAATATATTCTAAATATACTTTAAAACCACTCAAATTCATAATTTATCACTATTAATAATTTTGATTTAAAAAGTTGTTTTTAATTAAAATTTAGTAATTTTCACTATTCATCAAAATATGAAAGTTATCCGAAAAGTACCAAAATTTCACCTTAGGCTAAATTCGATACTCCGAATCCAAAAATGTAGTCCATTTTGAGAGATAAAATTTCTAAAATTTTAAAAGGTAGGTATTACTATTCATAACGGCTAGTTTGATTGGTTGTGGTGTGTAAGAACTCGAAGTTGCGTACAACACACGCTACTGTATTATTCAAAGGAAAGTGTACCGTGGAAGCTTGGGATGTTTCATTTTAAATTTTTTGATTTCCCCAATTTAGTCAAAAATTTTAAAATATTGTATTTAAAAAGGTTTCACTATTAAAAGTTGATAAAAGTGCAATACTGAAAATGAATTTGTTCTTGCATTATGTCTAAGAAACTCATAATATGGATTCTAAAATTATAAGGATTATATAAAGTTTAAAATTTAGTTAATACTATTCATAACCTCTTTTGAATGGCTTTTTTTTGGTAAGTAATGGTGTGATTGAACTCGGTGTTGCGTGTAGTGCAAGTTATTGAATTATTTTGAAGAAATAACACACTATGAAATCTTGGGGTGTTACATTCTCCCCTCCTTCAATAAATTGTTTCCTCACAATTTGAAATTGTTCTTCTAAAATAAAAGGCTGAAAATAGAAAATATCTTTGTGGGAAAACCAACATCAGAAATTAGGTTACTAAAATTTAGTCTTAATATGAGTAAAAGAGAAATGAAAGGGTCACCAACAAATTATGATCTCTATTAGGAGAACATTAGTGGAAATTAGAGACATATAATTGGAGGAAAAACGTAAATATTTATAGGTAGTGATTGAGTTCATCAATCACAAACAAGTATAAAATTGAGGTCCTTAAATTCATCAATCTATGATGATTTGAAATACCATCGGTTCAACAAGACATAGGGTATTGGGATAACACATTTTTGACGTTTCAAAATATCTTAGTTGAAATCCCACATAGAAAAATGAATTAATGAGGCCTCTATTTAAAATAAATAGTGGAAAGTATGAAGATTAACAAAAATAATACATACTAGGGTTCCATGTAGAAAAATATGGATATGGAAGAGAAATCTAACCATCAATTATCTGATGGAGAGTGGTAGAGAACATGGCTATGAAAAGGCCAACAATTCCAAAGCCATAAATTAATGATGATTTAAGGTACCATCTAGGACAACATTTTTGTTCTAAGTTCCTTTTATTAATGTTGAGGAATTTATTTATGAGATTGGCTAAGATCATAAGGATATATACTTACTTTATAATTATTGTTTAATCAATTAATAAATTTCTACCACAAACTCATCTTTCACTCTAAAAGATAATAGAACGTAAAAAAATTCTATTTATACTATTCATACAGGGTTTCAATATAAACAAATTTATAATTCATCTACCAGATCTTTTAAAAAAAACTACATTATTTAATCCAGGACATCTCATGGGCCAGTGGTAGGTGATACACCCTTGTCGCCCTTCGGTTGCGGGTTCAAGTCTCGCGGCCTTTCCGGTCGCGACAGGTTGCTTCCGAACCTCTAGGTTTTCCTTTTATGGCAATCAAAAATTAATCTCAAACTAGAATTTATCCAAAATACTTCTATCCAAACTCAGAGTCCAATATTTATAAGGATGGCAAACTTAATGTAGATCATTTTTACCCCATAATAGCATATGAATACCTTCATCCTGTATTCTTTTAAAACATTGAAACATCCTGAATTACCATAATACTTATTGATTACATTCATGATCCCTTATTCCATATAGAATGCTGGATATACTTCATCAATCCAAAAATGTTTTAAACCCCAATAATTATGGAATATACAAATCATTAATCAGCTTCAAGGTAGTCAGGAATATCCAATATAATTTATCCAAATCAATCATGTATTATTCTAAAATCACTACCTCAGTATCAGAACCATATTTTGGATTATCTTTCTCTCAACCATATATTTTCCAAAAATCTAACCTGCTATTGAGTCACTTTTCTTTGTTCCACATAATCTCAAGTCCTTAATGAAATAGTACTGCAGTACAATCCTTATATACTCCATAATTATTATAAAAAGTACATTGTTGATACAAAAATAAAATGACATAACCAACATAAGAACTCTAATCATTCCTCTTCATCTGTGGTAGTTTCATAACTTGATTATTATCCAAAAAAATCATTTGTGGCATAGTCTGATGACTGGGACATAGGTTCGCGTAGTGTCCAAACACCTTGCAAATGAAGCATTGTACATTTGAAACCATTTTCTTACCCTTGCAGTCACGTACTTTATGCCCTTTTCCTTCAAACTTATAACAAACTCCCTTTCCATTCAGACAAGTCCCATGGTGTTTCTTCCCACATTTATCACATATGGGAAAATTCTTATTTTCCCTCTACCCTTTATCCATCGTTCTCTCTTCCATCCTTTTCTTCTCTTCCTTCCCTTCTAAGCCATAGGACTCAGTAAAATCTTTACTTATCTTATCAACACATGAAATTATTTCTTCATATGATGATAATACATGGGAGACTATTTCTCTTATAAACTCTGGCTTAAGACCATGAAAGATATGATCCTTCTTTCTCTTTGGATCATGTGCATTGCTGGAGTTCTCATTCCTTCTACTGGGCGCCATTTCTAAACAATGGCATACACTAGATTAGTTTATGAATAACAATACCTAATCCCAAACTTGTAAGACACATAACGTAAATTAAATAGTTTATGGATATAGTCCATAATCATTAAAATTTCTCCTTTGAGGAAGTAAATCCACCGAAACCCTTCATAATGGTTTGTAAAGAAAATGAGAATTATCATAAGCATATCTCCCGGGAGTGTCGTAACCAAGAGTGCAGCAAGGCCTGTTGTCGTGCACCAGTTCCCATTAGAGTCTAGCTCAAAGCGGTGTTTTCAGGTTTTACCCCTAGGTACATATGTGCCAGAGCCGCCTCTACCTGCTCGTATCCAGACAGGGATTTATTTCTCAGAAAACTCACAAAATCTCTACAATACCAAAATTCTAGGAAGTTATCCTATACTAATCCTCAAAGTTCATCATTGGTCTACGTGCTCTAATCGGAGTTTATCTAAATATTGCTTCCAAGGTTTGTACTAAACTTCCTCTGATACCAACTGTAACTCCCCGACGCTAGTTACCCAGAGTCGGTGCATTATTACATTACATTGGCATGATCACAAGAAAGATCAAATCTCGAAATACCGATTGGATTAGTACCCTTGGAAACACTAGATATATTCATAAAGTTTTACATTACATAACAAAGTGAAAAACTACTACAAAAACATAGTCTCCATATTCCACACTCATATCCCCACATACTATCCCTGAAGGTCATTCATAACATACTTCTTCACATCTTTGGAAAAATAAAACATAGAAAAGGGGTGAGCTGAAATGCCCAGTAAGGATAACAATATAGCAGAAACTTTCAAAAATAAGCATAAACATTTAAGGCAATGTATAACTAAAACAAAAGCCTTTTAAACTTGAACTTCAACATAGTATGGCCAAAGAAAAATGAAATAATGCCATTTACGTATTCACATGGATATTCTACTAATCTAATAATAACATGAAATATCAATAACCACTTTCATAATGATGGAATGCATAATCTTGAACATTAATTTCTTTGTCAAGGCCTCTTCCCAAGACCTTGGGGATAACTGTAACCGGAACCCAACCCGGAGTGCCTCTAATAACCGGACACCAACCCCGAGTTCCTCTAATAACCGGAGACCAAACCGGAGTTCCTCCAATAACCAGAGACCAAACCAGAGGGCTTACTTTTACCGGTCCCCAACCCGGAACATACTTTTCTAACACATTCATCTGAATGAAAGGTTGAAATATAACATACACATTCGGATTAAAAATAACTTATGAAATGTCAATACTTTAAAAAAAACCATGAGTGACATAATCATAGCTTATCCACAGTCAAAAATATCACAAAACCTTCAATAAAATATGGATGTTTTGTATCATAATAAATCAACTTCAAATAAGCTTAAAAGCCAACAAAGGATGTTGACATAGATGAAATCAAAACTATTTTAGAGAAATATCCCTTTTTCTAAAATCATTTTAAAAGTAACATAATTATAAAATAATACATTCAATTTGAATATATTCTTATAATCTTGTAAGGGAAGCTTTGACGACTTTATAACGGCAGTAAATAGCCGCACCCGTCGTATAAGTTAAAAAAAACATTCTTACCTTAAATTTGTCGAAATGGTTAAAAGTACCTTGTTTGGAAAATGATAGAATGATTCCTTTCGAAACATATAAGTGTATAAATGACTTTAACCCATATTCTTGTAAATAGTAAAAATGTTTTGAAATACATTATTAAGAAACATGGATGTGGATGATAAAGAGATCCCAATAGATTATTACGTATAAACAACCTCGGATAAGGAAGAGACTGTGAAATAACCCTTACCAATTTGGTAAATTATGAAACATAAAACCCATAAAAGAGGTATCATATAATGAATATGTAAATACACATAAATTAGAGTGTATTACACAAAGAATATAATTATGTCCAGTACATACACCACACAAAAGGTGATGGTGGCAATATGGAATGAATCTCACGGGAATAAGGAGTGAGATGAAAACCCCTTCCCTTGTACTTTTCCTTGGTTGGGGTAGGTTAACCTCCTGTATAATGGTTAAATAATTGTTATTAAATTATAAAAGAATCATATACATTAATATGATATCATATATGATCTTTTAATATTGATTTGATAATAATATCTTAGTATTATCGTTGTTTCAGATGTTAACTTACTTGTTTTATTTTATATGTTTAGTTACGTAAGACATGTTTGTAATGGATACGTTGTATATTATTCATATCCAGAATGATATCAAATCCTTAAACATCATTTTTTAAATCATCAAATGATAATTATACTTGAATGGATACGATGGAGAATGAATTTCATCGCGTTCGTGGAGACGGTAGTCCGTACGTACGCACGAGCGACAATATCATTCTTTTGATATTAAAATAATATATAAATAGATGGTATATCATATATATAGAATCATTAACATGTTATATTTATTATTTACATGAGTTACACATCATTATTATACCCATCCAAATAATATTATATTGAATAACAATTACACCACGACGTGGAGACGGTAAGCCGTACGTACGCACGTATGGTGACATGTTATTCAAAAGGTGGATAGAATACTGAATATGGTTGTACCATATTTATAATAAAATCACAGTATATATATGATAATGGAGTTATTATTTTAGAATGGTAACAACAAAGGAAGAAAAAGTGGAAGAAGAAAGGTACTTGGAAAAGGGTGGTGAAATCATTACCTCTTCTTCGGTTTCTTCCTTTTGATTTGATCAAAAGGGCTATTTAGGATGGCTTTCTGATCAAACTAAGGCCTCTAGGTTGTAGTGAGGGAAGTTGGGAGAGTATTTGGGCAGAGTTTGGCCGAACCAAAAGACATTGAAGGTGTGAAGAAATGAGAAGGAGGAGTGCCCTTTTATAAGAGGGGTGAGGGGAACATTTGGAAAATCTAGAAATATTAGTTTAGATTAAATTTATATTCGGTTTCTAATGGCTCCAAAGTTGATTATTCAAAGGTTAAGGTGGGGATGGGTCGAAAACAACACAACCAATAGAATTTATACAGGTTTGGGTACTTATATTAACCTTATCTTTAAGTATTAACTCTAAGTTAATTAGTTTCACTTTTACAATGTCTCTTTGTATTTTTATATTATATGGTTAATAAACATACCATATACATCCAAGAGACCCCCAAGTGGTCAATTAATGATACAACTATCATGATATAAGCCTCTTGGCCGATCCTTAGATTTCTAGGAATTTAATATCAATTAATAATATAATATTTGTTTTAAAAACACTTTTATGTCAATTTTGACACTATTCAATAGTTGATTTTTATGAAACTCATAACAGAATGATTACTTCGAAAAAAGTTAATTAAATAAATCCTAATATGCCATATTATCCTATAAAATTAGTGTAATTCATTAAAAGTTTCATATTATATTTATTTGGATATTTATAATATCAATTTTTTGATTTTTCACTATTATAGTAATTACTGTATCATCATTGTGTCAAAAATAAATTAAAATATTTAATGTCTAAAAATTATAAATAAAATATAATTATGTAGGAAATATTTTTATCTTTCTAATTAATATTTATAATCTAAAATCCAACATATATAACCCTATGTAACATTTGTTGTGCTAAAAGATATATGTTTGTGTCATTTTTGTATTCATTTTAACTTAATTAAAATAAAGTGTCCCTATCACCTACAAGTGGCACCATGGGGTCCCAAAATAGACCAAAATATGCCTATGTCCGAACATGTATCAAACAATAAGTCTAGGACACGTTTTAGGGTAATTTAGTATTATTATAATATTATTTTTTAACCCTTATTTACCGGATTTACCCTTAACCATGGTAAATAAAATATTTACCGCAGTAATTATTCAAAATGTCTAAAAATAAAAGTTACCTATTTACACAATTTTAAAATCCTGATTCTAAATATGGAATCCATTTTTCTAAATTAAAAACACATAAGTGGCAGAAATTAATATAAAATTAATTCCCGCTGTCAAAACAAAAAGCGTGTTTTTAAGAGATAATAACTATCAAAAGATTGACACTTGTTTATGTTCGGTTTAATTGTAAAATTATGTCCAATGACCAAAATTATATTAAATGGTAAAAAAATATTCTAAATATACTTTAAAAACACTCAAATTCATAATTTATCACTATTATTAATTTTGATTAAAAAAGTTGTTTTTAATTAAAATTTAGTAATTTTCACTATTTATCAAAATATGAAAGTTATCCGAAAAGTACCAAAATTTCACCTTAGGCTAAATTTGATACTCCGAGTCCAAAAATGAAGTCCATTTTGAGAGATAAAATTTCTAAAATTTTAAAAGGTATGGATTAATATTCATAATGGCTAGTTTGATTGGTTGTGGTGTGTTAGAACTCGAAGTTGCGTACAACACACGCTACTGTATTATTCAAAGGAAAGCGTACCGTGGAAGCTTGGGATGTTTCATTTTAAATTTTTTGATGTCCCCCATTTAGTTAATAAGTTTAAAATATTGTATTTAAAAAGATTTCACTATTAAAAGTTGATTAAAGTGCAATACTGAAAATGAATCTGTTCTTGCATTATGTCTAGGAATCTCATAATATGGATTCTAAAATTATAAGGATTATATAAAGTGTAAAATTTAGTTATTATTATTCATAACCTCTTTTGAATGGATTTTTTTTGGTAAGTCATGGTGTGATTGAACTCGGTGTTGTGTCTAGTGCAAGTTATTGAATTATTTTGAAGAAATAACACACTATGAAATCTTGGGGTGTTACAATAAAATTATATAAAAATGGTTTGTACCTTTGGAGGGTAAACAATAACCATTTATTGACCAATGATCTTGTTTATTTCGATCTGGGTGGTGTAAGAGAGACTTTTAATAATAAATAATTTTGAAAAAAAATTAAATAAAAAATTAAATATAGAAAATTTTTGGTGTTTATCTATCCTTGTGTTTACTTTATCTTCATGAGTCTACATTCCTTTTCTGTGTGGGAGATACCATTTTGTAGGTGATTATTCTTTTATATTTTAATTTTTTATCAAGAAATTTATTTTAGAATTAAAGAAACCATTTGAGATTTTTTTATTTTGACATTATTACCCACCTAAAAACAGTATTATAATCATTAGAAACAAATTTAAAAGTCCTAATGATTATTTGTTATATTTTTATGTTTTTGGGATGAAACATACCACGAAAACCTATGTTAAGGTATACTTTCTTGAGGTTTAAGAAAAAATCAATTCATATATACCATGAGGTATGTGGAGAAATAAATTAATGTGAGTTAGATCATGATGGGAATACATATTAATGATAATTTAATAAATATCAATGAAAGGTAGGAGAGTAATTTTAATTTAAATATAGAAATATTAAAATACATGATTACATTTTTTTCCTTAGAAAATGAGTTATTTTATAGTTTATCCTGAGTGGAACATGAAATTTTATCTTCCATTGATAATCATTTGTTTTTATTAATTCACACTTAAAATATTATTAGAATGATGATCCATTTGGATGATGTTGAGATTATATTCATAAAGATAGGCTAGATTCAGTGTGTGGGGGGGGGAATTGATGATTAAATTTCAAGTATACATTTTTTTATTATTATAATGCTAAATTTTTCTAATAAAGTAATTATCTATTCCCAAATTCTAACTTTTTAAATTATTCATAGCAGATAATCCTTAAAATATGGAATTTTAGATTCGCATAACATATGAAATTGAAAAATCAAGCTACATGTCGTGACACATATGGTTATACCATGTATTGGTCGATCAAGATATCTTCTAAAATTCTAGAAAACCCATCACTTCATGAGAGGAGCTATAAGAAAATAAGAATTTTATTGAGGGAAAATACAGTGAAGAGGAAATGGGTTTACATTGTGACGCATCAGGTTATTCTATGAACCCAAGTCGACAACAAATTAAAAATTCAAAATTTTTTCAGATCTATGACAGATATTACATTTACTTAACTAGGGATCCATGTATGCTACCAGAATCATTTTAAGGATTTATTTTAATTTAATGATGAAAATTTGTGGATTTATTTTCCTATAAATACAAGGCTTGTCCACTATTATATGGGGATTATTTTCTAGTTCATGAAACTACTACTAGAGATTGAATGTTTTTATAAAGAGTTGTTACCATGCTGCTGTTGGTTTTAGTTTTCTAGAAATTTTTTCCCACACTCATGAGTAGCATGAGGAGAGATTTTCTCTTAGTTATGTGTGATATAAGGTTAGGGGGATTATAATTATTGGAGTATATTTCTCATTTTTTTCATCCTTAGGTTTTATATTCACGATTCAATTCTACAAAATCCCCTTTCTTATATCGTGATCTTTGAATTTTGAATTGGTAAGTGTCCATTAATGCAAAACTAGTCACTTTAATCCGTCCATGATAATTGTACGGATTAGAATGAATATTATTAAACATGGAACTGAACCACATAATTTATTAGTATCATCAAATATTTGATGATATAAAAAAGGTAATTAGTGGTTTGGAGAGTTTAAACCAAACCATGGGCACACATAGATTCACCTCTGGCAACAACATGTATATAATAATTATCACCGCACCCTAATAGCACATGAACACAAAATTAAAATGTTTGTTAAATTTTCTTAATTGTGATTTATAGTATTATACTTTGATAATTGATTTACTTAAATCAAATTAATCTACTAACATTGTATCATGGGTTTGACATAGAAATTACAATTTTATATAAATATTTAGTTAGTATTATATTAGTTTTATACCTTCATTTAGTTAAATTTTGTTAGACCTATCAGAATTAAGAACACCTTGTGGGCTATTTGTACCCAACATAATAACTCATTTATCATTCCTTTGATAAGGATGTCTTCTTTCCTTCATAATGTGAATATACTCTAGTTTCATACGTGATTAATTTATATTCACATAGATGGACATATTATCCCATTAACATGAGAGACACAGAAAATACTTATATACATTATTTTTATATATAATTTTTTTGATTACTTAGATAAAGTTATGTATAAATATTCCCCGGGATCATTATGAAATATGTTTTTAGTCATTCATTTAATACGATTGAAATAATAGAAGTAATATAAAATTTGTGGGGTTAAAAATCATTGATCCATCAGTTGGTCCAATGAAGCATTTTAACATTGGGTATTTAGAATTTCCGTGCATTTTTTTGATTTCATGGTTCAATGATGTAATTGTACCATTATAAAATAAAGAATTAGGCAATCTATTACAATTATAAAAAATTTAGTATCGTTTTTATTATTTATTTAAATTGTTATTCCATCCATGGATATATTATACCCATGTTATTATTTATTTCGAATCGATTTAATATTTATTCATACCATATTATATATTTCAGTTTTATTCTATCTTAGTTTATAATATATGATACCCCTTACTGATCCTTTATATCGTTACCCCATTAGTACTAAAAACTAGGATGATTATGATGTGTCCCAAAATTATAAATAATAATTAATAATGTTTTTATATTTGTTGTTATAATTGAAATTATTTTTCCATTCTAATGTAATGTTATTAGATGTATCTACTGTCCTAAGATAACTAAATTATTAGATCCTCTATATTTTGAACTTATATATTCCACACTATTATATAAATGAACTCTCACTCTATTTTTTAGAGATATTTTTTATTGGAAATCATTCAAGAACACATTTTTCCAAATAAAACTAATAGATATGAATATTAATATACCATCTAGTTGGCGAAGCCTACTAATTTCACTTTTTCAACTACATCAGTGGTAGAATCCCAATAAAATTTATTATAATGATAATTAATTTATTTACCCTATTCAAATAAGAATTTTCTAAGGAAGAGGTGAATAAGATTACAGATTGATATGGTACCATTCGATATGAAGGGAAAAAATACATATTAGGAAATGATATTTCATCTTAGATGAAATAACTGGTTATGATATCTATGAAAAAATTAACCATTTTAATGTTTTTTAATTCATCAATTTATTAAAAATATGACATTTTAGGTCAATTTATGATGAAGATCTCTTGAAAATAAACAAAGAAAATTTAACAAATTTTTTAATGATCCTGATAAATTGAAGGGGAGAAGATCCATTAAAAAACTTCTTAGAAGATCAATTTAATTGCATAGATTTGAAAGATTCAGTTAATATTTGATGTATCAAAGAAGGTTCATTGAATTTTAGTTCATATATTGAAATTATGGATTTCATCTACATATATGCTGAATATGTTATTTATAGTGTATTCAACATATTTTTGGTACCTTAAATGGTATTAATCTATTTTATTTTTTTTCAATATTTTGATATGTTATGTTCTTTAATATTTTTATTTGGACAAGACATTGTTTAGTTGGTTCTTAAGGCCTGGTTCCTGTGTATTCTGTGTTTTTTTTGGGTTATTATTTGATATCCTACTTGACCATATAAAGATTAAATATTAGAAAAATCAATAAAGGATGATAATAGTGATATTTTGAATAGAATTTGAGCCACCTGCATGCATTGTCACTTACCATTGATGGATATTAATGTTTATAATTATAATTTTTTCACTCTATTTACTAAAATTTGTAAAATATATTATAGTTCAAAATACTTATGGTGAACCACATGGAACACCAAATATCAAAAATACTATATTTTTTTTTATTTTTCATATCATTAATTATAAAATTTAAATTCAATGGAAAGGAAAACCCAACATGAACAATGATATTAATTTTATTAAAAGGATGGTGTTGATAAATAATATTATTTGATTTACTTATATATATAAAACGACTAATATGGTATGAAATTTTAAGGTAATGAACATATAATAAATTGATTTCCATGGAATATATCATAAACATTTCATTTCATTGATAAAAAAAATATAAAAAGTAAAATTCATTAGGTTGTATGCTCAATTTCAAATATATGTATCATGGTATGATTAAAAATTATATTTTTATTTTAAACACTTCTAATGAAAAAGTGAAAAACTAAATGTTCCACTACATGAGAATAAAACACTCATTGAAATGAAATTTAAGAATTCTAGGATCAATTTCCCAAAACTAGTTCCTGGATATGTGGTTACCTAAGTGCATGGTGAAACCCTAATCGGATCTTCAAATTCAGAGGCTAGCTTGTCCTAGGATAGTATGTAATCCTCAAAGATGATCTTCCCATTTTTGATGCCCCCAACTAGAATCATGTCATACTTGACAATCCAGGTGTATTGATCCTCATTGAGAGTCATCCTCAATAACATACCCATAATTTTAGTAGCTTCCTCATCAGTAGCATTGAGAAACAGAATCTGCCCGACCACTACTTCTTACAAACTCAAAAGCAAGTCCAATGGTTGTTCAGATAGACCACCAGATTTCTTCTAGAACACGACCTGGCTGTCCATCATCTTGGAGTTTTCTTTTTTGTTGATCGAGTCTCCGAATAATTTGGTAAAGAAGAGTTATCCTTCCTACCCATCATCTTCATATAACTCTTGTTACTCCGTGGGCTTGAAGATTCAACTGTGTAAAAACATGGATTATTTTAATTGGTCTTCTTCACATAGATCCTGCCTTTATAGACCCAGTCTTCTTGGCCAATGCTCAAACCTCCCACTATAAGTCCTTGAAAACAATTTATCAATTGAATTGGAGTCTTATTTCTTTGTATAGAACCCCCTAAATATTAAACTAAGATTTGATCAGCCACATCCAGAGAAGTCCCCTGTCATCCCTTGAGCAAGACACTAGTGCCTGAACTAACAACTTCAACATAAGAACCAGCATGGAACCCCTCAACGATCACCACCTGAACCACAATAGAATTATTCACATTCTTTGAATTTCTCTTTGAGTATCATCATTCTAGAAAAATCACACACACACTATATCTCCATCTTTACAGTAATGTGTATTTCGAGTTGAAGGACTAGCCATGCCTTATCTCAACATATTAAAGACAATATAGACCATTGGGTTATCTTGAGACACCACTAATTGTTTATCCATAGTTGTGTCCGACCTAAACAAAATAACATACTTACCATTATTTTGAACCAAACCATCAAAAAACATAGTTGAAAAATTTTAATACACCAATACACTAGTAGGATTCTTCCCC
The DNA here is from genome assembly GCA_963277665.1 of Viscum album. Lineage (NCBI taxonomy): Eukaryota > Viridiplantae > Streptophyta > Magnoliopsida > Santalales > Viscaceae > Viscum > Viscum album. Next base: position 1,405,496,290 of record OY728123.1, read on the forward strand.
TACACATACCCCTCTTTCCCTAAGAAGTAGGAATCTGTAATGACCCAATGTTTTATCAATGGAAATCTATTCTTATAATAATGACTTATAATATAATCACGTTAGTAAGAAATAACATGTCATTATACTAAATACTATGTGATCACTAAACATAATTTTGGAACTTTTATGTTTTGAATTTCAAAAGGCGTTTATCTACACTTCTGTTCAGTAATTTATTTAGAGTCTGATGGAAACAACATGTTATTTGGTGAGTAGTAACACAAACTTATGAATATTAATAAGATGCTGATGAATAGTAAATTTTATTATTATTTTATTAACATTAGGCTTTAAGATAATGACATCTTGGCTTATTTTACAATGTAATATAAAAGCAGTTCTAGTTTTAAAATTGTCAATTTTTGAATTAAGTATGATTTTATTTAAAAATTATATTAATAACATTTAGAATATTAGTTTAAAAAAATATTGTTCATTTCTAAATTATACACGTCAAAAAATTGTTAGGGTAAAATTTTTGGAATCTTCTGAAACCATTGAATTTTTGGTGAATAGTAAATAAACAATTTTGAGTTTCGGTGTGTTTAATGACATCATAAATTATGTAATAATGATGTAATAATTCTGGTAGACTTGTGGAAACTAAAATAATATGTGAGGTGTATCAAGTGGATAATACTATTGGAAAATACCATGGGCATGCCCGTGGTTTTTCAAATACCACTACTGAGGTGTCCCTTGAAAATTATTAAAATATTCCCTCGATCTTGCAATAAATACCAACCCATTAATTCATTCCATTGACTCAAAATTCATCTCAATGAATCTATGGCCTTCCTACCTCCCTATTAGTCCTCCCATGGTTTCCTGAAACCCTCAAGCTTCCAACCTTCATGACTTTGGAGTTACTCTACATGTAAGAGAATTCTCATCTTCTTTCTTTTTCCATCCAAGTTCTCTTTTATGTGGTATAACATTAATGTTTCAAAATCATGTACTTATTTCCATTTTATCCTTTAAATATATTTTATTATGATTCATTTATGTATGTGTTAACATTTTTACCCACTCTTCTCTATGTTTTCTAAACCCATGATGCATTGCTGTTAGGCTCCCCAATTTTCTTAAGTAATTTCTCAACTTTCCTACAGGTTCCATTCCATTATTTTTTCCCCTAAAATTCCAGTTGTCCAAGAGGCATGAAATCACCATAAATCTTGAATATTCAGTATTTTTCATGTTCCTAGAAAATTAATCATCATTATTCTTCTCCTCTCCGACTTATTCAAGAAAAAAACATTTTTTGTGATGTGTCGAATTATTGACATCGTAGACAATGTGATTTCAATTTGCTTTAATTCTTTCAGATTTGGTCACAAAACCATTTTTATGGTTGAAGAAAATTATAACATATTTATTATATCAAATTTAATGTTCTTGAACTAACTTATGTACATATTACTAAATGATTAAACAGAACATGTTCTTTGTGGTCAAAAAATCTTTCGAATTAACCCAAACAATCATCAATTAATTCACATAATAGGATTCGTCCACACGGTATACAGTATAATTCATTATAAGATCAGTAAAAATTCGGTAATATCAATAATAAAATGAAATATTAGTTCTTTATTTTTACCCATGTTCTACACGAACTTCTAGTTAGGAATACATTTGAACGACTCAAGAAAAACCATAAAAACGAACATTCCCGAACAATGTTTTTAAACACTATAACTCATAAAAGGCCCATAAAATAACTTAATGAAACAAAAATAAACCCTATTAATGTAAAAAAATTTCTTTAATAGATAATTAATGAACTTGATGTGGTTATAGATGAAATTAAAGCAAAAAAGCATTCAGATACAAGGAAAGGGGAAATTCTCGAACCCACCTTTCCTTCTTCAGGTTCTCGCTCTTTCACTTCATTTTTGGTTTGGTTACGCCATATAGATCATTTTTTCATCACTATATTTCCTATTATGAGATATACATTTTCTTTACTTGATTTTTTGAAAAACCCAATGTTTTTGAAAAGTACTCTTCTTTCAATAACACACCTTTTACTTCTCACTCATAGTTGATGGTTCTTGTATCAAGTATGTTATTTCCAAATTCTTTTAGAAAAAAATAGTTTATGAATGTATAATGTGAAACCAATTTAATTCCATGGGTTATCTTATGATCATGTTTCAATTATTTTTAACGTGGCATGAATGTTAATGTTAATAGTATGATATGACGGGTGCGCCCAGAATTATATAGCGCAATATGAATGTTTCAATGTGACGGGTGAACCTGGAATTATACAGATTTCCAATGCATTGGGTAAATTGATGAATCTCATGAGTAATAGTGAAATGATTTGTGAATACGATGATAGAATTGTTCACAAGTATGTGTGGTAGTTAACAACTAAGACATGTTGTTTCATTTTTTATGCATTTCCACATTTCATGTCTTTTATTAATGATTCCTATTATGTTCATGAGCCTATACCAACGTTATAAATATGCTCACCCCATGATATAATGTTATTATATATCCTTTTACTAAGATTTTATATCATTCCTTTTTTATGTATAACTTCAGGTGACTACATGTACTATGGAGAGGTCAAGTTCCAATTAGAATCTAGAGAATAAGTAATTATATAAATGTTTATGTAAGATGTTTTAAATGTTATGTTTGGTCCTAGTTTTACCATGACACTAAAACATTGAATCCTCGATGTGTAATAATATTATTTTTTATATCTTTAAAATGATGTAATAGTAATGTATGAAAAGGTAGTGTCTCTATAGTTGGTATTAGAGGAAATGTTTAGTTAATTTGGGAATTAGGATTTGTGAACCCAAGAGAAAACCTCTAGTGTGAGACTAAGTACAAACATACACACAAGAAGATTTACTTAGGGATCCCAAAAGACATCATTTTAGTGTAATAATTTCAAATTAATAAGTTATTTCTTTATTACTTGTTGATGTATTGTTTGTTATAACCTTTTCTATATTAGATAATGGTGGGAACTAGGAGAAACCAGACCAACAACTCATGCGAGGGCCAATCCAACGATTGCCAGAACGACATCCCCAATGATTTGGGTAGTGGAGTTCAAAAATTCATGGTGGTTCTTACCCAACTATCGTAGGTTATGAAAAATATCCAAAATTATGGAGAACATCCTCCATCACCAAAGAGGGACCAACTAGTTATAGAATGTTTAGTGAAGCAATGACCACCGAAATATAGTGGATATTCTCATCAGGTAGTTGTGAAAAAATGGGTTAACTCCATAGAGAAGATCATTTCATTGCTTCACTATTCTGATATGGAGAAGGTGAAACAAGATATTTATATTCTAGATGGATAGGTTGATAAATGATGGGCATTGATTATGAACACCAATCCAAGAGATCAAAATGAAGAGCTTAAATGGGAAGACTTTAAGAAAATATTTATTAATATGTATTTCCAATGAATGCTTTGTACGAAGATATAGAGAGAATTCATAGAGCTCAAGAAAAAAGAACGAGAATCTGTCTCTTCCTATGACTCAAATTTCATGAGTTATTCAAGGTACACTTTGGGTTTTGTTATCAACAATGATAGAAATATAGATAGATTCTTTAGTCTATTAAAGCTACATCTTCAAAAGGGTATTGAAACTCAAGAATTTGGGAGTTACGAAGAAGTTGTTTGATTTAATCTCAATTTGGAGGTGTAGTTTGGAGAATGGTCCCTTGGATTTGTTTATAAGAAATGAAATATGGAGTTTCAAGATGTAAAATAAAATGATAAATGTGGAAAGAAATCTCAATGGACCAAATTCCAAAAAATGTGGAAATTTACATCATGGGAAGTGCCTCAAAGTGACGAGGAAGTGCTTCAAGTGTGCGAAATAAGGACACTATTCTCATGAGTTTTGAAAAGACATGAAAAAGAAAAAGAATGTAGTGAAAAAAAGTGGATGACCACACATGATCCAATGCTACAACTGTTGGTAGCAAGGGAACCATGCAATCCGGTGAACTAAACCTTGAGTTTTCGAGTGTAATCAGCGATAGCAGCCACAAAATCTATAGGAATAAGGGAAGGCTTATTCCATCACCACTGTGGAAGTGGAGAAAGATATTATAGTCGTACAAGGTACACTTTCTATTCACTCAAGAATGGAAAAAGTCCTATTTGATTGTGGTTTAACACATTCCTTTATATCATGCATGTTTTCTAGAACTATAGAATCGAAGATACAAAACCATGAAGAATACATATATGTAAAAACACCAAGTGCTGAAATAATTGCAACCAAAGTGTTTGACTCTTCTCTTATTGGCGTATGTGCGAATATTCTTCTAGTGAATCTCGTAATACATCCCTTGGTAGAATTTGACTCTATAGTGGGGCTGGATTGGCTCTCGTTATATAGAGGGAATATTAACTTTCAGGAAAAGGAAATATCATTAAATTTTTGGAACCATCCCATTCTATTCTACATATGTAAGGAAGATCATGAATCTCCTTTGAAAATTCCATGAATAGTGTGGGTGCTGATTCCCTATGAAGAAGCATACCTCACCTGTAAGAACCTGGTTCTTATTTTTGAGGTATGGGTTTCTTCTTTTCTCCATTACTTGAGTGTTTTTATGAAAATATGGAAAATGGAGAAAAATCATTTTTTTGAAAGTACACGCCATGTACTTTGACCACATGTCATTTACTTTTGGCCGTGTAGGATGAGTACATAGGGCGTGTGGCCATGTCAGCGATGAAGGGTGTTGGAACCAAATACATGCCGTGTAGTGGTCCCTTACATGCCATGTAGTCATTCGGTAGGCGAATAGTAAGGTGGTGGCCAGCTGTGTGGTAGCACACATCATGTACACATGAATACACGCTGTGTAGTCATGTCGGTAGGTGAACAGTGTCGCGCTGGCGGGAAGCCGCCAGAGGAACAGTTTAAAATTTCGGAATTACACGTTGTGTACTTGAAAATACATGTCGTGTACTTTGTTTTTTCGGCTTAAAACAGGCAGTAGCCTCCTCATTCGGCAGAGGAGGCATTTGAGCCGTTTTGGAGCCAAAGGAGGAGGCCGAACCTTTGATGATCTGCCGAGTGTTCATCTGGAATCGGTTTCCACCTCGGACGATCTCTTTGGAACCGCACGGGTAAGGGCATCCATCTCCTTGGCTAATTCTTACCAATTATTCTCCTAACATGAGTTATTTGAGGTTAAACGAGTTTTGTTATTTGTCAGATCTACACCATTATTGGGCGTTTCTGGAGTCAGCGTTCGGGTATAACGTTTGTTGGCGTATAAAGTAGATGGCTTGGTGTTAATTTTTCCAACATTCATGTGTTTTGTGCGTTTGTGTGCCACGAACCCATTTTGGGGGTGTCGTGTGGCTGAGGCCGTTGCTATATTAAACACCTAGAATTGAATAGGTAGTTAATTATGATATTAAAATTTTGTTTGGGATAGTTTCATGGATCCAGATCCACCCCGGGGTGTGTTTAATTGTTTATCTATTTGGCCAGGATACCCGAGGGTATGCCTTTAATGTAGTAATTGAAGAATTTTCTTGATAGGAATTGATTGTTACTGCTTGTTTACATGTTGGGCATGGCCCAGTTACCTGTTTGGACTAAGGGCGTTGTTGTGATTTGCCTGTGGTCACTGCACTATTTATCAGGAGGGGAGTTGTTTTCTTAGCCTGAGGGAAACTTCTTCCGTCCCTGTGGGCGATAGACTTTGTGCCAGAGGGCGACACTACCTATGCCTGAGGGCAAACTCTGTTATGCATGAGGAAGGATTCTTGCATTGGATTCTCTTTACTTGAGGGTAGGAGATTACGTGTCTGAGGACATTATCTTTTATTTAGAATATTCAATTTGGTGGTATTTTAAATTAGATGGATTAAATGGATAATAAAATGGAAATATAACTTGTAATTAGTTACTTTTGAGTACTGCTTACCTTTTTGCATTTTACTACTGCACACTGTTGTTGCATGCTTACATGCAGTTGGGCACATGCCTTTGGTGGGTGCCTATAGAGATATATTTCTCACACTCTATTTGGGCCATGCTTTTTTGACAAAACGGATTACGTTTCTGCAGGTGTCAATAGGGGAAAGAGTCCCTATACAGGTACTTGACTGTTTCTGAGGAGTATGAGGGCATTGGACCAATCCTAGTCTCGCGATGCCGCTGCCAGGTTTTTTGATTTGTTTTGATGTACTCTATATTTTGTTGTACTGTATTTATGTATAACATGTTCTGGCTGTTTTCTTAGAACTTGAGACATGTTGCATCATTAGTCATATATAGTTAGTTATATCTACTACAGTTGTTTATTTTAGTTGTGCATGGTTTTCTGCTCCCACTGTTTTTTGTATGTTTTTATTTCATATTCCACTACGCTACACTTTAACAAATGAGGGCATAGTTTCCCCACTATCAGACCTGGGACCTCACCGCTAGTCGGAAGCCTCTGGTGTTTGGGGAAATGCGCTTGAGGTCACGTGGTGAACTGGTTTCGGGGCACCCGTTGAATGGTACCCAATCCCGGGACGTTACAAAGTGGTATCAGAGGTAGGTTTCTTTTCTTTGACTTACTTTTTGGAGCCGTAGTCAGGGATAGGACGAATGGTAGTTGGTAATAAGCTGTGCCCGGGCGTAGCTAACCTGTGTACAGTGAAAATCCAATTTACATCTTTTTGCAATATTACTGATTTTTCAAATTTACAGTTGATTTGATTTCACCGTTGGGTGACTCACTTGTAATTGTGCGGTTATATTTTATCTGTGGGTTCTATTTAGTTGCAACCCGATGAGATGAGGGTATTCCATCTCATACATCATATAGGCACATGCTCGAAATCACATGTCTTGTATAGTTTCCATACCATGTAGGTGCATTAGAAATTGCATGTTGTTGTGATAGTTGTTGTGCATGAGAAGCATGTTGTTGTGATAGCTTCTCTGATAAAATAACTGCTATGTGATAGGGTATTTTATGTGAGCATGTTTATATAATGGACACCAAAATTTGGTTTTTGGGGAGTATGGACCCTCATTGGCTAGAATTTGGTGGTTCATTGGGTGTTTACCTTATTTTATAACACAGATAAGATGTCAAACATTGATTCGTGGGGAGTATGGGCCCTCACGGGTCAGAATTTGACACTTAGGTGTTGTTTTCAGTGCTTCTTGGGTTCCGGGAAAGTTTGTGAGGCACACTGTCCGGAATCCCCATATACACACCGTGTATGGCCTTCCATTCGGGAAGAAAAAAAATAAACCTTTTGAGTACACGTCGTGTACCCTAAGAACAAGCCGTGTAGTCTCTTCCCGTGTCACAAACCATGTTGACGGCGACATGGGGAAGGGAAGATCTTGGGGTGAACACGCCGTGTAGTATTGACCCAGAGTCCGCCCGTGTGACAGACAACACGGACGGAGGAGACCTTGAGACAAACACGTCGTGTCCACTATGGAACATGTCGTGTAGTCTTACCAGTGGACCAGGCCATGTAACTAACAACACGGGTCAGTGTAATCCTTTCGAATACAATCCGTGTGCCTATAAAACATTATGTGTAGTGTGAGCCGTGTATCCGGCCGTGTAACTAACAACACGGCTCGACGAAGCTCGTCTAGTACACGTCATGTACATGTGGGACACGCCGTGTAGTCTTGTCTGAGGACAGACCGTGTGGACTTAGCCATGTGGCTGGGAGACGAGGTGATGTACATGCCATGTGCGGGTGTCAAACGCCGTGTAGTGTCAAGCCGAGTAGTTGGCCATGTCACAAACGACACAGGCGGTTGGAAAATTACACCATACAAGCCGTGTAGATATTATACACACCATGTAGTTTTGTTCAATGGAAACCGTGTGGCTTAGCTGTGCAGAAGGACCCGGGCAGGGGAAGGGATGTCAAGTACACACCGTGTAGTCAGTATACATGCCGTGTAGTCATGTTTTGAAAATTTTGAATGCATGCTTCCTCCTGTTCCCTTTTGCGTTTCTTCATTTTTGGTTTTTAATAATCTTGATCTAAGGCATGTTTTTGACCTTCTAGTGTCATGCCACCTAGACGACCATGCGTTGTTCTCCAGGAGAGCGGCAATAAGTATACTCCAGAGATGGTGGTCCATGGGCTACCAGTGGATCCTCTAGTAGAGCCAGAGGCGGCGCTTGCCGTTATACTGGAAACAGGCGCATATGCGCATTTTCGTGAAGGATTTATGCGGTTCATGCAGTCCTTTCAGGGAGCACCACAGGTTTCCACATCTATGGCTGAGCTTACACATATCATTCAGCAGCAGCATCCGCCTACATTTTCAGGGGATGGTGGACCACAGACTGCAGAGACTTGGCTGGGGTCGATGCAGACTATTTTCGAGCATCTTGAGACACCTCCTGGGCAGAGGGTCATGCTCGTGACTTATATGATGCGTGATTCCGCAAAGATATGGTGGGATGTTACCACCCAGTCAGAGCGTCACACGGACATGGAGTGGAAATATTTCCAAGCAGTATTCTATGACTTATTTTTCCCGACGACGCTAAGGGAAGATAGAGCTCGAGAGTTCATGAATCTACAGTGGGGCTCTATGTCAGTGATGGACTATTCTGCTCGATTTACAGAGCCTCAGCACTTTTCACCCGTGCTGGAGGGTGATGAGACGTTGGGGGCCAGATGTTTGGAGGATGGTCTTCCTTATGACATCCGTGCACTGGTGAATGTTTTCAGGTTTCCTTCTATACATGATATTGTGAACCATGCGCTGATTACAGAGAGGAACCTATGGGAATCTCGTGGTATGAGCTAGGGCGGTTCAGCACCAGTTACTGGTACTATTTCTATTGGCAAGAGGAAGAGACAGATGGACTTCTCTCAAGGCGGCAGTACCAACCAAGCAAATTCTTCGGGTGGCCTGGTCAGGTGCTACCAGTGTGGTAGAGAGGGGAACAAGAGACGGAAGTGTCCATGAGACCTAGTGGAGTGTCGATCTTGTAGAAATATGGGTCATCTGCAGTGCTTTTGCAGGGCGTTTCCACCAGTGGCTAGTGAGAGGGGTTCTGTGCGGAGTCTGTGAGCGGGATCCGGACTAGCAGCTTCTTACCAGTCAGGGAACTGGAATACGTTAGGGCGTGCAGGTACAGATGGTGGTCGTGGCCGTGGTATCTAGGCACCAGGATATCAGAGTCAGCAGGGCGGGACAGCTCTGTGTAGCCAGGTTGTGTCCCAGGGCCGCGAAACTGGGCAGACATATGCAGTGCAATAGATCTAGCAGGAGCTGGATCCCAGACCTTCTATAGTCAAAGGTACTATTCTAGAATCTTCACTATTGTCTTCAGTAATTTTCTATATGGGTGCTACCCATAGTTTCATATATGTACCTGTAGTGGAGAGCCTTGGGATCTGTGTTTATACTTCTTCTGATATCATGATGCTAGACACTCTGTTTGGGACTAGAACGGCTGGTGTGCGTCAGTTCAAGGAGTTCCCCCTTGAGGTTGGTAGGTGTCACTTCCTTTGGGACCTCTATGTCTTAGAGATGACGAGCTATGATGTCATTCTCGGGATGGACTGGTTGGTTCCCGTTCGAGCCTTTGTGGACTGCTATCGTCGCAGGGTGCGTTTCACGTCACCAGAGGGTGGAGAGTTCCTATACAAGGGTGAGTGGGATGTTCAGGCGAGTCGAGATAGACCAGAGCATCATGGGCGAGGTGGCGCCACTTCCTAGATTGAGAGATTATATCTGGATGATCAGGGGACTTGTCAGACGGATTTCCCTCCAGTGTTTGATTGTTTCAGGGATGTCTTCCTGGATGACTTTTCAGGTCTTCTTCCAGAGCGTGAGGTGGATTTCTCTATCGAGCATATTCCAGGAGGAGCACCGGTGTCCATTCCTCCTTATAGGATGGCTACACCGGAGTTGCAGGGGCTCAAGAGGAATTTAGTGGAGTTACAAGCAGAGGGTTTTATCCGACCCAGTACTTCTCCATGGGGTAATCTGGTCCTTTTTGCGAAGAAGGCGGATGGTACCCTTAGACTCTGTGTGGATTATCGTAAGCTTAACCAGTTGATGGTTAAGAACGGATATCCTTTTCCAAAGATTGATGATCTTTTCGATAATCTTCAGGGAGCATGAGTGTTCTCAAAGATTGATCTGAGATCGGGATATCATCAACTGCGCATGAGACCATCGGATATACCGCTTACAACATTTCGGAGTACATATTGTCTGTATGAGTACTTGGTTATGCTGTTCACAATCACGAACGCAGCAGTAGTTTTCATGGCTATGATGAATCGAGTGTTCCATCCTTATCTGGATTCTTTTGTGGTAGTATTCGTGGACGACATCTTGGTGTCCTCTCACACTCGACACAGCCGTGCCACCCATCTAGAGATCGTATTGAGTACACTAAGAGAGCATCAGCTTTATGTTAAGCTCTCAAAGTTCCACTATTGGATGGACCCGATTCACTTCCTGGGTCATATCATCTCAGAGGCAGGAGTTTTAGTGGACCTAGAGAAGTTGAGAGCAGTAGTTTCCTGGGAGAAGCCAAGGAAGGTGTTTGAGATACAGAGTTTCTTAGGGCTGGCTGGTTACTACAGAAGCTTCATACAGGACTTCTCTCGCTTAACAATGTTGTTGATGGGTTCGACTAAGAAGGGTGTGAAGTTCGTTTGGTCAGAAGCTTGAGAAACAGCCTTTTAGGAACTGAAAGTAAGGATGACATCAGCACCAGTCCTGATACTTCTCGAGCATAGGAAGAGCTATACAGTTTACTGTGACACATCAGGTATTGGGATGGGAGTAGTGTTGATGCAGGGCCATCGAGTAGTTGCGTGCGACTCTCAGAAGATGAGCCACATGAGAGGAATTACACGACGCACAATATTGAGTTGGATTCAGTTTTTCATGCGTTGCACTGTTGGAGACATTATCTGTTGGGATAACGTTTTGTGGATTTCACCGACCACAAAATTCTCAAGTACATCTTTACTCGGCGTGACTTGAATCTGAGGTAGAGAAGGAGGGTCGAGTACCTGCAGTGCTTCGATTTTGAGCTTTCCTATACACCTGGTAAAGGTAATGCAGTAGCTGATGCATTGAGCAAGAAGACTCATATACAGGCTGTGCAGGAGGCCAGTGATGAGTGAAAGCTTATGGCCTTGTTCTCTGAGATGCATTTGGAGGTGCACGACAGTCAGGGGAAAACTTATCTTTCACCTTTATCTGTGACTTCTACCCTCCTGGATAGAGTGTGGATGAGACAACTATCTGATTCAGAAGGCCTAGTTCTACGGGAGTCAGTGGCAAGTGAGGACCCTCCTCTTGGTTGGACGATGGGCGATGATGAGGTTCTGCATTTCCATGGACGAGTGTGGGTTCCATGGGATATATGCGAGGAGATGATGCGAGAGTTTCATGCTTCAGTTTGGGTAGTTCATCTCAGGGTTACCAAGATGTACCGTGACTTGAGACGTCAGTACTCGTGGACGGGTATGAAGAGAGATGTAGCTGGTTTTGTTATGAGGTGTTCCACCTGTCAGCTGGTGAAGGTGGAGCATCAGAGGGCAGCCGAGCTGTTACAGCAGCTACCCGTTCCGGAGTTCAAATGGGATGATGTCGCGATGGATTTCATGACGGGATTGCCGAGGTCACCTAGATGTGATGATGTCGTTTGGCTTGTTGTAGACAGACTCACGAAGGTAGCTCAATTTTTTCCAATCAAGGAGACCTGCAGTGTTGACGAGCTCAGAAAGCTGTATATCCGAGAGATCGTACATCTTCATGGGGTCCCTCATTCTATTATTTCAGATAGGGAAACTAGTTTTACATCTCCTTTCTAGTAGAGTTTTCAGAGGGTACTGGGTACACAGGTGCTTCTGAGCAAAACATACCACCCGCAGACTGATGACCAGTTAGCGCGTACGATATAGGTGCTTGAGGACATGTTTCATGCATGCATCCTAGACTTTGGGGGCTCTTGGGAGAATCATATACCCCTAGTCGAGTTTTCCTACAATAACAGTTTTCAGGCAACTATTGAGATGGAACCTTACAAGGCTTTATATGGTAGGCCATGCCGATAACCATTGTGCTTGTTAGAGGTGGGCGAGGCAGCTTTATTGGGACCACGTCTTGTGCAGGAGACTTCATAGCAGGTCTAGTTGATTCAGAAGCGGATGGCTACCGCGTAGTCTCGTCAGAAATATTATGCTGATGTCCGTAGACGACCTTTGGAGTTCGTGGTCTGGGATCAGGTTTTCTTGTGTGTTTCGCCGAGGGTGGGACACAGACGGATCAGGAGACATGGTAAAATTTCACTGATGTATGTGGGTCCATTTGAGATTCAAGATAGAGTCGGGCCGGTTGCCTATCGGTTGCAGTTACCTTAGAGGTACTGGGCCATGCACGACGTCTTACATGTATCTCAGTTGCACCGCTATCATACAGACCCGTCTGACATCTTTCATCCTGAGGAGGTTGAGCGTGAGTTGGATGTGTCCTTTGAGGAGAACACAATTCGTATCGTTGACAGGAGAACAAAGGTTCTCCGAGGCCGGTCAGTTTCTCTTGTACGGGTGCTATGGAAGCATGGCCGAGTGGAGGATGAAACCTGGGAGCGGGAGATCGATGTACGTGATCAGTGGCCGGAGTTGTTCACGGGTTTATCTTCGCCTCCCTAAGAAGGGGAATTCGGGGGTGAATTTCTTTAAGGGGGGAAGTTTGTAAGAACCCGGTTCTTAATTTTGAGGTATGAATTTCTTCTTTTCTCCTCTCCTTGAGTGTTTTTTAGAAAATAATGAAAATGGGTAAAATCCTTTTTTAAAAGTACACACTGTGTACTTTTTCCACACGCCGTGTACTTTTGGCCATGTAGGATGAGTACACAGGGCGTGTGTCCATGTTGGCGATGAAGGGTGTAGAAAACAAATACACACCGTGTAGTGGTCCCGTACACACCGTGTAGTCAGTCGGTGGGCATATAGTAAGGCGGTGGCCAGCTATGTGGCAGCACACTCCATGTACACATGAAGACACGCCGTGTAGTCATGTCGGCATGTGAATAGTGACGTGGTGGCGGGAATCTTCCATAGGAACAGTTTAAAATTTGGGAAGTACATGTCATGTACATGGAAATACATGCCGTGTACTTTGTTTTTTCGGCTTAAAACTAGAAGTAGCCTCCTCATTTGGAAGAGGAGTCATTTGAGCCGTTTTGGAGCCAATGGAGGAGGCCGAACCATTGAAGATCCACCAAGTGTTCGTCTGGAATCAGTTTCTGCCTCGGACGATCTCGTTGGAACCGCATGGGTAAGGGCTTCCATCTCTATGGCTACTTTTTACCAATTATTCTCCTAAAATGAGTTTTTTGAGGTTAAGCGAGTTTTTTTCTTCGTTAGATCTACGCCGTTCTTGGGCGTTTCGGAAGTCGGCGTTCAGGAATAACGTTCATTGGCTTATATGGTAGGTGGATTGGTGTTAATTTTTCAAACTGTCGTGTGTTTCTTGCATTTTTGAGCCATGAACCAATGTTGGGGGTGTCGTGTGGCTGAGGCCATTGCTATATTAAACACCTATAATTGAATAGGTTGTTAATTGTGATATTAAAATGCTGGTTGGGATCACTACTTGGATCTGTAACCACCATGGGGGTGTGTTTCACTGTTTAGTCGTTTGGCCAGGATACCTGAGGGTATGCCTTTAAAGTAGTAATTGTAGAATTTCCTTGAGAGTATTTTCTTGTAATTGCTTGTTTACATGTTGGGCATGGCCCGATTACCTGATCAGCCTGAGGGTGTTGTTGTGATTAGCCTGTGGGCACTGCACTATTTAGCATGATGGCAGTTGTTATCTAAGCCTGAGGGAAACTTCTTCTGTGCCTGTGGGAGATAGACTATGTGCCTGAGGGCGATACTACCAACACCTAAGGAAAAAATCTGTTATGCCTGAGGGTTGATTCTTGCATTGGATGCTCTTTACCTGAGGGTAGGAGTTTATGTGTATGAGGACATTAGCTGTTTATTTGGAATATTCACTGTGGTGGTATATTAAATTAAATGGATTAAATGGATAATAAAATGGAAATATAACTTGTAATTAGTTACTTTTGAGTACATCTTACCTTTTTGCATTTTACTACTACACACTGTTGTTGAATGCTTACACACAGTTGGGCACACGCCTTTGGTGGGTGCCTACTGAGATATATTTCTCACACCCTATTTGTTCCATGCTTTTCGGCCCAAACAGATTATGTTTCGGCATGTGTCAATAGGGGAAAGAGTCTCTATACAGGTACTTGACTGTTACTGAGGAGTAAGAGGGCATGGGACCGAGCCTAGGCTTGCGATTCCGCTGCCAGTTGTTTTTCTTTGTTTTGCTGTACTCTGCATTTTGTTGTACTGTATTGATGTATAACATGTTCTGGCTGTTTTCTTAGAACTTGAGACATGTTGCATCATTAGTTATATATAGTTGGTTATATCTACTGCAGTTGTTTAATTCAGTTGTGCATGGTTTGATGCTCCCGCTATTTGTTGTATGTTTTTATTTCGTATTCCGTTATGCTACACTTTGACAAATGATGGAATAGTTTCCCCACTATTAGACATGGGCCCTCACTGCTAGTCGGCACCCTCTGGCGTTTGGGGGGATGCGCTTGAGGTCACGTGGCGAACTGGGTTCGGGGCACTCATTGAGTGGCACCCTGTCCCGGGACGTTACATCACCCAAATGGTTGAGCCAACAGAAAGTACCAACCATGTGGGAATGCCCATAATGAGTGAATATGGTTATGTATTTCTTGAAGAGTTACCTAAAATTTTCCCAGATTGTGAGGTAGTGTTCTGAAATGGAATCATACCTGGAGCTACTCCCATCTCAAAGTGTCCCTATAGGATGGATCTTATCGAACTGGAGGAGTTAATGAAGAAGTTGTAAGAGAATATGGAAATAGGGTTCATACACCCTAGTGAAACACCTTGGGGTGTTCCAATGCTCCTTTTGAAGAAGAAGGATGGAACAATGAGGCCATGTATCGATTATTGGGAACTCAAGAAGATCACCATAAATAACAAGTATCCTATTCCAAGTATTGATGCCTTGTTCGATTAGTTAATTGGATCTCAATACTTCTCAAAGAAGGATCTTCTTTCTGGATATCATCAGCTGATGTTGAAGAAGGAAAATATTTAGAAGACTACCTTCCATACAAGGTATGGGCACTATGATTTTATGGTGATTCCCTTTGGACTTACAAATTCCCTTTCAATCTTCATGGATTTTATTAATATAATCTTTATAAATTACCTCGACAAATTTATGGTTTCTTTCATCCACGATATTCTCTTATACTCCAAGATAAAGGAGGATCATGAAGAACATATGAGACTTGTGTTGGAAACATTGAGAAAGGAGATGTTTTATACCATGTTCAGAAAGTGTGACTTTTGGATAAAGAAAGTCACGTTCTTGGGAAATGTGATCACAAGTTATGGAATTTCTATGGACCATTAATAAAAGCAGATTGTGGAATGAACCAGGCCCTCTAGTATTATAGGAATCCATAGTTTTCATGGATTAGCTGGGTACTACTGACATTTTCTGAAAAATTTCCAATGATTTTCAAGACCACTAAATAAGTTAAAAAGGGAAAGGATAATGTATCTCTAGATGGATGAATGTGAGGGAAGCATCGAAGATCTAAAAAGAAGGCTGATCACCTCACCTATACTCACATTACCGAAGAGTGGTGAAAGTTTTTTGATATATAGTGATTTTTAAATGAAAGTCTTTGGTTGTGTAATCATGAAAAATGATAATGTGATAGCCTACGCCTCATGGTTGTTTAATATCGATGAGAAGATCTAACCGACGCCTAATATAGAGCTAGAATCCATGATTTGTTCATTTAAAATATGGGGGCACTACCATTATGGTGAGAAGTGTGTCATATACACTGACCAAAAGAGCTTAAAGTATATATTCACACAAAATGAACTCAACATGCGTTAATGTAGATGGTTAGAGGTAATCAAGGATTACGATTGTTGTATTCAATATCATCTTGGAATGGAGAACAAGGTAGGTGATGCTCTAAGTATAAAATAACCTGCTACTCTATCCATGATACAGATTGAGAAAGACCCTATCTTCTTGGATACACAAAAGATGTATTTCGAAATCATAAGGGTAGGGGATACATCCAACCTTTCCCAAATGATTACAAAACCATATATCCAAGAGAAGATTGTGGAGGTACAAAGGGATGATATGGAGTTACAGAAGAAGGTGAATTCCATAATGGAAGGGAAGCTACAAGAGTTCTATATTGGAGATGAAGGTGTGATTCAGTTTGGAATACAGATTTTTTTGCCTTCAACACCCTTGATAAAGAAGTAGCTATTAGAAAAATGCACATAGCTCAACATTATCTAACCATCCTCGTAGAACCAAGATGTATAGAGATCTCCGTGAACACTTCTGGTTGGATAACATGAAGAAGGAGATTGCAGAATATATCTCAAGGTGCTTGGTATGTCAGCAAGTTAAATCAGAGTGAGAAAAGTCCAAAGGGTTGATGAAGAATTTACCTATACCCATGGTGAAATGGGAGAATGTTACTATAGAATTTTTCATGGGTCTCCCGATGATGTCGAAGGGAAATAATGCGATATGGGTTGTGGTTGATCGACTCACTGAGACTGTCCATTTTATTACTATTTAGGAAGATCTCTCACTTGAACAACTTGCAATGATATATGTGAAGGATGTTGTGAGACTATATATTGTTCCACTCTCGATATTCTTTAACCATGATACAAGGATTACATATATATTCTAGAGGATCCTTCAATAAGCTTTGAGTACTGAATTAAATTTCATCACGACCTATCACCCCCAAACTGATGGTTAATCTGAAAGGACTATTCAGACACTTAAGTACATTCAAAGAGGCTACTCTCTAGAATTAAAAGGTTTATGGGATCAAAATCTCCCATTGGTTGTGTTCTCATACAATATTATCTTCCACTCGAATATTTATATGGATCCATATGAATCTCTATATGGAAATCAGTGTAGAACTCCAACCTATTGGGATGAAGTTGGAGAAAGAATTTTCCTTAGACCCGACCTTGTGAAAGAGACGATAGAGAAGGTTCAAGTCATCCAGAAACACATCAAAGCTGCTCAGATTCGGCATAAGTGATATGATGACAACCGTCGAAGGGGCTTGGAGTTCGACATTGGAGATAAATTCTTCCTTTGATTATCACCATGGAAGAGGTTCAGGTGATTTATAAATAAGGGGATGATGTGCCCATCGTACATTGGCCCTTTTGGAATCCTAGACGACATAGGAGCTGTGGCTTATTGTCTTGCACTTCCACTGAATATGGCTCATGCTCATGATTTGTTTCACATATCCCTCCTGAAGAAGTACATACTAGACCCCTCACATGTACAGAACTCAGAGGTGGTACAATTGGAAGATGATCTCTCTTATGAGGAGCATCTAGTAAAGATTCCGGACTGGAGAGATAAAGTTCTACGCAAAAAGTAAACCCATCATTTCAAAGTGTTGTGGAGGAACCATAAGGTTGAAGAAGCAACTTTGGAACTAGAGGAGGCAATGAAGGAGAAGTACCCTCACCTATTTGTGTAAAACAAAATTTTGAGGGAGAAATTTCATAAGGAGGGAAGAATATAACGACCCAATGATTTATCGATGGAAATAAATTTCTTATAATTATGACTTATAGTATAATAACATTAGTAAGAAATAACATATCAGGATATTAAATACTATTTGATAAATAAAATTAATTTTACCACTTTTATGTTTTGAATTTCAAAATTTGGTCATCTACACTTTTGTTCAGTATGTTATTTGTAGTCTGATCGAACCAACTTGTTTTTTGGTGAATAGTAAAATAAACTTATGAATATGAATATTAATAGTAATAAAAACCTAATTAAGATTAAATTGTTTTATTGTTTTAATTTTCAAGGCTTTAAGATAATGACATCTTGATAAATTTTTCAGTGTAATATAAAATCAGTTCTGGTTTAATAATTATTAATTTTTGAATGAAGTATGATTTTATTTAAAAAATAATTTAATAATATTTAAAAAATTATTTTAAAAAAATGAGTTCAATTTTTAATTCTACACATCGAAAAATGGTTAGGGTGAATTTTTGGGATTTTTCTGAAATAGTTGATTTTTCTGTGAATAGTGAAAATACAGTTTTGAGTTTCAGTGTGTTTAATGACATCATTAATGATGTAATAATTCTGTTAGAATTTTTTATAGTAAAATAATATTTTAGGTGTCCCAAGTGAATAATTCCAAGGGAAAATACCATGGGATTACCCATGGTTTTTCAAATACCACTAATGAGGTGTCCCTTGAAAATTATTAAATTATTCCCTCAATTGTGCTAAAAATACCAACCCATTCCATCATTCCATTCAATAAAAATTCCTCCTCAATGAAGCTCTATACTTATTAACTCTCTATTATTCCTCCCATGGTGTCCTAAATCCCCCAACGATCCAACCTTCATGTATTTGGAGTTACTCTACAAGGTAAGAGAATTATCAACTTCTTTCTTTTTCCATCCAAGTTCTATTTTATGTGGTATAACATTCGTGTTTCCATATCATGTTATTATTTCCATTTTATCATCTATATATATTTTATAATGATTAATTTTTTGTGGATGACCTTTTTTATAGTCTATTTTTAATGTTTTCTAAAACCATGATGCATTGTCGTTCGGCTACCGAATTTTCGTATGGAAGTTCTCAACTTTCCTTCAAGTTCCTTTCTCTTCTTTTCCTTTACTCACTTAACTATTATCCAAGAAGCATGAAAGCTCCAAAAATATTTTATATTCAGTATATTCTCTTCTTCATGTAAAATTAAACATCATTGTTTTTCTCCTCTCCCGCTTATTCAAGGAATAAAAACATTCTCTATGATATGTCAAATTACAGACATCATAAATGATGTGATTTCAATTTGATTTAATTCCTTAATAACAGTTCATGGAAACATTTTTATGCTATAAATATATTATATTTTATGTATTATTTACTATTTAGTGTTCTTGAACAAACTTATTTACATGTTAATAAATTATTAAACAAAACAAGTTTGTTGTGGTTGAAAAATCTCCAGAATTAACCCAAACAGTCATCATTTAATTCTCATATAATGACTCATCCACATGGTATATAATATAATTAATTATAAGATCAGTTAAAATTATATAATATAATTAATAACATTAAATATTAGTTTTTTATGTTTACCCATGTTCTACATGAACTTCCATTTATGAATACATGTGAACCACTCAAGAAAAACCATAAAAACGAACATTCCCAAACAATGTTTTTAAACCCTATAACTAATACAAAGGCCCATAAAATAACATAATGAAACCATAATGAACCATATTCTAGTAAACAGGGTTCTTTAATTGATATTTAATAAATCTAATCTGGTTATAAAAGGCATTAAAGTGATGAAAGTGCACATATACTATGTAAGCAGAAATTCTAAAACCTAGCTTTCTTTCATCAGGTTCTCCCTATTTCACATTATTTTTTGTATGGTTACTCCTTAAAAATCATTTTTCATAATTATCTTTCCTATTATGGGATATACATGTTCTATAATTGATTTTTTGAAAAATCCAATGTTTTCCAAAAGAACTCTCCTTTCATGAACACGCCTTTTACTTATCATTCAAAGTTGATGGTTCTTGTATCAAGTATGTTATTTCCAATTTATTTTTGGGAAACAAATATTAATGAATGTACGATGTGAACCCCATTTCATTCCATGGGTTATTTTATGTTCATGTTTCAATTATTTATAATGTTTCATGCACGATAATGTTAATATTATGATGTGATGGGTGCACCTCGAATTATATAGTGCTCCAATGCATTGGTAAAGTAATGAATCTCACAATTAAAAGTGAAATGTTGTGTGAACGTGATGCTAGAATTGTTCACAAGTTTGTTTGGTAGTTAACCACTATGTCATGGTGTTTCATTTATTATGCATTACCACATTTCATGCCTTTTATTAATGCATCCTCTTATGTTCATGAGCCTATGCCTATGTTATGATTTTTCTCACCCCATGTTATATTGTTCTTATCTATCCTCTTACCAGTATTTTATCTCTCCCATTTTTGATGTATATAATCAGGTGACTACATTTACTAAGGAGAGGTCAAGTGCCATTATGAATCTTAAGATGAAGGAATTAATTAAATGTTTATGTATGATGTGGTAAATGTTTTGTTTGGTCCTAGTATTCCCAAGTCACTAAACCTTTGGATCCTCTATGTGTAATACAATAATGTTTTTATCTATAAAATGAAGTCATAGTGGTGTATGAAAAGGAAGGGTCACTATTGTAGCGACGACTGTGGATCCCTGGTCTTTTAGTAAACTCAATGGAGAGTGAATTCCCTGAACACTACCTTCTATACCTATAGGAAGCTATTCCAACAAACCTGTATCAACATAAACCTCTAACTCCATTTCACTACCTTTTACAATCCTATTTACCGGAATATGAGACCCCTATTGAAAATAGTTTTTCACGTGTCATAGTCGCTTATAGAAAAAATAGAACTCTGTCTAGGATTCATATACCATGAACTGTTTTCATTGATACTCTTAACCAATATTAGTCAAAAAATACTCAAATGAATCTCTTGGAACATCCATTTCAACATATACATGTGAGTTAACAAGATGGAAATTGACACTTGGTGTGACTATCTGAGTAAAAATGTCTACCAACATGGTTTCCAATCAAACAAATAACAAAAGGGTTTTGAAATGGTAAGGGGATATTGTAAAAAACCGAAGTTTCCATTATAAGAGGGTCTCACTTTATATGAAATTTGAAATATAATCTAAATAGGTAGAACTGAAATACATTAAAATGATAAGGGTAACTTGACCAAGATTTAATTAGATCTTCCTCTAATAAAAAACGAATCATAATATAATGGTTTTCTAGTAGACCCACTGTAGCCATATCCTACAAATCTTAAGCTCTGTAGACATACCTTTCAAATGAATCACCTGATGGGCATCACTGATTAAATCGAGAAATAAAAGAGAGCTTAATGAGATCGAAGGCTTCAGAGCACTCCACGGTCAAGATCTTGATATTAGGGCATCCATTAAGAAAATCTAGAACATTTGGGCACATTAATACTTAATGGAAATCTGGAAGGAGGTTAGGATTATAGAAGTGAAGGAAAGAGGAAACAAATCCTTTGTTAGATGTTGGGGGGTCTCTCCCCTACTTGTGGGAGAGAGACCATCACATTTGGCACCACCGTCATGAAGAGGATAACATCATGGCTTCCCCTGAGTGAAAACCCTATAATTCACATTATCTGTATGTATCATGGTTATTAACATAACTATAATCATTATTAGTTACATTGGTGGTCCACTTTTATTCATTACAATTCCTAAAAGAAAAATGGAATAAGAAATTTATGAATCCAAATTTGATATCAGTAAAAATATATTATTTACAAAAAAAAATTATTCCTTAAAAAATAATAACCATCCTTAAAATTTTAAATAATAACAACATAGATTAACACTTACTGATTAATGTGTTGGAGTCAATCTCATGTGAATAATTTATCTCAAGGAATGTTGAAACTGATATTAGATGAAAATATCAAATAAAACATGAAAAATAAATGACAAAATTCAATTATTGTAATTCTTTAATCTAATATTCCACCAAAATAGTCTATACATATATGAATCCTTTATAATATAAAAATATTAAAAAATACATCTTTTGAAAGTTCAATATCAATAAAAAACATTAAAAGTATAATTATTTTTGGAAATCATAACCCTATTGTAAAAATTTTAATATAAGTGGTGTCTTAATAAAATTTTCCTTATAGTTTCATAGATTCATCCTTTATGTTTTGATTCAAACATAAAATATTTATGGAATATTGTGTAGTAGATATTTTTTAAAACATAATGGTTAGTTTCCCAATCCTCCATTGAAAAATATCATTAAATAGTGTTTAATATAATATCAGTTTTTATCCATGATTCAAATTTAAAATCTCATCCTTGAAATGGTTGTACTCTAATAATTTTGAGATTAGGATGTTACAAATATAGTGTTCCTTTTTCAATTTGACCCTATGAATTTCAGGATATTCCTTTTTATAAAAACATGATTCATAATTATATAAATTCACAACCAATAATTATATAAAAAAATTATGGTAGGATTATTATTCATCATGTTGTAATTCTTACTTTCCATATTTTACCTATTTATAACCACATATGAGAGATTTTATTTGATTATAATCTATGTATCCCAGAACTGTTATGATTTTACATATTTAAATTCACTATATATAATTATTACATAGTGGCATGGATTATTATGAAATAATTCCTTTTCATCATTAAATTTATCCAAAAATCTATAGAAAACACAAAACATAAGCACATTCCAAAATATGACAAAAAAGATAAAATAATAATACAATAATAAATAAAATTAAAAATGAAAATACTTAAAAAATTAAAAAAATAATTCTTGTTATAAAATTAAACTACACTATATCATTTTAATGTCCCCGTGAATATATTAATATCAAATTAATATTATTATACACTTCAATATGGAATCCTTGAAATATTTATACTCATAAATATTATGTTACAACTAAAAAGATAAAAAAATAAAAAATCTTATCTTATGAAAATAAATCATATATTACCACCTATATGTAAAAAATTAAAAACGCCTCTCCTATTACTTCCACATTATCAGATCATATATTTTTATTTAATATAATAATGATCATATAAACTAGGAAATTATACATATCACCACTAAATATCATTTATTTTGAACTATGACTAATCTAATTTATAGGAAATATTTTAAGATTTTGTTAAGATATCCAAATACCCTATATTATAAACGTAACCTCACCTATCAATAAGAAATTTGAAAAGGTTTTTATAATGTTGAATCTTTGAGGTTCATAGCATAAAAATTGGAAACCTGAAAAAGAAGGTCAAATTATTTAATATATTGAATAATTTTCACTTAAGCATGATAGAAATATTCTCATTCATTTATTTTCAAGCACTATTAACCACCTATCCCGATCCTTAATTTCCTCATATTTCTAAAAACCGAAACATTCACATAAAGAAGAATTTAAACTTTTCATAAATTTTGAAAAATAGAGGAGCCATGTATTGACATTGAAAATTATTATTGTGATAGATTTTGTAAATAACTAATAGTTGATTCAACATTTTGTTTAATTTTTTTATGAATTATTTCTCTTTAGTGGCCTAAATCCATAAAATATTCCTCTTTACAACTCAAATTAAATTGTTCGATGACTAATAATCTATTAGGATATGATAATTTGTCTTGTAATATAGCTTCTAAACTAGTTGTTTAATTTTTCTACGTATTCAAAGAAATTTAAAATATAGGGTAGGTATCAAAGGTAAAATGTACTAGAAATTTATAATATTTAACTCAATCATCTTAATATTTTTCAAAATCATGATTTCTTGAAAATATCAAAAATGAAACTTCTAATAAAACTGCATATCACAATAATTTCTCATGAATTGAGTGCTATAAAAAATATGGAAAAGTGTTCAGAGTAAATATCTAGATATGGATATCTAATATTTTCAAATAATTTCATAAATTTTCTAATAATAGATAGTATTTGTAGTGAAATTTCAAATAATTTTGATCATAAAAAAGAATCATAACAATAGTAAATTTTGAATAACATGAAATAATTTTGATTATGAGTGTTTCAATAAATTTCACCTATATTAATACCATTTATCCTAATGTTTAAATGATATTTTAAAATATGGAAAAACAAATCTATTAATTATTAATTTCTCTAATATTAATAAGTGAAAAGAACTTAAACGGGGCTCAAAATATCCCTCAACCAAAAATTAATTATAAACTATGTCCAATGTTTAACCAATGTTAATGACATGTCACATAATATACATGTATTTATAGTTAGGGAATAACCAAAAATAATGTAAATGAAATTAAATTTTAACCATTTATAACAAATAATATCTTCATTTATATTTTGAATGAATTTATTTCATTCATGTATATTACATTTGTTAGATTTTTTGTTTGTAAAATACTTAGTTTGCGAAAAATAACATTAAAATTTTATACTCCAAATTTTGTATCAAGAATGGAAAGAATTATAGCACAACTCAAATGATATCATATCCTATATATTTTATCATGACCATACATATGATTTTAGTTATTTATCTCAAATATAAGAAGAAATATATTTGAAAAAATATAATCCAAATTTTAAAAATTGTTTTACACAAAAAAATGGGAATAGGGAAGAATATAACTCATGAGTGCATTCCCATAAAACCCACCTAATTTATCTTTAGTAACACCTTTACTAAATCTATTATCACATGAATATAAGAGGAAATATTAATTATAGTAGTCCTATAAGATAACATTCTTATGGGTGGTGAAGGCCATGTAATGTGGTTAGAAGATATATACGACTGGGGAGGCCAGAAATAGGATGTCGGCAATAAAAATATTAAATGAGTGATTCTTAGGGGATAGTGGTGGAATTATAGATGGTTTCATGACTCATCCAAAATAACCCATTTAAATAGGCTTAGAACTAGACTATTGAAAGACCTAAAAAGAATTCTCGATCACCACTAGTTAGTGATAGAATCTAAGAATCCAAAAACAATAGGGGTATGACGTTCCCTTCCTGAAATAACCAGTATAAAATATAAATAGTGAAATATAAAAATAAAGAAAATATACCGTAACCAAAAACCAAAATTGTTAATGATAAAACTAAATAAACAAGACAGGAACCATGGTACATGAGCAAGAAGAAACCACAGGAAAAATGAAACTATTGACATCTACATTGTGTGATATGTGAGGAAACTTTGATCGTATCCCCGTCAAATCCTCATTTAATACTTGTAAGAAACCTCATTTCCTCACTATGACACTTTTCAGTTTCCAATATTAGACTAACAATGGTCTACACACCCTGGATAGAGTGTGTAGCTTGGAAAAAAAACAAGAACATTAGGATCCCAACCATGTGTTCTCAATAAATTATCTATATAATAATACAAGAATTCAGAATATATAAAAAATATTGAATGATCAAATATATTTCACATTTATATCAAAAAACATGGTGAAAATTTTCACATTTTCACTAGTTTAAAATAGATGGAATAAAAACCTTATTAAAGAACATTGTAAAATAAATTAGCTATTAAATCAAACATCATTTATCCATATTAAAACCAAATACAAAAAGTTTAAAGCATAATAGAGATCGCCCATTATATAAAATAGTTTTGTGCTACCTAGGTATATCATACCTCAATAATAAATTCAAGACATAGTGCACTGAACAAGTCCCTAGAAAAAAATGACATAGGGAAAAGAAGAACACCCCATGGATGAACACCCCATGGTGTCAGATTGAATATCCTAGAACTGTAGGTCTAAGGTTATATAGGACCACCCTATGAGTGAACCCCTTATAAATATAAGGACAATGCCTAATACTAAAATCCCAATATAAGTACCAAAGGTCCTATGTGTTACATATGTCACAAATATTTCATAGAGATCATAAAATGTTATAAATTATTTTAAAAACAACCTTTTTACCATAATAATCATTTATTGAAATAATATTCCACCCACCATTTCATTTTTCTTTGAAAATAACTTTATTTTATATAAACATTTGAAAAAATAATATTATTACAAAAAACAATATGTGCATGAAAATCAATAATATCATGTATCACGATAATCATAATATACAAATCTAGTTATAAAACTAGAGCATCTGTGGTTCAATAAGACATATACTATAGACTAAAACACTTACCTTATACTTAAAATCACATGGGAACACCAACATGATATACAACCAATAAGAAAAACGGATAAAATAGCAACAAGATGAGGTCTTAACAAGGAAACACACATCCCAAAACTTGAAACTTTATCCTCAAGATCAAATGAGAGATAAGGTAAAACATTCCATAATGCTTCCCAAACATCAATTAATTAATGAAAACCTCATCTCCCTTACTTTGACCTCTCATAAAGGGAAAACAATAACTGAGGTGAGAAGAACCAAAAAACATATTATAGTAGTAAGAACACATAAGGATTGTAAAAATATCCCCCCATAATCTTCCAATTTAAAAACCCCAAGATCATTAATGACGAATGATGTCTTAAACAAGTTGAAAACTAAATCATAGATGCATTAAAGACCCTAGTTAAAGATCATAGGACTTCACATCAATAGGAACAATTCCTTCCTAAAAAATATTCATCAAACTCGATAATTTCAAATCCCTATATAGAGGAATATATGATGTGATATAGGTTTACCATGCCTATGGTGATCTTGGTTCATGTAGTTGAGAGGCCTTACATGCCCAGAAAACATACCCTATCCTTGGAACTTACGTCATTTTTGTCTGGCCACGGTCTCCAACATGTTATCATGAGGCCTTATTGTTCATGGAGTATAGGGTGATAACAAACTCACCACATCCAAGTTCATTCCATATACTAGACATAGTGGCTCATGCTATGGTTCACAATGTCTAACTAGAAGAAAAATAGATTGGACTTGTGCCTATTATATCATATTTGCCTTTGGAAAATGGCCAAATTTTTTAAAAATGACATCATTCGTACCCAACATATCCTGGTCCTGGGAATACCTATCGTAAATCTAAAAAACCATAAAAATGAATTTGAAATATGATAATCTCCCCAGCCTAAAAATTATTGTTACCAAAAAGTCATGTATAAGAGGGGAGATCCATAAAGAGATGAGAAAATTTCTCCCTCATCAATGATTAAATAGAGAAATTCTCATAAGAATATGATCTATTATGCAACAACAAATTGACCAATGGAATATATAATATATTAAAAACTTTATTCTATGATCCAATGATCTATACTAACTAATTTATAACAGATGTTTGTATCTCCAAATGAGGTTCCTACCAATTTAGATATTTTCAAGGATCAACATGATAATTCATGAGATGAGATTTGTGGAAATATCATGGACACATATCCACTGAGATGAAAATTCCAAACAATAATATACCTATACAATCCAATCAATTTCCTCGAACCATCCCACTTATCTCTAAGAGAACCTCCCCTATATCCCTAGAAAATAGTGTCCCAACCTAGGGGATTCTTCAAGAAGACCTAGTCACTAATAGACAAAATTAAGGGATGAAATTGATGATCCCTATAATATTTGTACTA
Source organism: Viscum album (assembly GCA_963277665.1). Classification (NCBI taxonomy): domain Eukaryota; kingdom Viridiplantae; phylum Streptophyta; class Magnoliopsida; order Santalales; family Viscaceae; genus Viscum; species Viscum album. The sequence goes on from OY728123.1 coordinate 1,405,523,775, forward strand.
ACTCTAGGATATTTCCAAGTGTCAAAATATAATTTAATTAGTTATTAATGTATCATAAATGATAAACGGTCCCATAATATTAGACTCACCCAACTCTAACCAAAAAAATTGTGACATGTATGAGTGACTATACAAAGTCTCTGAAGGATCCATTCAGATTGGACATCAGTAATTGTTATTATTTGAAAACTCAACTAGTCAAATATGGTGTTCCAAATATCTTATAAAATAAAAAACTCATTTATAGATTATGTCCCCAGGAATCAAAATAGCTTGATTTTTTATACATTCATTAGTGGATGATAATTTTACTCAACTTGACCTCGGTCTCCATCGCCTCTTGGAGAATAGTCCATAATCAAGAATTAAACGCATACTCATTATTAGATACAATGGTATAAGAAATCCAAAACAACTTCATGATTTCATATATATACAGATTACACTTATCATCAACCTAGAAGGTTTCATTAACCAGAATGTAATTAGTTGTTTTTTAACTGATCAATCAAAACCCAGATTGAAATCTTTCCTCATAGAGTTTGTAGTAATCGATCTATGAAGTCTATGATTACATTGCCTCATTTATATAACAGTACTATAAGAGATTAAATAAAACCAAAATAGTTTAGGTGGTCTATTTTAATCTTCTAGAATTTGTAATAGAGATACACATAATAAAAATTTATTATTTCATACCAAACCACCATAACCATCATATAATGTCACAATAAATATTCATATTTCTAGGATGAGCATCCTAAGATGAAAAATTAAAATCATGCATCAAAACCTTATTTTAAGGTAAATTAATGATTAACGTATTCTCAAATTGAATAATTCCATCATAGGGGAGATACCAGCTAGGAGTAGTCTCCACACCATATAAGGACTCCCTTATTCACATGAAATTTTCATCCTATTGTCAATCGAGAAGAATATAGTCATGGAGATATGGTGACAACATAACACTAGTTTAAACCATACATAATCCTTCTTTAAACTTATAGTGATGAAAATTTATAAAAATAACCACAATATTCCACTGCTTTTTTGATTCCATGAATTCATGAAAAGGAAATTTTCTACTGAGAGTGACAATAACAACATTCCCTTTCCCATAGGTGTATGTAATGTCAATGTCAAATGTTTTGAGGTACTCCAATCATTTACTCAATATAAGTTTCATGTATTTAAAAGTTAAGATATAAATTAATCTCTTATGATAAGAATATGTGATGATCCTCTCCTCGAAGATATAGAGTCACAATTACTTGAGAGAAAGAAAAATGTTTGTGAGATAGAATTATTGTGTAGGATAATCCTTCCCATGTACAATAAGTTGATGAGAAATATATGCCATCATATGATCATCTTTCATAAGTGAACATTCTAGTCTAGAACTAGAAGAATCAAAATATATCACGTATCCCATACCATGTTCTCATAAGATAAAAATATGAGCTAATGATAGAAACTACATTAACGTTCCAAGAGAGTAATTTCACTTATAATCCCATGATAAATTATCCTATGTCTTGGTAATAATGGTCAATTATGATGCCATCTTCAAAAAATATTTTACATGAATTTGATAATACCCAGAGAGTACTTGAAATCAATGTATCTCAAAGGCATTCTGTCGTTATTCCCATGACAAAAAAGCACCACCTTTTCTAAATCAATTTAGAGATCTTGTTCCAAAATCACATTCCCATGAACTACAACTCTTAGATCTAGAAATTACGTCTTGATAAATTTTCATAAATCTAATGACTTTTCAATATTAATTACACTAAATAATAAAATTATAAATTATCTTCATTAGTTTATGAATATATGAGTATATCCTCCACGAATACACCTTTTTTTTATACTCGAGTAATAATTTTGTCATAAAATCCATAAATAATATATTATAATTATTTAGATAAAACGAAATAAATAGATTTTAATAGTGGATATACCTTCTCTTGATTGTAATAATTTGGACATCTGACTCCATAACAAAAATTTTATGATAACCTGACTAGAGAACAATTTGAAGAAAATTTCTTTACATCTTAAAATGAATAAATGGTTCATAGACATGGGAAAAATGATACATATTTTTAATTTTTACGAGGTTCATCTTCCGATAATATATATTGAGATAAAGATAGCCATCATACTTCTGGGAAAAGAGAACATGTGGTGTCCATGTTTAAATAATAGGCTGAACAAAGCCTTTATATAATAGATTTTACAACTAGATCACAATCTATTTTAACTCTGCACTAACCATATGATAAGTGGGTATAGAAATTCTATTTTTACTAGACACTAGATTGATGGAAAACTATAGATCTCTTTCTATAGGAATACTAGTGAAGTATTCTAGGAAAGCCCTTGGAAAAGTTTGAACAACCAAAGGAAGAAAAACACAGGAAGATACAACATCGGGATCAACCACTGTTTTCGAAAATATATTCCCAATATAAGAAAATAATGTTATGCATTATTAGACCTTAGATAGTACTATCCTAGAAACTAATGAAATCTCCCATAAATACTAAATAAGGAAATAAGCCTATAATAAAAATCAATAACAGATTAGTGAGAGAACTACATATCCATACTATTTATAATATGTAAATGACCTAGATAAATAAATAGAATTTCCTATATTAACTTAACATATTCTATTAAAATTGAAATTAAACGACAAAAAAACTCATTAAACTTCCTCTAACTAAGAGGCATCACCAGCTCCATAACATACTTTGTGATCTCTATCATATGTTCCAAACTATCCATCAAATGGGAAGGTATGAAATAATATGATTAACTAACATATAAAAGTCATTTCTATATATTATTTAATAAAATTGGTATCTCTAAATATACATGTACCCCCATAATCTTCATTTACTACCCATCCATATGGTTAAACTAATTCACTCTAGAGGAATTTGGATGGAGTCATAATGGAATTGATGATTTGGAATTCATCACTTTTCCCTATAGATTAGATGATACATAACCATATTAATTCATAGATAGATCCGAGAAAAAACTTTTTATTTTGCCTTGGTGAAGACATGCATTGAAATTCCATGGAGGTTTGGGGAATGAATATCTGGTTTTCCCTATTATGCAACATTTTTTAGAGGTCAATTATACCATTCTAGTTTTATCAGATATAGTTCAATGATCCCACTTTTGAGGGATGCCTCTAGAATTTTAGAAATATAATGTGACTCCCTATTATTTCCATGTGTGGTATTAAGAATTCCACTTATTAGAATGGTAAACCTAATAAATCCTACTTTCCCACTAAATCAATTTCTTCTATAATCTCCCTAGAAACCATTTTAGTATAGATGGTGAGGTTCATTATATACACATGTGACAAGAAATTAGTCAAAAATCCATGAAAGTATTTATTAGCCTTAATCTTATCATTTATCGCCACCTATAGAGAAAAACAATCCAACTCAATTTTTTTTCTATACTCTATCATCGAATTATCTCCCATTAAAAAGGAAAGGAAGTCCATAGTCTTTACCACCCTAAAGGATTCCCGAAAAAATTACTAAAATAAAATGGTATTGATGTATTTCTACTCCAAGACCAATTTAGAATTCAATAAAAACATATTTTTAAAAAATATATTAATAGGGCCGTTGACCTTATAATTCTTGTAGATCACCTTGATAGATCTAGGTGTATCTAAGAAGATAAATGTGACACCGCGAGGTTTTAAAAAAAGAAAATAATGATCGATAACATAAATGGATTGAAACTGCATTATTAGAATAGAATCCAACAAACCAACACCTTATTATATAACATGACCATTATAACCTAGATGTTATATTATAATGTATGAATAAGGATAAGTAAAATATTAAAATTATATGGTTTAAATGTATATAAAATCAAATCAATTAATATATATTTATATGATATAATATAAAACCCATTGGAGAGAAAAAGAAATGTTTTTTGAAAAACTATATTTTTCTAAATAGTGGTTTAGTAAATCTTTACAAACATAATTTCAATTAATTATTACCATTCATAAAAAAATTATTCGAAAACATAAAAATTATTTTTTAAATCTACATTTCGAAATTATCACTGGGTGAATTTTTGATAATTTTCTGAGAAGATTAATTTTTTGATGAATTGAAAAAATATCAATTTTTATTAAAAATATCATTTTGGTTTTAATTATATAGGAAGATAAATTAAAATTTAATTTGGATTTATAGTTAAAAGAGTTCATTTATATATAAAATTAACAAAATTATTTCATTTTAAATAATTTCATATTTAATTATGATATAAAAACATATTACACATTTGAATGCTTTTCATGGAAAACCCATTTTTTCAACACATATGTGGGTTCAATTTAAAATTATATTCTCAAAATTATATGAATTTAATTTATTTAATTTTTTTCCATATTTAGAATCATAATTATTAATATTATATAATAAAGGAAACATAATTTTTTTTCATAAGGAATACTATAAATAGTAAAAATTATATATTGCGGTTATGGTTAAAACTAGTTTACCGGAAGGGTTAAAAATAACCCAAAACATGACCAAATCAAACTTTATGTACATATTTAAATATTATATATTACATTGTTCTCATGGTGACCATCGTTTGATGGTTTTTCATGAGAAAAATGTGGATAACACTTTTTATTTTACAAAATTCTATGTGTGTCATGTCCCCAATTTATAGAAGGCTTCCTAATTTCCTCTCATATTCATAATACCATATCAATTTTCTTATCTAATATCTTCTGAATTATATTTTTTACATCCCTAAAAAATACTATAGTTATTTCTTTTATCAGATAGAAATTTTTTTAAGGATTTTGGTGAAAACCAGAAGAATATTTCTGAAAGAAGAGGTAACGTTCTAAAATGAGCATTTGTATTTTATTTCATATTTCTATACTTAAAGTATTATTAAAAATTAATATATAATGTAAATAATACCATAGTTATAAGTTTAATTTATTAATTTTAGTTAATGACCTATATTTATCTCCTCATCTATCAAATGATAAACAAAACATTGGATCATGTATAAATAAGACTACTGCTTCACCAACTGATGTAATTCGTTTACCATACCCACCTCTCATGGTTAGATGTAATAATGGATTTAAAAATGTATATTATACCAATGAAATTTAATATACTATGAAATTATAATATCACAACTTCATCCTTACCTTCCAACCCGTTGGAAAACAATAACGTAGCTCGTGTGTGCGATGGACAACAGTCACACGAACTGATGAGATATGTTTTTTCCATTACAATTTTACATGGATGGTCATAAGAATAGATTAAATAAATATATATGATATTAATAACATAATTATACCACTATAAATTTTAATTTCTATATACCTTATAATTTTCTATTTTTTGGGAGATACGATAATGTCGCTCCTGTACATGGTGGACTATCGCCTCATAAATAGATGTGACTCATCATTCACTAATCCTTTACGTGGAAGGTAATAAAGATAAATTTAAATAATATTTCTGATATATAATATATAATATTGAATTAGAAGAAGGTTATATATTATTTCCCTTGATTTTTTTCCACATGTTCAGAAAAATGGAAACAACGTTCATGCGTACGTACGACCTACCCTCACCATAATGGCGTAATCCATTTTATATAACTAAATTTTATAGATTGCTATAAATGAATTTATAATTAATAAATAGGATATTAATATCATTTTTAAAATTATCGATATGCTGTAACCTTTCCAAAAATAAATTTACCAAAATTAACAAATGAAAACATACATTGAAAATGAAGCAATTACCACCCAAAACATTAATTTTAAAAAATAATTTTTAATATAAGGGTGATAAAAGACTATATGTAAATAATATATGGTATAATATATATGAGTATTATTTTTTATTTTATTTATAATAAAACTATATTTATTATACAATAGGTTTGGTCACATATAATGTTTGTCGATCCCGAAGTAAGGCTGTCTCGCCTCACTCTTACTTCCGCGAGATATAGGCCACATTCAACACTTATCCCTCTTTATGGGGTATATACTAAAGATTTTGACATTTCATATCGTGAATATATTTTCCTCATGGTATTTAAAGTTTCATTTGACAATATTTCATTCATGTGGATTGTGATTCAACCATTTCCAAAGCCGCATAGTCTTTTTTCACAATCTCATCATTATTCCGGATTGTATATATTTATGTATCCATTAGGGGAATTATTTTTTATTTTTATCTTAAAAAAAATCCATTTTTATATCATCCTTTTAATAATTACGTTTTATAGTTGTAATATAATTTTTCATTAATTTGTCACTTAAAAATATTGAGAATTCTTTTTAAAAAAACATCACTTCATTTCTCTATTTGGTTAAAAATATTTTTTCTTCCAAAATAATGTTTTCTAGAAATGTTTTTAATAATATTTTAACAATAAGGAAATGATTTATTAAATTCATTTAGTCCATATTTTACTTCTACCATAATGTTTTGAATGTAATATTCTTTTCATTTTTTGAATGAGATAAATTTTAACCATTTTTCAATAGTGTGAAAGGAATGTTGTTTTTTCAGTGTATATGGGATTACCTACCACCATTGAAACATATTATATGAATCCACATTTATGGTTTTACAAGGATATTTTTAAATAAATTTTTTTTCCAAATATTATGTATTTTATTGGGGTTTTAAAGTGACTTTCATTTGGGAAATGATATTTTCCCCCAGTAGGTTTTTAATGGATTTTTTTTGTTTTTTCTGTTCATCAATGAAAAAACCCATATTTACTTTATGATCCATTTGGAATATGTTGTGATGATTCCAAACTTATTATTTTTTGAGATGATTTATTAACAATTTTAATAGGGATGCACTATATTGATACCATTCCCCATATTACTTTTTATGATTTTTATTACATTTATTGATTAAGGAATGTATTAACATGTTGTATACATGTTTTTAAGTATTAATGTTTTAATGATGTTTCACCGATTGAATATGAGGAATAAATTGGAACTATTATGTGGTAGGCGGGGCTTAGAATTACATAGCCCTTCAATTCATCAATAGGTATCATGAGACAAATTAGTTGGCCAAATTATATGGGTTTGTACACATAGTTATAAACTATACTGTGATTGTTATTGAAATTATGTTTATGTTGTCAGATATTATACATTCCCTCATTATGATATTATTTATTGATGTCTATTTGATTATTCAACTTGTTATAACATCCATGGATAAGTTTAATTCTAATGTAGTTATTTATGTAATTTTATTGGATAATGCTTTATTCTAGACATATTATGATCAATGTTTTATATAAAAGGAATGTCCTTTTGTTATTTACCATTCCATATTGGTTATTATTAATTATTATAGCTTTTATTCAATGAATTCCCTTGCAAAGTATCACATCACACACATTTCTTATGTTTTACTTTCCCCATGAGACTATGATTTGTTTTCTGAACAGTATAAAGGGATATTCAAAATGAAATAATGGTGTTTTAAAGAAATCAGATTGTGTAATCTATGTTTTTAATTTTTAGTGTGAATATAATGTAATGACCCAATCTTTTATTAATGAAAATTATTCTTGATCTAATTAAATATGTTATTATGTAAAATGGTAATATAAAACATATAAAGTTCATTGGTTTCATGGTTTTGGATTTTAAAATACCAATAATAATTGTTATTGTTGCTAATATAGCCGTTGAACAGTGATCAAATGATAAGTATAAATATAGGGCTTTAACAAATCCAATTTACTCAAAAAAGGAAGATATTTACTCATCAAGTAGAAGTGCTCCATATAAATCCCATTTTTAGGAGCTTGGGTAGGAGGTAGATTCATCGGGCTTCTCCCTAGACTAAGCCCAAGCTGAGGTTCAACACGTTAAACATGAGTGGAATTGCCTATGGGAGAAGTGGAAGTTAATATGGATTACCATCCAAGCGATGTTATCTGAGCCACCCCAAGAGTGTGTCACAATTGCACACCTTACCCTTAGGTATTATGAGGGTTTTATAAGGTGTTATGTAACAAGACCCTAGCGCTATAATTATGATCAATATTTTTTATATAATAAATAATACATATTAATTTTATTATTGTTACTTTGTTAATGGTTTTTAAAGAAAAATAATTTCTTAGTTAATATTCAATTAATAAATATATTTTTATGAATCAATGAATCTTTGAATTAAATAATATTTTAATAAAATATTATTTTTGAATTATTTTTTATTAAATATAAATGATCGTATAATATTTATACAATTGTAATTTTTATTAAGGTTTGAATGCTATTTTTGTCAAAACCCATGAATTTTTGATAAATGTCGGTTTTCATTTTAAAATTAAAACATCACATATTTAGAAAATTATTTAGATAAAATGAATATTATTTTTGGATTCAGGATGATGAAATTATTTATTGGTTAATTTTTCATAATTTTGTGAGACATTCAAATTTTTGGGTAAAAATTAAATAACGTTTAAATATATAATGTGTTTTAGGACATCATATTGACCAAATAATGATTTAATGAAATAATATTAAAGGTTTATTCGTACAATATATGGTTTAAATTTAAAATAATGTGATTTTAGATTTTTTTGATTAATTTTATGGTGCCTTAGTAGACCCTCCATGACTTATAAAACAATTTAACATTTTAAAATGATTTCCTTGAGTGTGTGACCCACCTCTACATAAGAAAGACATAAATTTTTATAAGTTATTCCATTGGAATTATATAAATAATGTTTCCCACACCCCTCTGGAAAAAACAATGTGCAAAAAACATGGTATGGATTGTGGTTTTGATTAGTTTAATGTGTAGTGTCCAAAACCTAAATATTAATGAATTCTCTCTCCTCTCCTATATAAACTCACTCAATCTCTCATTCCTCTTCCCTAAAACTATTTGGATCTCAACCAAACTCTTCCCTACTCTTCCTAAAAACCTCCCAAGGAAACCCATGCTCCCAATAAGCCTCTCTCAATCCTCTCCCCAGCCATTAGGATCACACTTCCAAGTAAGGGATCCTCACATTCTTTCCTTCCTTATTTATGTCGAAGTTTCCTTATATTGTTATACTATTTTATATTCAATTATAAATTATGGGGTATGATTTATTACCTCCCATATACTTCCATGATTATTTTTTTAATTATTATATACCCATTTCTCTCTCATAAATTCATCCTATGTACACCTGTTACCTTTCAAAAATTCTGTAATGAATTTCTCTCTCTTCCTTTGCATTCATGCAATTATTTTATTTTATGCAACTAAATTACCTATATATTTTTGGACATTATAGTACATGTCCCCATTACTTTCCAATTCATGTATAAATGATTAGATACCGCTTTATCTCTCATCAATCCATTTTATGATTTCTATTTGACGTTGTTATGATGCCGAAGTTACACCAAAATTTCCATGCCAAAATCATCGTGTAAGTGAATACCATACCCATTTCTCTATCAAGGGTATTCACCTTTATAAACATGTACTTGTGAATTTATGACTTAAATTTATGTATTCCACATCTCTTATTAATGGAATAAATTATGATGCTTAATGAATCCTTGTTGTATGATTTATGTGGCACATTTATGAATGAAATGAAATGATTAAAAAGGGTATGCCCTGATAGCGCTCCAATGCGTTGGGTGAAGAATTATATCATGATAATCCTTGTAAAAATAGGGTTTAATAATGAAAATTTAATTGAAATTAGGATTTAATAATGGTAATTAAAATTCAATGAGGGTTTACTCATGCTCCATGTGAAACGAGCTTTAGCTCATGCTAATATCATGTTAAATGTTGTTGCTTATCTCCATGTTATGATAATCATGATATATCATGGCTTTATGTTCATGTTTCTCTTATGTTCCATTGATATTTCTATTACCTAACATTTATTTTATTATTCATGTTATGATTTTTTTACTCCCTTATAAGGCTTTATATGTCACCATTTTCTTATATATGTCCTCAGGTTATCCCATGTAGTGCTATGTATGAAGGAATGTTGTGGTCAAGTAAGAAATTTTTTCATTAATTATGTTGTATTTTATGTCCAAATTTTCATGAAATGTTCTTAATTTCCTAGGAAACTAGAATTTTCAATCCGAAGAGTTGTTTTAAGTGGAATTTTATGTAATAAATCATGTTCAAATGTGTAATAAAGATTGTGGTTGTTATATATCAAGTATGTATCTAGTTTAACTATAATACTAAACTATTTAGTACATTTGGATTAAATATATTGAATATTTTTCCAAAGTAATTAAGTTAAAACTTACTTTGTGCTACTAGGGTTGGGGTATTTAAATATGGTATTAGAGCGAGTTTAGTATAAGCCTTGGGAACATAATTAAAGAAAATATAAATTAAGAAATATAATTGTATGAATAACATCGAGGATATATCTAAGTATATGATAACATCTTAATATTTTGGTAATGTATTTATTATGATATTTATCTATTAATATATCTTTATATAGATATTACAAGTGGACAATGTTCAAGGAAAAATGTTCCTATGGATAATAACTTTGAAAATATTGCATCAGGATTGACATAAGAATTACTTGGTACATGAAAATATGCATTAATAAACACATAATATAACACTTCTGATGTATGTTATTTAGTTAATTTAACTTTTACTTATAGTAAATTATGATGGAATGGAAAATATTTTTATTATTTGAAAAAATTTCTAAATAACCCATGTTTATTATTAAGAGTTTAATGATGGTTAAATTATTCAATTTTTGTTATGTGTTTCACTATGTTTGGGATTATATATTGTGTTACAAAATTTTATGATCTAATCTAGTATATTCCATTGTTTAGAAATATATCCATGTATAAGTACTGTGAACCATATCAATTCATGTATCCCATGTAATGGTTTCCCTAATGGGGAAGATAATGAAGGTGCAGATGGAGTGGTAGCTGAAACTGAACAAATCATATCCATATTGGGGAAGTTGACATAAGTTATTAGCAATAAAATTACACATAAGGAGAATGATAATGATCCACAATGAGATCTAGAAATATTAGACAACATTATTCAATATAAAACGAAATCATCTAATATGACTACAAATACATTTGTAGCCGAGTATTTTATAAGCTCCTTAGAGATGATATTTTTTGATTTGGGAAGTAATAAAAGGGTTAAATTTATAATACAAATTTATCATCACATAGGAGACACGGTTATATAGTGGTGATTAATTGAAAACACAATGTATTAAGAAGAAATAACAAGTATTTAATGAGAGTATTTTAAGGTACTCTTTTTGGAAAAGTATTATCATCGTGGGAAATGACCGGATATAGAGATACAATTACAAATTCTTAGAAAAATGGAATATAAAAATGATGATAAGTTTGAAAATGGATTTATAAGGTTTTAAAGGGTTGATATGAACTACGTATATAATACACTGATCAATATTGACAATTTCTTCAATGGGGTTATGATAATTATTTAAAGGGAACTAGTCTCCAAAACTTTCTCATCATGTGAGTATATAATATAGTGTTCTAGAAATATATAGATATAATTATCCATGTCTTATGTATTTTAAGTGAATAAATGTAAGAATAATAGAGTTGAGAAAAATATGTATAATGTGAAGAAGGGAAATAAGGATTTTCCTTAAGTGACAATTGTGGAAATAAACACCCTGCTACATACTTGAAGGGAATGAGTGTCAACATAATGTTTCAACTGAAAGGACACCATTCTCATCATTTCATGAGAAATAATGAAGTTTCAAATTTTCAATTTTAAACTATAACGACATGGGGAATTATTAAAATGAATTTCCCAAGAGTTAAGGGAATATTCTCCAGAAGTAGCTCATGGATCAAAGTTAAGCTTATGTTATTACTATAGCCGATGTGGAATGATTAAAGTGTTTTTTATTTTCATTAAACAAATATGTTTTTATATTATTTTATATTTTATATTCTCATTATAAGAATAATAAAACCTAGATTTATTGTACAATAGTTTTATTTCAAAAAGGATTTTATGACATGTGTTGAATGATACCGACGACCCTTCAAAAGTTATATAGTAGAAATTTACATTTTTTTTTGTAAAACACATGATTGATATAGGATTAACATTAATATATGTTAGAAGATGAGATAATAATGTTAAAGATATTTTTATAGGATAGTATTGGTGTCCTTGAAATTGGTGAGTGGTTGGATGGGTTATCTTATCTTTGTGAGAGTTTACTATATTTTTGTGTTTATGGAATAATTTTTTTAATTTGAGATTTTATTTAAGGAATATGGAAGAAAATAATGTTTGGAAGCATGTATCCATTAATTATGGTTTTAAGGTGACTAAGTTATTACAATATTATATATATAAAATTATAATATAGATTATGTTGTTTGGGTAGTCTAATATTAAGTTGATTTATGAAATTTAGTATTCTTCCTTCAAAATTTCTGGACATTTAATTTCAGTAGACATATTTTGGAAATGTCTTAAGGATAACAATTTATGAAATTGATTAAGATGAACATTGGAGTTATTTTTGAGGTTCTAAAAACAAATTTATTATTAGATACCTCATTCTAACCATTTTTATCTTGGATGATATATAGAGACTAGAGGAATGAATTTTTATTCTTTTTAGGATCCTTTAAGTGTTAATTTTAGTGCGTCAGACCAAAAAATAATTTTGGATATTCATTTATCTGAGAAATAAATAATGTGGGAAATGTTCGATGCATAAAAATAGTATAAAATTGTTCCCATTAAATATACACATATAAAATATGTTTATATTATAATGTTATTAGTCTAGATAGAAAATTAAATCCTCGACCCTAGGAAATGGATCTTGAATGAAACATATTATCCTAGAACCTTTATTTTAGATAAATAAAATGGTATTTCAACTCATTAACGATTTATTAATTTGTGGTCATTAAATTTTTTTAATCATTAAATTTATTATGATAAAATATCTCTATCACTCTCTATAATTTAATAAAAAAAATTTAATGTCCATAACTCCACTTTCCACCAATGTTTTCATACCTGTAAACCAAGTAATGTTTTATTCTAAACAAGAATAATACTTACCTTTGTATCATATCAAGAGGAAGAATTAATAACCCTTCATATTATGTGGGTTTACAATATATGTATTTTTTAATGTCAAACCCTTTATTATCAAGATCAATATTAAATTGTGAACATGCAATTTATTTAAGGGAGTAGAACATAACACACCAAAATTTTAAAATCAAAACATCATGATTGATAGAGAATATAACATGAATAAAATATTATAATAGATTGTAACACTATGAGACTTTAAAATATTTTTATTTTTAAATAAATTTTATCTCTTTAATAGCTTATGAGGCATACAACAAAACGTTTAAATGAAACCTGATACTCTATTGAAATATTATTTTTATACAATATCATTATAACCTATCGATTAAGGTAGAGGGTATGTATAAGTCTAAAAACTTTTAAAAATTATTTGGTTTACACATGAAAAAAATAAATTCAATGGTTTTCTATTGGTTAGAAATAAAGTAATAACCATAAAAAAGAAAGGAATTTTTATTAAGAAAAATTTTATTTTTTTTATTATAAGTGGTTTAACTGTTCTTTCCACATAAAATTTAAAATAAATTTTTTACGTATTTTAAAAATTATTTTAATTAATAAAATTTATCTTTAAATATAACTATAAATAATATCTTTAGGCTATTTTTGATAATTTTCTAAAAAGTTTATTTTTTATAAATAGTGAAAATGCTAATTTCATTAAAGTAACATTTTGAATAAAATATTTAAAAAATATTATATATTTAGAATTTGTTTTAAAGTAGAATTAGTTAAATTATATTAAAATTTTACTAATTTAGGTAATTACAATCATGTAAAGATTCATTTCAAATATAATTTTTTTAAAATATTTGAAAGTTTTCCATTGAAAATTTTACTTCTCTACGGTGTATGAGGGTTTAATTTAAAATTAATTCTTCCAATTATATGAATTGAATTTTAATAAATGTATTCCATATTTGGAATAAGAATTATTTATATTAATATAATATTTTCAATTTAATTTATAGTTATAAAAAATATTAAAAATTGTAAAAACTATTTACCTCAATCAGGGTTAAAATGAGTTCACAAGGGCGGGGTTAAACTAAACAATAAGGTTTAAAAATGGGAAAAATCAAGTATAAATAATTTTTTATGGTCATATATAGACCTTATATATTACATGTTTTTTAATAAACCATTTTTGAGGATTTTGGAAAGAGAGAAACATGGGTATCACATTTTCTTTTAAAAACATCCAAGTGTGGCATCCCCCTCAACTTATAAAAGGATAACCTTATCCCTCTTATTCAGACTCCCAAATCTATTTGTTTAAGAAAATTACTACCGAAATATATTCATTAAATCCCTAAAAACATAACTTATTTGTTTTTGTGATCCCAAATCCATCCTAATTTGGATTTTAGTTAAAACCTAAATTAGTAGTTAGAAGAGGAGGTAATGTATTTAAAAAATATTTTTCATTTTATTCATTATTACTCATCTATATAGTATTATTAATCAATGATTATATAATAACCTATGTATTACAAATAAAATAATATGTTATTTTGTTAATGTCATGTCCTATATCCATTTCCTCTTACATTAAAGGAGAAACGAAATCTTCCATTGTGTGTAAGACACAATACCTCATCCTGAAACAATGTAATTCAATTTCCATCACCACCTATCACTACTAGAAAACTAGGCTATAGCCACATACCTATAGCCACGGTTTTCCAAAACCGTGGCTATAGGGTATAATTTTAGAGTCTACAGCCATGATTCCTCAAAACTATGGATATAGGTCTCCTGCCATGGTTCAGGAAATAAATTAACCTACTAAAAATGGTGGGAAGGGTCATAGCCACAATTTATATAGTATATCCATAATTTTTATTAACATATATATTACAATATATATTTATATATATACCCAAAGGCATCTGTGGAGTAGTGAAAAGGTTGATTGTGCACATAACAGAGGTATATAGATCGAATTTAGTTGGGTTCACATTAGTGTTGGGATATAGACACTGTTTACATGGGATATAGCCACTGTTGAAAACTGTGGATATAACCATGTTTCCAAAGTGGACAACCATGGCTATATCCAAGCTCCACGAAATATAGTTATAGGGGCCAAAGCCATGGATTTAAAATATGGATATAGACCAATAAAATCATGGAAATAACGTCTAGGTAGAGCTATTACAATACGTGCCATGGCCAGCTTGAACTGTAGTTATAGCTTATAGTCACAGTTTTGGCCCCTATAGCCATGGTTTTTACCATGGTTATAGCTTGATTTCCCAATACTGGTCCCAAAAGGATATAATGATAGATTTAACATATTTATATGATAGTTATGACATCAATATATGTATTTAACTATAATATCACTTGTAACTTCTTACCTTACAACCTGTTAGAAAATTATAAGGGAACTCTTGGGTATAGTGGACCACCTCCTCACGAACTAATGTAATATATTATTCCCATATAAATTTTAATTCTATATTAATGTGCATAGATTAAATGAATATATATTATATTTATAAAATAATTTTAACTTTTAAATTATTATATCACATTTAATGATTATTTCCACTATAGGTGGGATATGATAATCTCACTCGTGTGTATGGAGGACTATGACCTCGCGAAGTGATGCAATTCATTTTTCAAAAACAGATTACATTGAAGTAAATAAAAATAAATTTATAATGTATATGTGATATATAAAAATTCATAATGAAATATTAATAGGGGTTATATTGTTTAAAATAACTTTGTTCTTTTTGTCGAGGAAAATGAAAACAACATTCACGCGTATGTATGACCTACCGTCTCTTTGAACAATGTACTTTATTTTATATATCTAAATTTAATAGATCAGTATAAATAAATATATAATGAATATATATGATATTTAAATAGTGTTTAACATTCTTGATATTATATAACCAGAATCATAGTAAACGTACTAAAATTATCCAACTAGATGTTAAGTGAAAAATGAATCAATTACCACTCGAAACATGGATTTTAACAAAGAATTATTTTTAAACGAGTGATAAAACACTACATGTAAAAAATATATGATATGATATATATTGGTATGTTTATATAATATATTTATAATAAATGTATATTTATAATATTGGTGGTCTAATCATTAATGAAGGAAGTCAATTATTAGGTAAGAATTTCTCATCTAAGTTTTACTTCCATGAGACATGTTATACATTCACCGCTTACTTATTTATGTGGGGTATATACTTCCCATTTATATATGTTATATCATGAATTTATCTCTATTAATGGTAATTAATGTTTAATTTGATGTTATTTGTTTCATATATATTGCGATTAAAATTCTTGGTAAGTGGTAAGGGTTTATTTTAAAATCTCGTCATTATTCAATATTGTTTATATTTAAGTATCCCTTAGGTTATTAATTTTCTATTTTTATCATAAAACCAATAAATATAATTATCATTTTTTTGTTCAATAAATTTTTAGGTAATAGTACCATTTATCCTCTCTTTAGTGTATAATATGATTAATAATTTTTTTAAGAGAAGCTGACTTCATTTATCTCTTGAGTCAAAAATCATTTTTCTTCCAAAATAATGTTTTCTAAAAAATAATTCAGGAATATTTTGAAAATATACAAATTATTTATTAAATTAAATTTTAAACCTATTTTAAATTTTAAAAAATTGTTTCAAAGGAATATTCTAGTCATATTCTAAAAAATACACTATTTAAACATTTTACAACAGTGCGAAAGGAATTTATTTAGCATGTATGGTATCAACCCATGCATGAAAACCAATTCTTTGAGTATTAATTAGTATGTTATAAAGGGAATTTTTAATGATTTTTTAAAAATTATATATTTTTTTGATTTATGAATGTGATTTTCATAGACAAAATGATATTTCCTGAGAAAACGTTTTAATAGAATTTTAAGGTATTTCTACTCATCAACGATAAAAAACCTTATTTCACTTACACTATATTAGGAATATGTTGTAATAATTCCATCAAAATAATTTTTCGAGATGGTTTATGATGAATTTAATTGGGTTGTTCTATTTTGGTACCATTATCCACATTATTCTCGATTGTTTTTTATTATGTCAATTGATTGGTGAAAGTATTAATATTTACTATAAAATATTTTCAATATAAATGTTTGTGTTGATTATGTTTCACTATTTTTATATGAGGAATACATTGGATTTATTAATTAATGGATGACGGCAAAAATTGCATAGCCCCACTTTGCATCCGAATGTCTAATGAGATAAATAAATTGCCCAAATTAAATGGGGTTTTACCCATAGTTTTATGCTTACTTGATAGTGGTCTCGATAGTATGCTTATGATGTCATAATTTATATATTACCTCATTCAAATATAATTTAATGATGACCATGTGATTATTTTATTAGTTATAATAACCCTATAAATGTTTCAAGCTCATGTGATTATTTTTATGGATTTATTTGATCAACCTTTATTTTTGTAATATTATTATCAAGTTATTGTTTAAATGTCATGTGATTCAATTATTTACCTTTCCATACTAATTATGATTATTTATTGTTATGTTTTATATTCTCATACCCATACTGAGCATCTGATCTCACCCCTCTCTTATGTTTTATTTTACCTTGGATACCAATATGTTTTTAATTGATATACTACGATATTCGTATGGGAATAATAGTGTTTTTTATGAAAACACTTAGTTTACTTTATGTTTTTAAAAATGTAATGTAAACATCAATAATTTCCCTTTTTTACCATGACTAATAAATTATTAAGTCCTTCGGGATGTGATTTTATGAGTCTTGGTCTCATGTAATAAAGTAACCACCAGCTCTCGGATACTAGGGTTAGGTTATTTACATGAAGGACTCGATCAAACTATTCCAGCTTGTATTTTTCCTGTTGATGTTCATTGGTATGCTAAAATGATGTGGGATTCTAGTATATTAACACTTACACTCGAGCCTTATCACCTCTAACTCTTGGTTGTGCTACTTTTTCTTTGTTCCAAACATGTTTCACATTTCAATCCTTGACAATAACTACTGACACAATATCCTCAATGGGATCCTGATCAATATGACGATTCCAATGGAAAGCATTTTATACCAAACCCTCCCTGGTAATCCATGGAACATGTATTAGAGGAAAGATTATACAAACGTAAAATAGAAGAAAAATATCATATAATGAAACAATATCAACTAAAACCAAAATAAGATACGTAAAATCTAATATCTAGATGAAATCAAAACATAAGAAACACACAACCCAACACCTCATGGTGACTTAATGATAATTATGATGAGATATGGATAAGAAATTACTCTCAGAAAGCCCCTTATGTACTGAAAATACACTCTCCTTACTACCAAACATCCCAAGACAAGAAAACATGGTTATAAAACTCGTTTTATACCAAATTATCACAACCCAAACTAGAAAAAACAAGTAACTGGTCATGGAACATGATATTATAAAGACTCAAACAGAGTTTATGATTCCCAAAGGATTTTGACTAGCAGCCAAGAATCTAAAAAACAAGATGAAATGATTTTCCCAACCTGAAATGACTAACATGAAATATATATTTTGATAAATAAATCGTTATAAATATTCCATACAAAAAACAATATTTCTATAAGTACAACCGAGAAAAAATGCCAAAAACTAGGCTAGATGTCTATAAAAAACTGAAATAAAACCCAAACTATTTACAGTGAATCTATGTGATATGTTTGAAACATGTCATCCTTTCAAGACCCAATATCAATTCTCTATAGTTATGAAACATTGTTAATCACTGTTGTTCCTTGAACTTTCATACATAAGAAAAATCATGGTCCACACTCACCAAATGGAGTGTTCACATTGTAAGAAAAATAATCCTTATAGGATCTCACCCAAGTGTTCCATGGAATTTCTCATTAAAATAACTATATAATACTCGATATATGAAAAAATGGCCTGATAAATTAGTTTTCACATTTATAAAACAATATTGGTAATATATTTCACCTTTTTTACTATTCCAAAATATATTCCATATAATATAGGTCAATGATAATTCTAAAATCATCAATTTAAAACCATCGATTATGAGTGATGATGGGTTCTTATAAGATATTTAAAATGATGTAAAGATTTCTTAAATGAACCCACAAAAAGATTATATGATTTTCACTCAATAGGGTAAAATATTCTTCAATATAATCCATCTAAATTGTCCATATGAAATTCCAAACCAGAAGACACCTTGACATGGTTGAAGTTCACTAGGCCCAAGGTGGTCTTGTTCCTACAACACCAAGTGCCATGGAACACACACCAAACACACCTTGGACCCAAAACCCAGGCAGTTTTAGTCCTCCCATTACTTACACAACACTGTGGTGATAACATATTAGCCATGGAACACTAGAGTGATAAACACTTGTCGAATCATAGACTACACCATACACTTGGAATGGTGGCTTTTATCATGGTGAATAGGTGTTACCCATTAGAAAAAGGTTTTGGTATATGGAATGTTCTGGCTCATTTTGTAGGGTTAAATTCCCACCATTCTTTTTAAAATCCACTTTCTATAACCAACACATCCCAATCCAAAAAATAACTATATCAAAGCACAAAAATAATATACCTCAATTAAGGATGTGACTGTGGATTTTTGAGGTGGAATAAGTGTTTTATTGAAGGGTATATCAGTGTTCATGGAAATATTTTACAATAAGAAAATAATATATATTGTAGCATCCTTAATAAAAAAATACTTCTTTCTCAAGGGAAAAAAGTTCGAGGGAATAATGTAGCAGTATATTGGGAATGAGGATAGGTATTGTTTGAGGGTAAGAGGTATCATTTTGATGGTATACATCAACCATATCCCCTATGATGTATAAAATGTTATCATTCCAAAAATTATATGTCTCTTTATAAATCTAATAGTCCCATGGTTTACAATAAGTGTACATATGTAAACTAATTCTTATAGAATGATGAAATTTCATGTAATGATCAAATGGAAATGGTTTTTTTAACATAGGGAAATAAATTTCACCTAAAAACATATCTAGGTAATAAAATTACAAATCATTTCCATTCCGTGTGGATATTCATCAAAAAATATTTTTTTTAAAAACTCTAAAAAATTTATGAAATCTATTGGATATTTCTAAAACATGATCTCCACTCAATAAAAAACAAATTATAAACCCAAAACCAATGTATAATTGAAAAAAATAATAATTCATGAAATCATAAATGTTTTAAAAAATCATTCTCTAGTTAATTATAAGTGTTACTCACTCTAAAAAGGGATTCATTGCTATCTCTTTCAAATACATGTATCTATATACATATATCCACATCCTTTATCATATACATGAATGTATTTTAAAAATATTACATTACTAAAGGCATTGATTAATCATGAGACATGAACATTGATAATCATTTATGTATTAAAAATATATTCTTGATTATATGAGTATATACTAAACATGTCAACGAATACATGACATGTCATTTTAACATTTGAATAAGAACATCACATGATGGTAATCAAATATATAAACACGTCACATTTCTTATCTAGTTACAGTTTTATATATCTTTGGTCTATATAAATTAATGTCAATTTTTCATAATACTCATATAAGGGGGAAACTCCTATATTTTTTAATCCTCAAGTGACAGAATAATCTTTAATATACAAAAATAGACCTTGATTAGATAATCCTTACGGCCAAAATATGAATCGTATCAATTTATAAAGGATATTATGTAAGTAATATTACTAACCTATAGAGTAGTGGAATACAAATATTAAATATGCACCCAATTTATACTATAATCAGAGTGTACAATACTCTATATAGAATACATGGTGGGTCATCAGACATTGGAAATACCGTATTCCCCACAATCATATTCTACATCTCTATAGTCACCCCATCCATAACATCTCAATAGATAATACACTACTCCAAGAATAAAATTAGTTATAGATAAGTAAATATTGTTCTTTTACATGATATATATGATTTCCATTACGATATATATATAGATAAGGTAAAATATTGACAAAGTTGTGCCCTAATTTTTTATATCAATATTCATTTATTATTCTTAAACTCTTTTATAAACACGAAAATATCCATACATAATAACCCATCTTGTAAAATCCCACATGATATACCACTTCATAGGCCATGTGTTTTCTACACATTTATTATTTTTAAAAAACATTACATCTCAATGTAATTTCTACCATATCATGATGTTTCCATTTAATAAAACCCACTGAATATAAGTCTTTAGTTATTAATGTTTATAATGAAATCCCATTTGAGTAATGTTCATATTTATCAATAATATTCATAATGTTCAACTATGACATCCTAGACCCGGATGCCCCTTAATAGGTGCCCCGAACACGGTGGGCCACATGTACTCAAGTGCATCTCCCCGAATGCCAGAGGCTTCTGACTAGCAGCAA
Source organism: Viscum album (assembly GCA_963277665.1). NCBI lineage: Eukaryota > Viridiplantae > Streptophyta > Magnoliopsida > Santalales > Viscaceae > Viscum > Viscum album. The sequence goes on from OY728123.1 coordinate 1,405,545,552, forward strand.
TGGCCTATGGTGTCTCTGAGGGGAGATTATGCCCTCATTACCAAAGTGTAGTGCAACAAATGTATGTACACATGGGTAAATAATAGAAGAAATATTAGTAAACAGAAGGTACAACTAATTATAGAGACATCAACAAAAACAATAACTGAAATCAGTGGAATAGATTTTAACTTTCGATGATATGGCATGTCACAAGAAAATTGGAAAACATGCATACAAGACAATAGGCATAACATGTTCCACAAAGGTATAAATTAAATCAAATCCTATCCCAAGATTCCTGAAATCCAACTCGGTCATCTACTATCAAGATCCATCATAAACCACAAGAAATCAAGTGATGGAAGCTATATGCTTCCCTTTTTCAACAACTGCAACCATGTAATCTACCTAGGGTACAAAACGGGGTTGGGAGAGGGTTTTAGATAAATCTCAGTGGACCACCACCAACAGTGTCTATAACATTCATCCCGTGTAATGGAAATAAATAGTTTGCAAGCATGCATATATAATGTAAATTAATACAATGCAACTAAATACCCATGTTCATGCTTCATCACGCAGTTGGTGTCTGAACATGTCAATAATTAATTATTTTTTAATTAAAAGTTTGTAAATAAGTCACATGTTAACAATACTGAATGTTCCATAATGTAACAAGGAAGCCTATAATGATCATTAATAGTTATGTACATAGGTAAAAAAAGGGTGACATAGACCTCAAGGGTCACCAAATCCATAATAACTATAGCCTAGTATGGGTAAGAGTTTAATCCAAGGATTATCTTCCATGTAATTCCATAATAAGGTGCCAACTAAATCCACGGTGACCATTCAAGGGAAAATAGAGCTATGAAAAGATAGGGTCGAATGGGCTATTACCATAGAACCTATTTGTAAATATTGGATCCAAAGACTGTATCCAAGGCATCCTGTAATGATATTGAAGGGGTCCTACAATGTCATTTTAGTCATCCAAAGAATAGATAATGATAGAGATCAAGGTGGGTCTCAACCAAATCCAGTTGAATCCTTGAATTAGAATGTGATTCCTGAGTGCTCATGGAATTATCCGATCAGAATCCACAGTGAGATCAAGTTAGGAAATTCATGTTTAAGTTTAATTCCATGTAATATTTCATTCAGTTCAATCCTTCTCTTTCATTAGTGTGATAAGGTCAAGTATTATGAAACCTTTTAATCAAGTCATTTTGTTCAATCCTTTATTTTCATTAGTGTGACAATGTCAAGTAGTCGTAAACCATTCATTCAATACATTTAAATAACAATAGATATTCAAGGTTCATTCTGTTACCATCCATTAATGTGGTAAGGGGTTCTACGGATACACAACCTACTATTAATTTACATTTATGGCCTAGACATTTACTTAGTATACATTCCAATTCACATTTGATATTTACTTATAAATTTAATCACTAACCTTAGGTGGTTTAAGTGGTGATCATACATGGTACTCGACATTATTACAATCATAATATAAATCAAGACATTTAATATAGAAAACTGTACCGTAATAATGGTAAATCCAAGAAACACTTTAATGGTGGATCAAACGTGTCAAAATACTAAAAAACAATTATAGAATAATCACTTACATTGAAAAGATTGAGTTATGGGTGTAACTACAAACAACTAATCAAATATTTGGAAAGATCATAACAATATGGTTATAATAATTGTAGACATAGAACATAAATTCTATAAATGACACCTGATGAAATTGGTGTTCCCCACAAGACATATCCAAAATCAACGAACTTGAGGGATTAGTTATAGACCACCCACATTAGGGTTGTATGATTCTTCTTCTATTGTATTGGCCATTTATTTGGCTCATATATGAGTAGAAATAATAATAGAGGAAAAAATATCATACCCTGAAAACTTGGTTGAGTGAAAAAGATAAGCATAATGACTCAAGAGGACTTGAGTACTTACCATTGCACATCCAACATGATGAACATAAGCTTGATCAAATTCGGGATAAAGAATATCTCTTGATTAATACCTTATATCTTCAATGGGCTCCGAAATTAGAGCAATTTAGGTTAATCTTGGTGAAATACGGATTAGTGAAGAAGGAGGGGGGTAATTAGCCCATTAAAGGAACATTTGACATTTTACCCATAAAAAGTCTTGTGCACAAATTTTCTACATAGTTTAAAAAACTGTGTACCAACCATGAATGGTTACCTGGGAAGAAAGGGAACTCTCACAATTAGGCTACATTTCCATACAACAACTGTTCTAGGTGGATCTTTCTGGAAAATCACAATCTGCATGGTTTTACAAATGGCGTGGTATTTCTACACGGTTTACTCTAAACCATGCGGCGACCCTATTTTTTCCAAAATGAAGGGTTTTTTGATCAAAAAAAATCCATGGACACCCCTAAGGCCTTCATTAACCCATTACACATCCATATTAGGTCCAAAATAGTAGAATAGACATAAAAATTAAAGGATCCATACATGAGTGAAAAACCGGGATCTTACAGTCTTTTCCCCTTAAAAGAACTTTTCCCAGAGTTAAACTTCCAAGGGCATAAAACCAATGTCTGAGAATAATATACAACATTGGGCATGTATGTCAGCCTCCTTCTCCCAAGACTCATCCTGTAGCCATCCATGCTACCACATCACTCGTAATAGTGTGTTAAACTGGTCTCGGAGAGCCCTTGTGCTCTGATCGATGATGCGTACTCGATGCTCCTCAATGGTAGCGTCGACATCTAACTCCACTTCCTTGGGATCAATGGTATGAGATAGATCGACATGATATTATAGAAGTTGTGAAACAATGAAGACATCATCCATGGCATGATACCTTTGAGGTAGTAACAACTGATATGCTACCATCTTGACTCTCTCTAAATTCTAAAATAGACCTATGTAACGTGGTGAAATCTTCCCTTACATTCATAACCATATATTACCTAGCTTTGGTGATACTCGAAGGGAATGAAGATCCCCGTTTTCAAACTCCAGAGGTCATCGACGGTGATCAGAATATAATTTATGTCTAGAATTAGCAGTAGTTATATGTTTTATTATCAATTGAAACTACTCTAAAGTCTCCTGAATGAGATGAGGACCTAGTAGGGCTACCTCACCTACCTCAAGCCATCACCTGGGAGAGAGGAATTTCTTACCATATAATGCCTTAAAATGAGCATTCTGAATTGTTTAATGAAAGATGTTATTATAGGGGAACTCAACAGGAGGGATATTATTTTCCCAAGAACCACCGAAATCATAGACACATGCTCATAGCATATCCTTTAGAACCCATATTTTTTGTTCCAATTTTCCATCATTCTGAGGGTGAAAGACTATGCTTAGAAGCACCTAAGTACCCATATCCTTTTGCAAAGACATCTAGAACCATGAAGTGAAATGATCATTCCTATCTAAAATGATAGTATGAGGGACACTGTGGAGTTGTATAATATCACAGATATAGAGTCTTCCTAGATAATAAACTGAGAAAGGTCCCCCAATAGGTAGAATGTGGAATTATTTCATTAGTCAGTCAATGACCACCCATTTTACATCACTTCCCCTCAGAAATCTAGGTATGATGAATATGAATTCAATGGAAAGATCTTATCATTTTTATTATGGGACTTGAAGTGGCTGTAGAGAGCCTACAAGTCTATGGTGCTCCACCTTCACCTACTGATAGGTGGAACACCTAGTGATAACGTCTACTATCTGATGTTTCATCTCAGTCCAAAAATACTGGCATCACATATCTCGATACATCTTTGAGATGCTTGGATGAAGTTCCTAGTAAGAATCATGGGACTCACGCATCAAATCCTCTCTCGTGCCTATAGGATCCCGGACATGTTCATGTAGATGCCTGATGTTGTCTCTCTCTACAGACTAATCCAAATGTGGGTCATCTCCTAATAAACTCTCTTTGATAACCAATCCTTCGGGATATGAAAACTGTCTACCCTTCACCATCTCAATGAGGGAAGCAGTAACTATTATGGATAAGAGATAATACTATTATAGACTTCCATGAAACTTCATATGAAACTCAGAAAAGAGGGTCATTAACTTCTATTATTCCTTGGATTCTCATTCGGCCTATGTTTTAGTTTTCCAACACAGTCCATATACAACTATATTTCCCTTTCTAATTTTATAAGAAAGATAAAAATCAAAATATTGTAGATATTGGTACCATCTCCTCTTTCTGAGGTTCAATTCATGATCAGAAAAGATATATTTTATGATCTTGTGGTCCGTATACACCATAATGTTCTCACCCAAAAAATAGTGTCTCCAGAAATATAAGCCATAGAAAACTACTGCTTCATCAAGGTTATGCGTAAGGAAATATCTCTAATGAGACCTCAGTTGTTGATATCCATATACAACAAAAATTTCCTCCTACATCATCACTTCTCCTTGCCCAATGCCTGATGCTTCACAAAAGATGGTATAATCTATTCCTAACTCCAAATGAGTCAGAATATGTGCTGATACAAGCCTCTCGTTCAGATCATAAAATGATTTATCACATTCTTATAACCATATAAACAAGAATCCATTATTTGTAAGATCTATAAGAGTTGAATTAAGACATGAGAAGTACTATATGAAAGGCATGTAATATCCATTTAGCCCTAAGAAACAAATGATGTCAAATATGATCATGGGATGATCCTATGAAACTATATCAGTAACCTTTTTTGGGTCTATAAATACACCTTATTATGATATTATATGACCCTAGAAGTGAACATTGTTGATCCAAATTTGGAAATTAGCAAGCTTGGACTATTGGTGATTCTCTATCAGTGAACTCAGAATGATCTCGATATGTTTGGAATAATCGCTCCAAGTGTGAGAACACACCAAGATGAGGTCCACACTGACCATAATAAAAGAATTCATATAGGTTTGGAATATCCTATCAATCATAGCCATGAAAATGGTGGGACCATTCGTAAGACCGAACATCATAACAAGGTACTCATTCTGAACATCTTTGGTATGGAAAATTGTATGCGGTACATATGATAATCTGACTCATACCTTATGATAACCCGACCACAGGACAATCATGGAATAGTCCATAGAACCTTAGTGATGGTGGAATATATTATCTATTCATGAATGTGGATATCGATTGTTTACTATAAGCTGGTTCAACTTTTTTTAATCCACACATAGACGTAATGTTCAATCCACCTTCTTGGAAAAAATCACGGCTGAAACCCTAGAGGATGTGTTGGGCCGTATAAAGACTTTGGCCCCTAAATGCTATAACTACCACTAAAAATCATAAAGAATAGTAGGTTCCATCTTGTATGGAGGAATGGGCACTAGAGATAACCCTATAAAAAGTACAATTTTAAACTCTACCTCTCTCTCACGAGGTATGCAAGCAAAATCATCAAGAAAGACATACCGAAAATGACCCAGTACTGGAGGAAAATCATTATGTCCTAAACCCTGATCCACCATGAAGAGACTTGTTCTTTGGGAGGTCACTCCACATATACTCTGATGGTCTGGTCCAGCTCTACCAGTTTGGACATCCCACCCACCTTTATATAGATTACTACTACCATATGGGGATGTAAACCATACCCTACAACGGTATTAGTCTACAAAAGCATGATAGTGAACTAAACAGTCCATCCTAATAATTACATCAAATCCTATCACCTCATGAATGAAGATTTTATATATGAAAGGGTAACTACAACCCCCAAGGGGGAAATCCCTACTCTAGTGTATGCCATCTGTTTGTACCCCTAACGGTGTATCTAGAGTTATTAAACCATAGTGATACTATATCTCGTGTCTGAGACTTTACACAATAGATAAAAAATGACTGAGTTTTTAGATCATATATAAAATAAAGCAGATATTATAGTAGAGGCTACTATAATACGACCTCATACTATAGATGGTCCCACAGCCTAATCCTCAGGTATCGGATGGAGTGCATTCAACTGGCATGTGTCACAGCCCTGTGCAACAGATGGGAAACCATGATCATAACTACTCTGTTGGTGCTTCTAGTGATCAATGATCCAACTATAATAGCCCCAACCTCTTCCTAGGAAAGAACTACCAGTGTTATTCTAACTCCCTACCTGAAACGGCGTAAAAGAACCTATTCCTCATGGTTGAGCTGATATAAATCTGTTTCCACTCGAAGCTGGTAGAAAGGACCTGCAGAAATGTTGAAGACAACCCATACGACAACAACCCCGACACTCTATTGGGTATCTATCACATTGAGGTTTATTTATATCTCATAAACCACACTGAAGAATCTCTATAGAGCTACTGAAATGGAAACTCTAGTGGTCACTTCCCTAATAAGAATCCTTGAGTGAATGTTTCCTACCATTGGAAGAACTAACAGCCAACCATAGCACTAATCCCCTATACACAATACTATTTTTCCCTTAGGTTATGCTTGGTGATAAGATTTAATTGAATACTAAAGAAAAGGTAGGTAAGAAAAATACATTGACATGTCTATAGATTGAATACACAACCCCATCCTTGAAGCATCTAGCATGTGAAATATCATCACCGTCTATAAGAAGTGAAAACGCTGCAACTCCATGAAACACGCTGAATATTCCATAGCAGACATAGAACCCTACTCGAGATGCATGAACTCTCTTGATCTGTTAAATCTTAGTGTATGAGGAATGAACTGATCAAAGAAGGAAGTCTGGAAATCAACCCATAACATACCCTGATGATGACCAGACTGGGTAATCACATCCCACTGATGCTTGGCCTTATCCTAAAACATGTTAGTTAGAAAGATTAACTCTCTTCTCTAGAGGTGTTTCTAGATCCTTAATGTTTGAGAGTGTGGCCTCTATCCATGATTCCACATCCTGGGGACCATCATCCCCTAAGAATGTAGGAGGACGCTGCTACTAGAATTTAGGATTCAGATCAGCTATTTTCGGTGAAATCCATAGAAAATCATGCATGGACTGTATCAGATGTAGGAAACTATCATGAACATGGGAATCACTTCCCAGATAACCTTTAGCAGGTGGTTCCACAAGTTTCACTCCTAGAGGTAAGACTGGTGGCTCATGGCCCACCATGTTGGGAGTAGGGCCATCGCCACCCTCCTGCTATATGACATGAGGACATCATGGAAGAATTAATCTAAAAATTACAATCACATGACTTAGATCAATCATAAGAAGATAGATAGAATTTATTGTAGAAAATAAATGTAGGAAAACTCACACCCCATGCAATACTTCCCTGACTACCCTCTTAAATGGCCATTTATCGGTAATTGCTCAAGTATAAGTTTTATTTTGTTTTACATTTAATTACCATGTTCAATTATTTACCTTTCATAAACATGAACAGTTGGTATATAGATGTGAAACCAATTCATTTTAGATTCCATGATTTAATTTATAATGGATAATTGTTTCTACTAATTCATTTCCCATACACCTATCACTAGAAATGGCACCAATTTATTCATAGCATAATGGATCGACTCGTTAAAAAAATCTTCCCAACCCATGAGTTCCCATACACCTCATGAATTTACAAAAACAATCACTCAATCATAACCAAAATTTATAAATTCATAATCTAACTATCCCATCATCACTCAACAATCATATGCTTATCAAGTAATGGAAAATAATGAAATGCACTTATAGGGCATGGAAATATGCATGATATGATAATTCTAGGTTCCTATAATGATGCATGTAACAATGATTCTTGTCCTCATAACATCGGGCCAAGGTTGAAATAAAATCATCAAAGAGAGTAGTTATCAACAACAACACACAACATGTGCATCACCCAATGGTAAAATAATATCAACTATAATCGGAAAAAGTAGAACAAAAATTATAATTTAGGAAACTTGGTTTTTACCCCAAACATGGGCTCACGATGTCCAAACACAAATTATCACCAAGTATCAATCATTTTTAATCTCTAATATATTGTCTCTAAATTGTAAGGCAAGAGAATAACTCCTCTGATACAACTTTTTGATGTCCTAGACCGAGATTCCACTTAATGGGTTCCCCAATCCTAGTGGGCCACATGGCCTCAAATGCATATCCCCCAAAAATAGAGGCTTCCAACAATCAAAGAAGGCTAAGGTTGTGTCTTTGGAGAGACTATTTTCTTATTACCAAATTTTAGAGAAGAATATGAATGCAAACACGGGTAAATAGCGGAAGAAATATAAGTAAACATAAGGCACATTAGAAAATAGAGACAACAACAACAAAAAGTAACTAAAATCACTAGAATAGAATTATTCTATGAATGATATGTCATGTAACTAGAAAACTGGAAAACATGGATAGAAGACAACAAGCATAACATTTTCCACATGGGTATAAATGAAATCAAAGACAATACCAAGAATCCTGAGATCCAACTCTGTCCTCTCCTATCAAGATCCATACTATACAAAAAGAAATACATTGTTTGAAGATGTATGCTTCCCTTTTTCAACAGATTAAACTACACATTCAACTTCAGGTACCTAACAACACTCAAGAGGGTGTGAGATAAATCATAGTGGGCCACCACTAACATTGTCTATATACATCCAGCCCGTGTAATTGAAATGTAAAAGTGTGCAGGAATGCATATATAATGTAAAGCAGTAAAATGTAATTAAATACCCATGTAGTTGCTTCATCCCATAGTTTTTGTTTGAACAAGTTAACAATTCATTATTTTATTATTACTACTTTGTAAATAATTCAAATTTTAATAATAGATAAGGTTCTATCTGGTAACAAGGAAACATGTAATGATCTTTAATAGTGATGTCCTAACATAATAATCAAGGAAATTTAGACCTCAAGGGTCACAAACTCAGTAATAAATAAATCTCTTCATGGATAAGAGTGTAATCCAAGGAGCATATTCCAAGGCATTCAACAATAAGGTGCCTACCCAATCCAAGGTGATTGTCCAAGGAAAAATGGTGCTAAAAAGAGACCTGGATCTATTGGATGTAACCATGGAACCTACTTGTCAATGATGGATACAATGAGTGTATCCAAGGAATACTATAATGATATTGAATGGATCCTATGAAGTTATATCGAGCAACCAAAGAATATACAAGGATCTATATCTAGTTGGGTCTCAACTCAAGCAAGTAGAATCCTTGACATAGAATGGGGTTCTCAAGTGCTCATGGAATTCTTCAGTCAGAATCCAAGGAGAGATCAAGTTAGGATATTCTTTTTTATGTTTGAATCCATGTAATATTTCATTTAGTTCAAGCCTTTTAATTAAAGTGATATGTTCAAGTATTATGCAACCTTCTAATCGTGTCATTTGGTTCAATCCATGCCTTTCATTAGTGTGACAAGGTCATGTAGCATGAAACTGTTCATTTAATCCATTTAAATCACATTCCATATTCAAGGTTCATTTCACTACCTTCTATTAATGTGGTAATGGGTGCTGCAGATATACAACCTACTATTCATTTACATTGAAGGCCAAGTCATATACTTTGTATACTTGTTAATTCACATTTCACATTTAATTATCAGTTAGAGCACTTACATTAGGTGGGATAAGTGGTAAGAATGCAAGGTACATTCCATTATTCCAATAAAAATATAAATCAATCCATTTAATATAGAAAATTTTACACTTATAATGGTCATTCCAAGGAACAATCGAGCGGTGGCTCATACGTGTGAAAACACTAAACAACTATTACGGAATAAACTTCGACATGGAGAGGATTAATTTCTGGGTGTAACCACTAAAAAATAATAACATATTTGGAATTATCATAACCATATGGTTATAATGATTATAATCATGGAATATAAATTATTTAAACAACACCCGATGAAATTGATGGGCCCCACACGACAAATACTAAATCAATGAACATGAGGAGTAAGTTATAGACCACCCACCTTAGGCTTGTATGATTCTCATCCTCTAGTATTGGACCTTGATTTGGCTTGGATTATATTACATATAACAAAAGGAGAAAAATTCTTAAACATCGATAACTTGGTCGATAGTAAAAGAGATAGAGAACGACTCAAGAGGACTCGAGTACTTATCGTTGCAAATCCAACGTGTTGAAAAAAATCTCAATCAGGTCCCAGAAAATGTATCCCTCTAGATTCCTACCTTATATATTCCATGGTATCCAAAATGAGAGAAATTTAGGTTATTCCTACAAAAATATGGATTATGGGAGAAGGAGGGGGACAATTAGTTCATGAAGGGAAAATTTGATATTTTACACAAAAAGTTCTATGCATGGTTTTTCCAAACAAGTCCGAAAATCATGCATCAATAATGCACGGTTACCGAGGAAGAAGGGGAAATCTCATGGTTCGACTTCGTGGCCCTGTATAAACTATGAATGGTGGCACTGTTCAAAAAAAAACAATCTGCATGGTTTTCCGAATCGTGAGGCATTCCTACACAGTTTACCCTAAACAATGAGAGCAACCTATTTTTTCCAAAAAGTTGGGTTGTGGCCTCCAAACAAGTAATAGACACCCCTAAGGCCTTCACTAACCGAATATTAATTCATATTAGGTCCAATGAAAAATATTATATTGAAACTTAAAGGATTCATACCTGAGTGAAAAATAGGGTTCTTACATCAACTCTTGAAAAATAGTATTCAAACTACATTAATTCCATGCATCCAATGTAATGATGTTAACAACTCCTATTTTGAATATAGAATTTTTTATATGTTATTCATAATCATTCTTTAATTATATTATTCATTGAAATTTTCTAAGTGCAAACATACAAAAATAATCATTTTATAAACAATATTCCATTCAAAATACCATTCTAATATAAAAAACATTATGTTTTTGAAATAATAATTATTTACATTATTTTTAATACTTAGAAATAAAACTATTATATCCATTTAAAATATGGGATTATTTAATTTTTTTATTATTAGAAAAATATTTTATACTTTAATATATTCCACTAATTAGTGGTGTGAATATATCCCTCATATTTTAACAAAAAAATTTGATAAATGTTTTTTATAGTAGATAAAAACTATTTATAATAATATTCTTTTATAATTTCTAACATAATTTAGAAACCCAAATACCATATGTACACTAATTATTATAATATTTTTTTATTAATAAACCATTAATTACAAGATATATGATCTTATAAGAAAAATAAATAATATCCAAACTACACATTTAATAATTTTAATTTATCCAAAATTTGAAGTCTCCCTGATATCAAAGTCCTTAAAGAATCATATCATTTATTCCATACATGAATGAATAATTCAGTATTCCTCTATGAAATATATTTCAAGTTTTAACTCCTATATATTTGAAACAGTTGTAAATATATTTGTCAGAATCATATATATGTTTCAAAATTTATGTTTTTTTCTATAACATTATACCTGGCCTGAAATATCAGCTAAGATTCATTTAAACCCTTAGTTATTTTATGAAATTTAATAACTATTAAATAGGTTTGAACTAATGAAAACATTCAACTTTGATATTATGTTTTTGATTTGGTTTTAAAGACTTTGAGTGACTATCATAAGTCCAACTATGAGACTTTCCACTATAACATTTCTTCTCTAGAGTTAAAATTTTACCCCTTATAGTGATGGTATAAAAATGAGCCTAAATCCACCATGTGTTTCTTATATATCATCATCATATTGATTATATCATTTAACTATTCACATAGTACAATAATATTATAATTCACAATGAACTATAAGAACCCTTCCATGAAATACTGTCAAATGATATTACGTCCAATTGATGATAAAGATGGGACCCCAATATTTCGATGTCATTAATATACCTAATCATATTGAGTGAAAGAGTAGAGAGAGAGAGTTTCCAATATAAATCTTACACCAAATAAGTGTGTCAAAAACATCATATTTTTTGTCTTACTTGGTCTAGATATAACATATTATTGTTATAAATCATCCCATAAGCATCGATGTTTTCATTTTTATTAAGGATTTTAAGCTCTATAAATAGAAATGTAAAGGTTGAATGTAATGTTATTCCATCGTATGTTTATGAGAAATATTATTATCTCCATCATTATCTTCTTTATGAGGTTTTTCTGTTGGAATTTATTTCTATAACACATAAGATATCTCTTCTAGTTTGAGAAAAATTCTACAATTTATATACCATCTTAAGAAGTTACTATTATTTAACTTCTTTTTTTGAATATTTATATGAACTAAATAATGGATGATTATTCTATAATTTATATAAATAAATAAAAAAATTTAGGTGAGTATAATATTTTTATAATTACTTTATAATGGATTATATTGAACTGTGTTTCCACTAAAATGATAACCCATTTTAAAATTTAACATAAAAATTAATGGTACGAGATCTATATTTCATTAATATTTGTACCAATTTAATTTTTCTCCCATCATATTAATATTTATGTTATCCATTATTCCAATACTTTTATATTTGAATATTACACTGTTTATATTTTTTTTATCATAATCCATCATATGGATTCACTTAACATTATTCCACAATTAGCCTATACAAATCTGGTATCCAAAACTTACTTTAACCCAATGAGAATTATAATAATGAACACTTAATCTTATTATTTTCACCTGTTATATAGTCTATTTCAAAAATATAATATTGGGGAACCATGATGTAGTATGACTAGCCCAGTTGTTTGATAGAGGCTATGAATAGTGTTTGATTTGGAAGGAATCTCTCACTTCATATATGATTTTTTGGGATTAATATCACCATGTTATTTATTGTATTCCATATACATATATCCATATGTTTAATCTTTCTGTAATCATATTCCTTATACAAAATAAATTATCTCAGACCATATTGATGTGTTCCAATTTACATAATTTATTATCTGTTTTTCTAACCCAAATTAAAAGACAACTAAATTCATAAATATCTAAATACATCTTATTAACAGGGTACATGAAATATTTTAATTTATAGGATTAGATTCATATGAAATAAATATTTTATATAGAGTAAACTTGGAACAAGATATAGTTATCCCCTTTTTTTATACATTCCATAAGCCTCTGAAACATTTCCACTTTAAACTATTTTTCCACTTCCAAATCATTCTATACTCAAGTAAAAAATTTAATTTGATCAATATTCTAACACATAACATATATAAACAAAAAATAACGTCTGAATTTTATATTACAGCCAAGTAAATTTCTAATCCAAGGTAGAAGAGAATTATTTAAATTATCAAACCTAGAATATCCCATCCTTAATGCCATCATAAGAAATTATAAAATCAATTTAATAGTTTAAACTAAATAATACCTTTATTCAAAATATAAATAAATTATATATGAATAGTATGGATTTATTGAAAAAAATGAAAAATGTTATATTTAATTAATATATAAAACATTTATGAATAATTTATAAATTAAAAATTAATAAACACTTGGTAAATTAGATGAGAATTTTTTTTGGGGAAAAAAGTTACTTGGGTAAAAATTGAGTTATCAAAAATAGTGTAAAATAAGGTAATGTGATCAAATAAATGGTGTAAATGGATAAATAATGAGTTAAATTATCATTAAAATTTATGTATGATGTTATTAATTACCAATCTCCTTTATATTTAATCTTTTGATCATCTTTCCATATAAAACAATAATATATACACATCAAGTAATTTGTCTTTCTGTAAATTTCCACTGAAACTCACCTACAAAATGAAGAAACCTCTACCCAAATGAAGCTACTATTTTACATTGGAAAATTATTGAATCCTTTGATTAATTCAATATCCTAAATAATATTTACTAATTTAATGTCTAATGGTACTGAAATGGAGGCCTAAATTCATTATTCTGAAGAAACCTGTTTTAGAATGACTGAATCTATCAATGTATCTTGTTCTTCATCATAATAATTAATTTCCTTAAAATTTACACTCTTTATAAATATAATTTAATATATATTTATTCTCTAGTAATTTAATTGTTATTCTAATTTTTTTATTACTATAACATAACTCTATGCACTTACTCATTCCATGGTATAACAAGTTCTTCTTTTGATCGGTTCAACAACCTACATGAAGAATGGTATACTATATTCATTGTTTCCAACATGAATTAGTATGATAAAATTAATAGGGGAAATATATATTATTTAATATTCATTTATTTTATGAGTATGGTTTTTAAGGATTCTACAAAATCAATGTTCATTATATATTAACTTGTAGTTGTCAGTAAATTACCCAAAACATGATATTTGTGGATTCTATTATCATAAAGCATACCCATAACTTCTATAAAATGAATATAGGATTAAATTAATCATTTTATTATTATTATTCTACTACCTTAAATAATAAAAGAACAATGATCTTTTTAGTAATGAACATGCATCGATATATCTAATATGAAACTTTCACAAAACAATCAAATTTTCTAACTTTTGATAATGATAATGAACAGTAACTAACAAATATATCTATAATAAAAGATTATAATTAAATAGTATAAAATGTAGTTTTTATGAATAAATATTATAAATATTTTATTATTATGGATATTTTTATTATATAGGAGGTGAAGTCACATTTGTTGATGTTATTTTTAATGAAAATGATTTCCCTTCCAATATCACCTAAAAATCATTATTATTTATGTCAAAATATACATTAAGAGAAATTTAATTTTCCACATCTCTAAAATCACACCCATATCCTTCCCTTATTAATGGGTTTAAATTTTTCAAACTATTTCCACTCCCATTGGTTTTTAATTAAACGCAAATTATCCTTTAATATTGAATAGAACATATCACTTCTTTTCAGTTTGGAATATTTATCTTCCATGTTAATTTTTTTACATTCACAATTTTTTTAATTCATTATCCATACATTATTATTACATTAGTTCATTTTATATTGAATATGAATTTCTTTTTAAAAAGTGTAAAATGAACTTTTTTAACGTTTTATGCATGGTAATTTTCTCACACAAATTTCATCTATTTTTTAATCATGATTACATTCCACATTTTAAAAAATCATAAAAATAATTTTACTTACTTTTTTATTTTATTTATAGAATTAATTTTTAAAATAATTAATAATTAAATAAAATTTACAAAAATTTAAAAGATATTTCTTCTTATATTTCAATAAATTATATAGTGTTCCTATAATTGTTTTTCATATTTGTTAATATTAGTTGATTGTTTATTATTCTTTATGAGAGATATTTTTTAATGAAATTGAAGACTTCAATTTTCATTATTATTTATGCAATGTGGTTTTTTAACCAATTTCATTCTCATGGGTTATTTATTCTATTGTCGATTTATGAGTGTGATCATGGTATTATAGAAAACATGTTTATGTTTTTTCATTATATAATGTGTGGGTGCATAATTATATAGTCCCTTAATACATTGGTTAAATAATTTTGTTTCATGAGATTACATTTTTATGGATTGGATGTTAACCAAATCAATGATTACTATGGGAATGGGGAGTTATCTTTTCCATGTTATTACATAAATATATTCACTATGTTATAATGGTATTAATATTTATAATTGATATATGAAATTAATATATATTTTTATGTTTATGTCGTATTCCTATTTTCTACTTTATAGAAAATGATTATTGTATAATGTTTCCATATTCTTATTCCTCATTTATAATGTTATGCTAAAAAATTATTTCACTATTTGTGACTTAAGATTTATTTTGTAGTAGGAAAGACTGCATTTTGGTATATTCATGTAACCTGATTATGTTCTCTATCCCACATGTCCATCTTAAGATCACTTATGAATTTCAATTTATATCTATTATATTCACCCCTTATTGAGTGTATGAGCTCACACTTTCATTTGTTTCCATTACCTAGGTTAGGAAGAATAGTATACCATATATTATATTTAGATGGGGAAAAATGTTTCATCAAATTAGGGATAACATCTAACTAGATTTTAGAATAACTGATTTCAGTATCTAATATCTAGATATATTAATCACATATATTCTAGGGGTGTGATTTATTGTAATATTTAATTAATATTCATTTGTAATGATGATATATATTTTTATTTATTTATTTTATGGTTGGTTTATCATAGTTCAATTGATTGTGGGGTTTTGTTAATTATATAGATTAATAGTAAAATTATATAACATTAAACCTCTAATGTTGAACCAGAAAATAATATTGGTTTAACCTGAATTATCAAATATTGAAATAATGGTGTTGCAGGTTCAAACATAATATGCATTATTTTCATTAAAATATTATTAATTACACTTATTATTATTATTTAATACTCACATTAACATTTTTTATTGAATTCAATGGATGGAACATGGCGGAATTGAGTAAATAATGATTTTGATGTACAATGGAATGATTATAACAATGGGAAACCAAAAAATATGGGGTATGTGGTACAAAATATAAAGTCTATTCTCACCCAACAATCACGTGCTTTGAATTATAAAAAACCATTCCAAACACCCAAATGTTCCTGGGTAGTGGAAACTTTACATTGAGTCACTCAATGAGAAACATCCAAAATACATTAGTGGGGATTTAAATCTACTAATTTTTTAAAAACTGATCAATACAATAGAAAATTTATTTTATATTATATAGTAATTAGAGTATGAAAATTTTATTTTTTATTTTATCATTCATAATTTGAATTTGATCAACGGTATAGTGACAATAAGAATATGAGGGAAAAAGGAGAAACTTAAACCATGGAATGGGATGAGTTTATGAATGTATTTTTCAAAAAATGTTTTCCATTATATATTTACATGAAAAGGGAAAAAATAATTTATTTTAAAAAAATGATGTATAAAAGAATTTGTACCTATTTTATAAACTTCATAGTACTTGAAATATAATCTTATGTTTTATCAATGTCCCTAAAATTAAAATTAAACATTTCTTTAGTTACATAAAAACAGTTCTCTAAAAATCATTGGATATATGGGATATCAATTTCTATAAATAAATTGTTTTATGTGGTCTCATTATTTTAATGGAAATTAGAAACTCCAATTATTCTCATGGTTTTAGAGATAATAAGGTAAAATTGATGTTTCCATGAAACTGAACTGATTAAATAAATAGGGAAAGAGTATTCATCTTCTTAGATGATGAAAATGTGGATTTAATGCTAGAGGACTAGACCAATGAATTTTTGAGTTACTAATGTTAATAAATATTGGAAAAGTAGTTGATTATGAAGATGAAAATTCTTAGTATATACTAATTCATTATATATTTTAATATATTAAATATTTGTTGAGATGCGCAATGTGTTAATAAGGCCATGTGATGAATATTGAGAAATATTGTTTTAGAATTACTAATTACTATAGTTTCTAAAAATGTTTTTCAAAAGATAATAGGTTAAGGAGAGGAAGATATATGCCCATGCACAATACCAATAAAAGGGATAATAAAAAATTCAACTTTGAATCCTCTAAATTTAAAGATCCAAATATAATGTTAAAGGTGATTGTTTTATTGATTTAAATGTTTCAATAATAATTTATGTCAAATTTTGTTGAATATAGGTTAATATAGAAATATCCCAATCGATCCATGAGTTTCCTGCACTAATACATAGTTGAAAAAAAGGTGAAAAATAAATCGCTGGATTCATGAACAATGTAGCTTCATAATAGTTTCCATAACATCCGATGAATATAGAGCTAATAATATGTGGGAATAATATTAAGTGCTGAAGATAAATAACGTTTATTCATGAATAACTAATTACAGATATGTATTTCCCAATTTATAAGGGGAATGATTAGATTATGTATATATATGACTCCAAAAATATATATATTCTAATTATAAAAAATGCATATATAAAGGGAGAAAATATATGCCTTATTTGTTAAAACATATATTGTCCTAGGATAACTATAGGAGTAAATATCTAGTGTTGTGAGCTTGCATATATATCTCAATGGAAGCTAGCTTATGTAGCAATGTAAGATTAAATTTCTATAGTGCTTAGATTCTTGTGTGATAGGTGTGATCTTATAATGGGGAAATGTTATGTAGTATAGGATGAGTATCTATAGAGGGGGGAGAAACCATAGGCTTTCATCAATAGGGTATCATTTATCCACAATTTTGGATAATAACTCACACATATTTAAAATTGATGTAGGATTTTTTATAATTTTATTATTCATAATGTAAATGTGTGGGTGGAGTTAAATGGATCTTCTTCATAATAGTTGTCACTCCGATTGTCCAAGATTTCAATTGGGGGTTCATGTGGTGCAACTAGGTTTTTAATGATGCTAACTATTACCAAACCTAAAAGTTTGAGTGAATATCTATAAGAGACATAAAACATCCTCTTACGATAATACAAAATCGTATGTAATTATTGAAACGTTATATTGAGAATTTATATGATGTTATAAATGTATGAAGAACACATTTTGAAGTTGAATCTTGAGATTCAATACTTCCAATATTCTATGAGATTGTTCTGAATGGATTATGTCTCTATGATCTAGTGATGAATTATTGTTCCATAAATTTAAAAATATCATATTAGTGTTCATAACATGAACAATTCTGATTCTAGTGGTTGTTTTCATTGGATTTTGAGCTCGATGCCATGTAGAAAAAAAAACAGGTCCACAGAAGATTATTTTCATAGAAGTAAGTGGTTCCACATGCATGTTTCATACCATTTTTGTTATCTAATATTGAATACATTAACAATGGAAAAATTGATCATTATTGAGGCTGAATAGTTTGAATAGTGGGTGTTATGGAATCAAATAACCATGTAATTCATGTTTATGAGAACATATCATGTTTCTGATATGTTTCTTATTGAGTGATAATTTTTTTATAAGACACAAGAGCTTCAAAATCCATCCCAAATTTCAATATGCACTAGGGGATAAGGGTATTTTAACTTTTCCTACATACATTAATATCATCATTAAAAAATTATATTATCGGTAATTTTAGAAAAATATTTTTAAATCATTCAATCCATCTATACTAACATAATCCTAACAGAGAGGATTCCTTTCATGAAATATATTCATGTTGTAATTATTTCACATAAAGTGTATTTTGTGATGTTACGAAACACGAAGAGAATGAAATTTATTTTAATTTCTTGAGGAAATTACCATATAATAACAATTTTTTGATGAAAATGAAAAGATTTACATTTCCATAAGGAATACAACAAGTACTAGGTTTTACACGGTGCTATATTGAGTAGTGATTATAAATATAAAAGTGATATATATTGAGTTATTTTAAAATTTAAACATTACATATTCTATATAACAATAAAAAAATTGATTATCTATATTTATAGAAATAACATATTATAATTTTAGATTAAAAAAACTAAAAAAATGTTATATCTTCATGATATTCTGAATATATTCAAGTCTGACTTGCTTAAATTTGAAAGCATTTATTCATATAAAGTAATAGACATATATTTGTGGAACAATATTTTTCAATTGATCTAGATTCATACGAGATTTGATAGTATATCGTGTTCTATAATTCCTTGAAAATAACCATTTGATACTTGAGTCTGGTAGTTAAATCCTAGCCTATACTAATCGAGAGATGACTTGTGCCTTCAAGAAGATAAGTCAAATTGGTGAGATCCAATATAATGTACCCTTTTAGGGGAATCTATATATTTTTGGGAGATATAACTCCACCTTACTCACTTGTGTTCATTATTTATGAGATATAAAGTATATTTGAACTTGATTGTGTTTATAATAGTATTTCTAGGTCTCAAAACATGACTCAACCCTTACAATGAGTAGGTTCCCACATTAAGTGCGACCCTTATAAATCAATGTCTTCTTTTCGTTGATTAAATTTTGATGTATTTTGGATAGATTTATATAATATAAAATAGAGTATCAAGAATATAAATAGTTATATAGGTATATTTGGAAAAAGAAATCATAAAAAATTTCATCATCTCACCCCTCCCAAAATTAGTGACAAAACCAAACCTATGAACTTAAAAATCTAATAAGAAAAAGGAAAACCTATGTACTAATAATTAAAGATTTGGATTATGATAATGAATTTTTTATTATTACAGTCATCATATTTTCATGAAATGAAAATATCTTATATTATTATAGTTCCACTAACTCCTTTATAATTAGAATGTTTGGAAAAAGAATCATTTCACCACTTCAATTATTAAATACTGAATTCTTAGTGAAACCTTTATTTAGTATTATGATATCATTAAAAGTATACAAAAATTATCTTATAAATTATTCGGGGAATTTTATTCAAGAAATTATTATTATTATCCCATTAATTGAATGAAATTTACTTTTGTGTGTGGAATGGGTTTTTCTAGATAGTGCCTATATCAAATTTTTAGAAAGGTAAATCACATTTCATTTCCCAAATCATCCCATGATCATCTAGTAGTGAATTAATGACTATGAATACCCAATTTAAATTAATTCCATTATATGGGTATTAATATAAAATAATGAAGGGATTTTATGTAAAATAGTTAGTGATAAACATAGTAATTATGATATTTGTATTATTTCTGAATATGTTCATATGTTTACAGAAGAGATTCAAAGCCTTCCCCAAGATCATGAGGTCATATTTTCTATAGAATTTATACAATGTGCTATTATATTATCTGAGACTCTTTATAGAATTTTTCCAATTAAATTATATAAATTTTATAAAAAACACAAAGAGAATTTTGATATGGGTTTTATATGTTGAGGTGTTATTCCATGGGGAGTTACATTCTACTTTATCAGGAATACGGATGGATCAATTTTTCTTTATATTGATAATCATTTATATAAAAATATCACAATCTAGAATAAGTATTGTCTACCTATTTTGATGTATAGTTAGATAAAATATAAGGTTATAAATACTTCTAAAAGGTAGAACATCATTTGTGATATCATTAATTAATGCTGAAAATATAGGATATACCCAAGATATCATTTTATATGAGAAAGATGTACTATAAATTCTTTATGATAAATTCTAAACTTACAAATTCCCCTTATATCTTCAAGGATCTGATGAATAGGGTCATTATATATTTCCATTATCATTTTTTCCAAGTCTTTATATATGAAATTATTATATATTATTAGAGAAATGATTACCTTAAAAATCATTTGAGGATTTTTCTAATGAATATCAAAAATAACAAAATGTTTTCCAAATTTAAAAAGTGTTATTATGGAAATAGGTAGTGTCATTTTTGGTTAATTTAATTACAAGATAGGGTATATATAAGGATTAATCAAGGATAGGGGTGATTGAACAATGTCCCAGGAAACCGCTAAGATAGAGATGTGTAGTTTTATCGATTTACAGAATATTATTGACACCTTGAGAGTAATGTTTCACGATTTTAAATTCCAATAACCAATATTACTAGAAAGGGAGTCATGTTATATTATATATTTGACAATGAATAATGTTTAAAGCACACTAATTAGCGTTTAGTTTCTAAATAACTACTTATAGAACCCTATAGTGGAGAATGGTTTATGATAAAAAAATATTAAAAATGAATAGATTAGGTCATGTAGTTCTCAAAAATGAAATGGTGGTATCTAATTCGGCACAAAAATTAATGTTTCATGGGAAAAATTACCTAATGAAATATCTTGAGTTATACTATAAATACTTTACTTAATGATATTTATCTATTATTTGTACTGGAAACTTTTGGTATACATATATAGTACAACAACTTATTATATATGTTTACATAGAATTTGTTATATATGAAGTAAATGATATGATTAAATTTTATCAAGAACTATAAATTCACATTCCCATTCCACCATGGTAATGAGAACATGTTAGATAATTCTTTGAGAAAGAACGATCATGATAATATTTCTATGGTGAGGAGTTTAAGAGACCAAACAATCAAGAATTTGTAAACAATAGACCGAGAAATCTGTAAGGAAGGGGAAAATCATTCATCTACCAATTGACTGCTCAACCATCCATCTTTGTGAAGGTAATGTAGTCACATGGGATTTATATAAATATAAAGAAAATATAAAGGTATATTCCAAAACACATCCAGAATAAAAATGGAATTATATGATTCAATAAATTAATAAGTATATTTACAATAAAATAATAAAATGCAGATATTTTAGATTATGCCCATAGCTCATCAATCCATATCCATCAAAAAATGACTAATATGTATATAGATATCAAGATTAATTTTAGGTGGGATAACATGAAGAGGGAGATTATAATATATATATATATATATCTAGTTCATTTTTGTCCACAAATTTTAATCATGGAAATCATAATGTTATGTGGATGTTTCAATAATAACAAATACCTATATAGAGATATGACAATAACACTATGAATTTCATTATAGGTCTCCCTAAGACCATTTAAGGGATTAATTTCTTTTGATATGTAGTTAGTGACATTAAAATTTCAACACATTTACATACATTTTGATATTATTTCTCATTTGATGAACATTCTATGGTATACATATAGAAATTCATAAGAATTCAAAGATTATTGTATTCTGTTCTATCATATCGAGAACTGATGTTTAACATAATGTGTTGTAGAAATCCTTTAAAAAATCATTCAAAAAAGATTTGATATTTATCACTACTTATCATCCTTCTACTCATGCTAAATATAAATGGAAAATTCAATCTCTGAAATATATCACAATATTCTATTTATGGGATTTTAATGGTGGTCAGGATCAATAAATTCCACTGGTGGAGTTATCATAAAAAATTATTTTCCAATCCAAAATTCAAATGACATTATATGAGGCTTTAAATTAGAGGATTTTAGAATTATATCTTTTTGTGATAAGTTTTAAGGGTGAAAGTTAATGGGACTAGATATTGTTGAAGAAATTTCAGAAAACATTACACTATTTTAAAACATATGAAAAAGGAACAACATCAACCTAAGAGATATGGTAATAGTTATCAAGGATATTTTTAGATTGATGCTGGAGACAATTTATTACTTTGAATATCACCACTAAGGAGGGATATGATATTAATGAAAAAAGGTAATTTGATCCCTAGATACATTATCCCCTTTAAAATCCTCAAGCACATTGGGAAGAGAGTTTATCTCCACTCACTTCAACTAAGCCTCTTAGATGTTCTGTATATTTTCCATATATCTCTTTTCAAGAATTACACACCCAATCCATCACATGTGAAAATATTATATGTTTTATTATTTGGAAATAATATCCCATATAATGAATAACCAATAGTGACCATGGATTATAGAGATATAGTATAATAAAAAACCCAACTAACCTAGTTAATGGTGTTTGGAGGAATCATATGTTTGGGGATGAAATATGGAATCCTGTAAATGTAATATGGTAGAATTTCCAAAATCTGTTTTATATGATTAGAAAAAAACTGTTTCAGAAATTATTTATATGCAGGGTAGAATTCAATTCCCTTCATTTTTATCTATTTAACATGTTTAATAACATGTTTCACATGAAACACTGAACAAAAATGAACAATGAAATATATTTTTGAGTGAAAATATTACAGTACAAGATGAAATTTCGTATATAATTATAGTGAGATATGAAACATTCTATGGAAAATTATAAAATGAACAAATTCATGAGAATTTTAAAAAATAAAAAGTAAATAAATATTTATTCTCATTGTTTTCCTTGAAGATAAAATCACCAATTATAACTATGAAAATAATAATAAATGTGAATGTATAATATATATTTTGATAGATAAGTAAAAAAATTGGATAATGAAATTTTATTGAAGCATTTAAGAATATATATGAAATTAATAGGATTGTTATACAAATTTTGGTTAAATATATGGATGTTATATATAAGGATATTCGATATATTGTAATTTTATATGTGGTTTTTTTTCATGCTAACATCAAATATAAATGTTGATTATTTTAAAGTAGAAATTATATATTTTAATAAAATTAAATATTTGATAGGAAATAGACATAATTTTTTTAAAATAATATAAAAACATCATTATTAATTTTTGAAATCATATATTTTTTTAATTATTTTTAGTACATAATGTACTGTATATTAAATATATTTATTTTAATGAATTATTTTAACAAATGAGATAGAAAATATTTAGTGTATCATTTTTAAAATAGTTTAAAAAATTTAACAAATAATTAAAGAGTTATAAAGAATAAAAATTTAACAATTTATGGCTAGTGAATTATTTTACATAAAACTATATTTTATTATATATTATATGTGTTTTTTAAATTTCAATTTCTCTAATATGGACTCTAAATTTTATATAAATTTACTTTTTATATATTGAATCAAATGATTTAACATTCATAGAATGATTTTTTTGAATAGTTTGAGGGTTCAACGCCATTCAATGAACATAAAAAGGACACGACCTCTTTTAAAAATGGGAAAATAGGGAAACAATTATAAATAAGGGAATAATGCCTTAAAGAAAAAAAGAAAGGTCAAAATCCTACAAGTTCAAAGGGAAGAAAAAAAGAAATCATCATAAAAAGACTCATCACCCCCTCAAAAAACACTGAAACAATGTGTTAAGTCATAATGGGGTTTCATATCTAATGATTATTACGAGTTACCTAATAAGATGAATGCGAGTTTTATGAATAATGTGTAGGTTTATAAAAAATATTTTTTATGTTTTCACTTCTAATTTAAAATTCTATTTAATAACATATAGATATTGAATTATTTAAATTGTATCTCTATTTTGGAATTTTTTCATATAAATTAAGAAATATATTCACTTTCATTTAGGGGGAGAATAAGATCAAAGGTAAAAATTGAGTTTCGATTATGGGTAAATTGATTTAAATAGGGATAAATTAAAGATTAAATGACCAAAAAATTTGTAATAAAATTTCTCATATTTTGGATGATTGGATAAATCATATATCTTCATTATATTTCACCTTTGTGTATAGTTTCAATGTAAAAATACATTCATTAATAATTATGAAATCGATAATTTTAGAAATGTTACTCAAAGTAACCTATAAAAGGAACCATAATCTCCCAAGTTCAAACCATAGTTTCACATCCATCAACTCACGAATACCTTCCTATATTCACCATCTTAAATAATTTTTACGCATTTTTATCTTAATTTTAAAATATCTGGGCATAAATATTTCGTTCTGAGGTAACCCATTTGAGTCGAGAATTCATCAATGTAAGTACCTAGTTATTCATAGTCCTTTTCAATTTCCCACTCATTTAAACTGTTTCAAAATATTATGATGAACTATAATTAGTTTCTATTAAAATCAATATGCTTATATAAAATTTATATTACTATAATGTAACTATTTACTCTTACCCATTCCATAGAATATCATGTTTTTGTTTGGGTGGGTTCAACCACCTACATGAATGATGTTATACTATCCTCACCATTTCTAATATGAATGAGTTATAAGACATTTATAATAAAATTATATGATATTAAATATTAATTTATGTTGTTAATATAATTCTATAAGGGTCAAAAAATGAAGGGTCATTATAATATAACTTATTTTCATTGTTAAATTATATGAAACATGCTCATCACTTATTCAATTATCAAGAACCATACCAATAAATCACATACAAAGAACATGGGACTATGCATGTAATTTAAAAAAAAATTAATTTAAATTTATTAATTTTTTAATGACGAAATTATTATCAATGAAATATTATAAACATTTAAATAACATTAAATGAACAAGATAATAAAAATTAACATCACATGATGATAAAATTAAACAATACCAAAATAATATAAGTGAAATAAATTATTATGATTGAAGAGTATAAAAGGTAATAAATTTGACTGAAATTTTGAAATAAATTTCTAACATCGTAATTTTTATCATATATGAGCTTATAACACATTGATGAATGTCTGGAGTTATGGTATGGTTTTTTACAATCTCCTTTTGAAATCTATAATGTGTATGTCTATATATCAATCGTGATAAATATATTCTATTTCACTATAAAAACTCATATATTTTATTCTCACCTCTTTATTATGGAGGTTTACATGATTTCTCACAATTTCCCCTCATAATTGTTTCTAATTGACAAAGAATGATATTTGAAAGTTGAACTGACCTTATCCCTTATTTTCTGTTTGGAATATTTTCCTTAAATGTACATGTTTTCGATATTATTTTTTATATCCTCATCCCTAAATCAATGAATTTTTAAGGCAATTTTATATTTAATTTGATATTGGGTTTCAAAATTTGAAAAGAATATTTTTTTAATATTTTCAATTGGGATTGTTTGTCCCATTGTTTTCCTCTTCTTTATTTATGTTTTTACCTTTTCCAATTTTCATAACTTGTTAATGTATGTTTTATTTTCTTAATCAATAATTTTCTAAAAATATAGGTTTTTATATTGTTTTATTTTTAAATAAAGTCATTAGAAATAATGTATTTTGATTATTTATTTTAAAACAATTTTATAATGTCCTTATCAATTTACATTCATCTATATCTATATGTAATTAGATATTATTATTTTTATCTACATATATTATTAATGAAAGAAAAAGATATATTTCTCTAGATGATTTATTTATGAATTGTGATTTTTTATGAAACCCATTTGTTTTTCATGTGATATGTATTATAAAGATTATTTATGAATATGTTAATATTTATAAGGAACATGTAGATATAAATTTTTAGTATGAGATTTATGGGAAAGGAACTCTATAACCCTATAATTAATTTTATGTAAATTTATATATCATAAAATGGGTTTTAATAGATTGGGGAGTTCATCTAATTCAATATATTTATGTGAGTGAGAAATTAATGCACTCTAGTATGTTATGGGGATAGGACTAGTAATTTATGATGCTCTTAGAAATGATCCTTCACATAAGAAATGATTTTATATGCTTATGTTTGTTCCTTATTACTATGTTATACTTCATAGATCATGATTATTTTATCATATTTCTCGATTATCATACTTAATTTCTTATTATGATATATTCTTTATATCATGTTTCAATAATTATGATTTATTATTTTTGTAGAATCATATCCCTATGTTATGATCATATTACTTTGTTATATTCTCATATCAATATGTTAATTTTATATTCATATATAATCCTTATTAATATCTCTTACATTCACCCCTTAATGGGAATACAATTACATGATGTCTTATGTTTATATTCTCCAGGTTATAAAGAATATTATAAAATATGATATGTCAAGAAGGGGATACAATATCATGGGATTATAGGGAAATTTCTTGTACATTTATGAACAAGTAGTTTATGAATATAACGTACAAAGACACATAACCTATTGTCTTGGGGGTGTGATTTTTTTACAATTTATGAATTTTCATGTTTATTGATGTATTATATATGTATTCTATGGTCAAAAGATCTTAATTTTCATTGAACACATCACTATAATGTGAAAAGACTTTTAATAATTAAATAATTCCTATGGAATCATTCCATCCTTTTCAGGGAATTAATATACATGGGAAACGTTGATAGAAACACATGAATTATATCATTTTTTTGTATCTCCACATTCATTGATAACAATTTTTTATGTGGATTCGAATTCCATTTCAATGTATGAATAAATTATCATCCATTATGACTTTACACACATCTCATATGAAACAAAAATACATTGTAAATAATCAAGTGAAATAACCACAACATCTGATTCCCATGTGCTTCCATTAACAGATTCTACATGTGTGAAACTATCCAAAAAAATTGATATTATCCACCTCATTGATTTTATAATTTAGTCCCTAAAAGGAATAAATAACCTTAGTTATTCTATTGATGAAATTATAAATGTTTTTATTTTAGTTCCTATTTTTATCAAGGAGATTATTATGAAAAACAGGAAACATTTCCATCATTACTGTAGTCTCTTGACTAATGATATTAGCTTATTTTCCAAAAATATCCAATAGAGATGATAAAATTGTCAATTTTTTATATATTTGATTCGATATAAGTCTGTATAATTTTTTTTCAGTGTTATCAAAATCTAAACCATTGTCTCTTCATTAAGATAAGAGTTTGAAGCCCAAATAATTATCAAATTTCATTGTAAAATTGATAAATTATTTTCATGCCTCCTTTTTATTATCCAATAAGTTATCTCATGTATATAAAGTATTATCATCTTTAATTGATGTCATTTTTGATTTACCAGCATCAATAGAAACTCTAATCAATCAAAAAATATCATGGTATAAAAACTTTTGTAGATTTAGAGGAGGAAATCTTATTTTTAGATTTCAAGTAAGATTTGTATCACTTAATGATTTAATAAGGCTAAAAAAATGTTTTCGTTGACTTATTTTTGTAATTATCATAATAGTCTATTAGGGATGAGATTCACTATTCTGTGTGTGTTACAATGACCTAGGTTTCTATTAATAATCTAAGATGCACTATCTTGTGAACATGAACACAAGACATTTTTACTTGAATGAGATTTTAAAACAATAATATATTTTTTTTAAATAATATGTGGTAATTAAAAGTATCCATTTAGAATAAAAAAAATTTAAAAATTATTTTCAAAATTAACTCTATAACCACAATCTCATTATTTAGTAACACATAATAAATTATTCTCCAATCCCTTAACAAACAAACATTTTTAATTAAGGTTTATTTGGAGAAACTGATAATTAATTTTTACATCATCACTGAATAAGACAAGTCCTCCATTATGATTTTTGAGATGATTGAATTTAGAAGGATCACCACTCATGATCCTGGAGAACCCATTATCTTTATTCAAGGAACCATCTTAGCTGTTTTTCATGATACAAATACCCAAAAAAAGTTCAAGAGACTATTTTTTATCTTTATCTTGGGTCCACTTGACTTATCTAATAAATAAATGGGAATCAATATATTTTTATAAAAACATTATTAAATAAAATATGAGAGACAAGAGATAAATTATCTTTGGTATAAAATATATATCATTATTTTAATTTAATTCATAAATATGATGTAATCTTTTCAAAATAATTTGAAATTTTATTTACAGGTGTTCCCATAACAAAAGTAGTATTTTTATATTTTCTTTTGAAAAAACTAGATTTTTTTAAAAAATAATTCCTAAATTACATTTATCAAAATGTCAGAAGCCCAAAATAAAATTTAGATATTAATAAGCATGGGTGAATTGAGAATTTTAATTTTTATTGTCATTAATTTAAGATTCCAAATTATAAACATTTGGTCTTCTTCTAATTTTTAATCCAAATCACATTTTTATCTTTAAAATTGACCCTTTTCAAAATCAAATACATCTTATTTGTTTATTAGACCCTTAAATATTGAATTATGTTCAGAAATTATTTTTTGAATTGGATCTCTATGACAAATTAAATCTATATAACATAGATAAGATGTTTAATAATCATAATAAATAGTTGAAGGAGTATAATAAATTAAAATGACATCATCACATAAGTCAATTTTTTCCACAAGGTAGTTTTTAATATCATTCCATGATTCAAATGATGAAATATAGTCATCTATGGAACTCTATATTGATAATTTATGAGATTTGTTACCTGATCAATTTTTATTCTCCTTATTTTTTTCAGGGGACAATCCAACTTTATATGACCCATATTTCTAAAAATAACGTGCGTAACCTAGAATTCATGATTTTTCTTATTTGTTTTGGATGTTTTATATTATATTTTTGAAGAACTTTTTCACCCATCATGTAATATTTGTGAAATAAATGCAACTCTTAGATGTGTTATCATTTTAGATTTTAATGAAATTAAAATTTTAACCAGATTGAATTTTTTATCCTCTTTTTCATGTTTTCTCTTCACATTTGTCACATGGTCCATGAGAGATCTGATAAGATCCTATTGTGTAATTTTATTTATGTATTTATCTTCATCGATTGCCTTAATTTTTGGATCTAAATTTCTTGAAAAACCCAACATGTTTTATTGGGTAATGTTTTTTTGAATGGGTGTCACAAAGAGATTTTACACAATTGAAAATATCAATAAAGTGTCTAACCATATTATTAATAGACTGATTAGGAGGAATTATAAAATATTCAAAGAATTTTAAAAAATTATAGAATCTAGTATATTTGAAATTAGTTGTTCCTTTATGATCTACTTATAAGTGTTTCTAGATTTTATGAGTACTTTTTTAGGTAGATATATGATTAATATTATCATGGTCTAAAAAAATGGAGCGCACTCATAACGTTACTATATAATTCAATGATATCAATATCAAGGGGAGTCTTTTTTTTATTTTTCTATAGTTGGACTATAACCAAGCATACTTGATTTCCAATAAATATGTGAAAGGTTTATAAACATGACTTTTATTAAAAATGATTTGATCTATAAAAATAATGTTTTAGACCCATAGATGTTTTTTGGGAACACCATGGGTGTGTGAAAAATATGTAATTTTAAAAAATTATGAAAAATTAAAATAAATTAATAAATTGAAAATAAGGATATTTTGGGAAATAAAAATTCCCTTTGATACTAAATATAGGTTGTAGTAGGATAAAATTTCTTGAGTGGGGTGAATTAAAATTCAAAAAAAAAAAACAGAAAATAATCCTTAAAGGTAAAAGCCTTTTTCCAAAATTAAATTATTGGATAAAATGTCTAAGAACAATAGAATAAATATATATTTTTTATAAGATAATAATCATATAAGAATAAATGAATCATAAATTAAACAATATATCTTTATAGAAAAGAAAATATTATGAGTATCAATGTGTGAATATAGACGTGAAACATTCTCAAAAAGTAAAAGAAAGAAATAATAAAATATGTGAAGAAAAAAATATGATAAAAGATTTAATATAAAGTCACATTATTAAATCCTATGTATCCTAACCTAATTTGTTAAGTGTTAATTATATTAGTCCTTCGTAGTTAATGATAGTCATGAAACCAAAATTCCCTTTATTTTTAATAGGTTATAATAAGAAACCAAAAGTAGAATCAACCATAGATTTTGTTAACTTCAATAGATAGAATCCCCAAAGTGAATTAATCCATTAACATTTATATGTTTATAATGAAACCTGAATACATTAAATTAAAAATATTTTAGAAAATAAATAGATGTATCATAATAAAGAGTGGAGTTTTAGAAGTAATTTAATTTATACATGATCCTGATTCCCTCAATATGATTGGAAGAATACCTAATAAAGAATGAGAGATATTTTGGAGTGAAATGAATTTTATAATATTATCACAATATTGGAAATGAGAGATCTTTAGAGAAAGGGAGAATTTTAGAAATTAAACAGATTTAATATTTGAGAGAATTTGAGAAGGTATGTCTTCAAACCTCCTAGTTTTCATATTTGTAGCCACTATGGATGATGAGATATTTTTGGAATTCATTTAGATTCAATTAAGTCATATTAAACTAGATTAATTTTAATCACATCTTGGAATGTGATGATGTTGACTATCTACATGACCTATATCACTACGTAAATGTACATTTCATGGCATGAATGATAATTTCCATGAAACCTGAAATTCTATTTTATTACTCAATACATGAATCAGTATTTCATGATGTGAATGAGTGTTACGAACAATAAGATGATCATTAATCCTTGTGAATAGATTCTATGAAGTGAACTAGATTTAACAGTGAAATACCATGATGTGAATATGGGTTCATAATGTAAATGAGTTAATCATAGTGCGTTCAATGCCTGGATCATTTAGTTTGAACTTTTAATCTTTTTTGTACTCTTTTAATTAGTTTTGAAACTTATTATCTAGAAAAGTAAATATAATAATTGAAAAAAATTGTTATAAATAATGTGGCGTTTTTTATCGTGAAAACATCAATTGAAGGAGAAGAACAACACTAGGTTCTTGATTCCATGTAAGATAATCTTTTTAATGATATAGAAGTTAGGTTTTGTAGAAATTAATGATTTTGTGTATTATTAGAAAGAATATTTTTGTTAATGGTGAACCAATTATAACATGTAAAGTCTAGGTATGTGTCTATAGAATGATGTTTTGGGAGGAAAGTGGTCATGCCATGTTTTCTTTATCAAATCCATTTTAGAACGATCCATCCCTAGTCATAGTGATGGCTTTGGTGAAGTGGTTTATTATATGATTATAATATTTAAATTATATAAATATCCTTAATCCCAATTTTTTTTCTTTGTTTTGAAAATAACCTAAAAGAATTTATGGAAATCCTCAGTGTGAAAAAAGTTACATCATGCACATAGTTATTTTGGGGAACTATCCTTCCCCACATGGGTTATTAAATTTAATAATTTTGGGTAATTTCATTGGTAAATGGAGTTGGGAACCCATAAAATATCTAGTGACTGCTTTGGGATCCAAATTCATTTTGAGGAGGGAAGAAAGTTCAAAAACAAGGATAATAGGGGTCACAGTGTGAGAATTTGGAGAACAAGGATCTAACCATGTGGTAAAGGATAATAGGTCCTGAAACATAAGAAATAATGAAGATGGTATGGGTAACGATTATTTAATACAGGGAATGATACGGAAAAACCAATCTATTTTCATCCTTATTAAAATTATACAATTGTTTTGTAGTTCTTATAGAGTTACATCTTCAATAAAATTCAATTGAAAAAACATTCCCTACCAGAATTGGGTATGATTACATAATAAGATTAAATTATGAGTTAAATATTAATTTTGAGTGAATATTTGTGGCTATATGTTTCCATGTTGACATCGCCAACACAAACATCTAGAAACGATGGAATGTACATACGTTAGAATATTGAAGGAAACCATGTATGGTAAATTAACCTATTACTTGTTAAACATTAATACACATTCATATTTTCTAAATAATAGGGTGAAATATCATTAATTTATAACAAAAACCTTTCATGATCCTATAGAATAATCTATCTCTTTTCTCCCAAGTCTAGAAATCAACACTCATAAGATTGAGTTCCTGATCACTTTTCACTTACTACAGATGACAATGATTGAGTAACATTTAATTATCCATCATCAAATATGTTTATGACAATGAGTTTCATGGATATGTATAACATTATGTAAGGAACTAGAGAAAACATACTAGGTATGTGCACCTTGGATCATGATATTTTGTGAGATTTGATCTAGTGGAAAATGTTTCCTCTGTGTAATTTTAACTAGTTCAATTCAATATTCATCTTAATTAACTTACCCAAGATACCTTTTCATCTTTCTAATATTTATTTAGATAATCATTTTCTAAAATTATCCTTATATGGTATTATATAAATACAAAAACAGTTCTCCTCATGAAATAGTATCTACATGTATCCACCAACTGATGAATGATGTTGAGAATAGATAAAATCGAAATTAAAGATAAATTTATCATATTTTCATTAATTGTTCTAGTTAATTATTTAAATTATCCATTTATATACATATTTCCCCAAAAAATTGATGGTATTTTGACTAATTTGGAGATTCCTAGAACAAATGACAACATTATTTTGGATTTTTTCACATATATACAAATCTGGACATAGGAAACATATAATCAATATTTGGATATATCAATTATGTTACCAATAATCCTTTTTAAATTTAGTGTCACTTGAAATAAACCCTAAATAATCTCTAGTATAACAAAAATCACCTAATTAATTTTTATGAATCAATTTTCCAATAAGTAGTCATCGACTATCTATAAGGATAGAAAAAAATGATATTTTTGACTTAATGGAATGATCAATGTATAATGGATGTGGTTGTACTAGGTTTGGTGGACAACCAGAGAGTTCTTTGATTATTTATAGAAGGCAGTGTTTTACGTGTCCATCTTGGTGCTATAGATACAAACATAAATTATTCCCAAATTCACCCACATGCTAATCGTCCATTGGAGTCCCTATAATGAAAACATTCATTTATCTCCTAGAGATATCAGGACATGTTTGTGGGTAGTGTATAATATATCAATCATTATTATTGTTATAGATACATATAATGATTTCCTTTATAAAAATATGTGCAAATTCCATAAGAATACAACGATTTCTTCAATCACTCTAAACAAAAACTATAAATGCTATGAGGATGAATACCTTTTTAGGGATAGTTATTAGTTTTGAAAAATATATAATATTCTTTGCGTAAAACATGATTAGGGTCCCAAAACACATTTCTTAATAGTAAGCGTTAACATTTAGAATAACGGACCACTAGGAACCAAATCTTCTAAGATGGAATGATGTCAATATGTGAAATGTGGATAGAGAGTTAACCTAGGAAATGATCCTTAGACTCACTAAATATTCATCCTTATGATGTTGATTAGAAATTACATTCCATCGATCAATAACTGACACCCTATAGTTATTCCTAGAATAAATATTATGGTACTTTTGTTTATAGAAAATAGGCATTCTATCTTAGTCATGTCAATAAATGCAAATATCAATCATTTTATATAAGACATATATAATGAAATAATTTCATTATATATTTTTGGGTTATCCTAGGGGGTCATGGGGTCGGTAGCCACACACATCAAGACATAAGAACTCTAAAAACCCATTGGGAATATGAGTTATTTTTTCATGATAGTTACCAATGATGCATTAGGTATTCAACCCCTAATAATGAATGAATATGGGGTTATAAAGTCTATAATGATTCTATAATATTCCAATTTTTTTCCTTATAAGGATCCCCCAATGAGGACATGTGTATATAGTAAAAATGATTTGTTTGAAAAAATTCAATATATACTCAGTCTAAGAGACAACATATTTCTAGTATGATTATACAGTTACATCATATTTTAATATTATCGACAATATACAAATTCCTTAAATTTTTGATGTTCATAATGATAAATGTCAATTTCAACCCTAAACATAAGAATTGGAGAACACTATATTATGGTACGAAAACATTAGTTAATTATGTCTCAAAATATTACCCATGACAAAATCATATTTCCCTCCTTAAATTGAAGTTGTATATTTTTCTCAGGGAATGGAAATTCTGGGACATCTTCATATACCCATGATACACTAGCGTAAAAGTGAAATACCGAGTGAAGAATTGGTTGTAGAGAAGTGGATATAAAAAAAATTGTATGACAAAAATGAAGAAAAATATAAATAAATAATCTATTAATCTTGATAAAATTATGTTTTTGGTTCCCAAAAAACTAACAGTTGAAGAACCACTATGACATGAGACTGATGTGAGGTGATTAAGTTGAAAGAACCAAAGTGAATCGACAATAAAAGATAATCCATTTAGAAAAAATCATAAAAGAGCTCAAATCTTCCTCTATAATAGTTATATATCCCCCAAATTTTTCTCTAAATTATTTATATATTGATGTTTTCATTAGGAATATTTTTGATATCCATTGTTATGGATGATGAAAAGGGGCATACACTTCATAGCGGTGTATAGATACAAGAAATATAGAATTTTAAAAAGCCCTCTAGAATCAAGAATAAAAATAATCTATAAATTCATTTTCCTTAAATTTTGAAGGTAAAAATATATGTGAATTAAATTGATAATAGATTCATGATCAAAAGATACATATAAGAGTTACTAAAAAACATAAGGGTCGAAAGGGTGATTAACAAATCAGTTGATGAAGAGAATATTAATCTTATCAAACCTGAATAAATATGAAGATAACATTCTATGATGTAGGTATTTAATATTAATCAAATATTGATATATTTGACATGGTTCTACATGCATAGGGTGTTGGTGACATAAGAACAAAAAATGACTCTAATGTACAATGAAGGTGGAACCCCAGTAATCAGTCTAGTGTGATTAGATACATTAGTGTAAAATGGGAAATAACCAAGTCATAGAATAATACTGAATTTCTGGGATGGGATACAGATTATACCTTCCTAGTTTTGGGACCATTAATCATATATATGAGATTTATTATCCAACCATCCTTGCATTAACATTCTATACAAAAATATTTGTATTGGTAAAAATGAGTAGTCTTCAAACATCAATCTAACTATCTCCTATATTTATACAATGACATTCTATTAATTATAATTTATTTGTTCATATAAAGAGAACCAGATGACTTCCTCCATGATAATGATGTAACCAGACTTCCTCCATTAGAAAATGAACCATGATTTTGAAAATTGGATCCCCTTCCCTAGTTATTTCCTTTGATATGATCACATTTAGGATATTAAAAAATAATATACCTTTGGACTATAATTTTTTATTCAATATGTAGAGAAGATGATGAATATGGGAACTAAGATGTAAAAAATCAACATTGTTTAGAGGTTCATCCCTTAAAAATAAAAAAAACTTATATATCCCTCACTAATGCATCCATCATGACTATAATGGCAATGATATCCAGAATCCATGTTCAAGTCATTGAGAGGGATTCATTAATAGGGGAATGTCTTGGGACACATTTGGGGCCTTAAGGAATATAGGACAATTCATTATTATTTTACCCCCTAATCACTTCGAGATATCAAGTGAACTACATCTTAAATATGTCATTATATAGATATATATAATGTTTTTTAGGATTTTAACCATCTTCTAAAAACTATTCGAGAAGCGTTGTAATGATCATGGTAGTTGATGAAGTTGTGATAGTGATTATGGGGATGAAAATCCAAGAATGTATAAAATATCTATATGATTACAGAGATATAAGTTAATACATATTAGGATTTATGTCCATATATAAAGTATTGTTTCATCACATATCTATATGAAATTTTATATCAAGTTCTTGTTTTGTTCAACTATATCCATAGAAAATATCAATATCAAAGTTATTGTGTGAGATGATATAGATCTCACGACATTACCAGTTGATTCAGTTTTTACTCCAGACATAGGCTCTCATGTTGAACCAACATGATTTCTATTTTTTTTGGTAATTATATGATAATGGTGAAAGAATTATAGCATGAAAATATACAATAATCCATCTATTTGATAAAATGGAAATAGTGAAGATAGTAATGTGTCTAAAAACTACTAATGTATTTTGATAGGTTATGATAGTGACATACAATAGAAAAAAGAAGGTTTGATACATCCTGCAATAGATGTAAAATCCTATAAAGTTATCTTTCATAATTTTTATTTTATTATCAATGAATATGTATACTATTTTGGTGGATTTAAATTTTATTAGGGGGTGTGAAATAAAGTCATAAATAGGGAGTCACCAAAGTGGCATCTAAGTCATATAATATATCATAAAGTACTGGAGATTCTACAATTATGTTCTCTTTAAGAGAGATATAGTATTCAGATTTGATTGAGTCTAACTAGTGGGATCTAGTTCAAATCCCATACCTCTCATGCTCTAGAATACCTAGAGATAATTAGTCTGGTTGTACATAAGAAAATTAATTCATGATACTCCCATGGGATAATTACACATTAAATAATTTATGATATAATAAATATTCATTAACTGGGGGTATATAACTCTCAACTCTTAAGATATTCATGTTTCTTTTATGAAAATAGTAGATGTATGAGTGTAGATATAGAAGTGTTGAGTTGAAAGGCCAAGAATAAAATATTTTTGTCTCCAAAAAAAATCAACAACATCTTCAAGAACAATCCCAAATGGAAAATATTGTATTTTATTAGTAATAGTCTGCTTATGACGTGAAAAACAAAAAAAATATATCTTTTCCAATAATTGGATGAGGTTGATAAGACTCCAAAGTAACACTAGTGTAATATCTTGATAAATTTTTTAAGAAACTTATTGAATCTTGTTTCGATTTCCTTTTTGATTGGGGGAATTTTGATTCTTTAAAGGATGGATTTAATTTTTCTTGGTAAACAACATAGTGTTCAAGGTTTTGTTGAATTAATTTGGTCTGGGTAAATGTGTTAATGGTTTCATAGTAAACCCTTTTGGTTCTTTTAGGAGTTGTAAGTGGTTGGGTGTATTTTTATGACCTGATTTCTTGGAAGTTTCTATAGATGTAATTTATTCTTAAAATATATTATTTGAAACATAAATTGGCTTGTAGACAGAAACTATGAATATGGATTACAGTAAAAAATTATTTACACCATATTTAATGAACATACACAATAAATCCATTTATTATGAATTTTAACCCTATGATATTTATTTCTAAACGTATTTACTAGTTGGGGTGTTTCACAGCGTAAATTATTATATTATGTAGTAATTCCTACTTTCCCTAGAGGTTTATTTGTAATACATGCCTGATTTTTTTTAATTTAATAGAAACTCCTCCTGATAACCCTAGGCTTCCTACCAAATACATTAAGTGTATCCAACACTTACAAATGTCTTAGTTTAATGTTTGATCCCTAGTGAGTTTCCACTATTTGGTTTTATTCCTCTCTATATAACCCATCATTGATATGATTGTGATCTCATATTTTCTGATGGAATCAGAGATTGATCATAGTGATTTATGATATAGTATTTTCTTGTTGGTCTCATTCACCTTCACTAGAATTTCCCCATGGTGTGTGTTTATTTCATCATTTATTTGTGGTTAGTGGTTTCATACGGTTTTTTCCAAAAAAATGTATCCTTGGATTTT
Organism: Viscum album; assembly: GCA_963277665.1. Lineage (NCBI taxonomy): Eukaryota > Viridiplantae > Streptophyta > Magnoliopsida > Santalales > Viscaceae > Viscum > Viscum album. The sequence continues at coordinate 1,405,584,381 of OY728123.1, forward strand.
AGGATTTACATGAAATGATTTTTAAATTATTTAAAACCCCAAATTTGACCTGACTGATTGATGATTTTGATAAAGTCATTGAGATTGTAAAAACCCCCAATTTCAATAGAATTGAACGTATTCGATGGATTTGAGAAATTTTAATGGATTTATTTTGAGAATTATTTTATATAATGATTTGATAATGAATCTTGATGTAAAAGGATTAAATTAAATTGTTATTTGAAATAAAATGAATTGATGAAAACATATGACTTCATTGTGAAATGAGAAAAGAATGTTGAACATTGTATGTGGGGAATAACATTTTTAATTTATTATACCATGATTGATTGATTAAATTATTGGAACAAATATGAGCTCATCTAGTTAGTGATATTCTAGAGAAACACACTAGGGTATGACACCTATCAAAGGAATGATGGTGAAAACACTAATATAAATATATTACGTCGTATTTTTTTCCATGATGATGATTTGAGTCTCAATGACTAGAGTCATGGGACATTTGAACACATTGAGGTATGATAAATGATTGTGTAGTGTGAGGATATTTTTACCATAAACTTACATAACAAAGGGAATGAAAAATGATGATATTATATAATTGATTTGATGATTACATTTCATTAATTTATAGAACTTTTTTATTAATTCCAATTATTTTATATAAATGTATTATATATAATATGAATTTAATCATACATTGATATATCATCTATCTATTTTTATTATGAAATAACGTTTTATTTAAAATATATAAATTCCATTTCATGTCATACTCTATTGAAATGGAAATAATATTTGTTTTAGTTGTTATGGAAATGAATTTTGAACACTTATTGAGATCGTAATGGGATTTATTGCCCACACCCTACATTTACCATCAAGTTTTTGTATACTATCTTATTCAAAGTAAAATAAAATGAAATGTACCTCTTGGAGGTGGGGGTTGTTATTGATCCTTTGGATCAGAATGGATAGAGTTGACAGGTGGAAATTGTATCCACTCATTACGTTAGATTATCTTTGAGATTTATCTGGGTAGATGTTGGGTATTTTTATGATGTATTGTTTTAATTGTTTGTTTCTATTGTTTTCTCTATTTAGAGTGCTAGGAATAAAAACTTATATCTTATATATTACACATTATTTTGGAAAAATAATTTGTTCATAATTCTGGTATGATTCTAGGTTCTAGTCACCAACCCATGATGACTGTGAATGATATTCATGTCATTTTTGGGATGGAATGGGTATCAGCATTCCAAGGTATACGGGATAGTTCATGAAAAGTTCATGTTAATGTTTCTTAGATAGATGTTGTACCTTTCCTTGATGCTAGTATATATTTGGGTAATCCTAGTAGATATGAGGTAGTATTAATGGGATTTGGAGGTAGTCGTGAGTGAGTGTGTGGCCAGCAGTTATCCTAACGAGCCTTAAGTCACCATGGTTGTTTAGGAAATGTGTCTTGAGGACTGTTTTGATATGATTCTATAATATTATGTTCTTTGGTTCTGCGTATGTCCAAACAAAAACCATAAATTATTCATGATGGAATTTGTATTCATGTATCTATTATGTGAGTTGTTGATCTTTGTACCCATGATGATACATTCAATGATTGTTTTTGATATTATGTAAAATAATTCCTCTAATGTGATATTTTAAATGCATGTTGAAGGAATTTTTTGGTGAACCATAGCAAGTGATTCCACTGTTTGAATAAAATCTTGTTGAGATAGCGGATTGTGCGTCCCAGGCTTAGGAACAAGTACCTGCACCCATTCCCGTCCAGGATGTAGTATTTAGACATCTAAGAGAAGTATCTAGATATCATGATATATATTTTTCACAACTTAAATAACTATCTTTTCAAGGATAAAATTTTCCTCAAGTGGATGAGGATTGGGTGAAAATATATAAATCAATTTTTTGTTCATAGAAACATTAGAATCTATAAAGGTGAAATGTGCTACATTTAATCTTGTGGGGCCTAGAAATATATGTTTAGATTCAATGGTGATGATAAAGAAGCATTAAGGGGTTGATAAGAAGTACTTAATAGTTCTTATTACTAATTAGTTCAATCAATATTGAATTTTCTTAGAGAAACCTATAGAGTTTCTCAACCTTCCGGAGGGTGACACAACTGTATCAAAGTATGTGAACAATTTTTCTGATCTTTTTCAGCTTTCACCTAAGGTTTTTTCAATGAGATTATGAAGTCTCAATAGTTCGAGATATGTATTTGAACGGGTATAATATCCTAATTTTTCTTTGCGCAGTGCACTTCTTATGTTGCTGTGTTGGACAGATCGTTAATGGTTACGCTTGACCTATATGGTAATTCAGTGTTGACGGGATCTCCATTTTCTAAAAGGTGATATTTTTTTCATCCATTTAATGTAAGTAGAATGTTTGATGAGTCTCACAATGGTCTTAATGGGAAGGTGTAATCCAGACCTCACATAGTTCTTAGTTCACGTCATTTGTCTTTCTTCCAGTATGGAAAGTTTGGGATTTCAAAAAAGTGTTGTACTGGGGAACCCAAGATCCATAGTTTCTACTATATCTCATTCTACCTATATAATTTCTTCCATTTTTTTAATGTATAGTAGCATGGGTACATCAACATCAAAACATTATGTAGTGTAATCTTAGGCTTCAAGAACTAAGGGGTATAGCCACTAGCACCTCGAATGAAGCATCATAATGTTGCGGAAGAGTGTCCAGACGAAGAAGATGTAGGTCCAATGATTGTGATATCTACCATCAATATAGCTTCATCATTAGTGACTTTTTATTTGAAAATGGAGCATCTCACTTGTTTATATCAACCCATGTTCTAAATTTTCTAAATATTCATATAAATCTCTTTTCTTATGTGATAGATATTAATTTGACCCTTAGAATAAAGATAGAGAATGTTCTTTAGTGTGTTGATTTTGTTTTTTATTTATTAGATATTGAGAATAGCTAGAGTTTTGTGGTTCTCACCAAGAATCCTATTAATGTCAATTTTAGGCTAGATTGGATGATTTCTAATAAGGCCCAAATTGATAGTTATTTAGATTGGTTTCTTATACTACACTCGATGGGGTAAATCGTGTCATTTATATAGAATGGGGTCTAAGATCAAGTAGAGATATAACTGATTTTCTAAATTTGTAACATCACGTCTTGAGATCTAGTAAAAGAGTTCCCCGATCAAGTTGGGAACTGGACCTAAAGTGTGCATTCCCTTATAACAGAAGCTATTGGATAGTAGCAAGGGACTAAATGATTTACATTTGAGACACTATACCCTCAATATTAGTAATAAATAAAGAATAAGTCATAAATATAAAGGTTTAAGAATATAATAATAACTATAAATCATTATTGAATGAATAAATGATCATGCATGGACATGCTCAAACAGAAATACAGGCAAGTAAACACATTACAAAGCATGTCTGAGAAGGAAAAAAATAAAAAAAAACACTATAGCTATCCATAATAGAATCCAGATTACTCAATCATTCCTATGAAACGATACATCATCCTAGTTAAGTAGGTAAAAAATGAATAAATACAATCCATGAAACTAAACCTTCCCCCATGAGATCTGTTTGGGTACCCCAATGCAATTGAGGCCTGAACAATGTTAGAGATATACATATTAGGCCACCACCAATAGAGTATAATTCATAATAAATTAGGTGAATATAAAATAAATAAGTTTTCAATAATATAAAAAAATGGTAGTGTTGTAATTATAAATGTAAACAAGTCAGGATTAGGTTTCCCAAGGAAACATCAAAAACTATACCAGCTTCGACATAAGACATGATATCTCAAAATATGTTACCCTATCACTACGAGAAATCAGATTATTTTCCACAGGATCCCATCGCAAATAACTCGTTGCGGAAAACGGCGTCGTAATTAAATCTATTAACGACTGGACCATCGCTAATAATATTAATAGCGATGAGAAAGATTACCGCCGCGAATACTTCTCGGGTTATTTTTAAAAAACCTATTTGCGATGGGCCCGTCGCAAAGACCTTTTGCGACGAGTATCATTGCCCTCCGTAAATAGTTATTTCGAAATAACAATTGGTGATGGGCCCATCACAAATACCTTTTGCGACAAGCCTCTTTTCCGGCTGCAAATAATTATTTTAGAATAACTATTTGCAGCGGGCCCGTTGCAAAATCCTTTTGTGACAGATCCTTATTCTTGTCGCAAATAAGTATAAAAAAATAAAAAAATGAAATAATAATATAATAAAAAAATATTTTAATAATCTTAATAAAATTATAATTCTATCAAATTTTAAAATAGAAATTAATTCCAATATTTAAAACATTATAATTAATTATAATTTTAAATATATTTAAAATTCTTATTATAATAAAATATGAAAAACATTAAGAAATATTAACAATCATATTAATTCTATAATATAAAACATATAATATTATATAATATAATTAAGTTATTATTACTGTTAATATTTATGAAAATATATTATTAATATTATTAAAATAATTAATATATGAAAATTATCAATATTTGCAAAAAAAAATATAAAAACACATTAAAAAAATAATACTAATAATAAATAATTTTTTTTTTAAATAATATATCATAATTTTTATCAATATTTTAAAAAAAGATATAAAAAAATAATAAAATAGTAAGAGTAATATTATTATTAATAAAATAAACAAACATTAAAAAAATATTACTAATAATAAATAATAAACTATTAAAAATAATTATGAATTAAATAATGAAACATTGACACCAATATAAAAAATACAGAAACTATAAATAGAAAATAATTCATATTTTGAATTCAAAAAACATTATAACATCAAAATAAATCACTGGTCCGAGGGAGTGGGGAGATGGTCCCTGGTTCGAAGGAGGGGGGAGCTGGAGGATCTTGAGGAGTTGGTGGAGGAAACTCTATCCCTAATGCATAAGTCAGACGGTGCATGTACTTCATCTTCTACTTATTTTAACTCCGTACCTGATAGCATTTTAGGAGGTCCATCCCTTTCAATTTTAACTTTTCTAAAATGAGATTTGTTCCTCCGAAAGGGATGATCAGTTGGAAGAAATCTGTGATGATAGTCAAAATAACTAGGTTTTCTTCCATGGAAAAGCCTAAATGCTTTGTTCTCTCCCATACAGTAAGGATATGATTTCGGTCTATGTGTACTCCATCCAGATAACATGCCATATGCCGGGAAGTCACTAATTTTCCACATCAATGCTGCTTTTAGTATGAAATTTTGTTTCACAGCAACATCATATGTAATGACACAAGTACTCCACAATAAATTTAATTCATAAATCAATGGTTTCAAATATACATCAATATTCTTTTTCGGATGTCCTAGGATTAATAACATCAAAAAGATATATGTCCCCTTCATCAGCACCTATGGAGGTAAATTGTACGGAGTTATAAAGACAAGACAACATGAATACTGACTACCATAAGATCCAAACAGACAGAAACCATCATTGGAAATACCCAGTCGCATGTCTCGATCTTCTAAAGAAAATGACGGAAGCACTCTATCAAAATGTTTCCATGAATCACAATCAGCTGAATGATCCAATATTTTACTGGTTGAAATATTTGTTCTATGCCATGAAATTATTTTCGTTGTATTCTTAGACATGAATAAACACTACAGTCTAGATGTAAGCGGAAAATATCTCAACTGTTTTACAGGAATCAAGCCAGACTTCCCATGTTGAGCTTCGTTATACCTCGGCTGTCCACATGTGGGACAACTATCCAATGACTCATTTTCACCAGAATATAAAATCAAATCATTTGAACATGAATGAATCTTCTGAAAACTAAGTCCCAAATTCCGAACCAGCCTCTTACTCTCATAGTAATTTGCAGGAAAAACATTTCTTTTGGGTAACAGTGTTTTATCCAAAGAAAATTTCTGATCAAAACAGTTGATTGACATTCCATTATCTGGTTTGATAGCTATAAATTTTGCAACTGCTTCTAACATTCTTATCTCGAAACCAAGATATAATGCATCCTCAACAGACTACAGCAACTCATAAAATTCAGATGGTGCTAACTCAGGGGTTGAATCAATATCATCCTGATTTTCGGTATGTTGAACAGATGGACCTGCAACATCACGTACTAAATTTTGAAACCGCGATGGATCTGGAATCAAGTTAGTATCACCTTCTCTAGAACTGCGTTCACCATTTTGATACCAAAAAACATAATCCGGTTGAAAACAAAAACACAAGAGATGTCCCCCAACTTTATCAAATGTGTCAAATGTTCTCAGTGCACATTTTTTAAAAGGACATTTTATTGTTCTTTCTTAAACAATTTCTGGTTTTGATGATACAAATTATAAGAAAGTATCTAAACCCTCAATATATACAGGATTTAAACCAGAGCCGTTTAGATTTCTTCGTTGATTTATCCATACGCCGTCTTCTAATAATGATTGTTTCTGACTTCGTTGTTCCATATTTTTCTATAAAATATTAACACATTACTTGTTTTGAATAATTTTATATTAGAAAAATTTCCAAAAAGAGAAGATATTAGAAATACTTCTTAATAATTACCACTATATACAAGCAACACAATTTTCAATGAAATTACTGCTAATTACTGCTAATTATTGGTAATTATCGGTAATTACTGATAATTATTCGAAACATGATTTGATCTATTCTTAACATGTTTATATCTTAAAGGGTCGTTAATATTTAGGATATGCTCAATAAAAGTTTGTCTCATCCATGTGCAATGTAAACTCTATAATTGTCCTTGCTTGGTTGATCACCTCGCAAATAGCATTGCAATAAGACGACCCAATTCATGTCATTCACGTCTCTAGGAATCATCTCGCACTACCATTTACATAGATCATTTTCGTTAAAAATTTAATCCCATAATTTTTCAAGGAACAATGGTATGTAAAGGGACATCTGTTATGATTCTTATAGATGAGAAAGACATGACTTGGATCGTCTTATTGCAACGCTACTTACGAGGTGATCAACCAACCAAGCACAATTATAGAGTTTACATTGGATACGGCTGACGCAAAATTTTTATTGAACATGACCAAAATATTAATATTATTTTTTCAAAAATATTAATCATATAATAATAACATATGTTACTAATTATATACTAATTATGTTACTAATTAGTAATGGAAGGATATGGAGAGACCGGGTGATTAACCACCCGTTCAATGGAAAAACAAACGTGATTGATCACTCATTCACCTCAATTCTTTTTTCATATATGTGTTGACGCTTGACATGAAACTTCCATCTCCACATGTAATATTCACATTCACTGGCAAATTGATTTTAACAATGAATTCAAATATAACATGTGGAGACAGAAGTTTACTGTCAAGCATCAACACATAGATGAAAAGAGAATTGAGGTGGATGATTGGTCAATCAGATTTGTTACAAGTCACGTTTGTTGCTAATCACGTTTGTTGCTAATCACGTTTGTTGCTAAATGACTTTACTGTAATTATTTGCTAATTATTGTAATTATTTTCTAGTTATTGTAATTATTTTCTAATTATTGTAATTATTTTCTAATTATTGTAATTATTTACTAATTATTGTAATTATTTTCTAATTATTGTAAATATTTTCTAATTTTTGTAATTATTTGATAATTATTGTAATTATTTGCTAATTATTGTAATTATTTTCTAATTATACTAATTAATTTCTAATTATTGTAATTATATTCTAATTATTGCATTTATTTGCTATTTATTGTATTTATATGCTAATTATTGTATTTATGTTCTAATTATTGTATTTATTTGCTAATTATTGTATTTATTTGCTAATTATTGTATTTATTTGCTAATTATTGTATTTATTTTCTAATTATTGTATTTATTTGCTAATTATTGTATTTATTTGCTAATTATTGTGTTTATTTGCTAATTATTGAATTTATTTTCTAATTAATGTATTTATTTGCTAATAATTGTATTTATTTGCTAATTATTGTATTTATTTGCTAATTATTGTATTAATTTGATAATTATTGTATTTATTTGCTAATTATTGTATTTATTTTCTAATTATTGAGTTTATTTTCTAATTATTGTATTTATTTGCTAATTATTGTATTTATTTGCTAATTAATGTATTTATTTGCTAATTATTGTATTTATTTGCTAATTATTGTATTTATTTGATAATTATTGTATTTATTTGCTAATTATTGTATTTATTTGCTAATTATTATATTTATTTACTAATAATTTATTTCTTTGCTAATTATTTTATTTATTTGCTAATTATTTTATTTATTCGCTAATTATTTTATTTATATGCTAATTATTTTATTTATTTGCTAATTATTTTATTTATTTGCTAATTATTTTATTTATTTGCTAATTATTTTATTTTTTTGCTAATTATTTTATTTATTTGCTAATTTTTTATTTATTTGCTAGTTATTTTAATTATCTAATTATTTTAATTATCTAATTATTGTATTTGTCAAATTATTGTATTTATTTGCTAATTTTTGCATTTATTTGCTAATTAGTGTATTTATTTGCTAATTATTGTATTTATTTTATAATTATTGTATTTATTTTCTAATTATTTCATTTATTATCTAATTATTGTATTTATTTTCTAATTATTTTATTTATTTGCTAATTATTTTATTTATTTGCTAATTAATTTATTTATTTGCTAATTATTTTATTTATCTATTTATTTTTATTATCTAATTATTTTAACTATTTAATTATTTTTATTTTATCTAATTATTTTATTTTATTTTATTATTTTATTTTATCTAATTATTTTATTTTATCTAATTATTTTATTTTATCTAATTATTTTATTTTATATAATAATTTTACTTTATCGAATTATTTTATTTTATCTAATTATTTTATTTTATCTAATTATTTTATTTATCTAATTATTATATTTTATCTAATTATTATATGTTATCTAATTATTATATTTTATCTAATTATTATATTTTATCTAATTATTTTATTTTTTCTAATTATTTTATTTTATCTAATTATTTTATTTTATCTAATTATTTTATTTTATCTTATTATTTTAGTTATCTAATTATTTTAATTATCTAATTATTTTAATTATCTAATTTTATTAATTATTTAATTATTTTAATTATTTATTTATTTTAATTATCTAATTATTTTAATTATTTAATTATTTTAATTAGTTTAGTTATTTTAATTATATTAATTATTTTATTTATTTTATTTATTTTATTTATTTTATTTACGTTAATTATTTAGTAATTATTTTAATTATTTGCTAATTATTTTAAATATTTGTTAATTATTTTAATTATTTTCTAATTATTTGAATTATTTGCTAATTATTTTAATTATTGCTAATTATTTTAATTTATTATTTGAATTAAATCTCTATTTATTTTAATTCATTATTTGAATTAATTCACTACTTTTTTATATGATATTTATTTTAATTATTTTCTAATTATTTTAATTAATTCGCTATTTATTTTAATTAATTTTATGATTTAAATTGCTATTTATTTTATTTTCTAATTATTTTAATTATTTACTAATTATTTTAATTATTTGCAAAGTATTTTAATTATTTGCTAATTATTTTAATTATTTTCTAATTATTTTAATTAATTGCTTATTATTTTAATTTTTTGAATTAAATCGCTATTTATTTTAATTATTTTCTATAATTATTTGAATAAATCTAATTATTTGAATAAATCTAATTATTTTAATTATTTGCAAATTATTTTAATTATTGGAAAATTTCTATTTAAATCTAATTATTACCAAATAAATATCCCCTGGGAGTGTCAAACCAAGAGTGCAGCAAGTCCCGTTGTCGTGTACCAGGATACCCCGGGTGAAGCCCGAAACTCCTTTTCAGAGTTTTCACTCCTAGGTACAGCTATGCCAGAGCCGCCTCTAATTGTTCGTATCCAGACAAGGATTTATTTAATTGATAAACCAAAAACTATAGTTAACTACTAAATATACCTAATTAAATATGACTAATTATTACTAATTATTTATAATTATTTATAACAATATCAATTTATTAATAAAACTAAATATAAATAATAAATTAATTTAAATCTAATATAATTAGAACAACCATTAAAATTAATATAAAAAATGAAATAAATATAATATTAAATAAAACGTAAATACCTTTGAAATCTTGAATCTATGGATCCCTTTGATTGCCTTCCGACTGTCTCGCAAACAGAATCAAATTTTTTTTCTTAAAACTAAAGCTTCAAGGAGAAGTGAGGAGAAGAGAGAAGAAGAGGAAGATTTGAATGTTTTCAAACTGAAACTGTTGGGGGTATATATAGGGTAACGTATTTGCGACGGGTTACCCATCGCAAATACAGCTATTTCCGACGGGTCCCGTCGCAAATTCCCACCGCCCGCATTAATGACGGTCGGCGTTGAAAAATGATTTTTCGAAGGGAACCGTCACAAATACTTACCTGCCGACATAATGTTAGCGACGGGGGGAGTTTCCCATCGCAAATACCCTGACGTGGTAATTACTATTTGTGAAGGGTAAATCTGTCGTCGATACTGTTTACTTATTTACGACGGTCCCGTCGGAATTATGATTTGCGACGGGTAAAGCCGCCCGCCGCTAATGTTATGTCTGTCAATAAGTATTTGTGACAGACCGTCACAAATTCCCTCATCCGTGAAAAGGTTATTGCGACGGTCCCGTTGCAAATACTTATAGACCGACATAACATTAGCGGCGAGCGGCTTTACCCATCGCAAATAGTATTTACCGCGGCAGGGTATTTGCGATGGGGAGTTCCCACCCGTCGCAAATACTTTCCCGCGTTTTGGCGCGAAATCCGCGGCAAACCTATTCCGACGGTGATATTGTCCCCATTGCAAATGATCATTTATTTGTGACGGGAATATATACCCGTCGCAAATAAGCCTTTCGTCGGACCTGTTGCGACGGGAATATGTCCCGTCGCAAATAACTCGTCGCAATAAACCCTTTTTCCCGTAGTATATATATATATATGTATGTATTTATATATATTAACTCTTAACATATAGTTATATATATCCATATATATAAACATGTTGTATTATTCAAGACACTAGGAGTAAATTAGGTGTCCTTATATAATCATAAGAGTTTCATACTCTTTAAGGTATTTCAAGCTTGTACTACCTGAATGAATGAATAAGGACCCCATACAAATAAATCTGGAAGAGATAATAATAAACATAATAATAATAATTAATGTTATTATAAATACTAATTCATAAGACCAATCTTTTGACGTGGGATACGAAAGTCACATCCATCATCCGACTCATGGATGCGATCATATTACTGAACATGCCAACTATGGGGTTGTGAGACACCATGACCAACAACCCATGTGATGTGATATTCCATTCACATAACCCTCGACTTAGGGGTGTGAGACATTATACTCAATGAAACAAACCAAGGTCCCTCCAGTTATAATAAAATGTAATGTAATCCCACTATCCCTATGATCCCTTAGCTCGATGTTATGTAAAGAGGAAATATACATCTCTCTTGGCGTTGTATGTATTTTTTTTATTATAATACATATTAAAATTTAAAAATAAATTGCATGGGACCATCTATACCATAATCAGTTCAATTTATATCACTAGTCCATTACATTTATAAGTCTTGGGAAATCAATTACATTAAACAATAACTATGAAGTCCATTCGAAGATTCCAAACAAAAAAATAAGTCACCGCATTTCCTCAAACAATCTAATTTTGATTTATAAGACAGTAAACGTAAAATGATTGAATTATTAGAAAACAAGATTTTTACATTGATTTATTCAGTTAATTCAATTTAAGAATCTTCTTGATGTTGTTTAATATAATACATCAAAATAAGGAATTTGGAATGGAAACCAATCATGGGAAGTTACTATAAGCACATCCATTTTAATTCACACACCCGAAGGGTGGTTTAGTCATAAGAAAAACCATGATTATTATCTGATTTAATGAACCCATAATAAAGGTGTGGATCAGGTTGATTCCATAACCTATAACTATATCAAGTGGGGTATATAATATAATTCAAATGATATAAGAATTTAATTAAAGGTTTTATATAAATTTTTAAGTGACACAAAGAAATTAAAGCAAGAAGAATAATGAAAATGTTATATAAACCACGTAATTTTAAGGGAAAATCATATAGAACAAATAACACATTTTTAGAAGGTACAATTATACAAAATTAGGATTTGGATTGATAATGAACAAAAGAAATTGGTTGAATCATAAAACACCCTGAAAATAGGGGAAAATAGCTCGCACAGATTCAGCATTCCATATATTGATGTAAATGAATAAGAGAAACAAGAGGAGTCAACATACAGTAGATAAAGTTCCAATGCACTTAGTAGCTCTTGATTCAGAGGGAATATTTGGATTACTCCTCAAATCCTAAGAGGGAAAGAAGTGAGCTTGAGCAGTCTCCACAATACATGTGAATGTGTATGATTGTAGGGAGAGGAAAATAAATAAAAGAGGGGGGAAAATAGTATTTTCCAGCACATAATTGAGAAAAATGGTTTAGTTGTATGGTTTGGAAATCCATGTGAAAACCATTCAACCTACCATATGTACAAGCCACGCCCCACACAGTTAGGTCACAAAGTTTAATCTAACCATGTGTCAACCGTGAAAAGGTAAAATTTACGTAACGCTAAGGGTGTGGGATAGGCACCTGATTCCAAAAACAAATGAATATATTTTTTGGAACCTCTGAAATAAACTATAGACTATTGACATGGCTATGTTCCTATTATGACATGACTAAAAAAACTATGCACACCCTTTCACATGGGCCATATAGTTTATTCGAAAGGGGTTGAGTAGTTTGAACAAACCATGCACCCAGTCTTTCTCTTATAGAAAGAAGGATTTTGTAGCTAATCGCTCCCAAAACTCATCCAAACATGGTAGTAAATTATTAGGCATTAAAACACATAAAACCCATTAAAGTGCTCCAACTCTTAGAATTACATTCCCATACCCATTTTAGGATCTCTATCTTCACCAACGAAATACATCAAATTTACAATAAATTATCAAGCTAGTCCAATAAAACAGACAATACAATATCTCTACCTTAGAAATTATTATCCCAGAGAAGCATTGTGGAATAAAGGAAACAATAACTAACCAACTTGGGTGATGAAGATTCATTCGGATGGACTCATTACATTACCAATTCCCAGCGCACCTTAGTGGTTAAATTATAAAAGCTATAATTTTATCGCTTAAACTCTGAAAATACGAATTCTCTAGTCTGGGACATCACGAAGGAGCTTATCCTAACCCATCTATCCTAAGACATAATTCTGTTATTGTCTCCTTTAACAAGGGGGCTAAGGAAATACCTATTGTAGGTCTTATCCTTTGAACTACTAATTCGGAGTCCTGACACATCGAACATATACATTTCCTACCAAAGCACATATATAGAATTATAATGACACTGATGGTATGATTCTCAAAATGATACCTCTTACCAAATAAGAGGAATCTTCTACTTATCCTCACTCTATTCTCCACGGTCATCTCCGTTTCACCCAGTCCAATATTTATCATATTGGATTCCATTGAGAACCCCAAGATGCGCTTTCCATATAACCATCCTAAACTCATGATGTGAATGATATTGTTCAAACATGACCACATATCCCATTTTGAGAGATATATACTCGAAAAATAATTGGATGAGTATTCTAAAAATCACTCATCTTATATGGATGAGACATTTTAAATTATTGATCTTCAAACATTTGAGTGGAGTAATCTCAAGATCGTATGGATCACATTCACTGAATCATACAACTAACTTCCAGTGATGTCTCATAATTAAACTATTATAGGTTTTTTTAAAGATTGAAAACATGTTCCCAAACAACTATCTAATGACTAGTCCCACATTATCACAACTCTTATCAAAAGTGGGTTATCTACCAACAACTTGTGGTGAAATCCACACCATAAGAATTCCTTTAAAATTATCATGGGTCACACATTCATGGATTCCTTTCATCAACCAAAACATCCATTTAAACATGTTTCTCATCATTTAGCTGATGCTCCCTCGACATTTGCAGGATGAAGTCAAGATAGGGGTAATGCTCCCCTCAAAACAAGGAGTACATTATGAATTTATCTCTAGAAACATGTGCTCTTTTTGGGAAACACTCGTATAAAAAACACTATAATATCATTAGAAAACACCTAAAACCATATCTCTCATCCAAGAGTTTCTTGGTTTGAACAATATTAAAACATCTTACGATGACCAAATTGAATTTAGGATCAAATTCATCATATACGACCCCTTTACTTTATTCACTCTCCAGTTTTCCATTACCCAAATCTGTAAAACTATACCCATCGATCCTTGGCTTCAAATCAACCACACTCTAACTGGTTATCCAAATAAAACCCCGTAAAATTGGAATATATTAAGCATTATTTATAAAATGGATTCACACTCCTATAACACATGGTTCTTGACACGACTGACACTTTAAATGGCCTTCCATCATCGTTTCCAAGCTTTCCATGCTACATATCATGTCATTATCAATAAGGCGGAATACCCCATGGAACTCACATCGAAGAGAGGATTCCATAAGAAATTATGTTACTAATCCCATTCTGAACATTTTCAAATGGTCCCATGTGATCATATTCCTTCTACCTGAATGGAGACACCTATTATAACAGATGTAACACCCTACATTAGGAGTGTCCAAGTGATCAAATTACTGAAAATGAAAAAAATGGGACATGTTCCATCACCACCAATGCAGGTTTCAGGATGTCTCCAATATTTCTTTAGCAAGCATAACTAAATAAGAGTGCAAAAATCAACCACTTATAAGAACAGTAGGCTTGATTCACATTTATATGTACACGTGATTCTCTTTCTGATTCAAGTCCACTTGCATCATGACCATCATGCATAGAATCCAAAACTAATCCAGACCAACTATGAAGACCCATAACATAGCCTTCAAGAACCCATGAACGTTCATCCTAGAGGATGAGTAACCATATGATTTAAGGTATTATATGATATTTTCACTTGAACAATATATGAGTTAATGTATCACATAATCTTGATTGGCATCATGTGTAACAACACGTTCCACTACAACAGAAAACAGTGGAACTAGGGCCGCACATTACTGGAATATGATATCCCATTTAAAACAATTAAGGACACACGACATACGAGGTTTCCATCCATGACTATGTAATTTCAAACCTACTAAACTATAGCATTACACGATTTTCATGCCTTTAACAAGGAATAACCTATCGATCACTCACCCATTAACATGGGGTGTCGTTTCATTAATAGGATTCCAACTCAGAAAAAATGGTACCATATTAATACCTCTCCTATAAAAACTTGTCCCAAGAATCTAGAAATGGGTAATAAATTATAGGGAAGAACCCAAATAGGGATAAACACTACTAAATCATAGGTCTTATATCCTAAAACAAAGTCATTCCAAAAAATATCATTGGCCCTTACCAACCACCTTTTAGGTCCAATTCAGACTTGTATGAATTCAAATGGGGTCTACTGGGAACATATCCATTCCAACTCCAAGGAAAAATAAAAAAATGACCCTTACACGAGGTTTTCCTCTATGAAAACCTATACCAGGTTTCACTAATAAGTAATTTTAAAAATTCTCGTTTATTAAACATTTAGACAACTAAAATATTATGCATTTAATGTACCATTTTTAAAAACAATTCTACTAAGAACATTATTTATCTTGTATCATACATCATTTTAGGAAAATTATCCTATAATTACCCTTTTTTCTATTTCTATTATCTTTAGTTTCCACAACTATCTTGATTAAAGAGAATTTCAATTTCCAATCTAGAGGGGAAACACTAATTCCCATCGTAATAGAAATTTTAATTAAATGATTGCACATAATAAGAAAACTCACAGGTATATAAAAAAGAATTTATTAATTAAAGGGAATGGTTGATTAATATTTTCCAATGTATTTACATGTAACACCATATAAGATGCTATAGATTATTTAATTAACAATCCCATTAACATATGCATACCCCAAATTGGCTATTTATTAAAGAATAACATGATTGAGTTGACCTATGAGGTTCCCATCACATCAGTATGGGTTCATTAAAATGAAATTTGTCCCAATTTATATTGTTAAAATATCATATCACCATAATGGGCTTAACTCATAATAAATAAGCGAAACTAAAAAATGTGGGACTAATTGGAAAAAAAGATTTACTCAGATTTATCACACTCACAAAAGGGATCATCTCATAACAACATGCCCCAACCAACCTACATGGGTCCTATTGTGCATTTTTTAATTTAATCATATGGGTCTTCAAGACCAAAATAAAACATGTAATATTTTTTTTAATTTGAAATTTATCATGATTTTGACTAATATAAAGATCTTATAGGAAAAATTCTTCCAAAAAAATTAAAATCTCTACAATTTAATGTCAAAAAAAGTTAACCCATTAACTATTTATTTATGATCCATGATTCAAAATTTCTTATTCCACAGAATTATCTAGTTAGTTGAATCAACATTCCAAGATTATAGTGAAGAATGCCTTTATAATTTTTAATTTGAATTCACGTAACTAAAACATTATTTATATTCTTAGTCTTAAAATATAACAAACCCATTTATGATTGTTCAATTATATGGAATTCCATTAACAAATTATATGGGCCTATACTCCTTATAAATTCAAAATTTTCACAGCAATTTAGTTGTAACCATTAATGTTTTATCCCAGGAAACCTGTGACTCTAAGATAAAACATAAAATATTAGATTCATTAAATAGATTTAAATAATCAATATATATAGGAACACGCCATTTAGGTTGATAAATAAACATTATTTAACCAACCATATTTCATAATTATATACACGTATGTTATTAGAAAAAAATAATTATAGGAAATATTGGATAGAATCACCGCAGCATGGGGTACAGAAAAAAAGGAACATAATTAGAAAATCATGTAATATAAAAAATCATGTAGTATATAGTACCTAACAAGGTATACAAATCATCGTGCATTATAAAAGATTTAATATAGTCTACATGGAATGCCATACACATGGAATGTGATTCTTTATGTACCAAGAATGATTTACAGAGAAATACCTTATTTCCATACAAGAAAAGGGTATAACCAATAAAATACATACTTGATCATATGTGAAATTAAGAAAATCAATCATGGTGAAACTGAAATCAACTAAAATAACACCAACATGAATAATAGTCTGATTCCATGGCCACTTGATCACGCATTCATAGTTGCGTTAGTCAGAACATGAAATGAGATATTGACTAGGTGTTGACACTTTCTTGGTCTCCTATTTACCATCCAAAAAATAATAAAACCAAATAGGAAAAGAAACCTCTAATACTATTTTTGTCATCTTATCCTGAGATCCGCTATAATAGTGCCCCGAGCTAGTTGGCCACTAGTTCTCAAGCATGCCTCCATGTATTCCAGAGGCTACAAACTATCATCAATGGTCTAATGGTGGTATAATGGGGAGACTATACCATCTATGTTGTTAATAAATATAGAAGAATCAATAAACATAATGGCATCAAAATATAATAATAACTAGAAATAAATATTGAATGAATAAATGACCATTCATGAACATGCACTGCCAGAAATATAACTAGGTAAGCACAATAGATAATAAGACTAATAAGAAAATAAATAAATAAAACACACAACATCTATCCATAATAGCATAAAAAGCACTAGATCGGTCCTATTACCCCATAATCCATCTGAGCGAAGAAGGAAAATAGTGAGTAAGCACAATCCGTGAACCAGAACGGACAATTAGGAGGTCTATTCAGGTAACCCAATGTAATGGAGGCCTGAACTGGGTGTGATATATCCTATGTAAGACACCACCAATGGTGTTTAATTCATAATCATGTTTCTGAATATAAAATAAATCATTTTTAAGGTATATCAATAGTAAGATAGTGATATAATAATAAGTGTAATAAAGTTGGGCTTCGGTTCCTCAATGACACCATGCCAACTATACCTGCTTCATCCTAAGATGGGATATATCATAACATAATACCCTCTCTATATATAGAATTTTGTATTTATATATATTAAATATATACATAAAGTCATACACAGACAAATATATAAAAATGTCATACTAATCAGGACCCGAGGCGTAACTCATGCATCCTTACATAGTCATAAGAGTGTCATACACTGTAAGGGATGTCATCATGATAATATGTCAATATATATATAAGGAAATCCTAATCAAAAATCACAGGAAGAAATTATAATAATTAACATAATAAAAATAACGTATGTTCTTATATTTCTTGATTCATAAGACTAATCATCTGAAACATGATACATAAGTCGCATCCATCATCTTTCTCAAAGATGTGATAGTTATACTCAACATCCTCATTGAGGGAGTGTGAGATGCTATTCCCAACAAACCAAATGATTTGAGTTTCCATGACCATCATCTTAAACCTATGCATTTGAGACATCATGCTCAACAAACTTATCCAAGGACCCTCCTATCATAATAAAATTGAAGGAAATACTACATACCTTATGAGCCCTTAGCCCGATGTTCTGTACAGTAAAACCTGACATTACTCAAGGGGAATTGGATCCCTTTTTGTATAATACACTTTTACATTTTAGAATAAAAGACATATGAACACCCATACCATAATAATTTAAATTTATATCACTTTTCAATTTCATTTTTAAGTCACAATAATTCCATTACATTAAATAATAACTATTAAGGCCATGCGAAGAATCCACGCCATAAAATACATCACTAAACATTCTCAAAAATGAAACTTTTTTATTTTTAATGAAATTAATCTTAAAAGGTTATTTTTGAAGAAAAGAAAAAATAACAATCAAATAATTAACTTAATTCAATTTCGGCATTGGATTGATGTAGAATAATGTAATATAATAAAATGGGTAAATTGGAATGAAAACCCAACTTGGGATGTTAATATAAGCACAACCATTTTAATTCACACACCCCAAGGGTGGTTTATTAGTAAGGGGAACCATGATTATTATGTGATTTAGAAGACCCACCCATAAAGGGGTGGTTTAGGTTGGTTCAAAATCTCTATCCATATAAAGGGGTTCTCTAACAAGAATAAAAGATATTCTAGGAATTTAATTTAATGAATTCTAATTATTTAGAAGTGAAACCTAGAAATTTTGGCCTGTGGGAAAATGCAAATGTTATATAAATTATTCTACATTAAGGGGAAAGAATATAGATCACCTACCACATACTTAGGATAGTCCACTCATCCAACGTCATTCATTAGTTTGAGTTGGAATGGAAGAAATAGTAAGAATCATCAAATACCCTAAAATTGGAAAAAAGTGATTGGAAATATTTACCATTCCATATAGAAAGGAAAACGAAGAAGAGAAACATTATGAGTCAAGAAATTACTGGTATTGTTATGTTTAACATGAAGGTTCTTGGTTTGGAGGTTTTGTGAGGAAGTTATCTCAATGAATATGAGAGGATAAAACAAGCTCGAGTGGTCTCCCTAATGCACTAGAATTAGGAAAAAAGGTCATAGTGGAAATGAAATAAGTTTTGGGGGAAATGTTATTTTCCATCCCATAAAAGAGGAAAATTATTTGGAAATATGGTTTGGATTATCTTGAGTAGACCATGTAGCCTCACCTATATAGAATCCACACCCTTCATGGTTAGCTCGCATTATTTAATCTATCTATGTGCCAACCATGCACAGCTACTAGTTAAGTGGGACTATGGTTGTTGGCTAGGAACATGGTTTGGGAAAACCATGTGCAACCAAGGTGCCACCGATACAAAATACCATAGAATATCTTCATGTCCATTATCCTCATATCTCATGGATAAATATATCCCTCACACTATTTTATAGGGCCACATGGTATCTCCTAAAGGGGCCGCATAGTTTGAACAAACTATGTGCCATGTCATCCTCTTCTTTAATGTTTTATTCAGAGAATGGATGTCCCAAAAAAACTCAAACCTGCAAGATAATTATCATTCCTAAAACCACATCTAGAAATTACACATCTAAGTGCTCCAACTCTCATTATTACATTTCATGATGAGGTTTAAGATCTTTCCCCTCCACTGAACGAATATTTCCAATTCATAAAGAATTTTCAGACCGGTCAAAAACATGTAACATTATAGAAGTTGAGTTGAGTAATATTGGAATTTTTTCTTATCTTAGTGTATGAATATTTGATTGATTATCTCCCTCTACATTTTGTTGAATTTATTGATTTTTTTCCTTTTGATTTCTCAAGTTTACCACTGTTAAGGGAGGTGGTGTTTTCTATTGATTTTTACCTGGTACTCAAAAACTATCTAGTCATTATTACCATATGAGTCCAGTGGTGTGTAAGGACTTTAAATCTCAATTGAATGATCTACTAGTGAAATGTTTTATAACCCTGAGTGTGTCACATTAGGTGGAACCTATTCTCTCTACAATGAATGATGATGAGAAACTCCACCAATGAGTTGATTACTAGAATCTCAATCTACTTATGGTGAAATAAGAGTATCTATTACCATATATTGATGATATGTTTGACCAATTAAAAGGGTCTAAGTGGATCTCAAAAATTGATCTTGGATCTGGTTATCTACAGTTGATAATAAAAGAGTTTGGAATTCATAAAATAGCCTTCAAAAGTATTTATGGCCATTGTGAGTATGTCTTTATACGATTTGGTCTAACCAATGCTCCTACAATTTTTATGTCTTTGATGTAAATGAAATGTCATGATAAAGATGACTTTTTTATGGTGGTATTTGTGTAAGAAATCACAATATACTCTCAAACTGAATAATACAATGTACATAATTTTATAGAAGTTCTGAAAAACTTATGAAATAACCAACATTATGTGAATCTATATAAATTTAATTTATGGATCTAGGATTTGATGTTATTGGTACAAATGTTCTCTGAACATTATATTTTAGTTTATCATGAGAAGGATAAATATTTTATGAAATGTGAAAATTATGTAATGTTTTTTATATTTGGAGATTCTTTGGTATGGTGGAATATTACTGCAGATTCATCCAATATTTCTTGAACACAGATTATTCTATAAAAAATGACACTCAAATGGAGTGAATATCATTAGGGATGAAAAATATTAGATTTATTCTGCTGATATGAAAGTTATTTTGACGTATTCACTGGTGTTAACTCATTAAGAGGCCGATTTGGGCCATGTGGTCTTTTATGATGCATCAGTCAATGATTGTGTTTTTTCATTATATATGTAGCATGATAACATGGTATCCTATAGTTATAGATATCTTAAGACACGTGATAATAATTATCTGAACCATGATCCTGAACCCACAGCTATGATACATTCAATTAAGAGTTGGTGGAACGACCTTTTTGGTGAAATGTTTAGTGAATTTTGTGAACAAAAAAGAATGAGTTATATCATTTCTCAAAAAAATTGTGTTAGGTCCACAAGGCTTAATACCCTTAGGGGGTGAATCAGGGTATGACTAATTTAAAATTAAATCCCGTTCTGATCTTGTTTTTCAGTTAAGAAAAACAATATTCTCTCTCTTTCATGTAGCACAATATAAACAGAAAGTAAAGAATGCACAGGACACATCAATTTTTACTTGGTTCACCCTCACTGGGCTACGTCCAAGGAGCATTAACTGGCAATGTGCCGATGTACGAAATCCACTAGAAGCACATGAATTTTTATAAGGTTTGGTATAGACCACTTCTTTTCCCAGGCTCATTTCCTTTACAATGTTTAGGGTCAGCTCACCACTTTCCCAAGGGTTACTTCCTGTCTCTCTCTCTCTGGCTCACTACCAGTGGAGAGGATCACCTTCTTTCTCTTCCTTTTCTCATTGCTCTGGAATGGATCCACTCACAGTTTATAGACCTGTAGTTCTTTTCATTATCACTAATGAATACATCTTATGTTGTATGTGGATCCTCTATTGAAGTACAACTTTCACCCGTGGATGAATACCACTTTGCACCGAAGGTATCATGCAATCTTCCAGCTTTCACGCAGCCCTGAATCCCTGACGTGCATGAACCATACCTGGCTCCCTTCTCTAAGACGACGCCCATGTATCGACATGAAAGTTATAACTGGCGCACAAGTCTCCCTCAACCACTTGCGCGACACAGGCTTCTGCAACTCCAAACTTGCGCGACTCACTCCCTTTTACGCCGAAATCAATGTTGGTGTGCAACCATAAACTATCATGCTTATTCAAAAACTGGAATGCAAGTCCACCTCAACCACTTGCGCAACACCTCCTTACTCAACTCAAAACTTGGGCGATTCACTTCCTTTCTCGCCCAAACCACCTTGGCCAGAAAACTATCACCTGGCGCAAAACTTCTACTTGCGCGACTAAACCAACACTTGTGCGACCACTACACCTGCGTGACAGGAGCTCTGATTTCTTATAAGTGTTTAACTCGTACAGAATTAAGAGGGGTGGACCCTTATTTATAGGCATTCAGACACCCTGCGCGACAGCACACAAGTCTCCCCTCGGCGTGAAAGTCTCAGCGCACAAGTCTCTGCTACTCAAGTCACCTGCGCGACCAACCATAAATCTTGGGAGCCCCTTTTCCATTTTCCATAATTTGATGTTCTGATCTTGAAAAATATATGGCACACAAGATTCCTCCCCATCAAGTCAACGCTGCATAAGTCCCTTTTCCAAAAGTACTTTTCACTTTTTGTCGATTTTCAGGCCCAAAAATTTGGCACACACTGGAAAACAGCGCCACCTTGTATCTTCTGTTTTTGTCCCGCCTCCAGATCATCCATTCCTTTGTCGAAATTCATGAATCAAAAATGGAACATTAACCACATCCCATGAACTCTACATGCCACCATGAAATCCCCTTTGTCAACAAATATTTATTTAATGGTTCGATTTGTCAACAATCACAACACAGATGTCCACTTTGTCAACAAACACAATCACCTCAAAAATGATTCTATGATACCTTGAGTGCTTTTTCCCAAAAATTTGAATAAAATATAGATTTATTTGGTGGATTACTAATTTGGATTATTTGCATTACACTTTGGCACATCTTTTTTCACATTTTCATAACTTTTTATTATTAAAAAAATATTTTAATTAATAACTGAAAATTGTTATCTTTTCTTTATTTAATTTCTTAAATTGACTTTTGATGTGTATATTTTTATTTTATTGATTTTTAATCATTTGGTATAAATTTAGCATTAATCAATTACTTCTGTTTAATTTTCACTATTTGTTTTTTTAATCATTCTTCTTAAACCGATTGACATCTTGCTCCTCTCACCGAATTAACCACATCAGACCACTACTGAACCAACAGCCCATTTGATGATGTCGTCACCATTTGACGTCTCAAAACCGATGGCAGTTTAATCACTTACTACCACAGTCATCGTAGGATAAGATATCCTACACTAAACCTTGTTCTGTTACACTACTACCGTGTGATTCCATCCACCTTTCGTCTCCAAAGATTTCATGTGCCGCCGTCCCCCGCCCTTCCCTCTCCACTTCACCCACCCAACCCCACCAATCCATGTGCCTCTCGATTTCACCCCCACCCAATTTTTCTCATTTGTCGTTTATTTTAAATAATATATAATAAATATTTATAATATAAAATACTAATATAATATACTATAACATGATAATAGATAGATAACAACTAATTTAATGTATATAATAACATTTACAATTACTATTTATTTATGTGCGCAATTTTCAAAAAATTAACTTTAGTAATAATTTTTCATAAAATTTATATTATATTTTTATAAAAAAATGAATTTTAATAATAAGTATTAATACATTTATTGTTTTATATATTTAAACAACTGAAATTATTTTTTACATGATTATAATATATATCTAATTTATTATTTTTAATGTAAATAGATCAATAAATATTTTAATAGTTGTAATATATATATATATCTATATATTACTTATTATTCAGATATTTATTATTATACATATTAATTCCAATACTAATATAATTATATAATATGATCTTTTTGTTTTTTTAATTGTTTTGTTATTTTTAGTCTATGTCATTATGTAGTGGTACTGTGCTTCATGGAATGAACATTCCACCTATTTTGGAGTTTATTATTAAGTCGCCAATTGATAATCAATGATACACAGAAGGTGCCATGTGAAGGCTAGATAAGTGATACAGGAGTGGGCGAGGTAGATTGGAAAACTCCAAAAGTATGAGCAGAGGTGGGAGATCATTTTTCCCATTTACATTTGACAAATTTGAGAGAGTTTCACAGGCAGTAGAAGAATACGAGGACATTTCATTCAATTCAAGTATTATCACACTTCTCACATCATCACATCATTGGACCATTATACAATTTATAACATCCACATATAAGAGTAGTAGATCAGTGCAGAACCCAATAAGTACCACTTTCAGATTTCCCGGATGGGAGACCGAACACCATTCCAAACACCGATCAGGCTGTAGGATGAGGGAATCATAGCATCTGGAGATCATATAGAAAGCTAGATAATTCATTTTCTCCTTCCTTTTTTTCATTTTATTTTATGATGAAATTATGTATTTTTAAATCTATTAATCTATTGAACTATATTATGATTATCAGCAAGTATCCTTTAAGGGGAATTATATGAGATGATTAAATGTGTTTTTGTCTTGTTCATGCATGATTTTTCTACTTGATCACCAGTCTCCCTCTCTAAGTCACATTCTAGAAAACATCTTTTTAAAAACATCCTGATTAGTCGAAACTGATATTTATTATATTTAAATTTAAATTGTTTTGTACTTGTGGATTTCATTGAAAATTGAATCATCTCAAAAGAGAGAGGCACACTAAGTTCAAACAAAATTTCGAACACAATGAATTCTGATTACTCCCAATTTGATATTGGGTGATATCTACTATTGATAAATTTTAAAGGTCTATTCTATCACAAGTTGACCTAAATAATGTCTTTCTAACTTTCCTTAATCCGATCCATATATTTTAATTCTTGTGCATGAATAAGGGAATGATGCCTTCAAATCAGTCTGCTGGTTTCCACTATCTGATCTATTAGTTCATCTCAGTATCTTGATCCTTCTATTCTCATTCCTCCTTATCTAATGTACTAGACTGGCCGCAGACTCACTCTCACACACAATTCATTAGTCACTTCACAATTTCACCATTATTTTCCATTATATATTTGTCTTTGTTTGTTTGTTTCGATATTTGGTTTTGTTTTTTACCAATCAAGTACCCAATCAGTCCTTCCTTATGGTACGATACCCTTCTCAACAGTGAACTATAAGTAATTAAGTGATTATAAATATTAAATTTTTTCATGCTCAACAACCATAAGGTCAAAACTTCTATCCTTTTCGGGGTAAGGCACTTACGACCAATTATATAAAAATAAAAAGAAATTCATATAAAAAATTGAAAAGAAACAGAAAATAGAATAAAAATTCCAATTTATTTTTAAAAATAGAAATAAAAAACTATAAAAAAAATTTGAAATATAAAAAAACTGTAAAGAAAACTATCAAAAAAATGTTTCTAGGAAAAGACAAAAATAAAAGTTTTCTAAACCAGCTGTTTGCAAACAATATCAAAGTCTATGTCCTTAGAAAATGATTTTCCTAGGATTGAAAAACACCTTAATGACTTGAAAAAGATAAAATAGAAAATGAAAGTGGAATTTAATAGAGAGGATGATGTCCAAAATCTGAACAATCCATCAACTATAAATGAAATCCCCCCTAAAAAAATGAACCCACCTGGACATGATATAGTAGAGAGGCATAGTATTATAGAGTTCCTACTGCCTTATATCTCTAGTGACCTATCTTTCATTAGGCTCTCACCTAGGTCAAGAAATTATGAAATCAAACAGTCTATGTTGTCATTACTACCAACCATCAATGAGATTCTTTGTGAAGACTCTCCTAACTTCATTATGGATTTCTATTACTGTGTCATGCAGCTACCACTTAGGGGACTTAGTTAGGAAGAGATGAAACTGTGATTTTTCCCTTTCTTACATAAGGTAAATTATGGTTATGGTTCGAATTGTTAGAGGAAGAATTTTTTTTCACCTGATATCATGTCTATAATGCTTTCACCATGAAATTATATCCGAGGAGAGTGACACATGACATTAGTCACAAAGTCACAAGATTATTTCACAATTAGGGGAGATTATTTTATAATTCTTGAGAAGTATTTATGGGACCACATAGATAGTTTCCAAAACACTAGTGCACCCCCCCCCCAGCTCCTCATGGACACATTCTATAAATACCTCATCCCTTAAGACCAATACATGGTTGTCCAATCTGCTAGAGGGGACATTAGTGATAATTATATTGAGTATTTGAAACATATTTTCAACAAACTAGTATAAAAATCCCATCAAAAGTTATCTAGGAAGAGAAAAATAGTTATAAAGGAACCCACCCCTGTCCCATTAATTGAATCTCAAGATATTGGGTTATTCAATGAAAAATCTCACAACACACTTAGGTTGAAATGAAACAATTGTGGCATGTATTGTCACTCACAATCTTGTTGTCCAAACATTGATATTCTCACCAATGTTCCTCATAATGCTAGTATTCTGGGCTATGGTCATAGGATTTAGCCTAGGGAATACCCTTTTTCAACACCTAAAATTAGGGGTATATGAACCACCCAAACCTTTCATGGATGGAGTAGGGAGTCCTTTGACCCATGCCACTTATGGTTTTCAGTAACCCCCTAAGCAATAGTTCCAACCCCAACCCTTACCCTAGGCTAAGTCATCTAATTCTCAAGGTGAAGTTGGATGAATGTTCTAGTAGTTTATAGAAATATTTCATGAACAAAAGACACAAAATGAATTTGATAATGTTTAAATGGAATCAAGACTGAAAAATCTATAAATTCAAATTGTGTAGTTGGCTAGGGATGTTGGAAATAGAGAAAAAAGAAAGAATCCAAATACCCCTAAAACCAACCCAAGGAAAAATTACATGTCTATGACCACTATAAGTGGTCTCTGAAAAAACAAATATCCTATTAAAGAACCCAAAATTACTGAAAATAAAAAACTAGATGAATATGAAATGTCAAATTTTGAAATTATTGCATCTGGAATATTGGACAACAACACTAGATCATCTTTTTTTTATATTGTTCTAATGGACAAGAATTAAGAAAATGAATTGAAAAACATATATAATAAAGGAAATAAAAATCTTGAAGAAGATGTTTTAGGGATGCCCCCAATTTCATGAATCTTTTCCCCTATAATTCTTTTTTCCTCAACGAATAACAATAGAATCAAATGATTCCGAGGTGTTAAAATTTTTCAAATTAGTTAAAAGCATAACATTGATATTCCTTTCCTAGAATCCCAGATTCAGATACCATCTTACTTAAAATCCCTCATTAAAATATAATCAAAGATAAATACCCCGGAAGAGTTTTCACTGATATTCTGATAGAGGAATGTAGTGTTGTCTTAAAAAATTTGACACCTCCTATGCATTATGACCCAGGAAGATTTTTCATCCCATGTACCTTTGGAGATAGTGGTGGAATGTTCAAATGTTTTTTTGATATCGGGGTTATCATCAATATGATCCATCTGTCTCTTTTTCAACTCTTGAGATTATGAGTTCCATAACCCACCACTATTGTGTTACAACTTTCTGATTGATCTATTACTTAACTAGTGGGTAGTGAAGATGATCTGCTAGTGGGAGTAGTTATAATCTTTTTTTCATGGGTAAATTCTAATTATTGATATGGAGTGTAATATAGAGGTACCTATCATCCTTGGTAGGCCCATTCTATCCATAGTGGAATCTTGGGTAGATGTCACTAAGGGTAAGTTAACTTTCAACTTTGGTGAAAAAAAGAGTTCAATCTATTCAAGAAAATAAAATAACTGACCCACAAAAACATTCCCAAAGATGAGTTGTTATATGCTGAAGGTTATGTTAATGAAGAGGAAGAAGAGTTTCTAAGGATGATAAAGAGAGAACAATTTTGAATTTGAGATATCTTCTAAAACATTCACGGGGAGCATCTCTCGTAAAGAGAAGTAACCAATTGATAAGTGTGAGGGATAGTTACTGGAACATCTGGATGAGTTTTCTGTATAACACATTCTGTCCCCAAAATTGGAGTTTAAATTTTCGGAAATTTTTTGTTGAAGTAATAGTGATAAGGAGGAATCCTTTTATATCACCATCTTTAAGAAGGAGTATACTGACCTTGGTCCACCCAGGCCCAAGTTTCTTCTGTCAATCCTATCTCCACTCATTCTAGAGCTCAACCCACTCCCTTCCCATCTAAAATAATCCTTTTAGGAGAGAAATCTAACCTAGCTATGATCATATCATCCCATCCAGAGGAATGTCAAGATGAAAAAAATTCTGATCATTTGGAGGGAATTCAATTCTATTATAGGATGGTAAATTGATAACATAGAGGAGATTAGTCCATAATTATGTATGAATAAACTCCAAGTGGAAAATGAGTGTAAAAAAGAGTGGAATTCTAAAGGAGACTCAACACAAACATGAATGATGTGTTCTAGGAAGAATATATCATATTTATGGATGCTTGATACATCCTTCCAATATCTGATAGTCCCTAGGTAGGTAATGTCTAGATTTTCCACAAAAAAGTCGTGTGATGATGGGTATAATTGATAAAAATTAACAAAACCAAACAAGGTATGGTAATAAATGGAGTCTTTCTTTTGAATATAGGAATTTTAATGCTTCCAAAATAAAGGACCATATTCTCATGCCATTCTGGACCAAATATTGGAGAGGCTGGTAGATAATGAATTTTTCTTTTTTTCTTGATGGTTATTTTGGTTACCACTAGATTCAATTTCACTAAAGGACCAATATAAAACCACCATCACTTGTCCATTTGGTATAGTCAACTACTGGAAGATTCCCTTTGTCTTGTGTTGTACAGCAGCCACATTTCAGAGGTGAATGATGACCATTTTCTTATATATGATTTAAAGGAAAACTAATGTTTTCATGGATGATTTTTTAGTAATTTTAAATAATGTTGAGAACTGCATTGAAAATCTATAAGCTATGTTGGAAACACTCTAGGAGACCGATATGGTATTAAATTGATAAAAGTTTTAGATCATGGATATTGTGGGAATTTTTTTGGGTCACAATATTTATAAGAAGGCTCTTGATGTTTATAATGATAAGATAGAGGGGATCTAAATGTCTCCCCAACTTGATAATTTTAAGGGAATTCGATGTTTATTAGGGCATGTTTGGTTATACAGTAGATTAATTAAATTTTTTCCCTTATCAATAGGACCCCCTCCTCACAATGGGTTATGTAAACCACATTGTTTTAAATGAGAAATCTCAAGAGCCCCTTTTACCACTTAAATAGAAGTTGACTATTTTACTGGTGATCACTATCCTAGACTGGAAGCTCACATTTGAGGTAATGTGTGATGAAAGTATCCTATAATTAGGTGCTATTTTTGGAAAATGAAATTATTGAATGTTTCATGTTATTTACTATGCCATAAATCCACTAGATTATTCGTAGAAGAACTATTACACCAAAGAAAAAGATTTGGCTATTGTGATTTTTTCCATATAAAAATTTATGCAGTTATTAATTGTGTCCAAATTGGTCATTTTTATTTGACATACACCCATCATGTACTTTCTGGATTAGAAGGATTCAAAACCATGGATCATTAGGTTGACTATGAAATTGTATATGTTTGATCTGGTTATTATGGATAATAATGGTGTGACCTCCTAGACTTGGCTACCACCTAATCTGTGCACTAAGACCATTTGGCCACATGAACCATGGAGCGTCTCCCCATAAAGAAAGAACTGATGACCAGTTGTGGGGGTGTATAGGTAGTATATACAGGAGACTCTATCCCCATGTCAGAGTAATGCAACATATACAATAAATAGTAAACAATATCAGAAGTGTATTCAATCAAAAAGATATAGTAAATAGTGGAAGCATAGATAGATATAGCAAAAGTATGAATAAATGAATAACATAGAAAAATATTCAAAGGTAGTGTCTGATAAAGACATTCATGCATGACATTCTAGTACATAAGGAAATATAAAATCATTAACGTGCATGATTAAAAAGTGAAAAAGTGAAAAAATCCAAAATCTTTTCCATAGAAACTTGATCTTTATCCTGATCCTATGCTCTTAAGCCTTAACTAAGTAGTAAGAGTCAACAACATTAAGAGTGGTGTTTTCCCATATCCATTCATATAAAAAATATCTTCTCACGTGCAAAAGGTGGCTCGATTAGGGTGTGAGATAAATCTCTGTAGGCCACCACCAACAATGTCTATGTAAAATCATGTTAGGTTCTCATAAGTAAACAATGTGAAAATAATAACTGGTATGTAAACCAATGTTGAATCAATAATTAACATCCTGATCTGGTTCCTAAAGAATACCTGGTGATTATACCTACTTTAGTTCAAATCTGGTATGTATGATCAAATCACCATATATAAATATATATTTATAGAGTATAACTAGCCTATGTGAACAATGACTCCCATCCATACATGTATACAAGGATTAAAACTAGCCTTGGGTAAGCATTCCTCCCACCCATACATTTATAAAGATTATAAATAGCATGGGGTAAGAATGCCTCCCACCCATACACTAATAGATATTATCAATGGAATTGGGTAACAATGCCTCCAACACATACACTAATATAGATTATAACTGGCATGGGGTAACAATGCCTCCCCCCACTTCAATTTTATATGTAGATGGAATGGGGTAACAATTCCTCTAAACCAATTTATGTTTTAATTCTAAGAATAGCAGTGACATAACCATTCATATCATATATCATAGGCCAAACCAATTTATATCATCTTAATTTAATCAAAAAATCCCATTTCGTGTGATGACTTTGTAATAAATCCAATGAAGGGAAAGACCATCCCATACCTTGAAACAATTCCATTAATTCCAATTATTCATTAAGGTTTAAGACATATAATACTAGCCAAACAGAAAAGTAAACTATCCAATTTTCCATACATGGAAAAAATATTTCAAGGAATGTAGTTAAGGATAATGTGTCAAATTCAAATAATCTCATTCCAATTTGAACAATTCCAACTAAAAAGGGACTAAGAACCATTGAGGAACCTTGGTAAACAGAAATTACACATGATACCGTTTCTATTTCATTTAAATGTTAATTCAGAATCTAATTTGGGTTCTATGTATTTTAAAAAATGTGGCCCAAATGCCAAGGCTGTACCCCTATTAGGGTCAATATTGAGTAAGGGTGGTTTCCAAACACCTATGAAAACCAAATTTACATATATCAATGCTATAGGGTTATTTAGATAAGAAGGATCTAAGAGGTCAAGGGATATTGGAAAAGGCTGGATCACAACGTGGTGGATTAAATATGAAATGGCTAAAACTCAAATGGAAATCTATGTGACCACCAACCTTAGGGCGGTATGTGAATCCTTCCTTGGTATCATACTCATATTTGAAGCATGTTGGAAGAGATCTTAGTTTCAGTATAGTTCCATGAAAATATGTCATATGATCCTAAAACCAAATAGTGAAAAAGACGGAAAAAAGAATAGATACATTATTAGAGAGACAAGGAAGCCTTTATATAAGTGTTCCAATGCATCTAATGGATTGAATATCAGACACTAGATGTAGGATTATATAGAGATCCAATATTGGAGGAGGAAAGGTCATAAAGAGGAGGAGATACAAAGGTTCATTCTACTAGAGTAAGATAAGAAGGAAAGATAGATTTTAAGTTGTAAAAGGGAATAAATGATACTTTTTTCCCTCAAGCCCCACAACACATTTTTTATGCGCACAGTTTAAAAACTGTGTTCAAACTATATGTGAAGGTTCTATTCCCTTTCTGTAGTAGGCCACACGGCCATGTTCCTGGTCCACACAGTTGCAGACAAACCACACAGAATTGCAAGTTCCCCTATCCGTTGCTGCACAGTTCAATAAAACCATGTGGCCTTGGTCACACGGTTTACACTAACTGTTTGGACCAGCCTACAGCCTATATTTCAAATCTTCTGGGCTTGAACCATCACTGAACACTCCTCAGGCCATCCCATGGAAGTATTATACCTTTACCATGATTAAAGGAATCAATCAAAAAAATACCAAAAATCCATACCTTTGTCAAATGTTGGGCCGTTGAATCCTCCCTTCCTTATAGAATATCATCCCCGTGTTAGATTTTGGAGGGTAAAGAGGTGCAGTCAGCAAAGAGATTTGGCCACTGATATCTTATATTAGATTTCTCTTCCTAGGGCTCATCTTATATTTTTTCATGCTATAATATCACCTGTACAAGTGGAATAATCCTACCTTAGAGTGTCTTTTTACCTCGATCAAGAATACACACAAGATACTTCTATAAGGAATAATCCATATCCATCTCAAACTCATCAAGTTTAATGATGTGATATAGGTCTGGATGGTATCAGTGAAGTTGAGATACATGTAAGAAATCATTCATGGACCAATATCTCTAAGGAAGTGTCAATCGGTAAGCCCCATGTCTGATCTGCTTCATAACCTCAATGGGTTCAATGAAACTCAGGGACATTTTAACCGGCTTCTGAATATGTCAATGCCCTAATTGGGGTGAGACATTCAAGAAAACATAGTCTCTATCCTCAAACTCAATAGGTCACCAGTATTTTTTGGCATAAGAATATTGTCTAGACTGAGCTTTCAACATGCGCTTCCTGGTCATCTTGACATGCTCTGAAGTCTTCTGAATGAGATGACGCCCATGCACTACTACGTTTCATTCCTCTAGATAGAACAAAGGTGACCAACATGACCTATCATACAGGTCTTCATAGTGTGCCATCTCAATGGTATCCTTTAAGTTGATACTATATTAATCCTTGACGAGAGGGAATGTGTTTCAACTAGGAATCCTCAATGTCATGAACTCAGGACTAAAGAATGTCTTCTAACACCTGAATTGTACACTCTATCTATCCATTAGTCAAAGGGTGATATGATGTGCTCAAAATAACTAGCGTACCCAAGTCCCTCTTCCACCCTTTCCTAAACCATGATGTGAAATGATTTTCTCTATAAAAAATGATATAATGGGGAGCTCCATGAATACATACCTCATACTAGATGTGAAATCTTTTTAGATCCCCTACCAATAAAGTCTATCACATAGGTAAGAAGTGTGAGACCATCATTAGATGATCAATAAAAACTCATAATATATTGTTTCCATGAGGTGATCTGGGTAAACTAGTGACGATGTTTATCGAAACATCATCCCATTTTTACTTAGGAATAGACAACAGGTGTAGAATCCCTATTGGGCCCCACTATTTTTCCTTTACCTACTGACAGGTGGAACATCTTCTGATGAAACCATCTAAGTCTCATTTCAAACTGAGCCACCAAAATTAACCTCCTATACCTCGATACATTTTGGTGACAATGGGGTGAACCACCCCTGTTGAGGCATGAAAATCCATCATTATCCCCTCTTTTATGGATACCAGGACACATACACGCCCAAAAAAAATAGAGTATCATTCCCATCGACCATCCAACCAGAAGTTGTATTGTCCAATGTGATACGTTCCTTTAGGAAAATGCCTTCTGCATCAGATAACTGTCTCAACCTTACTCATTCAAGAAGAATATATGTCACTTCTAAGGATAAAAGAATAGTCTGACCCAGATCATCATGACACTCAATGTGAATCTATGAGAATAAGTCAATAGTCATCGAATAATCACAGGATTCCTAAAACACATGTGCCTGGGTCTTCTGGCTCAGAGAATAAGCAATTGAATTCTCTTTCCCTAGAGTGTAGGAATGTTTGAAATCAAATTATTACAGGTACTCGACCCACCTACATTTCATGAGATTCATATCCCATAGATTGAATATTTATTTTATGATTTTGTGGTCTTTGAACACTAAAATATTTTCTCCCAATAAATAGTGTCCCCAATAGCATAATTCATTAACAACTACAACAATCTTGAGGACATGCATTGGGTAATTATGCTCGTGAGGTCTCAAATGACAAGAACCATATGCAAGGAATTGCTCATACTACATCAAGAGAGCTCCAAGACCGATACCTAATGTGTCATGGTAGACTGTATAATCCCTTCCTAGCTCCAGATGAATCAGTATCTCTGCTGAAGTCAGCATGTCCTTCTTCTCCCGAAATGATGCCTCACAAGATTCATACCATTCAAATTTCACACCCTTATTTTTGAATCTTGTAAGTGTCACTGAATGAAATTAGAAATCCTAAATGAAACATCTATAATATCTAGAAATCACTAAGAGTATTTTAATATCAAATATGTTTTTGGGATGATCACAAGAAATAATAAATCTAACCTTCTATATGTCAACTAAATTTCCTGACTTCAGAAAGAAATTACCAGGAAGTGGACTCTGTAGATCAAGAAGTGGATTTTAAATAAATTAGCATAGATATGATGCTCTCTCAATATATTCAAAATGATCTAAATATTGGTTGCATGGTCATGTATGGAGCATGAATACACTAATATATCTTCAATGAGGACAACCAAAAATGAATCAAGATAGAAGTGGAAGAGACGTTTCATAAGAGCCATGAAACAACAGGTGCATTTGTCAGTCCTAATGGCATAACCAGGTACTTGTAGAGACCATACCAGCCTCTAAATGATATATGAGGTATGTATGATGTTATGACATTCACTTGATGATATTATGACCTTTGTTTTATCTTGGAAAACACCTTCACTCATCGGAGCTGATCAAAGAGGTCATCTATTCTAGGAAATGGATACCTGATATTAATAGTCAGTAGGTTCAACCGACTATAATCCACAAAAACCTAATGTGTACAATCATTCTTCCAATAAAATAAGACTTTAAACCCCATAGAGAACTGTTGGGTAGTATAAATTATTTCCACTTCAAATCCTTCATTTATTCTTGAGCTCTAGAATCTCCTTAGAATCCATCCTATTAAGAGGAATGGTAAAAAATGATTCTCCTGGTATAAGATAAATGTTGAACACTACTATCTCACCAGATGTGGACCAAATAATTCATCATGAAAAGAATATTTGAAACACTATACTACAAGTGAAAATTCAGTAGGTTATAACCCCTGAACATTGAGGAAATGAATGGAAACCTGTGTTGTAACAGTCCAACCTCTGCTAAACGGGTCATTCTCATGTCGCACTGAGATCCCATTCTCCCTTGTTCACTTGTGTAATGCTATCTGGTGATGTAAATATCATCCTACTATGATAGAAGTCAATACGGGATATGTAGGGAACTAACTAGGCAATCCCAATGATTATATCAAAGCCTATCATGTCAAGAATTTATATGTTCCATGTGAATAGGAAACTACCTATCTCAAGGGGAAATTTTGACAATTTTGAATTCCCTCTGAATAGATACCTAAGGGAGTATCTTGAGTCATGAATCCATGATAAAAATAGAAATGAAGGACCAAAATCTCTATTATTTCCTTTCATACAAATGAGCGAGATGCACTTATATCAAACAAATCAGACACTTAATTGGAGGCGTCTATAATAGTGCCTCGTATAGTATATGGTTTTGTGATATTCTCTGAGTACCACATCCCTAAGTCACTACCTAAATACCCTGAGTATTCCCACTCTATTGGCACTGAGACTAATGAATTTGGTTTCCCCTACCTCGACCCCACCACAACCAGAAGGACCGGTGGTATTCCAGCATCCTGACTGTCTTGATCCTGCTAACCCTGCTTCTGATTGAGTAGTATGTGAAATTCCTTACTCACTAGACACTAGAGAAAAGGTACTTTAAAAATGGTGGATATGGACAATTATTCCGAATCCTCTTCAATCAAATAGATTCGATGGACACTACCTCTTGATGTTCTCTTTCACTCCACACTGGTGGTAGATATAAGAACTACTAGATGAAGTAGTATGACCACTGCTCCCACTGCAGGGTTCCTCGAAGCATCCTTTTCATCCAGATGAAGATCCACTAGAGTCTTTATTTGGTGAACTGCCTTGGCTCGCACTGTCAGCATACCTAAAATTTCAATATGTTATTAGGGTATGGTTGATGATATCAAAAATTTTCTTTAAAATGAACACATTGACTTGAGATCGAATGGCATAACATAGCCCATCCTCAAATCGCATAGCAGCCATTAGATCTTCATCATCTATAGGTGGACCGAAACATTGTATCTCAGTGAAATGGGATGAGTAATCCATAACTGACATGGTCCCATATTTCAAATTCATAAACCCTCTAGCTCTGTCAGCCCTCAGATTTTGCGGAATGAAGTAATTATAGAAGATAGTCTTGAAGTCGACTGAGACCATATATATATTTTGTCCTCCTTGGGTGATGACATCCCATCACCTCTTGGATGAATCATGTTCCATGTAAGTAGCTATCTTGACCCTCTGATCTAGAGGAGTCTCTACGTGGATGAAGATTTATAGGATCACCTCAATTGAGGACTCTACAACAAGTGGTGTTCTATCCCCTGAGAAGGTTATAGGATGCTTCTATTGAAACTCTTGAGTCAACTCTACCATACTTGGGGCATGTCATACTCTACCTTGCATACTATGCATGATACACAAGAAGCCCTCTCAAAACTGGGCATTAGTGCTCATTTCAGGAATCGGAGGAGGAGCCACATGTGGCTAGACTAGAAGATCAACTTGTGGATCAAGGCCTTCCATATCAAGAACATGATCATCACTGCCTTATGGGAACGTGACATAATGACGTCATGGTGACATAATGCTACAATCCCAAAAAAAATCTCAAAAGGAAAACAAGAAATTTAGACTATTCTGTTCAAGATATTAGGATGTGTACTCAATCCTTCATATGAAATAGAATACACCTCTTTTATTGCTTCTAAATCTAGGACTAGACGTTGGAATAGACCATAACAGGACAAAACAATGGAGAAACACCCACTACCCACTACTAAGGACGGGTTCAGGTCATGTTTCTATGTTAGGCATGTGGAATATAGAAGTAATATAAATCTAAAAGTCATGTTCCATTTGAATGTGTTCTCATTATAATGATTAAAGAATTTTAATTCGATAAATCCAATGATATACCATTTTTTGGCACATAAGGGCCCATACACCATATGATATAAAATATGAAACACACATGGATGATATTTCCATTTAAAATGTTCTTATTCATGTGATTATTTTATTTCTCAAATGGTTGAGCTAACTAGAATTCCATTTTCCCATCCATAGGGGCATATACACCTTATGAATCAATGAGTGTCACCCATAGAACTCACAATATAGAATGATCCAGATATTGCATGATGTGTCAGTACAATTTTATATATGTAAAAAGGCACAAAAAATATGCAATAGGTCATTATTGATGAAAATTTAAATGTGACCACAAAAAATGCATGGACTATTAATATGGTTCCTATCGTGATGCATGTTCTAATACATAACCCACATTTAATCAGGTAGAGAAATGAAATCACAATTCCGATATCATAATTAGCAATAACATCACAAAATATGTGCAAATACCCAATGGTGAAATTGTGTAAATAGTAAATTGCAGAATCAATAATGATCGTAATTAAGGAAACTTGGTCTTTACCCCATACATGGGTTCACGATGCCCACGAATGACTTCTGTTTAAGTCCATAAGATTACCAAACCTCCTCTATATTATCTCTATATAGTTAAAAAAAATGAACCACCTTTGATAGAACATTATTACACCCTAGATACGACTGCCACCTAACTCGTGCCCTGATCCCAGATGGCCACATGATCCCTAGAGCGTCTCCTCATTAGATAGGGGCTAAAGACTGGTAGTGGTGGCGTATAGGTAGTAAAAAGGGGATAATATACTCCCATGTTATAGTAACACAATATATACAAAAAAATAGTTAACAGTAGTAGAATCATATTCAATATGATAGATATGGTAAACAATCGAAGAATAAATATATATAGCAGATGACATAATAACTGTATGGAATATCAGATAACTCATAGGGAGTGTCTGATACAAGTATTAATGCATGATATGCTTTCAAAAAAAAAGAAATAAAAAATATGAAATAGGTATTCTTAACAAAAAGTGAGAAAAGAGAAAAAATACCCAAAAGCTACTCCATAACATCTCGATCCTATGCACAATATTATGCTTCTAATCTCCATCTAGGAAGTAAGAATAAACAAATGGAATATTGGTGTTTCCCCCTATCCATTCATGAAGGAAAACAATCTTCTCAGGTTAGAGTGGTGGCCTGAGTAGGGTGTGAGATAAATATTTTTAGGCCACCACCAAGGATTTCTAAGTGTAATCTAAGTAGGTGCTCATATATAAATAGTGTGAAAATAAAAAAAGTTATGTAAACAAATAAGGAATATATAATTAACCTCCCGCTCAAGTTTATAAATGTTACATAGTGGGTACACATGCTTTAACACCATGCTGGTATGTCTAATAAAATCACTATATGTAAATATTTTTATAAAGTGTATAACTAGCATGGGGTAAGAATTCCTACTATCCATATATGTATACAGATATTGTAACTGGTGTAGGGTAAGCCTACCTCCCACCCCTAAACATATAGATATCATAACTAGCATGGTATAAGAATGAATCCCACCCATACACTGAGATATATTATAACTGACAAAGGGTAAGAATTCCTTCCACCCATTAACTTATAGAGATTGTAACTGTCATGGGGTAAGAATTCCTCCCACCCAATCAAGTTTATAAGTAGACGTCATGGGGTAATAATGCATCCCATCCACTATTTTTTCAACTCATAAGCATAATAGTTGAATAACCATTAATATCATATATCCTAAGGAGGAAAATCATACATCATTTCAATTTTAACTAAAAACAATTTCCTATAATGCATTTATAATAAATCATAACAAGTGAAAGGAAATTCCAACCCTTAAAACCATTTTATTAATCTCAATTCATCCATACAATTTATTACAACTCATCCTAGCCAACCTATAAATCCATCCATCCAATTTTTCTAACATGATAATCATATTCCAAGGCAAGGTGTTAAGGCCAAAGTGTCAAAGTCAAATATTCACATGCCCATTTGCACAATTCCAATTGAAAAGGGACTAAACAACATTTATACACATTGGTATACATCAATTAAATGAGGGAGAATTTCAATTTTGTTTAAATTTCAGGCTGTGAGCTAATTTGGGTTTTTGTATAATGAATCCATTTTCCCAAATGGTCATTTTCAAGGTGGCACCCCTATGGGGGTATATAGAGTAAGGGTGGTCTCTAAATACCTAAAAACCAATTTCATGTATATCATGTCTCTTGGATCATCTAGTAATAATAGAGGAAACATGTTGGGAAAAATCCCTCAAGGTATCATTGAAGAATTTTTGAGGTGATTGTGTTTGTTGACAAAGTGGAAAAATGTGCTTTGATTGTTGACAAAGAAAACCATGATAAACAATTTTGTTGAAAAAGGGGGATTTCATGGTGGAATGTCTAGTTCAGGAGCTGTGGTCAACGATCCATGTTTGGTTCAAGAACGTAGACAAAGGAATGGATGGTCTAGAGGTGGTACGAAAAGAGCAGATACAAGGTGGCACCGTTTTCCAGTGTTTTCCAAATTTTTGGGCCTGCAAATCGACAAAAGGAGAAAAGTAGTTTTGGAAAAGATACCTGTGCGCTCTTTACTTGAAGAAGTTTAAACATGCGTCACTAATGTTTTTCAGGATCAAAAGGTCAAAATATGGAAAATGAAAGAGGGTCGTGCAGGTATTGGTGTGGTCACGCAGGTGACGTGCACGCCGTGAAAGGACCTGCATGCCGATGCCTAGAAGGCTTTGGAACTTGCGCACCTATTGTTTTTCAAGATCATAAGATCAAAATATGGAAATGGAAAAAGGGACGCACAAGTATTGGGTTGGTCGTGCAGGTGACTTGCAAGGGAAGAAACTTGTGGGGTGAAACATGTGCACCGAGCGGAGACCTGCCTGCCGTCGCGCAGGGTGACCAAATGCCTATAAATATAGGACCACCCCTCCTAATTTTTAACAGAGTTCAACACATTGAAAAATCATAGCTCCCATCGCGCTGGTGTGGTGGTTTCATAGGTGGTGTGTGGTCGCGCAGGTGGACGTGCGTGCCAGTGTTTGAAGTTGCGTGCCGGTTGGTAGTTGTGCACCAATATTGGTTTCGGCATAAAAGGGATTGAGTCACGCAGGTTTGGAGTTGCAGAAGATTGTGTTGTGCAAGTGGTTGAGGTAGACCTGCGCGCCAGTTGTGATGGCGTGCCGATACTTGCGCTCCGGGTTAGACTTGTCACCACGTAAGGTTGATTCACAACAGTTATGCAGGTCTGTGTGAAAGCTGTAAGATATCTCGGTACCCCGACTGCAATGTGAAATTCATCTAAGGGTGAAAATTGGACTTCAACAGAGCATCCAAATACAACAGAGGATGTATTCATTTGAGATAATGAAGAGACCTACAAGTCTATAAAATGTGACTGGATCTTTTCCATAGATGTGAGCAAAGGAAGAGGAAGAAGGTGATCCTCTCCACCGGTAGTGATCCAGAGAGAGAGAAATAGGGAGTGATCCTTGGGAAAGCAGTGAGCTGACCCTAATCATTGTAAAGGAAGTGAGCCTGAGACAGAGTTACTATGCCTGAACCTTGTAATCCATAGATAGTGATGTTTAGTGGAATTTGGTACGACCGACAACTTGTCAGAGTATGCTCCTAGGACGTAGCCCTTATCGGTGAACAAAGTAAAAATTGATGTGTGCTATGCATGCTTTACTTTCTGTCTGTATTGTTCAACAGGAAAGAGAGATAAGATTGTTTTTCTTAACAGTGAAACAATATCAGAACATGCTTTATTTTTAAATTAGTTATACCGTGATTCACCCCCCTCTTAGGTTACTCAGCCTAGGGGACCTAACAATTGGTATCAAAGGGAAAGGTTGATATTGGTTCTTCTATTAATGGAGGCCACTAATCATAAAGGGATTCCGATCTTCGACAGATGTAATTTTCAGATATAGATGAATCGAATGCATCACTATTTCTGATCTGTAGGAATGGATGTGTTTTCAGCAGCTATGCATGGTACCACAGCTGATATTAATAGTGGTGCATTATCAGAAGCTGAGCATAGAGAGTTGGATGCTAATTCCAAAGCAATCAACCCCTTAGGGGGAGCACATTCCAATCCCATATATATAAATGTTATGTCATAAAAAACATCACATGCCATGTGGGAAAAGCTTTTGAATATAACGAAGGGGATACAAAGGTCAGAGAGGCAAAGCTTCAAGTGTTGTGGAACATGTATGATGATCTGAGGATGAACCCGAATGAGTCTGTTAATGGATTCTTTGACATTGTAAATGTTGTGGTAGAAGACATGCGAGGTCTTGGTGAAATTATCAAAGACATAAAAATTGGGAAGAACATCTTCAGAAATATTCCACCTCGGTTCAATCCAAAAGTTTCTGTTTTGGAAGATAAAGACCCAAAAGATCTGACATTGGATAACCTGCATAGCACCCTTGTTGCATATGAAAAGAGAAATGATGATAACGATGCTGTGGAAAAGGGGAAATCTAAAGAGGTGGAATTTAAGGCCATGAATAAGCTCACCATTGAATATTCTCAGGATGAAGAAGAGACAGATGAGGTAATGTCATTCCTCCCCTCAAATCTTCATAGAGGAAAATGAATGTTCAAAGGGAAACATACACATTCTTGCTTTAGATGTGGAAATTTTGTTCATCTTGTGGCAAGGTGCCCCAAAAATTTTCAAGAAAAAAATGATGAATATAAAGTTGAATTTCCCAAGAAGGGATCTTCAGCTTATGTGGAAGGGAAGAAGCAGTTCAAGAGAAATTTATTTAAGAAGAAGAATCTTCTTTCACAAGAAATAGACAGTTCAGATGAGTCTGAGGTTGAAGAGGTTAAGGAAATAGGGAACTATAAAGATCGAGTAGAAAATGTTATGGTGGCGATCGTCGGTAGTTCTTAGGAAAAGGAAGAAGCTGACGCTGGAGAATAAGAATAAGAAGTCGAAGGAAGAGTTGATATGGAAGAATAATTGGAAGCATCTCATGAGGAGATAGACATTTGGAGAGCTAAAACAACGAAAACCAATAAAGTGGTTCGTGATGCCAAAATCTATTAGAAATAATGGGATGAAGAAAATTCTGAGCTATCAGATGAAATTGAATGACTAAAATCCTCAACACCAGAGAGCTTAAATAATATCGTTGAGTATAAGCTTAAAATTGAGGAACAAAAGAATGTAATCTATTGTTTTACTAACAAAGGAAAGGAGCAGGTCAAACTTATCAAAGAGCTCGAAGAAGAAGTGGTCAGTCTATGATGAAAAGTGAAGGATCAAGAAAAACTCTTGACCTCCAATTTGATATCAGGAAAGCAGGACATTCCGAAGACTGAAAAGATGAAAGAGGAGGCTAGTAGTTCAACATGAAAGAAGTAGAAATTGAGCTCAGATGTTAAGACTGATTCAAGGCTTGTTCAGAAGAAAACATCTGTGTCAATTGAAGTCATACCGCAAGCACCCGTCCCTAGATTGAAGGTTGATTGGGGCACAAAGAATAATTACAATATTCAGGGATCCCAAGGGGAAACTCGTAGTGCTAAAGTAACACAGAGGAATTCACCTTATATCAGGTGTCATTGTTGTGGAAAGATTGGAAATTCACAGTATGTGTGTTTCGTAGCCAAGAGATACCGAAGGGAACAAGAACAGAGGTGGAATCCAAACAGAGAATTGTTTCCCAAAAAATATTTCAAAGGACACTATTTTTTGTGCGGAAGATTTGGGAACATGGCTAGGTACTGCACTTCGACCATACAAAGAAATGTGCCAAAGCAGAATCAAAACGTTTTCATTTAGAATATCAATAAACCAACAGGTGACTTAAAAATTAAGAATAGATTTGCGACTTTTCAAGATAAAGATGGTCCATCATACTCTGAGAATGAACAGAATTCTCAATCCATGTCGAGTGTGAAAGAAAATTTATGGACCAATAAGAGGAAAAATTAGAAGGCTATGGTGGAAGAAATTACCCTTAAGGCATCAGATTGCTCTATTGTATGGATCTGTGATAGTGGTTTCACATCTCACTTGACAGGTAATAAGGATCTTGTTACGGGAAAAAAATATGACAAAGAAGGAGTTGTCAAATTTGGAAATGATGAAGGCCTGATGATTGTTGGATTCAGAAAAGCCATGTTTGGGGAAAAGAAATGAGACATGCTGATGTCTTGGTAGTAGAGGGTCTTAGTCATAACTTACTCAGTGTCAGTCAACTATGTGACTCTAGGAACTCTATCCAGTTTACCAAGAAGATTTGTGTTGTGAAAAAAAGGATGTAGTAGTTGTTCTATAGGGAAAAAGGACAAAGGGAAATCTTTACCTTTTAGGTGGGGAAGAAGATATGTGACTTTTATCCAGAGAGGAAGAAAACCAGCTGTGGCATAAGGGACTTGGTCATCTATTCCAGCCATCCATGGAAGATATGGTAATGTGTGATGCTGCTAGAGACCTTCCCAAACTATCACGTGATCAAACTCATACGTGTGATTCTTGCCAACAAGGGAAGATAATCAGAAAGACATACTTGACAAAGGAACAGAAATCAACCAGACTGCTTGAATTGGTGCATGCTGATGTATGTGGACCTATCTCACCATGAGA
Organism: Viscum album; assembly: GCA_963277665.1. Taxonomy (NCBI): domain Eukaryota; kingdom Viridiplantae; phylum Streptophyta; class Magnoliopsida; order Santalales; family Viscaceae; genus Viscum; species Viscum album. Next base: position 1,405,628,543 of record OY728123.1, read on the forward strand.
TATAAATGGAAAAAGGTACTATTTTCTGTTCATAGATGATTATAGTATAATGGCCTGGGTATTTTTCATTACCCATAAGATAGAGGTGTTCAGTTGTATAAAGCATTCTAGGATGGAATTAGAAAGGATGCTTGGGCAGAAAATGCAGAAGTTTTGTATTGACAACGGAACAGAATTCACAAACAGTCAAGTTGAATACTATATTAAGATACACAGAATAAGGCATCAAGTTTCATCAGTGAGAACTCCCCAACAAAATCAACTGGTTGAGAGGATAAATCGGATCATCAAAAACATGTCCAGAATGATGCTTATTGAAAAGGACCTACCGCAGATATTTTGGAAGGAATCATTTTTGGCATCAGTATATATTTTGAATAGATCTCTGTTGTGTCCGAAGAAAGGGAAGACATTGTATGAAATATGCTACAGAAAGAACCCAACGTTGAAATAATTTCAAATCTTTAGGATTAAGTGTTTCATACTCAACAAATAAAATCACATGAAGTTTGAGTCATGGGGAGATGAGGGGATATTCCTTGGATACTCTGGAAAAATAAAAGCATATAAATGCTTCAACAAAAGGCTGGGATGAATTTCTGAGAGCAATGATGTCACTATAGTTGAAAATGAAAAGAATGATCAACGACCCAGTGAACAATTTCTGGATTAAAGTGATGATGAGGTAAGCAACACAGGGGAGTTGATGTAGTAGAGGCTGACTCAGAAGAAGATAATAATCATGAATAAGAAAGTGTCAAGTCTATGTCTATAAGGAATCCAAAGAGTCGAGCTGAAACTGATAGGAAAAATATCATTGGTGATCAGACAACTCCAGTTCAGACTCAGAGAATGAAATCATTACAGAAAACATCATTTTTATCTCAGGTGGAGCCGAAATGTTTTTCCGATGCAGTTGAATATGATAACTGGTTTCAGGATATGAATGAAGAGCTTGATCAAATTGAGATGAACCAGACATGGGAGATTGTGTTGAGGTCATCAGATATGAATGTCATCAGAACTAAATGGGTATATCGCAACAAGATGAATTAATATGGCACAATGATTCATAAAAAAATCATGAATAGTGTACAAGTGATACTCCCAGATAGAGGGAATAGATGTTGATGAGACATTTTCACCAGTTGCAGGGCTGGAGACAATCAGATTATTTTTGCCCATTACAGTGCAAAGAAAGTTCAAAGTGTTCCAGATGGACGTCAAATATGCATTTCTAAACAGGGTTTTGGAAGAAGAGGTGTACATTGAGCAGCCTGATGGTTTTGTCATTCATGATGATGAGAACAATGTTTTCTGGCTGAAGAAGGCATTGTATGGGCTGAAACAAGCACCAAGAGTATGGTACTCAAGGCCTGATCAGTACTTAAAGAAGCTTGGTTTCCAGCGTGGGGGAGTTGATTACAATGTTTATTTCAGCAACGACAGTAATCAAAGGATTATGGTGTTGGTTTATGTCGATCACATAATATTTGGCAGATTAGATGACTCTTAGAGAATATAGTTTTCCTAATTCGTGAAAAATGAGTTTGATATATCAATGATTGGAGAGCTAACATTTTTCCTTGGTTTACATGTGACACAAGGAAGTAATGGAACTTTCATTTCTCAATATAAATACACCAAGGAGGTTCTAAGAAGGTTTGGAATGGAGAATTCTAGGGAGATGAAGACTCCGGTTGCTACATGGATTAAATTATCAAAAGATGAGGATCGAAAGGCAGTTAATATCATAGAATACATGCAAATTATTGAAAATTTTATGTACATGAACGCAACAAGGCCTGACATTGTTTTCGCCACATGCCAATCAGCGAGATATCAGAGTAATCCCATGTAAAGAAACATTATTGTAGTGAAAAGAATACTTCTATATATCCAGGGCACGATGGACTTCGGCATGACATATAATGATAAATCTCAGACCGAGTTATTGGGTTACATAGATGCAGATTGGGTCAGATCAGCAGATAATAGAAAATCAATGTTAGGAGGTTCATTCTATCTTGGTGGATTGTGTATTTCTTGGCTAAGAAATAAGAAATATTGAATTTCATTGAGTACCGCTGAAGCTGAGTATATTGTAGCCACTCAAGCGTGCACACAGTTATTATGGATAAAGCAGCAGCTTGATGATATGGGAGTTGAAGTGAAGTCTCCGATCAGAATCTAGTGTGATAAATCAAGTGTTATAAATCTCAAAAAACATTCTGCACATCACTCAAGGAAAAACACATTGATATCAAATATCATTTCATCAAAGAGAAGGTTGAGAAAGGAATTTTGAAATTAGAGTATGTGCCCACAGAACTATAGGTTGCATACATTCTGACAAAGGCCTTACCCAAGGAAGCGTTTGAAAGTCATTGACTAGCTCTCAAAGATCAGTCGACTCCCCTCACTTAAAATAGTGTGGATGTGGATATCCCCTCAACCTTAGGTATGATGTGTTTTTCCCTCATGTGAGGATATGCTTTCTCTACTCTTTTACAAACTGCAAAGGAGTGACCTTTGGGTTCATTGAAAAAGGGGGAGAAAATAGTGATTGTTCAAGGGGAGACAATGAAAATTCGATAAATCATGATTGTTATGGGGAGAAGCTGACAGGTGGATCAGCGTGATAGGAGGAGTGAAATGAGATAGGGGGCTTATTAAATCTGACGATGCTAGAAGTGATCGATCAAAGAATAGATATCACACCAACTGAGGGTTGTGATAACAATAGAAGAGTGGTGCAGAAGAGTAGTATTGGAATGCGGTGAGAATATTTCAAATAATTGGTATTGCAAAAATTGGTATCAGTTTGGTGTCAACGGTGGGTGTTAGAGATGAAGTGACTCATTGATGAACTTTTCATTTACTATTGTTTCTCATGTCGAGCATTGCTCATGTGGGCTTAAAGTATATGTTGAGTAAATCCTTGATCGCTATCAGAATTGCAATAGGTGAATGGTGGCTAAATAATTAATGATGTATCTTTTTATGGAAGAGTTTTCAACAAACCCAAAGGGGGAGATTAGTGGGAAAAAATCCCTCAAGGTATCATTGAAGCATTTTTGAGGTGATTGTGTTTGTTTACAAAGTGGAAAATTGTGTTGTGATTGTTGACAAAGAAAACCATGATAAATAATTTTTTTGAAAAAGGGGGATTTTTTGGTGGAATGTCGAGTTCAAGAGATGTGGCCAACGATCCATGTTTGGTTCATGAACGTAGACAAAGGAATGCATGATCTGGAGGTGGTACGAAAAGAGAAGATACAAGGTGGCACCGTTTTGCAATGTTTGCCAAGTTTTTGGGCCTAAAAATTGACAAAAGGATAAAAGTAGTTTTGGAAAAGAGGATTGCACGCCCTATACTTGAAGGAGATGAAACTTGCGCAACTAATGTTTTTCTGGAATATAAGGTCAAAATATGGAAAAGGAAAGAGGGTCGCATAGGTATTGGGGTGGTTGTACAGGTGATGTGCGCTCCGTGAAAGGACCTGCACGCCGATGCCTAGAAGGCTTGGGAACTTTTGCGCCTATTGTTTTTGAAGATCCGAAGATCAAAATATGGAAAAGGAAACAGGGTCGCATAAGTATTGGGTTGGCCGCGCAGGTGACTTGCAAGGGCAGAGACTTGCAGGTCGAAACTTGCACGCTGAGGGGAGACCTGCGCACTATCGCATAGGGTGACCAAATGCCTATAAATACATGACCACCCCTCCTCATTTTTAACGGAGTTCAACACTTAGAAAAATTAGATCTCCAGTTGCGCTGGTGTGGTGGTTGCGCAGGGGGTGTGTGGTCGTGCAGGTGGACTTGCGCACCAGTGTTTGATGTTTCGTGTCGGTTGGTAGTTGCACACCAATATTGGTTTGGGAATAAAATGGATTGAGTCCCGATGGTTTGGAGTTGTAGAAGATTGTGCCGCACAGGTGGTTGAGGTTGACCTGTGCGTCACTTGTGACCTGCATGCTGATACTTGTGCACCGGGTTAGACCTGCGTGCCAAGTAAAGTTGATTCATGGTGGTTGTGCAGGGCTGTGTGAAAGCTGGAAGATAGCCCGGTACACTAGGTGTAAAGTGAAATTCATCATCAGGTGAAAGTTGGAATTCAATAGTGCATCCGCATACAACAGAGGATGTATTCATTAGAGATAATGAAGAGATCTAAAAGTCTATAAACTGTGAGTGGATCTTTTTTGGAGCAGCGAGTAAAGGAAGAGGTAGAAGGTGATCCCCTACAGTCGTAGTGAGCTGGAGAGAGATAAATAGAGAGTGATCCTTGGGAAAGTAATGAGATGACCCTAAAACATGTAAAGGTAGTGATCATGGGACAAAGTGACTGTGCCTGAACCTTGTAATCCATAACTAGTGATGTTTAGTGGAATTTGGTAAGATCGAAAACTTGTCGGGGTATGCACATTGGACGTAGCCCTTAGCGGTGAACCAAGTAAAAATTATTGTGTCCTGTGCATGGTTTACTTTTTGTTTATATTGTGCAACAGGAAAGAGAGAGAAAAGTGTTTTGCTTAACAGTGAAACAAGATCAGAACATGCTTTATTTTTAAATTAGTCATACCCTAATTCACCCCCCTCTTAGGGTACTCATCCTGGTTGACCTACAATTGGTATCAAAGGGAAAGGTTGATATTGGTTCTTCTCTTAATGAAGGTCACTAATCATAAATTGATTCTGATCATCGACAGATGTAATTTTCAGATATGGAAGAATCGAATGCAACACTATTTCTGATCTTTGGGAATGGATGTGTTTTGAGCAGATATGCATGGTATCACAGTGGATATTAATAGTGGTGCATTATCAGAAGCTGAGCATAGAGAGTAGGATGCTGATGCCAAAGCAATAAATGCCTTATGAAGAGTACTTTACAATCCCATCTATACAAAGGTGATGTCATTTAAAACATCACATGCCACGTGGGAAATGATTTTGAATATACATGAAGGGGATACAAAGGTCAGAGAGGAAAAGCTGCATGTGTTGTGGAACAAGTATGAAGATATGAGGATGAACCTGAATGAGTCTGTTGATGCATTCTTTGACAGTGTAAATGTTGTGGTAGAAGACATGAAAGGTCTTGGTGGAATTATCGAAAACGTAAAAATTGTGAAGCACATCTTGCGAAATCCTCCACCTCGGTTCAATCCGAAAGATTCTATTTTGAAAGATAAAGAACCAAAAGAGATGAAATTGGATAACCTGCACAACACCTTTGTTGCATATGAAATAAGAAATGATGATAACGACACTGTGGAAAAGGGTAAATCCAAAGAGGTGGCATTTAAGCCCATGAATAAGATCACCATTAAAGATTCTCAGGAGGAAGAAGAGACATATCAGGTAATGTCATTACTCTCCTCAAATATTCAAAGAGGAAAATGAATGTTCAAAGGGAAACTTCCACTTTATTTCTTTAGATGTCGAAAAGTTTTTCATCTTGCACTAAGGTTCCCCAAAAAGTTTCAAGAAGAAAATGATGAAGTTGAAGTTGAAATTCCCAAGAAGATATCTTCAGCCTATGTGAAAGGGAAGAAGCAGTTTAAGAGAAATTTATTTAAGAAGAAGAATATTATTTCACAAGAAATAGATAGTTTAGATGACTCTGAGGTTGAAGAGGTTGAGGAAATAGAGAACTGTAAATATCGAGGAGAAACTGCTATAGTGGTGGTCGTCGGTAGTTCTTAGGCAAATGAAGAAACTGACACTGGTGAAGAATAATAAGAAGTTGAAGGAAGAGTTGATATGGAAGACGAATTGGAAGCAGCTCTTGAGGAGATAGACGTTTGGAGAGACAAAAAAAGAAAGCTAATAAAGTGGTTCGTGATGCCAAACTCTATACGCAACAACATGATGAAGAAAAATTATGAGCTGTTAGAAGAAATTGAAAGACTAAAATCCTCAACACTAGAGAGCTCAGAAAATATCATTGAGTATAAGAATAAAATTGAGGAACAAAAGAATTAAATCGATTGTTTGACTAACAAAGGAAAGGAGCAGGTCAAACGTATCAAAGAGCGCGAAGAATAAGTGGTCAGTTAGTGACAAAAAGTGAAGGATCAAGAAAAACTCTTCACCTCCAATGTGATATCACGAAAGCAGGTCATTCCGAAGACTGAAAAGATGAAAGAGGAGGCTAGTAGACCAACAGGAAATAAGAATCAATTTATCTCAGACGTTAAGAATGATTCAAGGCTTGATCAGAAGCAAAAAACTATGGAAATTTAAGTCACACTACAAGCACCCGTCCTGAGATTGAAGGTTGATCTGGGCATAAAGTAGAATCAGAATATTTATAGCTCCCAAGGAGAAACTCATATTGCTGAATTAACATGAAGGAATGCACCTCATATTAGGTGTTATTATTGTGGAAAGATGGGAAATTCACAGTATGTGCGTTCCATAGACAAGAGATACCGAAGGGAATAAGAAAAGAGGTGGAAGACAAACAAAGAATGGTTTTCCAGAACATATTTTGAAGGAAACTGTTTTTGGTGTGGAGGATTTGGGAACATGGCTAGGTACTGCACTTCAACCATACAAAGAAATGTGCCAAAGTAGAATCAAAATGTTCTCAAAAAGAAGATCCATAAACCAACAGGTGAGTTAAAAATGCAGAATAGATTTGTGGCTTTGCAGGATGAAGTTGGTCTATCATACTCTGAGAAAGAACAAAAGTATCAATCCATACCGAGTGTGAAGGAAAAAGTATGGACAAAGAAGAGGAAAAATGATAAGGTTGTGGTGGTAAAAATTTACCTTATGTCATCAGATTGATCTGGTGTATGGATCCATGATAGTGGTTGCACATCTCATATGAATGGTAATAAGGATCTTGTTAGAGGCATAAAATATGAAAAAGAAGGGGTTGTCAAATTTATAAATGATGAAGGCGTGAAGATTGTTTTCTCTGGAAAAGCCATGTTTGGGGGAAAATTAATGAGATGTGCTGATGTCTTGGTAGTAGAGGGTCTTAGTCATAACTTACTTAGTGTCAGTCAATTATGTGACTCTAGGCACTCTATCTGATTTACTAAGAAGATGTGTGTTGTGAAAAGAAAGGATGGAGCAGTTCTTCTACAGAGAAAAAGGAAAAAGGGAAATATTTACCTTATAGGTGGGGAAGAAGATATGTGCCTTTTATCCAGAGAGGAAGAAAACCAACTTTGGCATAAGCGACTTGGTCATATATGCCATCCATTCATGGAAGATCTGGTAATGTGTGATGCTACTAGATACCTTCCAAAAATATCATGTGACCGTACTCATACGTGTGATGCTTTCAAACAAGGGAAGATAATCAAAAAGGAATATAGGTCAATGGAACATAAATCAACCAGAGTGCTTGAATTGGTGCATGCTGATGTATGTGGACCTATCTCACAACGAGCAATAAATGGGAAAAGCTACTATGTTCTGTTCATAGATTATTATAGATGAATGACCTGGGTATTTTTCATTACACATAAGATAGAGGTGTTCAGTTGCATAAAGAAGTATAGGTGGAAATCAGAAAGGATGCTTGGCCAGAAAATTCAGATGTTTTGTACTGATAACAGAACAAAATTCACAAACAGTCAAGTTTAAGACTATCTTAAGAAAAACAGAATATGGCGTCAGGTTTCATCAGTGATAACTCCCCAAAAAAATGGAGTGGTTGAGAGGAGAAATTGGATTATCAATAAAATGGCTAGAATGCTGCTTATTGAAGAGGACCTACCATAGAAATTTTTGAAGGAAGTAGTTTTGACATCTGTTTATATTTCAAACAGATCTTTGTTGTGTCCGAAGGAAGGTAAGACTCCGTTTGAAATATGCTACGTAAATAAGCCAACGTCGAAATACTTTCAAATCGTTGGGATTAAGTGTTTCATACTCAACAATGAGAATCATAGGAAGTTTGAGTCACAAGGAGATGAGGGGATATTCCTTGGCTACTCAGGAAAAATCAAAGAATATAAATGCTTCAACAAAAGGCTGGGATGAATTTTTGAGAGCAATGACGTCACTATAGTTGAAAATTAACCGAATGGTCAATGACCTAGTGAACAGTTTCTCGATGAAAGTGATGATGAGGTAAGTAGCACAGGGGGTGTAGAAGTAGCAAAGTATGACTCATAAGAAGATACTAATGATGAATACGAAAGTGTCAAGTCTATGTCTTCAAGGAAGCCAAAGAGTCGAGCTGAAATTGATAGAAAAAATATCATTGGTGATCAGACAACTCCAGTTCAAAGTCGAAGAATGAAATCATTACAGAAAACATCATTTTTATCTTAGGTGGATCCAAAATGTTTTTCCGATGTAGCTGAAGATGAAAAATGGGTTCAGGCTATGAATGAAGAGCTTGATCAAATTGAGAAGAACAAGACATGAGAGATTCTTTCGAGGCCATCAGATAAGAATATCATCAAGTCTAAATGGGTCTATCGCAACAAAATGAATGAAGACGGTACAATGATTCAAAGAAAAGAACGACTAGTGTGCAAGGGAAACTCCCAGATAGAGGGAATAGATGTTGATGGGTCATTTTCACTAGTTTCAAGGCTGGAGACAATCCGATTAGTTCTGGCCATTGAAGTTCAAAGAAAGTTTAAAGTGTTCTAGATGAACGTCAAATCTGCATTTCTAAATGGGGTTCTAGAAAAAGAGGTGTACATTTAGAAGCCAAATGGTTTTCTCATTCATGAGTATGAGAACGATGTTTTCATGCTGCAGAAGGAATTGTATGGGATGAAACAAGCACCAAGAGCATGGTACTCAAGGCCTGATCAGTACTCGAAGAAGCTTGGTTTCTAGAGTGGGGGAGTTATTTACATTGTTTATTTTAGCAATGACAGTAATCAAGGGATGATGGTGTTGGTTTGTGTCGATGACATAATATTTGGCGGATCAGATGAAGCTCAGTGCAGACAGTTTTCTAAATTCATGAAAAATGAGTTTGAAATGTCAATCATTAGAGAGCTAACATTTTTCCTTGGTTTACAGGTGACACAAGAAAGTAATGGCACATTAATTTCTCAATCCAAATACACCAAAGTGGTTATAAGAAGGTTTGGAATAGAGAATTCCATTGATATGAAGACTTCGATAGCTACCCGGATTAAATTATCAAAAGATGAGGATGGAAAGGCAGTTAATATCACAAAATATAGGCAAATTATTGGAAGTTTTCTGTACTTGACCGCAACAAGGCCTAACATTGTTTTCGCCACATGCCAAGCAGAGATATATCAGAGTAATCCCATGGAATGTAACATTTATTCAGTGAAAATAATACTTCTGTATATCAAGGGCATGGTGGAATTTGGCTTGATATATAATGAAAAATCTCAATCAAAGTTATTGGGTTACATAGATGTAGATTGGGCCAGATCAGTAGATGACAGACAATTAACGTCAGAAGGTGCATTCTATCTTGGTGGATTGTGTATTTCTTATCAAAGCAAGAATAAAGATTTCATTTCATTGAGCACCGCAAAAGCTGAGTATATTGCGGCCACTCAAGCATGCACATAGTTATTATGGATGTAGCAGAAGCTTGAAGATATGGGAGGTGAAGTGAAGTCTCCGATCGGAATCCTAGGTGATAACCCAAGTGTTATAAATCTCAAAAAAAACTCGTACATCACTCAAGGACAAAGCACATTGAGATTAAATATCATTTCATGAAGGAGAAGGTTGAGAAAAGAAATTGTGAAATTGAAGTATGTGCCCACAGAACTACAGGATTCAGACATTCTGACAATGGCCTTAACCAAGGAAGCATTTGAAAGGCATCGACTGGCTCTCAGAGTTCAGATGACTAACCGCACATAAAATAGTGTGGATGTGCACATCCCCTCTCCCTGAGGTATGATGTGTTTTTCCCTAATTTGCTGATATGATTTCTCTACTCTGTTATAGACAGCAAAGGAGTGACCTTTGGGTTCATTGCCAATGTTGTAGAAAATAGTGATTGTTCAAGGGGAGATATTGGAAATTTGATAAATCATGATTGATATGGGGAGAAGATGACAGGTGGATTAGCGAGATAGGTGGAGTGAAATGAGAAAGGGGGTGTATTAAATCTAGCGATGCTAGAAGTTATCGATCAAAGAATATATATCACGCCAACTGAGGGTCGTGATAATAGTAGAAGAGTGGTGAAAAAGAGTAGTGTCGGAATGCGGTAAGAATATTTCCAAAAATTGGTATTCTAAAAATTGGTATCAGTTTGCTGTCAAAAGTGGGTGTTAGAGATGAAGTGACTCATTGATGAACTATTCATTTAATCTTGTCTCTCACGTCGAGCATTGCTCATGTGTGCTTAGAGTATGTGTTGAGTAAATCCTTGATCGATATCAGAATCGCAATAGGCGAATGGTGGATGAAGAATTAATGATGTATCTTTTTATATAAGATTTGTCAAAAAAATCCAAAGGGGGATATTGGTGGGAAAAAATACCTCAAGGTATCATTGAAGCATTTTTCAGGGGATTGTGTTTATTGACAAAGTGGGAAACTGTGATGTGATTGTTGACAAAGAAAACCATGATAAACAATTTTTTTGAAAGAGGGGAATTTCATGGTGGAATGTCGAGTTCATGAGATTTGGTCAACAATCCATGTTTGGTTCAAGAATGTAGACAAAGGAATGGATGATCTGGAGGTGGTATGAAAAGAGAAAATACAAGGTAGCACCGTTTTCTAGTGTTTTCCAATTTTTTGGGCCTGAAAATCGACTAAAAGAGAAAAGTAGTTTTGGAAAAGAGACTCGTGAACACTGTACATGAAACAGAGGAAACATGGATGCCTAATGTTTTTCAGGATCAGATGGTCAAAATATGGAAAATGAAAGAGGGTTGCACAGGTATTGGTGTGGTCACGCGAGTGACTTGCGTGCCGTGAATGTTCCTTCGCACCGATGCCTAGAAGGCTTGGGAACTTTCACGCCTATTTTTTTCAAGATCAGAAGATCAAAATATCACACCGGAAGGAGGGCCGCACAAGTATTGGGTTGTTCATGTAGGTTACTTGCAAGGGATGATACATGAGCGCTGAAACATGTGCGCCGAGCGGAGACCTGCCTGCCATCACGCAGGCTGACCAAATGCCTATAAATACAGGACCACCACTCCTCATTTTTAACGGAGTTCGACAATTAGAAAAATCAGATATCCCATCGCGCTGGTGTGGTGGTCGCGCATGTGGTGTTTGGTCGTGAAAGTGGACTTGCGTTCTAGTGTTTGAAGTTGTGTGCCGGTTAGTAGTTGCACGCCAATATGTGTTTGGGCATAAAAGGGATTGAGTCGTGTGGGTTTGGAGTTGCAGAATATTGTGCCGCTCAGGTGGTTGAAGTAGACCTCCACGCCATTTGTGACCTACACACGGATACTTGCATGAAAGGTTAGACCTATGCGCCAAGTATGGTTGATTCGCGGCAGTTATGCAGGGCTGTGTGAAAGAAGGAATATTTCCCAGTACACCCTGTGCAAAGTGAAATTCATATACGGGTGAAAGTTGGACTTCAACAGAGCATCCACATACAATAGAGGATGTATTCATTAGAGATTATAAAGAGACCTACAATTCTATAAACTTTGAGTGGATCCTTTCAGGATGAGTGGCAAAAAAGAGGAAAAATGTGATCCTCTCCACCGACAGTGAGCCAGAGAAAGTGAAATAGGGAGTGACCCTTGGGAAAAGAGTGAGATGACCCTAAACCTTTTAAAGACAATGACCAAGGAATAGAGTGACTGTGCCTGAAAAATTTCATCCACAGCTAGTGTTGTTTAGTGAATTTTTTTACGACCGAAAACTTGTCGGAGTATGCTCCTTGGGTGTAGCCCTTAGCAGTGAACCAAGTAAAAATTGCGGTGTCATGTGCATGCTTTACTATCTGTTTATATTGTGCAACAGGAAAGAGAGAGAAGAGTGTTTTTCTTATCAGTGAAACAAGATCAGAATAGGATTAATTTTTAAATTATTCATTCCCTGATTCACCCCCCTCTCATGGTACTTAGCCTAGTGGACCTAACAAAACACATCACGGGAGATCAAAAAAGTTCAGCTCATGGAAAAATAAATATAATATGAAAAAAAACACAAATGGAAAATTACCTGACTACCTACCATAGGGTTTTAGATGAAGCCTCACTTGATATCTTCCTCAGATTCGATGTAGGCTCGAAGAGATCAAATTTACAGTCCAATTCCCTAAAAATAGGGAATATGAACCCAATCCCAAATAGTAATAAACATCGAATGAAGAAAAAATACTAGAGTAGAGATAATAGGGAGCCTTACCACTTGGTTTCCAATGGCTTTTACTGATTGAAGATTAGAGACTTTATGGAGGAGTAGAAAGAGATGCATCCTTGGAGGATGAAAGGGCTCAAGGAGGAGGAGACACGAGGGTTCTGTTAGCTGGAGGTAGAGAAAAATGAAAAATAAATTTTATGTTTCGAGAAGGAAAATGGTAATTTTCCCTAAATATCCAGATCATACATTTATGCACACAATTTATAAACAGTGTGAAAAATGTGCATGAAGGATCAATACCCATTCTGTAGTAGGCCCCATCGCTATACGCCTTGTCCGCACAGTTGCTAAAAAACTGTGCGGACTTGCAGGTTCCCCAATTTACAGCTACATGGTTCAATCAAACCATGCATCCTAGGTTGCACGGTTTACAGTAGTTGTGCAGCCCAGCCTTCAACCCATGTTTTTGGACCTTTGGGATCCGATCCAGTGTCAGATGCTCCTCCAGACTTCCCTAGGCTGCATTATACCTTTACCATGATTATTGGAAATAGTTAAAATGAATAACTACAGATCCATACCTTGGAAAAAGTCATATCGTTACAATTGTGATTGAAATTTTTGTGGTAGACCACTTTTATAGGGTTCTAAACCCCCAATTTAAGGAACCAGAGAGATAAATACCTAATTTCTTAATGAATAGTTGTTTGTTGATTTTGTGCTATAGCCTACATGGTTTGCATACTTTTCCAATTTGTTGGATATAGGTGTCTTGGCCAATGACATCTCACACAATCAAAGGAAGAGGATTATATATGAGTTGAAATATTATTTTTTGCTTTACCCTCTTTTTTAAAGGATATTATGATTGTATTTTAATGTGATATGTGGTTGTGGAGGAAATGTTTCCCATACTTGAGATCATTCATTCATCACCATGGGGTGGCCGCCATGGAAGAGAAATGACTACATAGAGGGTTCTACGGGTGGGTTTCTACAGTCCTATTGTGTTGAAAGATTCTAGGAGTTTGGTCATTGGCTGTGAAAATTATCATAATCTTGGAAATTTTGGGAGAAGGTAAGAGACGCACTAAGGAATACTGGAGGTTGATTTATTTTATGTATAAGGATTATATTTGATTGGACCCTCCTAATCCTCTTATGGGAATTAGTACATTCTAGTTTTTGTGGACTATGTGTGCATGTGGGTTGAGGCAATGGCTCTCCCCAATAATTCTATTTTGAGTGCGGTGAAGTTTATCAAGAAGAATATGTTTTCTCTGTTTAGAGTCCCTAAATATTTCAATTCCAAAAATTGAACTCACTTCAATAATTTTATGTTAATGAAATAAATGGAGAAGTATGGATGCTATAACATAACAAGTACCACCTACCGCCCACAATTTTAAGGGTAATCTAAAGTACTAAACATGGAGATCAAGAAGAGTTTAGAGAAGGTGATGTCTATCAATAGGAATGATTTGTTAGTAAATATAGATAAGTCTCTATGGGTCTACAGAACTACTTACAAGACTTCTATAGGGTCTTCACTATACATTCTATTATTTGGGAAACCTTTTCATCTGCCTAAAAAAATTACATCAAAATTATTATTAGGTAGTGAATTCCATACATGTTTATTTCAAGTCAGCTGGTGTGATAATTTTATTAGATGTGAGTGATCTAGAGGAAATTATTATATAGTCTTATGAGAATGATGAAATTTAATAATATATAATAAAATCATTTCAGGGATCAATTGTTCAAAATATGGATTTTATGGTTGGTCAAAGAGGTATGCATTTCAATTATAGACTTGAACTTTTTCAATGAATGTTTATGGCCAATTGCTCTGGACCCTGCACCATATTGAGAGTTCTGGTTAATGGAGTTAATGAGTTAGTTGGGGAAAAAATAGACAATTCATGTTCAATGGACAAAGGATCAACCATTTACTTGAAGCGAAGCCAGAGGGCTTGACATCCATTTATCTTCATGAGGAATGATTTTATCAATATTCTAAATGAGTACTATAAACTTATCTTTTCAGGGGAACTAACCCATGTTTGTTTATTAATTATCCTTTTATTTCTTTTTTTCAATAAAGATAAATCATGCTCCAGGATTCTCTAGTTTGATTTTATACATGTTTGTAGATATCAAATGACCTAATTCTGCTAGGCTAAATATAACCTTTTTTATTATCAAAACACTTTTAAAGGAAATATTGGAAACCAAAATGTTTATACACAATAGGATATAAAAAATCCATTTAAAAACAATATCAATCTACCAGATCCAATAGAGAATCACACTAAATCATTTTAGATAACATCACTTCAACTCATTCTTTTTTTAAATTTTCGGTTGAACATTAAATTCTGGTTTCTTATGCTTATTTTATGAACTTGAATGAAATAGGGAGGAACAACTTGATTACTTCCTTTAATGATAAAGAAGATCATCTTTTGTAGGGAAATAAATTTCAATGATTTTATATTCAGGGAAGTTTCTTTATACGTTTTCTAGTTTTATTTCACTTCTCATATTTTAATGAATGATTATAGGATTTATTTTTTGGGGATGTCCTCTTGATTTCTTGTGAAAACTTTGAATCTCTTTTTCCTATATGGGTGTTAACTACTAAATTTCAGAGAGTTGAAAATTTATTTGAACTGAATTATGAAACATTTTGGTACCCATTTCATTCACATGATTGCACTAATACGATGCACATATTTCATTCCATTCTACAACATGAACAAACATCAAAAATATTGTTTCTACTTAGAAATCATGAAGCGTGTAGTTTTTAAAAAATAAAATAAAACCATTTTTCAACTTTTTTTGGCTACTGGTGGATGGGTTTATTTGGATTTTTGTGTTTTCTGTATTCTTTTTTTGTGGAAACCACCTCCCACCATGATAGTGGACATGGGGGACAATGATGGGTTTGATGTGTGGGGTAAGGGGTATTTCTTTGCTACTATGAAGAAATTATAGTCACTTCAAATTCCACATTGAATATTATCAACAAAATGATACAATTGTTTCAAAACATGTCAAATTTGTTTTAAACGTTTTTCACATTTTCCATTACATCCTGAGGGTCAATTGGATTTAAATTTCATTTAAATTCAATCATCCTTAATGGATAACAACCTATGGGATGTTGATGGTTGCAATATCTCTAAAGTTGATGAGGATGTATGATTGCTGAGTGAAGTTGCACATTTTCTTTATGTTTTTTTTATTTTAGAACAGAGTAAAGGAGTGAGATGGGAAATATTTTTATGGAATTAGGATCATGACTTTAGGAAATAGTGTTTTTGAACTGGATACTATGATAATTATCTTTTAATAAATAAATCATCGATTTAGGAATCCAACTCAAATGATTTCTATTTAAGTTCTTTGTAGCATGTGTAAAATTAAAATAATTGGCTTCCACAGTAATTCCTTGAGATAAGGGCACTAGTTTTGATTTTATTAATAAATAAAATCCATTTTAATGTCAATATGTTCTATGCACAGGTTATTACACATGAAATTAGGCTTGGAAAAATTAAAAATAATCTACCACATCAAAAATGAACTCATTTATTCAAGGAGAATATTGAACCCAATGTAAGAATGTAACAATTAACTTAATCCAAAATCATTTTAGTTGAATCAATAATGCGATTGAAAAAAACTTTTTTGGAACAAAAGAAAATGTGTGAATTTAAAGTGTCTTTTGTTAATATTTTAATTACACTTGATTTAACCATTAATTACTCATTGAATTCAAACATGAATTGGAATTGAAGTAGGAAGGTAGGTAATTTCATGTAGTAGGCATGATATCCTTGACAGTGAGGGAATTTTTGATACCTTATATTTTCAGAGGGTTGTTGAAGTTAGGTAGGACCCTTTTTTATAGAATCCCTTTAAAATCATAATTTTGGTTTTGTGCCACTTTTTTTAAAGTCAATGCATTCCAATTTTAAACAATATTTGAAAAATCATTCTTTCTATTTCAAAAAGTTAAAAAGAATGCTTTTTATGAGGGAAAAACAAATATTTATGTGTGGGGGAGTTTAATGTGTATTATTTTCAGTAAACATTTCCACATTATTTTTTTAACTTTTTTACTATTTTTCTCATTAAAATAATGTATTTGAATTAATAACTAATTTTTTTTATTTCCTTTATTAAACATTTTAAACTGAATTTTGTTTTGTAAATTTGTATTTTATTTATTTTTATTCATTTTAAATAAATTTTAATGTAATTAATTAGATATTTTATTATACATTGTTCTTTTAGTTTTTATTAAATAATAATTTTTTAATTGTAATTTTTCTATTCTTCTATTTTTTCTGTAAATAGTTTTTATATTTCTTCAATTTTCTATTTTTTTGATTTAATTATCTAATTTTTAATGTTTAAATAATTATATTAAGTAAAATTTTTTATTATATTCTTTTATTATTTTTTTCAATGCGTAATATTTAATTATAATATATTTATAATTTTTCCATTCATTGTTTTAATAAATTTAAGAAAACTGACATGAACTAACAATTTTTAATTGATTTTTATGTTAACAAATTTTAATCTATATTAATTTATTCAATAATATGGAACCTCAATAATTTGATATTTAATTTTTTAAATTTTAAATTTCTATTCCTTAATTTAATATCTTATTATTTTAGTTTATTAATTTTTTTTGTTTAGTTAAAATATTGTGTTTATTTAATTTGTAATTACTTTTTGTTTTATTGTTTTCAGTTGTTGCTCCACTACACCCATCGACAATCCAACTCACCACTAGCCACTATGGTGGTGACTCCCAACCATTGTTTTTTTTCACCCACAACAATGGTGAGACTTTCTCACCATTTTACCCTTTCTATGGCGGTGAGAAGTATCACCCCGAGACTCCTTCCACCAGCTCCACAACTTCTGAGCACCACCCTTCTCCACAGTGAGTCTTCTCATCATTCCACTTCCCCTCATTTATCACATTCAGCCTCTTTCGAGGTGATTGCCTCAGTCCCAACTAGATTTCTCACCCCCAAAGCTGGTGTTGAGTCCTTCACCTTCTTCTAGCACCACCCACTCTACTTTAATTTCTCCCCAACCCCACACCACTCTCATACCATTTCTCACCACCAGCCTTACCCAACGGTTAATCAGAGTCACAATTCTCACCCTTCGTAGTCCCCATCACCTTCTTCAAAAACACAGTTGAATAAAAAAAATCCAACATATAGAATAAAATTCACCACCACAGTAGAAGAAAAATCAATGTTGAGAATATAAGAAGATTCATACTCAAAAGTCCTAATATAATAAAAAATAAAATCCCACCCAAAATCTTGAACCCTCACCAAGTATGAATCACTACAACATCTTGCTAAATCCCCACAAGCTCACATCTTTTTTCCTACCACCGACCGAACCACATCTAACCACCAGTGAAGAAACCCCCCTTCCAATGAAGTTGTCACTATATATTGTCCCAAAACAATGGTCATTGAATCAATTACCACTTCAATCGTTTCTAGAGTATCCATCCTATGACGAGCCTTATTCTACCACACTACCACCACAAACTACAATCTACCCACCACCTCTCGAAAATGCTTGCTCCACCGTCCCCCACCCTACGCTCTCCTCTTAACCTATTCAACCCCTTGAGCCCCCCAATATCTTGATTTCACCCCACCCCCTTTTTCTCACTTTTTATTTAGGTTATATAATAAATAATAAATAATTAAAATATAACATATAACAATAATAAATAAAATTTAATAATTTATATATAATAAATAATTAAATATATATAACAATAAAAATTTGCACTTCCTTTTTATATATTTATATATTTTATAGAAAATTAACTTCAGTAATCATTTTTATAACCTTTTAATTTTATATTCATAAAAATCAATTGATTTTTAATAATAATTTTTAATGCATATGTTGATGAATTTATTTAAATAACTATAGTTATTATTTTTACATAATTATAATATAAAACTACTAATTTATTTGTTATATAAATAGATCAAAAAATATTTCAATAGTTATAATGTATATATATATCAAGTAGTATTAAGATATTTATTTATTTATGTGCATACTAATTCTGATGCTAATTTAGATAAATTAATTGATTGATTGATTTTTTAATTGTATTATTATTTACTATCTATGTCTTTGTGTGGGGTGGAATCGTGATTAATGGTGTGAACATTAAATCTATTGACGAGTTTATTCTTCGGTCACCAGTCGAAGAGGATGTGGTACACTAAAGGTTCCACGGGGAGGCCAAAGAAGAGATGCAGGAGAAGATGAGGTGGATTGTAAGAATCTAGAAGTAGAAGTAGATGTGGGGGATAATTGTACCAATTTAAATTTGACAAACATTCGAGAGAGTTCCATAGGAAGCATGATAATACCAGGACCTAACATCCACTTCAAGAGAGACCACACTTATCACATCATCACTTTAGTGGACCATTGCATACTATAGAACTTCTACATCTATGAGTAGTAGATCAGAGCATCAATCACATTAAAAACCATCTAGATTCCTAGATCAGTTGACCAAACACTAATCTAGACACCAATTTGGATGTATGAAGAGGACATTAGAGAATTTGGAGATTAAGAATTAGGCGGGATAATTCCTTTCTTCCTTTCTCTATTTTCTTCATTTTTTAACATGAAATTATGTGTTTCTAAATTCTTAAATCTGTTGAAATTGATTATTATGATCATCTAATATCATTTTTGGGAATTATATAAGTTTTTGAAATATGTTTTTCTTATTTTGATGCATGCTTCTTCCACTAGATCCCCTATCTCTATATTTATCTCTTTATCTCTCTCTCTCACTCACTTTTCGAACAACATCTTTCTTAAACCATCATGATCAGTGGAAAATGATCTTCATCTAGTTAGAATTTAAATTATTTTGAATTAGAGGGATTCATTGAAAAATGAGACATGATCAAAAGATATAGGTACACTGAGTACAACTAATATATTGAACTCAATAATTTCTGATTACACATGATTGGGGATTGAGTGATCTTCGTAGTTGATAAACTGTAGAGGTCGATTTTGTCACAAGATGTCAAAATATTAATCTCTCTAGATTTTATGAATCAGAGCCATATATTTTAATTCTATTGTGTGAATAAGGGAATGAATCATTGAAACCAAACACATAGTTTTCCCGATTTTATATATTGGTTCGTATCACTATCTTGTTGATACTTGTCTGTTTCCTCTCTTTCTGTCTTATTACTCAGATCACACACTCACTCTAACACACATTTAGTGAGTCACTTCAAAATTTCACCACCATCCTACAATGTTCCTTTTTTATGTTTAAATTTTTGATTTGTTTTGTTTTTGGTCAATCAGGAAACACTAATTCCTTCCATATGGTATGATACCATTCTAACAACTACACTAGTATTAATTAGGTGTTTATTAATATTAAAGATGTGAATTCTTAGGGCCATGATTTCAAGTATTCAAAGACTTTTTATTTAGAAATTTCTAACTCCCATAGTAAGGGGAATGACGCTATTGAAGCTTTGAGAAGTAAATTTTCAAACCAGGATATGAAATAATCATTAGAAGAGAAGAATTTAATGGTTCTCTTTGATCAGTTACATCTGGGAGTCTGTGAGAATGAGTCCAAGGATGTTGTTTCAAGTGTGAAATTGACATCCTCTCTTCTCAAGATAATTATTAGAGAGAAATTACATTATGATCAATTCCATGGAATTAGTTACTCTTTTTATAGTGTGGAGGCCGTTGGTGAGTGCTATTTATCTTAAATGGGTATCCAATGTTTTGGGAATAGATTTGTGGTACCATTATTTATGAGAAATGCTATGATGGGGGAATATCATAGTTTCTAGTGGTATGTTCATCTGGGTACCATGATGATTTTTTATGATACGTGGTGTCGATAAAAGTGTCTAGGTATGGGATGATACATCAATGAATTTGTCTCTCATTATTATACCTCAAAAATGGATGGAGCTGAGCTTAGGTGACCTTCATATTTTCTTTAGAACCTTCCAGATTTGACACCAAAGAGGGAATAGACTTCAAAAGACTTTGTTGTTGAGTTGAAGCGTACCCCTAGAAGAAAGAATGAGATATGGGTTTTGATTGATTATTTGTCTAAATATGATAACTTTATAGACATTTCAGATACATCCAATGTTGTGGACTTGGGATGTCTTTGTGTGAAGTATATTGTTTTAATGCATGGATTTTCATATTTTATATTCTCTGATAGTCAATCATGATTCACTTTTTCTTTTGGAGAGGCCTCATGGAGTCTGTATGATCTAAGATACATTTGAACACAAAATATCATCTATATATGGATGTATAGACAAAATGAGTTGTATAGATTCTTGAGGACATGATACATGATTACGTTATTGACTTTGGTGGAGCTTGGGATGACCATTTGTGACTGGTTGAGTTTACCTATAATAATAGTTACCAGTCCAATATTAGGATAGATCATTTTGAGTATATGAATGGTCAACCATGAATATCATTTTTAGGTTGTTTACATACTGGTGAATGTTCTTTGGTTGGACCAATTTTAGTCCAAGAGACGATAATGGTGATTAAGATTTTTCATAAGAGATTATTGATTTAATAGAGTTGGTATAAATCTTATAACTATCATAATTGTTGACTATTTGAGTTTTTTTATTGGTGTCTAGTTATTTGATGGGGTTTCAACTTTGTTGTTACACTGATGTCTTGGGAAATAAGGATAGATTATGGTGAGGTTTGTGGGTCTTTTAGGGATTTTTTAGAGAGTGGGGAAAGTGGCCTACAATTTTTCACTTCCAATGTCGTTTATTTTGATCCACAATGTTTTATATTTATCACAACATTGAAAATATATTTTTAACCCTTATTATGTTTTGAACTAGGAGTATCTCAATGTTGATCATGATTCTATTGTTACTGAGAATCCAATTATAATTTTTTATTCTGCTAAAAATGTTGATCATGGAAATACAATACCCTTGGTCCATGTGATATGAAAGTATGGATCTAATTTACATGAGAAATGAGATTATTAAGCACTAATAAGGGAGCAGTGGCCTTATCACTTTGACTTGGAAACATATTTATTGGATTGTTGGGGATATAAAGTGTGTAGGTTGTGGTGGTTGTGACCTTTTGTTACCTTTTTGGGTACTTCTTGACACTTTTTTGATTTCCCTTTTTTATTAGGAGGATATTTTATCCTTTTGAGGATGATGATATTCTTAGTAGAAAATTACCTAAGTTATACATATGTATGTTTTACTGAATTAATGGAGTCTAGGAAAATGTGATATGGGTTTTAGAGCATGCTTTTTCTTGTGTCTGTAGATATTTAGAAGGTGATGAGTGTTTTTACAGGCTTCTAATTTTGGGTGATGGATGTAGAGAGAACTTATTCCATAAATTATTGATTTAAACCATAAATTTCTTATTGTCCACAATATTTTTAAATGTGTTATAGTGAAAAATTATTTACACCATAAATAAAAAAATAACACATTAAATTTATCGATCAGGATTTTTTGCTTGAGGAGATTTTTTTCGGTGTTGGTTCTTAGTGTGGTGTTTTATGCCTTAAATCAGTATATCAAACTAAAAAACCTCCACACATAGTAGTTTTATTTTTTTTAAATAAAAATATTTCATTAATAATTATACTGGAACTCTTTCGAAGAATAATATGAATCCCTCCATACACTATGAGAGACTCTAACCCTTTTGGGCATCTCAGTTTGGAATTTTATCCCCGATGAGTTTCCTCACATTTTCATTACCCTCCTCCCATAAACTTATTTAATAGGGGTGTGATATAATATTTGATTATTGAATTAGAGTTTAATATTTATGATTTCTATTATAGTATTTCCATGATGGTTTTCACCTCGTTCATTCTTTATTGTGGTTTTCTTATTCCAGTTTTTGATTTGATCGCTAATTAACGGTTGGTGGTTCTATAATATTTTTCACTAAAATTATTAGTTTTAATTATTTGATTGGTTTGAAATGAGTTTTAAATGATTTGAAAATCATTTATTTGAGATTATTGATATATTATTTTGATAAAGGAATGGAAATTGTGAAAAAAAACTCAAATTTCATAGCATTTAGAAATATTGGGTATATTTGAAAAAAATAGCTTTATTTGGAAATAGAACTGATGAAATAATTTGATATTGAAACTTGAGATAATTGTATTCAATTAGAATATGTTTTGAAATGGTATGAACTTATGAAAATCTATTATTTGGATTTTAAATGATAAAGGCATATTGAAAAATGAAGAAGGGGAATTATGTTTTCATTTGATTTGAATTGATTGATTGAATGACTAAAGCACTTGTGAGGTCGGGTAGTCAACGGTATTTAGGAAATCCATGCGTTAATATGAATCTTTGAAATGGTTTAAATATGATAACCATGACATAAAAAAACCATGACATTATTTATCCCCTGACAGGGAGTTCGGTCATGACAGCTTGAGTGAGGGGACTTATGCACACAATATGCCAAGATCACTGATTTAGTAGTGTGAGGATACTATTAATAGAAACTAACATACCAAAAGTCATGATATTTTTTTATGATATAAATGATTTTATTTTTACAATCCAATTATTTATAGATCTTTTTTATTCGTTCCAAATATTTTATATAAATTTTTTATATAATATGTCTATTTAAGCCTATTTTTATATATCATCCATATCATTTGATTATGAAATACTGTTTTGTTGAGAATATGTATATTTAATTCCATGTATTATTGAATTTAAATTTAATTTATAATTGGTTTAATTGTTTTTTAATTGAGTATAGTTAACCTGGTGAGATTGTACTAGGCTTCATAGCTCATACCCTACATTTACCTTCGGGCATCTGTAGATTATCATATGTGAGGTCCAAGAAAAGGTGAAGTACCACCTGGGTGGTTTTGGATGATGTTGATCCTTGAAACCCAGGGTGATGGAGGTGACCAATCTAGTTTTAATTCATTTATTAGATAGTTCTTTATTTGAGGTTTATCATATATTCTTTTTGTCTTTTGGTGATTTAAAATTTTCATACTATTTTACCTTTTTCTTTATAGAACATTCATCAATTTGAGTGTTGAGTATACATACTTGTATCTTTTATCTTCCAAATTAATGTGGAAAATTTTTCCCTTATGATTCTTGTATGATCTGAGGTTTTAGTGGCTAATCCATGGGGATTGGGAATTCCCTTCAGTCCATATAAGGGATAGCTTAGGTATCAGCATAATAGGGTATCAATGATTGTAGATTAAAACCAGTGGTTGGATGGAGAGTTTTAAATATATGTAGGTGATTCAATTATCACCTATGAAAAATAATTTTTAAGAGAACATATACTCTACAAAGATATCTAAAAATTGATGGGTCATTGAGGGCTCATAGATATTTCTGATCCAACTTCGGGAGTCAATAAAAAGATTATATTAATATTTCTCCAATAGTAATATACTATTATTTATTTTCACAATTAAAGAGAGTATCTAGATTTATGGATTCGTCATCCCACATTTTATAAATGAAATCCTTTTTCTCAAATCCACGACCAATTTCAAGGAATTTTTACATTGAATATCCATTAATCTTAATCAATGGAATTTACAAGAGTAATTTTATAATAATTAAATACAACAAAACATTTAATGAATATGGGTTTGGGAAATCATAATATAAAAATATATAAGTTAAATGATGGACCATTTGAATAAATAAATCATGTATAAGAAATGTTCTCTTTAATGAATACCTGAAAGATGTATATTTACAATATATATACCATCACCAAAATACAAGTTTAAAAAATTGAATGAAATATTGGAGTTTAATTTTCATATAACCATGTTCTCTGAGATGAATGTATGTGGTCTAGATATAGAGTATAACTACACCAACTATATGACATGGTTGGGTCATTCAGATATTAATATATGAATGAATCTGTTTAATTAAATTCATGAAGGGGGTTTACAAGGGGATAATCAATACTGGAGCTTTTAAGTGTCCATGAATTAAATCATATAACATTTTACAGCAATTATCAGAACCAATATTGATATGGAATAGGTATTTTCTATATATTTTCCCAAGTTATATATAATTAGAGAGAATTTCTTTACTTTTTTTTCTTCTATGTAAGTTTCCCAATAAATTATTTTTCCTTTTTAACTATTAGAATTATTTTCGTAAGAAATTAGAGGAAAAGTATTTGTGGGTAGAATCTTGGAATTTTCTTAGGCATCCCTTTATAGGATTTCAACCAAACAATATTTTTGATTTTTCTCTCTTTCTAATGTATTATATATTTATAGTGACAGGGAATGTGTTTACATTATTAGAAGATAATAAATTTTTATTTAAGATCACCTTTAAATTTTTTCAACATTATTACTACTATGTATTTTTCAATTGATAGTTTATGGTATTCATATCTGAACCAATGAAGTATCAGGTTTGTAGTTGACAAGATTTGACCAATTTTTTTAATTTTATGGTCATAATACATTGTGAAAAATATGAGGGCCCTTATAATAATTAAAGAAATTAAAACAAGAAATTAATGGAGGGGATGATACAAGTATTTATTTATTTAGTTAGAGGTACAAGAAGACGTAGGTCATAGTACTTAAACCAATGGGGAATTATTGAAAAACTATTGGGGGTCTAATAGATATAAGTATTTCAACATGTTTTAAAATGGGGATGAAAGTGACGTGAATTATAATATGAGTTATCTTAATCAAGGAATGGTTGAATGATAATTTATAGGCTAGGGAAATTTTTATCAATATTTGAAGTGGAATACCAATTACCATATCATAAAACAAACATTCCTAGGACCCTTACCGACCAAATTTGAATGGAGAGTTAAATTTTATTGTTTTTGAGGGTATATGGAGTATTATAATCTTCTCATTTTGGATGAAATATATTCCATTAACTGGTTATAGGTACACCAGATACATGTTGTATTTTCTTGCACAGAAGAAAATGATCTTTAAAAAGTTTATATATGAATATTTAGTAGATATTGATGTTTTTTTATGCTTGATATACTCAATTTAAAATGTATGTTATTTGGAAAGAGAATATTTATAATATAATAAGAAACCATAGTTAAAGACTAATCATTAATGATCTATTATGAAATCTAAAATTAGAGAGGAATCAGATGAGAATTTATAGATAAGTCTATGGATGATGGTTTTTAATCCACTATATATCTTGTAATATCAGAAACCAGGAAATTAATCATTATATAAATATAATACTTATTGTCCTTATGTAAATTAAAATATAGAAATTAATTATTTGAAAGAGGACATTATTTGTTTAGAGGGGTATTTTATGATAACGTAATTTTTCTCTAGGTTTAATATAGATAGTTTTGACATCACTATGTAACCTCTGATAAAACAAATCATGCCACAAGTAGTTTTGTGAAATAGTTTCACCATTGATATGGTTCGTATGAGAGGGAGATAAAAAATAACAACATCATAACATTGAGGAGTTGATGGAAAACCTAATTTGAACTAAAGAATTCTATACAATAATATTGGGATAACAGCTTAAAAAGGATGAATTTTTAGTTGGTTCCAACTTGTCTGGTGTGGATATTAGTAAAAAACTATTATTGGAGTAATAAATCCACTAATAGTTCATCAAAATTATATAACAGTTTTAATCATTATAATTGGTTAATAATGAAAAAATTCAAATGAATTAGTGATGTATCAAGCGTCAAAATTGTGTTGGGAATTAAAAAGAAAGTGAAATTATTAGTTATGGCCTTCTCTTATAAAAATTTATGCATTTATAGTTTTTAAAAATGATCTATGTGTAAGGTAGAATAAAACTATATATAAACCTAAAATGGAATTAATAATAAGGTGAATTGGGAAGTGGTTCTAACCTAATACATGGGAATATGAAGACCAAATGTGTATTTAAAAACCCATGCACTATAATTGAGTGAATGGTTTGATTGAAATAGATTTGTAGCTGGTATGGATGTAAGAATATAAGGAATCACTATATATCCTATAATAATGGGAATCAAGACACATATAGTTCATGAGAATGTGGATATTTTAAACTAAACATATTATATTCAATGGGGAAACAATGTACTAGGGACTCTTGCATGTATATGTCTCTAATATAATAAAATTTGGTTATGTGAACATACCTCTCCATATAATTTGATGTTCAAACATGATAGAACATTATTTTATGTAGTTGAAAATCCTTTAATATGAAAGATATTATTTTTAGTTCAAATTCATGAATAAATGAAATTTGGATAAAGTCTTTGTAAGGATTTAGATCTTGAATAAAAGGAAAATTAAATGGTTCCACACAAGTTAGAAGTTATTAAAGGAAACTTGACATGAATTAAGAAAGTCAAAGACATCAAGTTGAAATGGAGATTTTATAGGGATGAAATTTTGAACTGGGAACAATATTATTGATATGAACATAAATATATATTATTTTACTAATAAAATGAATCCACATGTAGTTCTCAGGTATTTTAGTTAATGTTTTATTATAGTGTATTATTATATATGTGGAAAATATACAATAGATTAATTTTACTAGATTGAGCTCATAAGAAATTAATCTAATCACATAAAATAGTGTATTCCATGTAGTTAAGGGTTCATGGGTAGTGGATGTTATTATCATTTATTTTAAAATCATGTGACAGGGATGAGATGGTCTATAGTTTAATTTGATGATGTAATTTTTTTGGAAACATCCTATACATAGATTTATCTCATGTGAATAACGGTTATCTCATACTGTCAAGTCACTAAAGGAAACCCCATGTGAACTAGTAAAGTCTCATATCCAAATTCTCATGTGAAGAAGGTGGGATATAATGGTTTCATCATAGTTCTGATGGAATATAAAGATGTAATGTATATTTAATCACATCTCACTATTCATTTCCAACTCATCAAAATAGACATTAGGTTGTTGATCATCTTTAATTTAATCAGAAATAGAAATGTGATTTGAGAGAAATTTAATGATTATGGGAAAAACAAATTTTTACCCTTATACATGTGAGTATAGGGTTTCATTTGATTATGTTTTCATCATGGTAGTATAATCCTTTAGATCATCAAGTATTTTATCAATCCATGAAATATTTATATAATCCATCATCTTCTTATTGATTTTGTATAGAAACATTTTTAAGGCCACTATATGTCCATTTAATCTACATGGTTGTAGAATTAATGGTTAGACTGGATATTATAGACTTAGTTTTTTTAGAATAATGATTCCTTGGTAAAAAGACTGAAGTTCTAAAAATACAGAATGATAAAGAAAACCAAATTATAGAAGTTTGAAAGAGGGGATTTTATTACAATCATTTTTAGGTAATGAGATGAGATCATCTGAGGGGATATCCATCCACGTAATATTTCTACTATATCCTCATTCAGAATGACCATACACCTCCTTGTTCTCCTCAAAGTAATCATGAGTGAAAATATGATTGATCTCAGTTCGATGTTGGAGGAAAATCATCTATCTTGTTGTGGGGGGCCATGCTAGGTGAACCACTCCATGTCAAAGGGATTGAACGATGGTTTTGGAGTCTCATTCAATCAATATGTTATTCCATTCTTTTTTCTTGGTGAGAACGACAATAGTAATAATGTTGTTCATCTTTTCTTATAAAGAGGAGGCAAAACCACACATACCACATCATCATCCCAGGATTTGATCATTGTGATTTCGATACACGATTCCATAACCCATAGGCCCAGGTTTCCTTTTTAGGCATCACCCACATTTATTATGATCCAACAAGGGAGAGGGGGCTTCTAGAAGACATCTAACATAACATTTAGCTAGCTGAGATTTTCTTTCATTCAAATCTAATGAAGAATTATATGTTTCGTGACAAAATTATGACCGGTACCTGTTTACATCATTCCAGATTCCTTGATAGTGATGAATATCCTCACCTGAGCTTCAAAAAGTAGAAATTATTATTATTGTGAATGATATAATTTCATTCATATCAGATTACGTGAATAAAATAAGAAACAAAAACAATGATGATTTGTTCTATTTGTGGAGAGCCGTCCATAGTATTACATCTTGGAAGATGATGTTGAATGGAGTCCAAACCTATCCATATGAGATCAAAAATGTAAAATATGTACTTCCATAATGCATTGGTAGTAGGATATGTTAAGAATAGGTGGTCATCGTCCTCTCTGTTCTGATTACGCATACGATATTTAGAACCATGTTGAACACCAAATAATTAAGGACAACAATTAGTAGGAACTCTACAGTTGGATATTCTCCATACGAGTGTGACTGTGGAGGGTCAAACCCAATACATATTAAAACTATTTATCTAAGAAAATTCATGGACTGTATTTCTGAAATTTTTATTTTAATAGAGTTCAGTGTTTAAAACAAAATTATTCACTAGTTCCCAGACCAGAAACTCATTACTATTGATAAAAGTGTACTTGGAAATAATCTTATTTATCTCATTAGGTATGTTTAAGTATAGAGAATTCATGAAATCATTAATGGATATATTAATATTTGTAGAAAAATGGATAGAAGAAGTCATATATATAAGATTGTAACAATTCATGTTATCTATCCAAATTCTCACAAGAGATTCTTTTTTAACAATCCATCTTGATTGTGAAAAGATTTAAGAACACAATTGTCTGATAGAAGGCCGGATAGAGGATTCCATGTAATAAAACATACCTTTCCTAAGATTTATATTAAATCTACTTCTCAGGAAGTCAAATTATGAGGAATTATTGTTCATAAGGTTCCATATGATTTTAGCTTGAAGCGCATCATTTAATAGTTTGAGGTTCTTAATAACGATGCCACAAGTGTCAATGGTGTTACAATATTTATTCCAAGGAATTATGATAATATTATTTTCAAGGGTTATTCCACTTCATAATAAATAGTTTTTTGTACTGTTATCTTTTTTAATTAAATAAATAGGCCATTTATAAACCATCATGTAATATAATTTTATAAATGATGGTGTGTTTGACAAGAAAAATATGGCATGCCATGGATAATGATTTTTTTTCAACGTGGAGATATAATAATTAATACGGTAAACAATATTAGAGAATTACGTGGTTTAATTATTTCCTCAGATGTTTGGAAATCCATGGTATATGAAGGGGATGGATCCCTATTTTACAACAATATCATTTATAATACTAAGTTTTTTATTTATAGGAAATTATTTTTCCAAATAAAATGGATGATTTATTCTAGATTATGGATTGCCTTGATACGTCATCATAGTGGGATAGGGAAACTTTGAGATTTTTAATATTCATTTTTTCGACTTGGAGGAATAAAATACTATCATTCACATTTAAAATATGAGAGGGAACATATAGGTTACTAGAGGCATTGATGGTCTTAATTTCTCCTGGGTCAAACAATTTGGTGATAAATCTACTAAGTTAGTCCATAGTAATGACAAAGAGGATGGTAGATAGGGAGTATACATGTCTAACACCCATAGTGAAATTGAAATATCCTTTTGGATTACTATTAGTCAAAAAAAAATTCGGATAAGAACCAAAAAGAGTGTTAATTTTGATAAAAAATATGTCACTAAATACAAAATTGGTTTGGACTTTGAAAATGAAGCTATAATCAATGGTATCAAAATATTGTCTAATATATAGAACATTGAGGAAGATGACATCCATGATTGCTCCTATTTCTAGTGAAATTGTCTTTTGGAATCAAATTTTCTTCCTCAAAGGCAGATGTTTACATAATTTTTGATAAACTTAGACTACCTTACTATGGATGGAGGGTATTAATCTATAACATTTATGCCCTATATTAAAAATGAAACAGATTTTTTCTCAGTTTCAAATATATCCAAGGGTTTAGGAATGAAATTTATAAGGATATAACATGCATGGAAATTCATGTTGAATTATGTACCATCCTATATCTTAGATGGAAAAAATATCCATGTATTCTAATGTGGTGGATTTTGTTGGACCCTGAATAAGGGGCACTATAGGCACAAGAATATAATTCCAATATAATAGTGATCATCTATCCTCCTATAATGTAGTTGTGGATAAACCCATCATATCCATCTTTATTATTGACTTTTTAAATATCTGGACAATCATTAATGCTAAAAAATAAAACTTTTCACGTGTTATTTTCAATCTTGGCCTCATCCAACTAGAGATACTAATTTTTAAGATACTCTATTATTAAATACAAACAATTAATTATGGGATCAATAATTAATGTGGAATTGTCAACATTTTTATATATAGAATTAAATTTAGTTAGCTCATCCATATAATTACTGAGGAATGAAGAGACTATATTATCATAAAAAATATGAATCACCATGTCACATTGATCTAGATTTTCCAATGCTATAGATTTACATTATAATTCATTATCTTTTTCATTATATAACTGTGGATGTTAAAAAAATAGTTTATATATAATAAATAGTGACATAAAATGATATATGTAATCATTTAGTGGTATGAGTTCTTCTTTATATAAGGAATAGTCTCCTTTTCTATTATTGATAATTAAATCTTAATTTCCATTAATATTGAAGTATTCAATTATTATCTACAGATGTGGTTCAAATATATCAATGAGTTACTAGAACATTACCACATTGATGGTACACCCTTATGATAAGAGAAAATAATATAGAAAAAATTATATTATTGGGGAAATAAATATGATCCCCAAGACAACCTAAAGGAGCATCAGGTGTTCTAACCTTCCTATATAAAGTCATAGAGAAGCACCCTCAAAATACATTTCCTATGTTTGTGAAGTCTCATTGATAGAGGATAATTATTTATCTATGAGTTCTATATCTAATGGTATTACTTTAAGGTTAATGCATGCTATAATAAAACATGTATGTGATTTTCCTTTTATTTCATTTTAAGACATGAAGCATATTCCAATTTTTTGTAAGATGAAAAGCCATGTTTCTCATTAATATATTAATTTGGGGTGACCAAGGATATATTTTTAGCAGTTCTACTTAATAAATATGGCGCACCTCATGGTGTAGATAAAATTCAAATTTATACATAAATATAAGTATTACATAGTACTTTTTTATATCAATGTATCATGTCTTAGAAACCAACATTTTTTTGGACATAATAAATATTTTTTCATTATTTACATTAATTATATAATAAAATTGGGAACCAAGTGACCAATCCAAGGTATCCATACAAGGAATGATGGGCTTACAATAGAATTATTTAATGAAGATTAAAGGATATAAAAGTCACCAAACATGGATATAAAATGTATTTTATAGTCATCATCACACTATTAAATAACCACTTTTATTGTTAGCTTTATAATGGGTGGTAATTTAATAGAAATATATGTTATGATGTTCCTAATATATGAAAAATTCTCTTATTGTCATCTCAACTCACTAATGTTTTAATGAAATTCGATATCAGGTATCTATTTTGTCTTCTTAAGTTTTATTTTAATTCCATAGTAGGATACCATGATGTTGATACATATCTTAGATGTAACCCTATAGTAACATTTCAGAAGGTTCATTTTGAAACTATATGTTCATATATTTTCAAAGACCACCAAATGGTAGGATAAATGATCCTAATATTGGTAGTATCTATACTGATTTTTTCACATAAAATTACAATGTCTTCCCATAAAATAACCTAAATATATGGTATTTGGAACATCTATATGATGCTATGGGATTATTAAATACAAAGTGTATCACACAATATAAATATACCCTTTATAGTGAAATGAAGGAAGTAATATCTTAATTTGTAGATTCCATTTGATCTGGTTATATCTGCAATACCTATACATTATTGTGAGGGAATGAGTACTAGTTTTTCGATCAAAAATAAATTATGTGATTGGAATAGTGAAATAATCCACTAGATAATGTCATTTTGAATCCTTAAAGTCTATATGATGACTGATTTTATGTTTATTCTTCTTAAAATGGAAAATTTTGGTGAATCAATTTTGGTTATTATAGTTACCATATAAAACATTCTTTATTAAACTTAATGATATCATATTCAACCTTAGAATCAAGTATTGTATTAATTACCTTTGATTCTTAATTATAATTTTATCGGTTCTTTAGTATACGTATATAAGGACTCAGACATAAATATTACATAGTCATGAGTTTTATTCAGGAATCTAATCCTTTCACATTAATGATATTTCCAGGTTTAGAGTTTTCATGATTTAGTTCATCATTTATACATTACATCCCATATTCATACTGGTGGAAACTATAAAAGTAGTATCCATTTTTTCCAAAACATAAAAAATTTAAAATAAAAAATGATTTAATTACCACTATAAATTTTCATAACATTCAAATTGACCTTTTTATTTCTCTTATACATCCTCATACCATGGTAAAAATATTTTAAAACATTTAATGAACACCAAAATATATTTGAGGAACATAAAGAAAGAAAATCATTTTTCTAGTGAAAACACGAAAAACCAATTGAAACCCATTTCGTAAAATCCCATAAGTATGCATATATGAATCACTCAGGTACCTTGGTACATCATTACCATATCACTGTTAAACTCACCCTTACAAATGTAATAACATTACTATCTAATTTCATATCCAGAGTGACCAATGCATTGAAGAGCTATAATGGGGATCAACCAGATATAATTTGTGATTTAATGGGATCATATCATAAAAAACAATGACCATGTAATATATCATGGATAAAACTATTTAAAAATATTTTTAACCCATGATAAAACACTATCAGTTATCACAAATCCATTTTCAAGTAAAAATCACTTTTAAAATCTAAAAACCGTGCACATATTAGTGAAATCATTTTCAGTGAAAATAAATATGAAAACATATGAAAAAATAATTAAATTAATAAAGTTTCATGAAATATGTGTAACCCATTCATGTTGTATATGTTAAAAAATTCCCTTTGAAATTTGTAAAAAGTTCTAAAAAGGGTACATTAAAAAAGTGATTTTAAAAGAAAGTCCCTAACCATGAGTCTGAATCATCACATACAATATTTATCATCCTAGATGATAAAAATAGGTAAATTATTTAATTTATTTAGAAGATATAAATTTTTATTATTCCTTTTATACATCTTATTGTCATGTTAAAATAACTACTTAATTATTTAAGTTAAAGTTGGACGTTTTATCAATATTCGATACTTAAAGTCCAAAAAGACATTGGTATGATGTCAACAGACAAATTTTTCATTAATAAATCATATCCAGTGTAATATACATGAAAATATTATAATTTTTATAAATCAATAACACTTTTAAAATAAATCATTAAGTATGGTTATGAAAAATATACTAAGATATAACCATGGAGACGGTAAGTTGTACATATGTATGAGTGACAATTCCATTTTCCAGTAATAATTATGGAATGATGGTAAGTATTAGTTTATCTTTATGTAATGATAATAATCATAAATATAATATTAATAATTTCAATATACTTATATAAATATCATCCATTTGAAATGGTGATAAAAACGAATCGCATCACTTCATGGAGGTGATAGATCACACATATTCAGAAATAACATTATCATTTTTATGTATTGGGAAATGTAGGAACATATATGATATATTATTCTTAAATATTTATAATTTTTTCATTAATATCATATATAAAATATAATTCAATCTTTATAAACAGTCTTGATTAATAGTGATGAAAATGAATTATATCAGTTTGTGAGGTGGTGTTGCAGTATGCATGAAGGATTAATTATTTTCTCAATTGATGGAAGTGGTGATGGATTTAGGTTATTATATTAACATAATATTTTCTCAGTAAATTTATGATACTAGAGTTTTTATTTAACCATTTTGGAATAAGAATTAAACGAAGTCTCATAAGAAACAAAATAAAAATACTCAATTAAAGACAATACCTTTTCTTTTGACAGTTTCTTTTATTAACACCTTGAAACCATTAAGGTGGGTGTTATGCCTATAATAAGTGCTTTAGAATGTGTTAGGTTACTTTAGTAGGGTATTTAAGTATATATTGGCCAATACATTTAGGTTTTGAGATGTGACTAATAGAGAAGAATATGCAACCTTTTATAAAAGAGGAGAGAGACACTCTTAGAATTCATCAAAATATTATATTAATATAATTTAATTTTATATCCCAATAAGATAAAAATGATTTATTTCATATATATAATGATAAAATATTGAAATAAATTCATCCAATTAAAATTATTCAAGTCTGGATTATTTTTTTGATCCTTATCTATTTGTTTTAACAGTTATTTAACCCTTTCAACGCTTACGGTGATATCATGAAATTTACAATTTGAGAGTTAATAATATTAATATAAAATAAAAAATGATTATAAAGAATTCATCAATGAAATTTTGTGACATAAAAAATGAGTTGGCCGAAATTGATGTTTTGAAAGATTTTATATCATTTAATTTTTTTACTTTAAAATATCAATAATGTCAATTTTGGTACTATACATTACAACTTTTTAAAAATATCATAACAATAAGATAAATTTGAAAAAGTAAATATAAAACATCCTAAAAAATTCGAAGTCACCAAAATAATTCTCTTATTACATTAATCATCTAAAATTATATTTATTTTAGTGTATTTAATAATCATTATTTGGTATTTCAATTAATTAAGAAATTACCACATCATCATTGCACAAGACATTAATTTAAATAGTTTCTATAAAATTTAAAAATAATTTATCATGGTAAATATAATTTTTTTTATTTCAATATAATATTTATAGTTTATCATATCCCCTATATAAATCCATATTAAAAATATTTCTGTTTTTAATAAGAATTATATGGAAAGAATGACTTTTTATGAAAAAAATATTATAAATGCCATAATCTCATCAAATTGGTTATTAAAGATTATAATTTTGACCAAATTATATTTATAGTCAACACACACATCCAATTAAATTATGACATGTGTCATGTTAATTTTATAATATTAATAATAATGTTTTTACCCTCAATTACTCGATTTATCTTTAACCGTGTTAATTATTTATTACTAATTTTACTTTTAATATAGTTCGAAAATAATAAGAACATATTTATATAAATAAAAAATTTTGATTCATAATATGGTATCCATTTTCTCAATTTAAATTCATAAAATTTGTAGAACTTATGAAAAATCTAATCCCCCGGACTTGATGAAACCAACAGTTTAAAATATAAAAATGTTCAATAGTTTGAAATGTTTATATATCTAATTTCAATGTGAAATTGGTTGAAATGACAATAATTAGATTTCATGATTTAAATTTTTTCTAATTATACATTATAAAAAATAAAAAATATAATTTTACATGATAAACTGTTTAGACAAAAAATCTATTTTCAATTAAAATGTAGTATTTTTTCATTATTTATCAAAAACATGATACTTGAAAAAAAAATTTCCAAAAAATTCAACCACATTATGTTTTGATAACATTTTAAAGATAATAAGTTTATTTCTCAAAATTTAATTAGTATGAGTTACAAAAACTATGTTTAATACAAGTGTGCCAACAAAATATTGTAATAAATCTTTTGAGAAAAATAAAATATTTATGTGTAAATCATGATTTATTCTTTTATTATGCCAGAAAAATATATTTTATGAATGATATAAAAAAATTTATAGAAGAGATTAAACTTATTATATCATTACCTTGGTTGTTAATTTGTTCCCCCCATATGGAAATTCCATCCTCTCAATTTTATTCAGTTATTAAATAAGTGGGGATATCATTCACTCATAGCATATTAATATTTTTTTATTTACTATTAAATTATAATATTTTCCCATAAAACCATAACCATATCAATCAAATTATTCTAAAACACTTTCTCTCTATGGTGAAGAACCTGGACTAGGTGTTCCTCATAATTGAGATTCTCTTCCAACTAAACTACTTTAGGGATCAAAACATGAGATAAATCTGGAATATATTTTCTCTTAATTGAAATATGAAAAACATTATATGCAATGGATAAACTCATAGTTAATGCCACTTTATAGGAAAATAATCCAAATTTCTCTTGGATTTCATAGGGTACAATGAATCGTCTACTCAGCTTCCAATTCTTACCAAAACATGGCACACTTTTCCATAGAGAAACATTGAGAAAAAGATGATTTCATACATCAAAAGAAATATCCATCCTCTCGTTAACCACATAACATTTCTTCTAAATCTTTACCTATTATTATTTTATATTTAATCATATGAACTTTATCCCCAATTTAGTTTACCAATTTTGGTCCCATCAACATCTTCTCACCTTTTTCATCAAAAAATGTTCGAGTTTAACACAGATTTCCATATAATGCCTTAAATGGTTCCATATGTATACTGGATGTAAAAATTTTATTATAAGAAAAATCAACCAAAGAAATATTTTCATCCTAAATTCCCTAGAAATATATTGAAAAAGAACATAGAATATCATCCAAGGTTCAATTTGTTTATTCTGATTGTCTATTAGATTAAGGATGAAAGGAAATGTCAAAAAATAATTCAGTTCTCAAGGTCTTTTGAAGGCCTTTTGAAACGTTAGATGTGAGAATAAGATCATGATATGATTATATAGAGAGATAAACTCAATATAACGTGACTATCAATTTAAGACATAATAGAGAAAGATTATTTAGAGAGAGAGTGTCTCAAATTGTAATAAAATGTGCAGATTTAGTCATTTGATCAATAATAACCCAAATTTAATTATTAACTTGAGATTTATTTGGTATTATCAGTATGAAATCCATGAAAATATTATCTAATTTACACTTTAGATCTAGAAATAGGTGAACCATACCCTTCGATAACTTTCATTTTTCTTTAACCTCATAAGAAGTCAAACATGTCATGATAAAGTCAGAAATATCATTTTTCATTCCATCCCACCTGTAATACTTTTAAAATTATATCTAAATATTAGTGCTTATGTGATGAATTGAAAATTCAGAACTATGAGCTTCAAATAACCACACATTATTGAACATTGAATTATAAGAAACACATAATCTCTTTCAAAATTTTAAAACACACTCTTTATCAATGCTAAATTTACATAACATACCCTTTTTATCCAATTACTCATTTTTCCTGTATGTAATGGTCTTCCTTCTTTGCTTGCTTAATTCCATCTGATATAGATGATATAACTGTCATTTGAAATAGAATAGAAAAATTTCCTTCAGAAAAAACATCCAAGGAGAAAATTTATACAATAATTATCCAAAGTGACATGTTACAAATGTTACATGGTTAATAGAGCATTTTTTATAAATCAAATTAACATCCATTTTATTTCATTTTCCCAGATTGTAAAGAAGCATGTAAACATAATCCTTGATTAGTTCTATCCATGTATTTCGTCTCATGTTATATTATTTATGGGTGAATATATACTTCAAACTTTTATGAATGTTTTATATTTCATATTTGAATACACCCAAATTATGGAAAAAAATTATTAACAAAAAACAACAATAGATAATTCCTAATCATGTGTAGTGTAATTAATATCATGATGTTTCAACTGATGTGAGGCATAATAAATGTCCCTGCCATTCTACATTAAGATATAACAAATTACTTTCAATGATGCATCACCATAGATAAAAAAATTCACCATTTATAGAAGGGAGGCCTAGGACATGAAAATTCACTAATATTATTTTAATTTCGTAAAAATAATCATCCATTATTTTTTAAAAGATGAACTAAACTCCTTTTTGAGTTAACTAAGTTAGTGGGATAGATAACCTCACAAAGAATTCAACAAACCTCTAGTAATAGCCTTATAAACAAAGAAAAAAATAGTTATATGTGGGGGTCTTGGATATTCATAAAAACATTTATTTTAGAAGTATAAATGGTTATTCCATATTTATATGCAATGTGACCAAGGAATGAAATTTGTTGCAACCGAAATATACAATTTCTAAACATTCAATACAATGTATTTCCTTTTATATTTGATAAATATTCTTATATGTATTTCATTATAGAATTTACTTTTAGAGTATACCATAATTTCATAAATAAAAAAGCCTAATTTTTTTCCATGAACTCATGAAATATTCTATTAATAAGATCCATGAATATATAAAGTCCATTAGATAACCCAAATGAAAAATATAAAAATACATAATAATTATATCTTGTTTGAAACACATTCTTATGAATTTATATTTCATTTAATTTCAATATATTTACCCCGACCTTAGGTAAACCATTGAAAATTATTGTTCTCCCTAGAGAGATCAAAAAATAATAATTTATATGAGGCAAAGGATATTTATTATTAACAGTAATTCTATATAAGGCTATATAATCAATGAAAAATCTCATTTAAACATTATTATTTTTTAAAAAACAACATTGGATCCCCCCATAGTGATGTTCTAGGACAGATGACACCTTTTTCTTGAAACTCCTATAATTTATCTTCTAATTAAAAAAGTAATACTTGATCTATAAGATAAGGGGGTTTAGAAATAGCCTTAGTATCTGGTACTAAGTCATTAGTAAACTCAAACTGCCAATCAATAATAACACAATGAAAATTATTAGGACACATCAAGATACCCATTTATCATCAAAACATCATTAATCAGAATAGTTAATTCTTTCAATTATATGTTAAAGATAACTTTTATTTCCATTTTATACAGCTTCTCAACTTCCTGATATGTTATCAATTATAAGTGTTCATTCTTGTACACAAACGAAGTCACTTTCTGAAAAGAAACTTGTTTTTCTCTATAAGCATTCTTAGCATGGTAAACAGATTTCCAATCTATATCCAAAATAACAGGAAAATATACAAGACGAAAAACAACAAGGTTTTTAGGTAAATTCCTTCCCAAGAAAATGACGTGAAGATTTTATAAATTTTTTCCAATCCCCCATGTTTTTTTCTTATAAGTTATAGTTTAATTTTATGAGGTGGAATTCCCAATTTTACAAAAAATTTCCCAGAAATGATTGAATGTGTAGACCCCGAATCAGAAAACAGATTAACATATTCTTCAAAACAAGAAATGTGCATAATACCACATAATTTGAGGATTAATCCTTAGTTGAAGTATTTTAAAAGGTTTTACCCAAACCCTTCTATTTACAATAATGTTTATTTCCCATAAAGAGAAAAATTTAGATAGAGATTAGACAATTACCCAACTCCTTGTAGTTAATGAATCTTACCATCAAATTCTCATTATTTTTCGGATCCTTTTCCATGAACTCTTGAGCCATGTGTCTAAATTTACACATCAATATAACATCCAAAAATATACAATTAATTCCCTAGGATTATTTTCAGTACACATTTCACAATAATGAAATTTATTTTTAGGTAACACCCCAAGATTTCATAGAATGTTATTTTCATTAATGGAATTCAATAGCTCTCGCTACACACAACACTGAGTTTGAGCGCACCACCACTTACCAAACTAGCTGTTCAAAAAAAGATAATGAATAATATTAAATGAATTTTAAATTTTATATACTCTATATAATTTTATCATCATACTATAAGTTTCTTAGATATAATAGAAGAACAAATTCAATTTTTTAGATAAAGGAAGTATTTTTTAGAAAATGAAATTTTATCTTTTTTTAATGGAGAAAACTTTTTAAATCCAATATTTGACACTTATAAATATTAAATTTGACAAAATAAACTTATTATTTACAACCGGGACATAAAAATTTCATTTGATAAATTTTAGGCACTTTTCTGATAACTTTCAAATTTTTATGAATAGTGAAAAATTATAAATTTTAATTAAAAACAAATATTTTAATTGAAATAATTTATAGTGTTAACTTATACATTTGAGTGGTTTTAAAGTATCATTAAATTATATTTTTAAAATTTAAAGTAATTTAGGTCAATGTATGTAATTTCACATTAAAATTGTACATAATCAGATGTCAATCTTTTGATAGTTTTTACTTCCCAAAAACCCACTTTCTCGTTTTAACAATGAAAATTAATTTTCAAATAATTAATGAAGCATCAATATTTTGAATGTGGTAAAATATAAATTATAATTAATTCAGAATATCAAAATTAACTTAGGGTGATTTTTTGTTATTTTTTTGAAAACATTCAATTTTTTATGAATAGTGAAAAACACACTATTATTGTTTAAAACCGACTTTCTTTTTAAATAATTAATTATTTTATATAAATTTATTTTTGGTCAAAATAGATACATAATACTTATATTAGTTAAATGTAATTCATATGAGTCATTTTATAATAAGATTAGATGTAAAAAAATTTATTTAACTTTTTAACGTCTTTTACCCACCTACTAGGAACATTTGAAAATTTCCGTAAAACCTAATTTTACCACTTCTGTAAAATGATTTTCAAAAATCCAAGAGACACGGTCTATATAAGTATGTAAAATTCTATTCAATAAGATGAAAATAAATTTTGATGAATAGTATCTTTTGACTTTTATTCATCAGAGTCAAAAGTAAGTAGTGTATTTAAAGGTAAAATGATATTATTATTACCTAACACATGTCCTAATTCTACTAGACAAATGTATTTTGACCAAAATAAACCTTATAAATAAAATATGATTCTTGTGTCCAATTTTATTAAATTAGGACATTTATAATTATTTTATTTAAAGAAGAGATAGAAGTGTTAAATTAAATTTTTCCTAACAAAAACATTTTTAATATAGGGTTATACATAAGATAAATTCGACTAAAAATATTCATTACAAATCCTATTTTATTTATATTTTTAGAAATCAAATAATTAAATATATTTATTACATAATGATGATGTAGTAATTACATTTTTTATGAAAGCTAAAATATTTGATGTTATGAATATCAAAATAAATTTAAATTGAGACTTTTGATACATTCCACTAATTTTATAGGTTATTATGACATGTTAGGATTGATTTAATTTATTTTTTTATAAGTAATAAATTTTTTTTACTCTAAAAAAACCAATTACAAAATAGTGTCAAAATTGACATAAATGAGTTTTTAAAACAAATACTATATTATTAAATGACATAATATTCCTAAAAATATAAGGTTAAAAAAGGATCTATATAATGATAAATATGTCATTAATGAACCACTTTTTATTCTAATGTATTTTTATAGTATGTTTGTTAACCATTTATTATAATAATACAAGAATACATGGTAAAAGTAAAACTATTTAATTAAGAGTTAAATCTAAAAGATAAGGTTAATATGGTGACGTAATCCTATCTGAAACCCATTTGATGAGTTGTTTTCAACCCATCCCCTAATTAGCCTCGAAAAAAATCCTTTGGGATCCATTTTAAAACTAATATGATTTTATAATAAATTAACATTTCACGTTTTTCTAAAGTGACCTACACCTCTCTTATAAAAGGGTACTTCCCCTTCTCTCAAAATCACACCTCCAAATCAATTTGGCCCTGACAAACCCTACTCCAATATCCTCCCAACTACCCTCACATCAACTTATATTCCTTAATATGATACTAAAACCAACATTATGAGCCCTTTTGATCAAATCAATAGGAATCACCCAAAGGATAGGTAATAATTTCATCACCTCTTTCAAAGTTCTTTTCTTCTTCCACATCCTATTTCATTGTTGTTTCCATACAAAAAATAATAAATCCAGTGCCTTCTACATACTATGTTGTTATTATAATTATTCTAGAACAATATTCATTATTCTATCCATCCTATTAATGACAAAGTCACCATATGCGCCTGTGTACAACATACTGTCTCCATGTTGTGGTGTAGGTAGTTATTCAACAATTACTTAATTGGATGGGTATAATAATGATTATAATTGATGTAAATAATAAATAAAACATGTTAATTATTCAATATATATGATATAGCATCCAATTATATATGATTCCACCATCAATATAATGGTATTGTCACTCGTGTCTACGTACGGATCACTGTCTCCATGAACGCGATGAGATTAATTACCTGCCGTAACCATTCAAGAATAAATATTATTTCATGATTAAAAAAATATTTTTAATAACATAATATCAATCTGGATATTAATATAATACATCCTATACATATGAAACATGACTTATGTAACAAAACATATAAAGGAAAACGAATCAGTTAACAGCCGAAACGATGATACTACTGAAATATTATTAACAAACCAATATTAGAGGATCATATATGATATAATATTTATGTATATGGTTATTTTATAATTAAATAACAATTTTTTAACCATTATATTGGAGGTTCACATAACCTCGACCAAGTAAAAGTAAAAGGTAATGGGTTTTCATCTCACTTTTATTCCCGTGAGATTCATGCTATATTTTACACAATTTCCTTTTTTGTGGTGTGTGTACTACCCATGATTGTATTCATTGTGTAATAAA
Organism: Viscum album; assembly: GCA_963277665.1. Taxonomy (NCBI): domain Eukaryota; kingdom Viridiplantae; phylum Streptophyta; class Magnoliopsida; order Santalales; family Viscaceae; genus Viscum; species Viscum album. The sequence continues at coordinate 1,405,671,485 of OY728123.1, forward strand.
ATTTTATTTATGGGTATTTACATCATCAATGTATGATTATTCTTTCATTGGGTGTATGTTTCGTATGTTCACAAATCTGTAAATGGAATTTCTAATTTCAATTTCCACTCATTAGGGTTTATACTCACTTCTTTGATTATTTTACTCCAAGATTGTGCGTGAAATCAATATATATTTATTTATGTAGAAATTTCCAATCCTCTTTGGGTAGATACAATTTTTGTACACATAATCACTCCTTTGATAAATTCACAAGTCATTTATATGAAATTGATAAGGTTAATCTTAACTCAATTTCCATTCATCATGTTAAAAGTCATCGGTTTTCTTTTGACAAGAATATGTGTGAATTTACAATGATTGATTTACATTGAATATTCAATCACATTGGGTGTATTTATATTTTTCACATATAATTATATCATTTATTTATCTTTAATCTAAAGATATGGTCTTTATATGGGATTTCATCTCAATTTACATTCCATTGAGACTTCATTGTTATTATGCAGAAATTTAATTTTTTATTGTTCATATATTTTTCTTTTTCTATATTATATCATGAATCCCTTTATTCTCATGATATTATAAAGTTATTATTAATTTTATTCCTCTATTGTTTTTATTTAAGCATCTTTCATTTGGGTAGGAACTCTTTAACTAAAATACCATTTTAAATGTTCTAAATATTTATTCTTATAAATATTCCTCATTAATATCTATTTTTTAAAAATGGTTTTAGGGATTTATTTATAAGGAAATTAATGATATAATATTAATATTACATTCAAAACATTAAAAGTGTAATGGGACACTTTGATTCCAAAATATCTTTTAAACGACTTCTTTGATAAATAGTGTGTCCTTTAAAAGTTTTCAAGAAAAGGGAATATTTCCCTCAAATATTTTTTCTGATTATTTTAATCTATGTCAATATAATTAATTATTCTTGATTCAGGTAGATTTATTATAAAACAGTCTTCCATATTGTATTTAATGAGGTATGTTTCACTGTGGATGTGCTGTTTTTATACTATTCATGTTTTGTGGTTAAAATATTGACATTTCATATTCTAGTGTTAATACGAATGTTTAGATTATGTTTCAACCTTTTCATATAAGGAATTATTTTGACATAGTAAGTGATAGGTGGAGCCCGAAATAGCTCCTCGATGCGTCGGTAGGTCTCATGAGACAAACTAGTTTCTTGGCACAGGGCCTTGACAAAATCTTATTTGTAGTCTAGGAACGAGGCCTTGACTATGTGGTTATGATGTCCGGCACTGTGCATTCATTCATTATGATATTAGCTATTGATATTAAATGTGATTATTCTACTAGTAGAATTTCCATGTGAATAATTAAATTGAATTATTTGATTTATATTTTCAATATTATTATAATGTTCAAGTTTAAAAGGCTTGTGTTTTAATCTTATAAATTTCCTTAAATATTAATACTTATTTATGAACGTTTTTGCTGTATTGTTATCCTTACTGAGCATTTGAGATCACCCCTTTCTATGTTTTATTTTTTCCAGGGTGTGAATAAGTATATTATGATTGAACTGTAGGGATAGGCTAAAGGATATGAGTGTGTTCATAGGGGGAAAAATGTTGTTTTTTTCATTACATAATGTAATGTAAAACTTATGTATGTATCTAGTAAATACAGTGCTACTAAACTAATAAGTCTTTTGAGACTTGATCTCTTTTGATCATGACAATGTTTTGTAATAATGCACAGATACTAGGTAACTGGGGTTGGAGCATTATAGTTGGTATCAGAGGAAGTTTAGTACAAACCTTTGAAACTATATTTACATAATCTCTGATTAGAGAATGTTATAATTTGATTGACTTTGATGATTAGTATAGAATAACATCCAAAAATTTGGTAGTGTAATTATTATGAAGGTTTTTCAAGGAAATACAGCCTTGTCTAGATACAAATAGGTATAGGTGGCTATGGGACAGATGTACCTAGGAGTGAAAACCGTGACAAGGAGTTTCGGGCATGACTCGGGGTATCCTAGTACACAACAACGGGCCTTGATGCACTCTTTGTATTGACACTCTCAGGGGATATACTTTGGTTAATTCACGTTTTCATTACAAACCGATTTGAAGGATTTTAATATTAGAAGAGAATAAAAAACCTTGGTTAATCCCAAGGTGTTTTCGATTGAAAATAAGATTTCATTATTTTCTCTAAATGATTTTATGACTATTGTTACTCACACTCTGCTTTCTGGTTTTCTATCAATTGCTAGATTCCAAGGAAGTCATAGTAACATTTAACATCATGTACAAGGTGGTCATGGTGGTGGAAATGAGAAAAAAAATGTAATGTTGATAGGTATAAAATATATCATGTTCATGAAGAATCAAAATTTTCAAAAATATGTTCAATAACATATACATTAACCAACTCCCAAACTCAACAAAGAAGATAAAGAAAGAGAATGATAAGAAATCTAGTAGTGGAGAACATAAATAAAAGAAAGATCATTTTCCATCATGCAGGAAATGTGGAAGAAGACACCTTGAAAAGTGTATCCATGGAACAAATAAATGCTTTATGTGTGGGTAAAAAGGACATAATATAATGAATTATATATGAAAAATGAAGAGTACTATGGAAGGAAAATAAAAAATATCATAAGGATCCATGTATAGTCATTTTCTGTAAATATAGGGGACTTAGGCATTACTCGAGTCAATTTTATATTTTATTGGATACCCTCTATGTCATAGATGAACCTATGTGGAAATAAATGTATGGAGAAATGTTTAAAAGTATTAAAGCTCTTTGTTTATGAGATTACATTGGAAGAATTTTTTCCTATATGTGTAACCCTACACTTTGATATGTGAAAATTCTATTTGAGGTAGAAGTATATTTTCTTTTGTGGATATAGTTATAGAGAATCATTTGGGTTTACATGATCATTGAATTTGAGTCAATTACATGTTATTACTTTTTGGGAGAAAATGCAGGTTTTGAGATAACATTTGTGGTAAAAATATGTTATGCTTATTTTTGTTCAATATCTCATTCTTTGAAACGTTATAAAATTATATAGTTTTTGAAAAATGATAAATCATATATCGTGTGACAACCCTTTGTGTCAGACAAAGCTTTGGAAATCGTACCCACAACCAAAGTGTGATGGGAATTTATCTTCTACCACTAGACTACGTGTAGTCCCAGGTTAGTATAACTAATTCATTTTAGTTAAATTATTCTATGGATCCATAATATGTTGATTTTTGGAACTTATGATTTATCCTTAGAACAGGAAAATGATTTAATGATTAAGTGATAAATGTTATTTTGGAAGACATTCACTCTTTTGGAATATTTATGGAAATGTTTAACCTGTCATAGAAAGAATGTGATAAGGTTAATTACTTTTAAGTGTGTGACTTTAAGAGTAGTCGATGTTATTCAGAGGTAAATGTTACAATTTATCATGGATGACTATGTGATCAAATCCTTCATATTTTTGGATTTCAAACATAGTTTGGATTATTTTGAAGAATTTTAAGGGATTTTTTTTTGAATGTTCTTTGTTGAAATTTTGTTTTTGATTGATTAATTCTGGAGACTAAGAGTAGTATTTGTTTTTTTAAGATTTTTTGGGGGATCATCTGATCTTGTACTAACCATTTTGGTTTTGGTTAATGTCTAAAGAAAAAAGAAAAATATCATTCATCTTTTTATATTTAGTTATTATCTAGAAGTTTATTCTAGCACTTCAGGTGTGACCAAGTCATCTTGAATACTCATCATTTTGGAGAAAAGATGAGTTATTGGTAGAAATTTATTAAAGGATGAAACTCTAATTGAAAATTAAGTATATCTCTTTAGGTTTTTATTCAATCTCATAAATAAATTCCTCAACATTATGAAATGAAACTTAAAATAAAAAATGTTGTCTATTTACTTTCCCTACTGGGAAACTAATGACCATTTGACCCATCATAAGTATGTAGTTTTCTTGTTGTTAACTTTATCCTAGTCATGTTTTCTCCCACTCTCCATATGAACTTGAAACATAATTTATCTTCTATATCCATGATTTTCTATAAGGAATCCTAGTATGGGTTCTCTTGGGTGACCTTTGTACTTCTCATTCTTTCATTTAAAGCGATAGTTTTATTGACAATTTTTCTGATGTGGGACTTTAAATGAAGTTACCAAGCCCAATTTTTAAATTTCAAGGATACAATTTCAAAAAGGGGAGAAGACTGTAACACCCCATGATTTCATAAAAAGTTATTTTCTATAAAATAATTCAATAGCTTGCGCTACACGCAACAAAGAGTTCTAGTGCAGCACAACTAACCAAACTAGTCATTCAAAAAGTTATTATAAATAGTATTAACTTAATTTTGAATTTTATATACTCCATATAATTTTAATATCCATATTATCAGTTTCTTAGACATAATAGAAGAACAAATTCAATTTTTTAGATAAATGAATTATTTTTCAAAAAATGAAAATTTTCTGCCTTTTAATGGAAAACCCTTTTTAAATCCAATATTTGACCCTTTTATATAATCAATTTTACAAAATAAACTTTTTATTTAGAAGAGATATATAATAATTTATTTTCAGTAAATTTTTGTTACTTTTTTGATAACATTCATATTTTGATGAATAGTGAAAAATACTAAATTTTAATTAAAAACATATTTTTTAATTGAAATAATTTATTGTGTTAATTTATAAATTTGAGAATTTTTAAAGTATAATTAGATTATATTTTTATCATTTAATGTAATATAGGTCATTGGACGTAATTTCACATTTAAATTGTATATAAATACATGTCAATATTTTGATAGTTTTAATTGTCAAAAACCTACTTTCTGGTTTTGACAATGGAAATTAGATTTAAATTATTTAATTAAACTTCTATATTTTGAATTTGGTAAAATAGACTTCATTTTTGAATTCAGAGTATCAAAATTAGCCTAGGGAAATTTTTAGGTTCTTTTCTGAAAACATTAAATTTTTGATGAATAGTGAAAAACACTACATTATTGTTTAAAACTTGCATTTTATTTAAATAATTATTTATTTCAGTTAAATTTATTTCAAGTCAAAAAAGATTCATAATACCTATATTAGTTCAATTTAATTCATCAGATACATTTTATAACAATAATAGATGTATGAAATTTTATTGAACTTTTTAACGTCTTTTACCGCCTACTAGGCACATTTACAAATTTGCATAAAATGAAATTTTACGGCTTCTGTGAATTGAATTTTAAAAGTCCGAGAGACATGGTTGATATGAATAAGTAAAATTTCCTTCAATAAGATGAATATAATTTTTGGTGAATAGTTACTTTTGACTTTTATTTACCACAATTAAAAGTAAATAGGATTATTAAAGGTAAAAATGATATTATTATTACTTTAACAGATGTCCATATTCTATTAGATAAGTGTATTTCAACCAAAATCAACCTTAGGAAAAAATACGATCCTTTTGGTCCAATTGTATTAAATTAAGGCATTTATTATTATTTTATTTAAAGAATAGTTAAAAGTTTTAAATTCAAATTTTCAAAACTAAAACATTTTTAATATAGTGTTATACATAAGATAAATTAGACTATAAATATTTATTATAAATATAAATAAAGTTACTACATAAATGTTTTTTATTTATAATTTTTGGACATTAAATAATTAAATTTACATATGACACAATGATGATGTTGTACTGACCTTTTCAATGAATGGTTAAAATAATTGATTTTATAAACTTCCAAATAAATGTAAATTGAGTATTTTGATGCATTCCACTAATTTTAAATGTTGTTATGACATGTTAGGATCTATTTAATTTATTTTTTTCTAAGTAATCACGTTTTTTTTACTTTCATAAAAACCAAATACTAAATAGTGTCAAAATTGACAGAATTGAGTTTTTAAAACAAATACTATATTATTAAATGATATAATTTTCCAAAAAATCTAATTTTAGGTCAAAATACTTATATAATGATTAATATGTCATTAATGAACCACATGTGGTTATCCTGGATTTTTATAGTATGTTTATTAACTATTTGTTATAATAATACAAGAATACATGGTAAAAGTTAAACTATTAAACTTAGAGTTAAATCTAAAGGATAAGTTTAATATGGTGAAATAAACCCATATAAAATCCATTGGCTGAGTAGTTTTAGACCCATCCCCACATTAGCCTCAAAATAAATCCTTTTAGATCCATTATAAACTAAATATGATTGTATAATAAATTAATATTTTATGTTTTTTCTAAAGTGACTCTCACCTCTATTATAAAAGGATACTTACCCTTATCTCAAAATCGCACCACCAAATCCATTTGGATTGGAAAAACCTTGATCAAATATTTTCCCAACTAACCCACTTCGACCTAGAGTTCATACAATGATCATAAATCCAACCTATGGAGCCCTTTTGATAAAATCAAAAGGAATCACCTGAAGAAGAGGTAACTATTTCATCACCTCCTTTAAAGTTTTTTTCTTCTTCCACTTCCTCTTTCATTGTTTTTTCCATACCAAAAAAAATAACTCCAGTACCTTCTAAATACCATGATGCTGTTGTAAATATCGTAAAACAATATTCATTATTATCTCCATCCAATGAATGAAAAAGTCACCATACGTGTGTACGTACAGCTTACCATCTCCACGTTGTGGTGTAGTTAGTTATTAATCACATAATTATTTGGATCGGTATAATAATGAGTATTATTGATATAAATAATTAATATATCATTTTAATTATCCTGAATATATGATCTACCATCCAATTACATATGATTAAACCATCAATACAATGGATTTGTCTCTTCTGCGTACCTACAAATTACTATCTCCATGAACGCGATGAGATTGAATCTCTATCAAAACCATTCAAGAATTAATTTCATTATTTGATTAAAAAAAATGTTTAATAACTCAATATGATTCTAGATATGAATCAAATACATCCTATCTATAACAAACATGACTTATGCCAATGAGCATGCACCCTAGTGGTTCAGGCTTATGCTTAGCATCCAAAAGACGCAGGATCAAATCCGGGCATAGGAGACTTCACGAGTACTTTAGCAGGGTACTATAACTATGTTAGAGCAGGATTGTAGCAGTGGTAGCACTGTAGCGGCGGAGGGACTGTATCAGGGTACTCTAGCGGGGGTGGTACTGTAGCAGGGATTGTAGTTGCACGAGTACTGTAGAAGTACTATTCACCGAGGGGTCTTTTGGGCAAAAAAATGGGCTTTGTAGCTCTGTATGCAGGCCACTTGGCCTTTGTCCTTTGGGCTATGTAACAGGTCACCCTCAACCCATTCTAAAAATATATTTTCTTTAATAATAAATTGAGGCTTCGTTCCCAACCTTTAAAAAAAACAACCATGACTTAAGTAACAAAACATATGAAGGAAAAAGAATCAGTTAACACCAAAAACGATGATACCATTAGAATATTATTAACAAAGCAATATTCTATGGTCCCATATGATATTCATATTTATGTATATGGTTCTTTTATAATTTAATAAAATGTTTTAACCATTTTATATGAGGTTAACATGCCCTCGAACAAGAAAAAGTACAAGCTAAGGGGTTTTCATCTCACTTTTATTCTAATGAGATTCATGCTATATTTGCAAAAATCTCCTTTTGTGTGGTGTATATAATACCCATGATTGTAATGTTTTTTTAATAAACACTAATTTATGGGTATTTAAATGATAATTGTATAATCCTTCTTTTCATGCGGTGTGTTTTTTGTAAGTTACCAAATCAGTAAGGGAATTTATAATTTCAATTTCCACTAATTGGGTTTTACGCACACTTCAATGATTATTTTACTCCAAGATTATGTTAAAAATATCTATTTTTTTATTTATGTCGTAATTTCCCCTCCCCTTTGTGTGTATATACATTTGATACACATAATCACTACCTTGATAAATTCTCATGTCATTGATATTAAATCGATAAGGGTAATCTTAACTCAATTTCGATTCATTGACTTAAAAGTCATTGGTTTTGTTTTTACAAGAATATGTGTGAATTTATTATGATTGATTTACAATGAATATCCAATAATATTGAGTGTATTTATAGTTTTCAATCATAATTATGTCATTGATTTATCCTTCGTCTAAGGATACGGTCTTTGTATAGGATTTCATCTCAATTTACATTTTATTGATACTTCTTTGTTGTTATGCGCCAGTTCACTTTTATATAGTGTATATATTATCCTTTGACATATTACATCATGAATCCATTTATTCTAATGTTATTATAATGTTTTCATTAATTTTATTCCTTAATATTTTTATTTGAGCGTCTTTCATTTTTTTAGGAACTCTTTAACTAAAATATAGTTTTAAATGTTTTAAAGATTTATTCTTCTAAATATTTATCATTAATGTCCATATTTTAAAAATGGTATTAAGTATTTATTTATATGGACATGATTTTTTTAAAATTCATATTTCATTCAGAATAATCAAAGTGGTATTGGACACATTGATTCAAAAATCACATTTAAACTATTTTATTGATACATAGTGCGACTTTTAAATGTTTTCAAGAAAAGGGTAAATTTCACTCAAATTGTTTTAATGATTTTTTTTCATATATGTAAATATATTTCATTATTCATGATTGAGGATGATTTATTATAATATAGTCTTATATATTTTATTTAATGAGTTATGTTTGACTTTGGGTGTGCTATTTTTATACCATTCATGGTTTCTGGTTAAAATATTGACATTTCATATTCTAGTTTTAATATGAATGTGTAGATTGTGTTTCAACCTTTTCATATGAGGAATGAAATGGACATATTATGTTATGGGTGGATCCTGCTATATCTCATCGATGCATTAATATGTCTCATGACATCAACTAGTGTCTTGGCATAAGGCCTTGAAAAAAAAATTTTGGTAGTCTTAGCACGAGGCCTTGACTATGTGGTTATGATGTAAGGAATTATGCTTTCAATCATTATGAAATATGCTATTGATATTACATGTGATTAATCAACTAGTAGAATATCCATGTGAATAAGTAAATGGATTTATTTATTTTATATTTTCCATATTATGCTAATGTTTTAGTTTAAAGGGATTGTGTTTTAGTCTTATACATTTCATTAAATGTTTTTGCTTATTTATGAATGTTTCCACTATATTGTTATCCTTACTAAGAATTTGAGCTCACCCCTTTCTATGTATTATTTTTCCTAGGATGTGAAGAAGTTTATTATGATTGACCTACATGGATAGGCTAAGGTATATGAGTGTGTTCAAAGGGGAAAAATGTTTTTGTTTTTTCATTTCATAATTTAATGTAAAGCTTATATATGTATCTTGTAAATACAAGGCTACTAAACTAATCGGTCACTAGAGAATTGATCTCTTGTGATTATGCTAATGTTATGTAATAATTCTCCGACCTTGAATAATTGGGGTTAGAGAATTGCATTTAATACCTCAATATTTATTTGATGAATTCTTCCCAAAATAATTCCAACCCAACCAGTTCTTATTTATTTCATCGTGAGGAACATATGTGTCAGAAAACCCCATCTCAACTTTTTCATCACAAAAAACAAGTTTCTCATCGATTACAAACTATCAATAAGATAATTCACTTCATAAAATATGGTTCAATACACAGTAGAATCTATTAATTTTAAAATGATATTTCGGAAAGAATTCAGTACATACCTATCTAGTCTCATAAAATGGGCTTCATACGCGTGAAAAAAACCATCATCTTTCTACTCAGTTCAACTATTTTTTTATTATTTCTGATTTGAATAGTTTTAGAAAAATATTTTCCATGAATAATATTCTTAAAATAATTCTATTCTAGGGGTCCATGATTATCCTTTTTCTATTATTCATAACTAGATACTACCATCGATGGGATTCACCTTCAAAATGATAAATGACTAGGGTTACCATTTCCTTTCTTGGAATCCCATGACTTCAAATATCTTTTCCAAAGCATTGATCCATCCTTCGAGTGCCACATGATACAAGGTTCAACTAAATGTCAGAGGAAAGCGCTTTATAAAATGTTCCACTATTGTCATACTCATCTGTGGTTGATCTCGTATTTTCCATGCATGGATACCATAACAATTTATCGCCTGAGTCAACCATGCCATCACCAAATTTAACTGTTCAATTTAAATTCCAACCATCATGGGATGCTGATTTGTAAGGGTATCTCCCTATCGATTCCTTTACACTATAGATTCCATACGACCTCTACGAAAAACCATTTTGAACTTTAGATGAAGAAACATGGTAATATTCAAATTCTATATCATTTTAACATGTCCATACGGTAAATTCTTTCATTATAAATTTATTAATACTACCCTAAACTATAAAGTTATCTAAACTGAACATTGATACCAATTATAAGGACCTGAATTTTTTTTAATAAAATCTTGAGTTTTAGTCCGGAATTTTCATTGTTTGATATTGTGGATCTTTTCCAATTTATAGTATTAGATAATTAATTCATCATTCATACATAACATTACACATTCATACAAGTAGATACTAATAAAAATGTATCAATTATTTTCTGAAATATTAAACTTTTAAAATGAAACTTGATTTCATCTTCTTGAATAATATTAATTACTTTCAACTTGTCCTCAATTATCATAACCATTGATATACCCTATGAAAATCATTTTAAAACTTGGGATGAATGCAAAAATATCATTAAGGGACACAATGAAAACAAATTGTTAGTCGAGTGAAAATAACAAAAACCCATTAAAACCATTTTAATAAAATCTCATAAGTATGCATGGATAAATCATGCAAGTTCCTTGGCATATAATTACCATATAAATCTTAAATTAACACTTACAAATGGAATAACCTTATGGTCAACTTCCATCTTCGGAGCACCAAATTCATTAGAGAGCTATAATGGGGATCGACCCTTCATATCTTGATCTATCATGGTGGTTAACAAGCCACATCTTGAGTTATAATTGGATCAACCCATAATAAACTATTCCAAAGGAGCATATAATGAATAAAACATTTTAAAACACTTTTTATCCCATGAGAAAAATAATTTTAGATAAAAAATATTATTTTCTAGTAAAAATCACTTTTAATATATAAAAACTGTGCACATATTAATGAAATATTTTCCCATGAAAATAATTATGAAAACATATAAATAAATTAGTAAAGTGATAAAGCATCATGAAATGGTAGAAACCATTAATTCCATATAAGATAAAACACATTTCCGTTTTACATTTGTAAAAATGTTTAAAAAGGAATTTTAAATGATGGTTTCTAAAAGAAAGTCACTTACCCAATGTTTGACTCGTCACGTAAAATATTTATCCTTCTAGATAGAAAAATGAAGGATAATTATTTAAATTCTTGAAAACATTTCAATGTTTTTTATTTCTCTTATATCACTTATTATCATGTTATAATAATTTCATAATTATTTATGTTAAAGTCATAAGTTTTGTCGATATTAGGTACTCGAGTCCAAAATGACTTTGAAATGATGTCAATAGAAAAAGTGTTCATCAATAAATCATCTAAAGAATATAATTTAGGATATTATTATATTTTTTATATATATTTATTATAATTTTAAATAAAACCATTAAGTATTATTATAAAAAATGAACAAAATTATAATCCTAGAGATAGTAATCCATACATTGGAATTAGTGTAAAGACCCAAACATTCCGTGGAAAATATTTTTTAATACATGGGAATTTTACGAGTCTACAAAATCTGACGGCGCATGATTCTAGGGCCCGGAGTGCCCGAAATGATCTGTCGAAGTTTTGTAAAGATTAAATTAACTCCCGTAAGTAGTTTTACAGAAAAGAGGAATAAATCCTAAACGGTTACTCGGATCAGAAATCTCAGGACACCGTTACACTTAGGATTCCAAGTTGACCCTAGGTGTTACTTAATTTTAGTCGGTGCGGGCCTCCTGTGAGAAAACCTGAAAATGACATAACCGTAAATAAAATAATTAAATAAAGTTATTTTATTTTTCAAATGCTTATAACTCATAAACAGTAACTTGGAATAAAAATCAGAGACCACCACTAAACTCATGAGGGTAGGATTTATTTAGGCAGATACTAACTTTGGTCAGCGAGGGAAACCAGAGAATGATAGTTTTTGGACGCAAATAAAATAATTAAGTAAAAATTATTTTATTCTAAAATTCATAACTTCTAATTAGTAACTCGGATTGGAAATATGAGGGTATCGTTGGGTTCGTTGGGGCGTGATTCAACTAGGTAGATCCTAGCCTCGACCAACACAGGTTGAGGGTGACTGATAATAATTTTAGGAACTTTTTTCGCGTACATTTAGTAAACGTTCAAGCGATGTTTTATAAATTTTGAACCGGTGCATGGAATTGAAATCCAAGGGAACCGTTGAGCTCGCATCGTAGGTGATTGCATAGTGAGAAATTCACTGCAGTTGTGTTCTGACATGAATGGAAGCTAGATTTTGGGTTTTTAATAAGTTAAATAAAAATAAGAGTGAAACTTTTTATTATTATTATGGTTGTTAAAATCTTCAAGTGGAGGTTGGGAGTGGGGACCACCACACCCTAACCTCCCATGGGAGGTTATGGTGGTGGGGGTCAACTGAGCATATCCTCCCTAGGGAGGATAATTAAGGTGGGGGCACTCGGGCTTTGAACCCCCCCCCCCTTTAACCCCCATTTATGTGGGATGAAATCTCTTCACCTTCCCCCATTATTTTTAATGTGCCAACTCCTTCAATTAATTAATTTAAGACCTGCAATTAATTAACCCCCATTTATGTGGGATGAAAGCTCTTCACCTTTCCCCATTATTTTTAATGTGCCAAACATGAAGTACACTACGCTTTCTGGGAACCTGTGGTGGCTAAGGCTACTGCCAGTCTTGTAGGTCTGATGCTCGCTATGGACTGCGGTTGGGATAAAATCAACCTCGAATCAAACTGTCTCCCCATTATCAATGCTATCAACTCCAACGACAGCGGCCTCAAGTATTTTGGATCCCTCATCAGGCAAATCCTGTCTATCCGTCAAGACTTCTCAATATGCACTTTCTCCTTTACAAAACAACAAGGAAACAATGCTTCTCATCAGCTTGTAGCATCAAGACCCTGTGATGTTGACCAGCTCTGGCTAGACCATTTCCCTTCATGGCTTTTCATTTGTATGTCTGCTGATTTTTGGCATTAATGACCATTTTTCTTAAATAAATGATATGCTATAAATTTATTTTGGTCGGCATAATATTTTGGGTGGAGCTTGGGGAAGGAGGAGAACTCTCCAACGAAGATTACAAAGAATTCTATCTTCGACATTGTCACATCTGATCACTTTCTGATGCACAAGCTTGAGATTTGGGAGTGCGTGATGAACGCAGAGAACGACAAATCGACGCCCACCTTTTTCTACTACTCCGTCAACGATCATCGAAAACAAGGTAGGGTTTGAATTATGTATTAGTTTTTACCCTCCGTTCTTCGTCGATTGTTGAGCACTTTATTACCGACTGATATCACATCAACGTGGAGGGCTCGGGCTGCACAAACAGGGCCGTCCTTCCCCCTTTGTTGTTCTCTTTTGTTGATGATGGAGGCGGTGTAATGGCGACTGGCGTAGGGCCTACTGCAATGAAATCCTACCATGAAGGAACCGGTGGCGCAATGCCACCAGGATGCCAAGAGGGCGCGACACAGTCGTGTCGCGCGGAAGGAGATTAGTGGCCACGATGGTCCGCGATGGAGGCACGCGACACCATCGTGCTCCGTGGAGGCCAGCTGAGGGCCACTTCCAGGGCGGGCTGCAGTGGAGGGGCGTGGAGCGGCTAGCTGCTCAGGCCGGCCGGGAGGAGCGGGACCCCGTCGGGTCCTTCGTGTGCTGGACCAGGACCACCTGGTGCCGGTTTCCATTGCACCTGAATGGTTCCACAGTTCGGATTCCAGGGGGAAAGCGCCTCCCTCGGTAGGCGCGCCCCTCCCCCTCAACAAGGCCGCCTTCGGCCGGACCACCCTCGGTCGGGCTGCCTTTGGTCGGGCCGCCCTCAGCCGGGTCTCCCTCGTGTCGGGCCGCCCTAGGCCGGGCCGTGCTCGGGCCGGGCCACGCTCGGTCCGGGCCACACTTGGTCGGCCCACCAATTCGGGCTGGGCCACATCCCTGGACTGGATCAGAGCCGCAGACTGGGATAGAACCCGGTCCGGACCGGGTCGGACCGGACCCGAACCCGTTTTTCCAGTTTACACCTTTTCACCCGTATCAAGGGCCACGTGTTCCCGTTTGACGAACCACCTACGGAAATGGAAGTCCTAGAGCGAGACGGTTCTTTTGGCATACCAAACTTGAGGTTTGGACGTAGTTAGAGTATGGTCGGGTTTGTATGAACCTAAAAACCAACAGGGCTTCTGGGAAAAAAATGCCAATAACTCACAGACCGGGCGTCTGATTGATGCATCATCTATCCCGTTGGAACCCTTACGACATTCTGATCCTTTGGGTTACTCTTATGAGGAGTTTAGTGGTGGTCGAGGTACGAATGATATCTTGTGGGTAGATTCTACGGAACTCAAGCGCACCGGGTGTGAGGAATCCAGTGGCTGATAGTGAGGGGGAGGTTGGAGAAAGATTATACGGAGGTTAGTGCTCAGTGATCATGTGTGGGTCAGCACATACCGATATTATGTGGGTTAGATACTATGTAGGTCAGTGATCAATGATCTTGTGTGGGTTAGCACATACCGATCCTGTGTGGGACAGATCCTGTGTGGGTCAGTGCGGGGGTTAGTTCCTATCGATCATGTGTGGGTCAGACTCTATATGGTCAGAAGCAGTGCCTCTTGAAAGATTAAGATGATCTAGCTTCGCGACTAATCATCTGTACTAATATACTTCACTGAAATCCTATTTTGAGCTGAGTCAATGACTTTCACGTTTTCCTCAAGATTGAGATGGGTTACTAAATAACTTAGGTATATGTATTGGCATATAGCTAAGTCACGGTTATCAGTTGACTCCTTACATTGTGGTTATCCTTGTTGGATTTTGTGAGACCTTGAGGGTCTCGAGGTCCCTACTGAGTATCGTTATACTCACCTCTACATGGGCTATGCCCGCTCCTCATTGTGTTGGTTGCAGATGAAAGACAGTGCTGATCAGGGCAGAGAGTAGCAGAACTAGATGGTACCCAGAGGTGGACCACTTGGTGAGACGTACACAGAGCGGACAGGCGGATTTGGGGTGTTGAGGAGGCCATCTTTACCCACCCTTCAGGTGGGAATTCTGGAGGATGACCTAGTAGCTGCTTTAATTCATTTCTTCAGTTCTACTAGCATTTTAGTTGTATTATACTTCACTATTGGGCTTGTATTTTTGAAACCTTTACTTTCAACACATTATTTTTTATACAGTTTTACTTAGTATTTTAATTCTAATTGTGTAATATATTGTGTTTGTTTACTGTTATAAAGGTAATTCCTTCCCAGTTTAGGGATTTTTGCCTTTAGTGCTAGTCACCAGCCCTGGCCTATGGAAGGCGGGCTTGGCGTAGTCATGATATGGGCCCCGTGGGATGGGTCATGAAGAATTGGTATCAAAGGAGTCAGTTCTACTGCAGAACTTAGAACTATGATCTTTCTTTTTTGTGAAGCAATAGTGTTAAGGGTAATGAGTGTGGTTTTCATTTCAGGGAGTCCAGTGTTAGTGCGGTAGCCGTCGTATCCATACACCAGGACCCTGACTTCTGATTTCTGAGTCAGTGCACGAAAACACTGGTTACATATATATTTTCAAGATTTTTCTTTATGTTATCTCATCCAGGTCAGCTCACCAGGTATAAACATTTTACCGTGGTGGACCTGTTCATTATCAATATTCCTCCACGTAGACAGCCAATTAGGGTTCCCGATATAGTACTCGATGATGGCCCATCGAGCGATGAGGCTCCGGTGCAGGGCCCTCTTACTATGTTGTCACCATCAGGTGGTGTACTAGTATCACCACCACCTGTTGGGTAGTAGATTCCACCAGACGCATTGGAAGATGGTGCATGCAGACCGAGTGTGTTGAACATGTTCCAGTAGAATATGCCTCTATGGTTTCGAGGCGAGACAGATTCCCTGGCAGAAAAGGACTGGATAGAGGCGATTACAGGAGTTTTATGCCTATTTGAGACACTAGTATAGCATATGTTGATCTTAGCTACTAGTCTTATTTAGTGAGTGACCATGAGGATGGTCCACGTAGAGATGAGGGTTCGGTACTTGGACCGTTTTCTGAGATGGTACCTTCAGGCAGTGTACCAACAATATCATTTCCCATTGGTCAGCAGACACTATTGGCGGTACTGGTAGAGGAAAATTGTTGGCTTAGTGCCTTACATGAGTTTCAGCATCAAATACCCCTCAAGTTCCGAGGCGAGCCTGATTCATAGGTGGCTGAGGACTGGCTTGAGGAAGTGGTTGGGAGTTCTCTTCATCTTCTACAGTTTCGGCAGGACGACATGTTGGTAGTTTAGTATACATAGAGGCGTACCGACCATTCCTAGTACTCTATGAATACAATGCAAATAGTGCTTCAGGGCTTGGACTTCTGAGCGAGGTGTGTTTAAGAACAACTGATCCAACATTTTCCACTATGCATTATTACTCATGTTAAGGTTCTTCAGGGAACCTTTTTGGTTGATGTTCTTTGGGTGATCGAATAAAACCAGTGAATGTTAGAAATGGGAAAGCAGGAAACGGGTGCCAGTCTTAGAGATATGGGTGTTCAAGAAGTTTCGGGAAGAGGATGTGACATGGACAGATAAATATGTAGTGTAGAAGATGTGGAAGAAAATCTAAGAGAGTAGCATTATGTGGTGTACATTTCGACATGTTACAACCACCTTCCATTGTAGTCCCCTCCAGGCTCATGGAGTTGGAGTGAAAGGGAAGAGAGTCGCTGCACACGGTCAAGGATTTTGAACCAAGGGCTATAATAATGAATCGAGGTATGGTCTGTGTCTACTACTAGTTGTCGTATCAATAGAAATAGGTTATAATCATTCCTTCCTTCCTCGAATCTTGTCCCAAACCTAGAGTTTCCGGTTAAACCATTGACTTGATCCTCATGTCTAGAGATACCTATTGGAGGAGACTCGATAATCACACTTACGCCGACAGTGTGATCTGACCCTCTAGGCGAGAGTTTCAGTTGGAACCTCTTGGTGGCAGCGTCGAGGACTTACGACGTTAGTTTGGGTATGAAATAGGAAACCATAGTTCATACACATATTGACTGTATTAGGCAAAAAAAATTGTGGTTTATCTACAATGTTTGAATAGGGTTTTCCTTGGTTGGTGTAAAAGGAAACCCAGGCAGCACAGGATAAACTCAGGAATAGGAGGGAGTAGTTGATCACTCGTGAGTCGGCCAACCTCACCGTTGTAGTAGCAGAAGTTTTGAGTTTTCAGTTCCCAACAAGAGTGGCTATAGTTCTTCCAAGACTCTGACTTTGGGATAGTATATAATCCTGGGAAAGGGGAACATGGTAGCAGACACACTTAGTAGGAGGTCTGGCCTGCAGCTGCTGAGTGAGGCGGTGGGCAGCTAGCTGCTTTACAGATTAATTTTTTGGATAGAGATAGAGCAACCTTTATTCAGTCTCTTACAATCACTCCCCCACTTCCTCAGTGAGTCAGGGAGGTACAACGTGGGGACACAGCCTACGAGACACGACGTGCTTAGATATCCACATGATAGGCACCTGATTGATTTTCTGAAGGTGGCGAGTAGTTCATCCTCTTCAGAGGACGTCCTATGGTACCTGTAACACTTCAGGAGGATGTGTTGAGAGAGTTACACACTTCTCCTCTATCCGTATATCCATTAGTGGAAAAGATATACCCGCACCTTCGATGACAACACTGGTGGTGACGTATAAAGAAGGCAGTAACGAGGTTTGTCTCTCGATACTTCACTTGTCAGCAAATGAAGGAAGATCACCAAGTACCAGAAGGCTTGGTTTATCCTTTAGAAGTCCCATAGTAGAAGTGGGATGGCATATCCATGGACTATGTGATGGTTCTTCCACGTACATAAAGGAGTCATGATTTGATATGGGTGATCATTGATTGACTCATCAAGTCATCCCACTTCCTACCAATCAGAGAGCAGGACTCAGTAGAAAGCTTGGGTTGCCTCTATGTGTAAAAGAACATCTTCTATTGACTCCGACCATGACACAACATTTACATCCTGGATATGGAAAGGGTTACCGGAATCTTTTGTGAGACAACTTGGTTTGAGAAACACCTTCCATCCTCATACAGATGGTCAGATAGGGTGGACCATTCAGACCCTCGAGGATATGCTCTGATATTGTGTCCTTGACTTCGGTGGAATCTGGGAGGACCACCTACCATTGGTGGAGTTTTCCTAAAACAAAAGTTATCACTCCACCATAGGGATAACACCTTTTGAGGCCTTGTATGGTCGATCTTGCAGATCACCACTGTGCTGTACAGACCCAGGGGAGTCAGCACTAGTGAGACTAGAGATGGTACGGGCTACCATGAATAAGGTGAAAATCATCCAAGAGCAGATGAAGACTACATAGAGTGGGCATTAGTCGTATGATGATAGGAGATAGAGACCTCTTGAGTTCGAGGATGGCGACCACGTCTTCGTACAAGTCTCACCTAAACGAGGTCTACGAAGATTTGGCCTAGGAGGCAAGTTGTCTTCATGATTAATCGGACCTTCCAGGTCCTCATCAATGTAGGCGAGGTGGCTTACTTATTATCTCTTCCACCTCAGTTGCATCGGGTACATGACATCTTCCATGTATCTTAGTTGAGGAGGTACGTGCATGACTCTTCCCACATCATCGACCACATGGAGCTGGACATCGATGACGGGGTGACTTTCACGGATGTTCTAGTTGAGATTGAGGATCAGAAAGAGAAGGTCCTATGTGGATGAATGATACCTCTGGTATGCGTTCACTGGTAGCATGGGAACTTCTAGGTGAGAACAAGGGAGCGGGAGGCTCATATGCGTGTTCAGTACCCGCACTTGTTTCCTTAGTTCGAGTTGTAGATTACGGGGACGTAAATCCCTGATGTGGGGAGAATGTAAAGAGCCAAAAATTATGTGTAATTTTTTTTAAATACAAGGGAATATTACAAGTCCATGAAATCTGATGGCACAAGATTCTGGGTCCCGGAGTGCCAAGAATGATCCTTCGAATTTTTTTAAGCTTAAATTAATGTGGGTAAGTAGTTTTCCTAAAAAAGTGGAATAATTCTTAAATAGTTACTTGGATTAGAAACTTGAGGCCACCGTTTCTCTTAGGGTGGCAGGTTTACCCTAGGCGTGACTTTAGTATAGTCGGTGCGGGCCTCATGTGGGAAAACCCAAAAATGGCATAATTGTAAATAAAATAATTAAATAAAGTAATATTATTTTTCAAATGCTTATAACTCGCAAACATTAACTCATATTAAAAATATGAGACCACTACTGAACTCACAAGTGTAGGTTTTCTTTAATCAGATACTAACTTGGGTCAACGAGGGCCACTAGAGAATGTTATTTTTTGGTCGAAAATAAAATAATTATGTGACAATAATTATATTGTAAAACATATAACATTTAAAAGGTAATTCAGATTTGAAATTCGAGGGTACTGTTGGGTTCGTTGAGGTATGATTCACCAAGGCAGATCCTAACCTTGATCGGCGCGGGTTGAGGGTGACTGATAATAATTTTCCGAACTTTTTTTAGGGTATGTTCAGTAATCGTGAAAGCAGTGTTGTATAACTTTTGAACTGGAGTTCAGAATTAAAATATGACGGTAGGGTTGAGCTCTCATCGTCGGTTATTTCTTAGTGATACCTTCACAACAATTGTGTTCTGACAATAATGGAAGTTAGATTTTGGGTTTTTAATAAGATAAATAAAAATAAGGGTGAAACATATTTTTATTATTATGGCGGTTAAAATCTCCAAGTGGAGGTTGGGGGTGGGGGCCACCACACCCAAACCTCCCATGGGAGGTTATGGTGGTGGGGCCCACCCGAGCATAAATTTCCTTGGGAGGATAATTACGGTGTGGGCCACCTAGGTTTTAAAGCCCCGTTAACCCCCATTTATGGTTCATGAAATCTCTTCACCTTCCCCAATTATTTTTAATGTGCCAACTCCATCAATTTGTTAATTTAAGCCTTGGAATTAATTAATTGAATCCATTTGAATTCCTTCCAACCATTACAATAAAGAATATGCTATTATTTTATTTTGGTTGGCATAATCTTTTGGGTGGAGATTGGGGAAGGAGGAGAACTCTCCAACGAAGAACACAACGAATTCCATCTTCAACTTCGTCACCTCCGATCACTTTTCGACGCACAAGCTTGAGATACGAGAGTGCGTGATGAATGCGGCGAACGACGAATCGACGCCTGCCTTTTTCCGCGACTCCATCAATGATCATTGACAAACGAGGTAGGGGTTGAATTATGTATGAGTTTTGACCCTCCGTTATTCGTCAATTGTTGAGCACTTTGTTGCTGATTTATATCAAAACAACATGAAGGGATCGGACCGCATGAACATGGCCGACCCTCCCCTTTTTTGTTCTCTATATTTTTTATGATGGAGGAGGTGCAATGACGAACGGTGTCGCGTAGAAGGAGTTTCACGACCACGACGGGCCACGGCGGAGGTGCGCGTTGTCATCACGCCTCTCGGAGGCCAGTAGAGTTCCACGAACGGGGAGGGCCGTGGAGGAGGGGTGAGGCGTCATCGTGTCATGCTGGTGGAACGTGGATGCCACGGCCAGGGATGGATATGGTGAAGGGGAGCAGTGCAGATGCACCACACCGGGGGCGTGGAGCGACTGGCCGCTCGGGCCAATTGGGAGGAGCGGGATCCCGTCGGGTCCCATGTGTGATGGACCGTCTCAACATGGCACTGGTTTCATTTCCACCTGAACTGTTCAACCATTCAGGTGCCAGGAGGGAACATGCCTCCCCCTGGGCATGGCTAGGCCAGGCCGCCAGGTATCCTTTAGTCAGGCCACCCTCTGCCTTTCCGCCCTCGGCAGGGCCGCT
Organism: Viscum album; assembly: GCA_963277665.1. NCBI lineage: Eukaryota > Viridiplantae > Streptophyta > Magnoliopsida > Santalales > Viscaceae > Viscum > Viscum album. The sequence goes on from OY728123.1 coordinate 1,405,692,688, forward strand.
TCCTTGGACCGGATCGGGCCCGCGGGTGATGGAAGGCTGAGAGCGAGATGGTTTTTTTGGCATACCCCACTTGACGTTTGGACACCGTTGGGGTCTGGTCAGGTTGGTTTGAACCTAAAAACCAACCGGTCCCCTGGGACAGAAATGCCTATAACTCACTGACCCGGTGTACGATTGACACCTCATTTGTCACATTGGAACCCTTAGGACATGGCGGTCCTTTGGGTTACTCCTTTTTTGAGTTTAGTGGTGGTTTAGGTATAACCGATATCTCGAGAGAAGATTCTACGGAACTCGAGCGCACCGTGTGCGAGGAATCCAGTGGCTGATAGTGAGGAGGAGGTTGGAGACAGATCATACGTAGGTCAGCACTAAGCGATCCTATGTGGGTCAGCGCATACTGATCCTGCGTGGGTCAGATCCTATGTGGGTCATTGCAGGGGTTAGTTCCTATCGATCCTGTGTGGGTAAGACTCTGTATGGTCAGAAGCAGAGCCTCTTGACAGAATAAGATGATCTAGCTTTACGACTAATCATATGTACTTCTATTATTCACTGAAATCCTGGTTTGAGATGAGTCAATGTCTTTCATGTTTTCCTCATGATTTATATGGGTTACTAAATAACTTAGGTATATCTATGGGAATATACATATGTAAGGGTTATCCGTTGACCCCGTACTCTGTGGTTATCCTTGTTGGATTTTTGTGACCTTAAGGGTCTCGGGGTCCCTACTGAGTATCGTTGTACTCATCCCTGTGCGGAGTATACCCACACCTTGTTGTGTTGGTTACAGACGACAGACATCGCTGATCGGGGCAGAAGTATCAGAACTGAATGGTACCCGGAGGTGGACCACTCAGTGAGACGTACATGGAGCGGACGAACGGACTTAGGGTGCTGAGGAGGCCTTCTATACCCACCATTCAGGTGGGAATGCTGGAGGACGACATTGTAGCTACTTTACTTACATTATTCAGTTGTACTAGCATTTCAGTTGTATTGTACTTTACTGTTGGGCTCATATTTCCGGCCACTTTACTTTCAGCACACTCTTTTGTATACATTTTTACATAGAATTTAATATATAGTTCCATACTATGTTGTGTTTTTTTACTATTACAAAGTAAATTCCTTCTCAGTTTAGGGATTTTAGCCTTTCGTGCTAGTCGCCATCCCCTTGCCTATGGAAGGTGGGATTGGAGTAGTCACAATACGGGCCCCGGGGGATGGGTCGTGACAATGAGTAACATTTAGATTTTTCAATTATTATTATAGAACGTGGGAAAGTATTATTTTATCATCTTATAATTATAATAATATCATTAGTATCATATTAATCATATAAAAATACATATATATGTCATCCATGTCACATGGTGAGAAAAACAAATCACATTCCTTCATTGAGCTCATAGGCCACACATTTGCACGAATGATGGTTTCATTTATATGTGTGATGAAATGTAAAAATATATAGGATATGTTATTTTTTAAAAATGATAAATTTTTTATTAATATCATATATAAACATTTATTGCATCATTATAACCAATCTAGAGATATGGTGACGGAAATCAAATTATATCGTTTTGCAAGGTGGTAGTCCGCCATACACACAAATGATTAATTATTTTTTTCATTACATAGAAGTGGAAAGGGATTTAGGATATCATATTAACATAATAACATATCAGTATAGTAAGGATACTTTATTTATTATTTCATCATGGTGTAATAATATTTGATGGAAGTGTAAGAAGAATCAAATTCAGAAAGCATAATTAAAAATGATACATTTTATTTGGACAATCTATTATGATCAACACATTAAGACCTATATGGTTAGTTTTATGACTAAAATAATAGCTCTAGAATGTGGTAAGTTATTATAGAAAAGGACTTAAGAAGATATTGGCTAATAAAAATAGGTTTTGTGGTGTGATTAATATATTAGAAGAGGATTCCTTTTATAAATAATGGGAGGGGAACTCTAGGAAATCTCCAAAGTATTTTATTAATATAAATTAAATTTATCTCCCAAAAAGATAATAAATTATTTAATTATAATAGAGGATGAATATGGATCGAATGAAATTCATATGGTGAGTGTTTTACACATTTAAATTATTTTTTTAATCCTTATCTTCTGGTTTTGAACCTTATTTAACCAATTTAACTCTTATAGTGATATCATATAATTTTCATGTTGAGGGTTAATATAATTATTATAAAATGTAAAAACAATAATAAATGATTCATTTATTACATTTTATGACTTATTCAAATCATTTAGAAAAATTTGATATTTCTAGCAAGTTTATATCATTTTAAAAAATATTATTTATTTTAAAATATCAACAATGTCAGTTTTGGAACTATTCAATACATGGAATTTTAAAAATATTATAACAACTAGAAAAATCAAAAAAATAATTCTAAAAGATCCCAATCGGGACAATTTCATCTAAAAGATTAATTTATGAAATTAATCAACTCATATTATATTTATTCGAGTTATTTTAAAATCATTAATGTGGTATTTCCTTTAATTAAACAATTGCTGCATCATCATTATGAAAGCATTGATTTTACTTGTATATTCGCTAAAAATTACAAATAAATTAAAATGAAAAGGTTAAAAAAAAATTAGATTTGAAAAAAATTTACTGTAAAATAGATATTCAATATATCGCCCTATTAAAAATATTTCATTTGATAAAAAAAAGTATGAAAAAATTGACGTCTCATTGTATAGAAAATTATAAATATCATATTCTCATAAAAGTGGCATAAAAGGTTAAAAATTATGAACAAGGATGAACTAAAATCATCCAATAAGTTAAGAATAGGGTTAATGTAATTTTTTAATATTTATAATATTATTTTTAGAATTAATTAACCGATTTACCTTTAAAGGTGTTAATACTTTTTTTTACTAAAGATACTATTTTTTAAATGTTGGGGCCCAAGCCTCAATTTAATATTAAGGAAAAGACCTCTTTCGTGTGGGTAGAGGGAGACCCATTACATAGCATGAAGGCCCAAGGCCGAGTGGCCTAAATACAACACATGAAAGCCCATTTTTGGCCCAAAGGACCCCACGATGAACAATAATACTACAGTACCTGCACTGCTAGAGTAACTGCTACAGTTCAGCCACCACTACAGTGCCACCACCACTATAGTTCGACGATGCTACACTACTAATATAGTACCCCCCCCAAAATTCATCCCTGCCTAGATTTGATCCTGGGTCTGTTGAATGCCAAGCAAGAGCATTTGCCACTTGGGTACAGACTCTTTGGCACTAAAGTTACCATTCATTTTGTAAGAAAATAAAAGGAATGTATTTAAATAATTTTTATGTTTTTATTCCAAATATGGAATCCATTTTTTAAAATCTAATTCCCATAATTTTCAGCAATTAATTGAAAATTAATCCAATGGACGGGGCAATACAATGAGTTTAAAAAGCAAAATTGTTCATAAGAGGGATATTTTTTATAACAAATTTCAATGTGAAATATATTCCAATTACATAAATAGGATTGTAAGATATAAAATTTATCTAATTATACTTTAAAACAGATTAAAATATTATTTAACACTATAATGTAATTTGATGAAAAAAAACTTTTCTGTTAAAATATTGTACTTTTTAACTATTCATAAAAACATATATTCATTAAAATAATATTCTAGGTCATGGACTATCATTCAATTAGTTCCTCTTCAGGAAGTTCCTCACTATAGTGTTTCTCCCAATTATTTTACTCCAATGATCTCTTACCTTCTCTGTATCCCCCTTCCCCCTCCCTATATTAGTGTCTTCCCTCCTCTCTCTGGTTTGATTCAGTTATTGTGATATAGATCACTTCATGTTTGTTACTTCATCAATGAAAGGGATCCAGTTCATCATAAGATATTTCTATTTTATATTCATTTTATCAGTTTCATCTGTAACCCTATGGTCTCCTGCGTCCATTCTTCCCTGGATTCATCTTCCAGTGTTTTCTCTATTGGTTTTAGTTCCTTGATTTCCCATATTGTATGCACCCATATAGTTCATATCCCAGAGTAGAATTCCCATCTCTAGGTCATCCCAGGCAGACAGTCCTATTATTTTGTTTTTGTTTATTTTGGTGATCTCTCTATCTATTTCATTGAGGTATTTGTTTCTTTCACGAGTGCTGAGTCTTGGGTGAGTTTTCAACGGTCCCATTAGAAGCTTCCTCGCTAGTGGTGGTCATATCCGACAAAGTGTTCATGACATATTGTGGTGTAAATCGTGTAAATTAATCACTTTGTATTGTAAATGTTGGTTGTAGTGGTGACAATCTGTCCATTGGTGATGGATTTTGGTGTTCCAAATCATTTATCATCAGTTGGAACCATCTTGAGGAAATTATGTTGGATTTGATGATGTCTGCTAAAATTGTGTGAAAATTTTCTTCATGTGGTACTAATTTGTTGTTGGATTCTTGAATTTATACTGGGGGATTCAAGGTATAAATTGTAATCCATATTGTCAATTGTAGAAAAGTTACTTACTATATAGAGTCCTGGTTCAATGATGATATTTTCTTTGGGATTGATGGTATTAGCTTCATCATGGCTCATTGTGGAGGTTCGTTCCACAAGTACCTCGCTCGGGCTTTGAGATCCCTGTCTCCCATCCAGGTCATTTGGGTGAGATGGTTTCGAAGAAGGTTTTGTGATGTGTCAGTGTGAGTGGTATGGTATTCCCACAGGCATGCCATGTAGCGGCCTTCTCCCAATGATTTGTTTGAAATTAGAAATTCGAAATTTGAATCATGAATGGTGGTATGTTAATATATTTTAAATTTTGAATTTCAGGGTTATTTTTTGTTGTTTCCACTTATATTTGGTCGATTTGAATGAGGCATTGTTATTTTGGCGTTCCCAATCAACCAAAAAGTGGTTTATTCAGAATATGATAAAACTGGATTTGGATGATCAAAACATGGAACTTATTAGATAAATAAAAATAATTGAACCAATTTCTTTTTTTGATATTCTGTTTCAATATACGAATATCATTTTGTCAAATAGAATTTATAAAGGTGAAAATGCAGGATTTAAAACATGTGTTCCATCAAATGACTATTAAAATGATTTTTAGAAAAATAAATTTTAAGCATAAAACTTGATTAATTCTTATATTATGCCACCAAATATATTAGATGAATGTAAAAGATATTTTATTATATAGTGTAAACTTTTTATTTCATTACCTGGGTTTTTACAACCTAGGTGATGAGTATATACATAGGGATCCCACCAAAAAATCCATATGAGTTTTTTCATGAAATACATCTTGATGTGTCTTATGGTAAGAGATATAATTTCTTTTTTTCTTTAGGGTTCAATGATAAACTGATTAGTATAGTTCATAATTATTCATTAACACCCAAATTAACTAATCATAGTTCATCGATGGTGGTAGAGACACCCTTTTCAATATTGGGTGGAGTATCCTTGATTTTTTCTTCCTCTACATTATCAAGATTGGACAAAAGAACCATAAATTATGATATAATAGGTGATTGAGATGTTAAATTATTTACATAAACTCCAAAACCATATGAGGGGTGTGAGATTTCTATATTTTAAAAAAACTATATAAAAGTGGACAAGGTTCTTGTAGGTTCCGGGCACAGCGGAAGCACATTTGTGGGTTTTCCCAACATTAGTTTTAACATTTAAACCATATTCATTCGGAGATCTGTCATGATATAAAATTCCGAATCTTTGGAATGGAATGAAGAATGAAAAACATAAGAGGGAATCCCAGAATCACAGAGATAGGATCTTCATATGTTGGTTATAATTAATTTAATTAATTAACAAGAATTACCTTGGTGGAATTCATTCTTCGTTGATGTCTTCAGTCTTGATCCTGTGATCCGTCATTGCGTCATAGAATCCAAGTGTAGGATTCGTCTAGCGGTGATCCACATGTATGCCATGTATCTCCAGATGTCGCCGAAAGGATCTCTTGGTGCTAGCATGGAAGAACCTTTCCTTACGATGTCCACCTTCGATCGCCTTGATCTCTCTGTCTTGAGGGCGTTCATGGAGGAAGGAGTTCATTCGGGCTTGAAATAATTCTCCAGAATTGTTGTGCATAACGATTCTCTTGTCGAAAAGTGTTGGGGTTGTGATGATATTTATAATCAGGTTTGAGGTTATTTAGTAATGACAATAAATAAACATGTTACACGTTTTATTTATTTCATTAACTCTTATTGAAAACACCCATGTCGAATTATTAATTCCTTGACATGCTCCCATGCTGATTATAATAAATATCATTTAATAAAACAGTATTATATCCTCAGAATCCCAACTGGAAAAACTACACGGCGTGTAATCATTAATACAAGATGTGTACTTGTTTTCCATAAAACTACACGACATGTATATTTAATATACACGGCGTGTACTTTTATTTTCCTTTCCATTATTTCCTCCTCCACGTTTAATAGTCCTTGAGTAATGGCTATTTATTTCTTAAATAAATGTAACTGTATTACATCTAATAAATATATTATTTCGCAGAAAATATATTCTCTTGAATAACTAGTGTTGAAATAAATGCAATCAGGCATCCTCAAATAATTATTAAACCACAATCGGGAATAATATTTATTTAAATTGTTAAATTAATATTTAACTGAGACACATGGACACACTTAGTGTGTGACCCTCTAGGCCTATTTTTCAGTGGGATTAGGCGAAGCCTGCCTAAAGTCCAAGGTTAGCGTCTAGAAACACGCCAATCCACCCATAGAGAAAGGACTTAACGCTGCAATGACGTGTCACCTCCTACAAACGCGTACCGTGTAATATAATCCCCTTGTCTCGAAATCTTTAATCAAGCGGGTTTCATGCTAGTGCCATTAACCCATGTTCTCAATTATTCTTTCTTTGACTTCCCGGAATTGAAATCATCCATACCATACCATGGACATTGATTTATTTAGGCTATATCAATTCTATCAAAGGGCATGAGATATCTACTTCTATTATGGAACAGAAGGGACAAATCATTTCTCGCATTATCTATTAATGCAGTGTTACTCGTGACTTATCCAACGTATCCTACCTCACTGTGAACAGTTTGTCATCACAGTTTTCTCCAATACATCTATGTGCATGAGTTTTAACACCGATTAATAATAATCATAATGTCTAAGGACCAATACACACGTCCGTAGATAGGAACAACCAATGACACTATGAAATGTGGATTTCATACTGGCGGGTCTCGTTCTCATAATATCCTCCTGGATATTTCCAAGGACGCACACCATGAGAAGGTGCCTCAATGATTTATGAGTCCTCCCCCCCTAATGGCCTGTATTATCTGTGTACCTCAAATAATATTATCTGACCATAGAACATATATTCAAGAACAGTGTTATGGAACTTCGAGGTTCTCATCATAGAAGGGATCCACTATGACCCATTAATGCAACAGTTATCCTTAGTACATTATCACATGCATTGTCACACAGAAGAACATTAAAGATGTGATAAGGCTTTTATCAATGAATAAAGTACAATGTAGTTGGTTCTAGGCCACCAACTCTAACAGACTCCCACTTGGACTAGAGCCAACTGCTAACATCATTTAACCTATTAGCTCTCACATGATATTCATGCTTCTGCTGAGATAGGCATTCAGTCATGGGGTCCGACACGTTCTCTTCCATGGACACTCTTCTCACTACAACTTCACCCCTTTGATAGAAATCCCTCAATATGTGATACTTTCAGAGTATATGATTTTTCCGTTTATGTGACCTTCGTTCTTTCGCAAGAGCCACCGCTGTAGTATTATCACAATACGATGTAAAGGAATCATTACTACTAGGCACCACATCATGATCCTGGACAATGTTCCGATTCTAGACGGCTTCCTTTGATGTATCAGAAGCTACTATATATTCGGATACTATTGTAGAATCGGAAAAAACTGGCTACTTTGAACTCTTCCAACTCACAGCTCCATTGAGACAGAAAACATATACAGATTGTGACTTCAGATCATTCTGATTTGTATGAAAACCAGCATCATCATACCCACTGATGATAAGCTCCTCGTCTCCTCCATACACCAGAAACATATCCTTTGTTCTTCTCAGATACTTAAGGATAGTCTTAACAGCAGTCCAATGTTGTTCTCCTGGATATTCTTGATATCTTCCTACCATGCTCCGTGCATAGGCAACATCAAGCCTAGTACATAACATGGCATACATGATGGATCCTATATCTGAAGTGTATGGGATCTTTCTTATTCTATCATCCTCTTGTTGTGTGTGAGGACACATTTTCTTAGAAAGATGAAGGCCATGTGACAGTGGAACTAATCCACTCTTGGATTGTTCCATACTAAATCTATTTATTATCTGGTCAATGTAAATACCCTAACTTGGTCCAAGCAGCCTCTGGGATCTGTCACGATTGATCTTTATCCATAGAATGTAGGCTGCTTCACCCAAGTCCTTCATGGAGGAACACTTGTTCAACCAGTCCTTAACTGACTATAAGACGGGTACATCATTTCCAACAAGCAATTTGTCGTAAACATATACTACTAGGATAACAATCACATTCCCATTAAACCGCTTATAAACAGATGTCTCACATTCGTTCTTAATGAACCCAAATTCCTTTATGGATTCATCAAATCGAATGTTCCATGACCTGGATTCTTTCTTTAATATATAAATGGATTTCTGCAACATAAAAACCCGTTTGGCTTCACATGGTGTCACAAACTCTTCTGGTTGTGTCATATAGTCATCTTCCTGAAGGTTCCCATTAAGGAATGATGTTTTACATCCATATACCAAACCTCGTAGTCATGGTAAACTGTTATGGAAAGTGTGATTCTTATGGATTTAAACATAGAAACTCATGAGAAGGTTTTATCATAGCCAATTACTTGATGCTGCCTGAACCCTTTAGCCACTAGCCTTGCTTTATAGGTATTAACATGACCTTCCATGTCCATCATTGTCTTGAATACCCATGTTTATCCAACAGGTTTTACATCAACTGGATCATCAACCAGAACCTAGACTTGGTTCTGATACATGGAATTCATCTAAGAATTCATAGCTTCTAGAAATCTTACAGCTTCTGATCTTTCTACTGCATCTTTGTTGGAGAGAGGTTCATCATTGTCAAACAATAATGATTCACCATCCTTGGTGACTAGGAAACCAAATCTCTCTGGTTCCCTTACCTCTCTTGAGCTTCTACGCAGAACTTGTGTTTCTGGAACCTCTTCCATGAGGACCATTGAAACTTGTTCCTGTACCAACTCTTGTGTATCTTGAGAATCAACTTCATCGAAGTCAATCTTGCTCCCACTATCCATCTTGAGGATGTGCTCCCTCTCAAGAAATAGGTCTTGTCTGGAGAAAATCAAATTCTTATCTGAAGGGTTATATAGAAAATATCCTTTCGTTTCCATGGGATATCCTATAAAGATACACCTCGTGCCCCTGGGTGCTAGTTTGTTGCCTGAGGAGGCCTTAACAAACTCCTCGCATCCCCATACACGTGTGTGAGACAAAATGGGTTTCTTTCCATTCCATAGCTCAAAGGGAATTCCATTTGCCGCCTTAGTTGGTGCTCGGTTTAATGTGTATGCCACAATTTGTAATGCATATCCCCAAAAGGATAATGGAAGATCTGGATGACTCATCATCGACCTCACCATGTCCAACAAGGTGCAGTTCCTCCTTTCACTAACACCATTCCACTATAGTGTATAAGAAAGATTGAGTTGAGATAGAATCGCAGAATCCCATAGAAGATTGATGAACTCTTGGTTCAGATATTCTCCTCCTCGATCCGATCGATGTTTCTTTATCTTCTAACCAAGATGATTCTCTACTTTATTCTTGAATTACATAAATTTATCTAAGGCATCTGACTTATACCTCATTAAATAGAAATAACCATATCTACTCAAATCATCTGTAAAAGTAACGTAGTATGAATATCTACCTCTAGATTCTACTTGAAATGGTCCACACACATTCGTGTGTACCAATCCAATAAGCTATGTGACCCTTTCACCCTGTCCACCAAAAGGCGGCTTGTTCATTTTTCCTTGTAAATAAGAGTGACATCTATCAAGTAGTTTTAGCTAAGTAGAGTCTAAATAGAAATCTTGGAAGAACATTTTCAAGCACTTCTTGTTCACATGACTGAGATGGTGATGCAACAACTGGGTGATGTATGAGTCATTTGAGTTTTTTTGTTATCGATTTCCAACACATGGTTTTTGTAATTTAATACATAAAAACCATTATTTAAATGTTCCATACCATAACATACATTGTTCTTATAAAAGAGACAACCATTATTTCCAAATTTGAAAACAAATCCATCCATATCAAAACAAGATACATAAATTATGTTCTTGGAAACAATAGGAACATAATAGTAGTTATGTAAATCCAGAATCATCCCAGTCGGCAGTGAGAGGTGGTAATCGCCAATTGCCAACACAGCCATCCTTGCACCATTGGCAGCTCGAAGGTCCACCTCTCCTCTGGCAATCATTCTAAATATACATGGTTTCTGCATTTGAATATAGATGTGATCCCCACAATATGTATCCAATACCCAATTTGTATAAATAGAAAGATGACAGTCGATAACGAACTAACCTTTAGCGTCCCCACGCTTCTAGGTGCAGTTCCTCTTCCAGTGGCCTTGCTTGCCACATGAAAAACACACTGCCTCTGATTCCTTACCCTGCCGCTGGATATTCCCCTTTTTGGAAGGACAGTGCTAAGGGGCTTCAGACCGTTTATAAGTCTTTGGCCCCTTTGCCTTGTCCTTCATTTTTTTGTTCACCATAAGGACCGTGGGTTTGTCATGCCTAATTCCCTTATTTACCTGGAGAATCAACGTTAGAAGCTTCGATAGACTCTTCTCATTGCCGCTCATGTTATAATTGACAATGAATCTAGAGAAGGTCGGGGGAAGTGATGATAGGATGAGATCTGTATGCAACTCATACGGGAATTTAATCCCTAAGATGTACAAGCATTTAATGTAGCAAATAATCTTGACTACATGAGGCCCAGCTAGCACAGACTCTCCAAGTTTAGTTGTAAACAAATCATTGGAGATCACATACCTCTCTTTTCTCGCCTTCTCTTGGTATAGATCCTTATGGTGAGACATCATGCTATACATGTCCATGTTTTCATGTTGCTTAAAGAGCTCATTGGACATGGCCAATAGCATGAAACACTGAATTTCTATGGAATCATCCATGTGTTTCATATAGAGTGATAATTCTTAATCACTAACCTCTTTCCCAGGTGCAACTAGAATAGGCTCTTACGGCGCATACAATTTTCTTTTGGGGCGAAGGATGATGCGTAAACGCCTCTGCCACTCTTAGAAATTGGTTCCAGTGAGATGGTTTTCCTTCTCGAATATGGTGCACAATGATATGTTTGAAGTCATTTTCTTGTCGTTTCTACAAATTAATATAAGAAAAGGTTTATTACTTTATTACAAAACTGAGACAAATAAATAAATTAATACTTATTAGTCTCCAACTATTTTATCAAAATCCAATATCCCTCACCATTGACATCAGAATATTCTGTTGCCAAAATATTATAGTGGAAAGGATACATATTTCCCTGTGCATTATCCCAACTATGGTTGTTCATGAAACATGAAGGGTTTTAGGTAGGAATTCCAAATGCCAACGACATTAACTCACATCTTCTTGATCCGCTGAGAGGACTTTCCAATCCTGAAATCCTTTTATATAGGATTTCCTCAACCTTTTCCTCTTGGTCACACTAAGTCCTACTGTGGTACTCAACCCTTGATGCGAACCATGTCAAGTCAACCCAAAACCTTGAATTAGATTTCTCCGATAATTGAAAGCACCCTAACTAGGGTTAGTCAAGAACTTTGAACTATGGTTCGATTCTAACAAAGATTATGGAAGGCTATGCCGACTTAATATTTATTTTGAGGGATTTTATCCTTATACGTAAATTTCAAATTTATAATATTTTATTACATGCTTTTTAATATTAAGTTGGATATACATAAGTGATTAACCATGTCTAAGATAATATTTACGTATAAGCTGGTTTTATTTTAGTTCCATCTTGTATGCTTGTTTAATTAATTAATTATGTGATCGTGACAACACACCAATAATAAATAAACCATGAAACTGACAGAAATAAAATAAATGGTATGATCATGAGTTTTTCTATTAGTTAGTTTATCTAGCGGTTGATAAAATAACACAAGACCTAGGGGAGAAACACCTTTAATCTTTTAGGTTTGTGTTTACATATTTCCACCTGTCCACCTTTGTATCTCCTTGGATTGGTATCAACTTTGCTCCTGACTTGATCCACCTCCACTAGCACGGAAGATCTATCCATTACATATGCATTTATCTCACACATAGGTGAGGGGTAAAACAGGGTTTTTACATAAATGAATCCTTGGGCGCACATGACCTACATATTAATGAGGAGATGGCTCGCAAGCCAATAAATATAATTTAAATAAATAAATTAAAAGAAACCATTCTCATACAAAGGTCTCGGTCTAGCTCATGATCATCCATACATGCAACGATATTTACGCATAAATAAAACTAGATTTCAATTCTTTAATCGTTCTTGTTTAAGATAAATCACGCTCGAATCAATTATTTTTCTTTAATTAATCAATCCATTTATCTTAAAACCTATTATGAACTTCCTTGATATTATCATCCATCATAATTTTAAACAAATATGTTCATTTATAATTATACTTGTTAGTAACTTCTACCTTGGAGGCAACCCCCTGAATTCCTGTTTATTACACAGATGTTAAATTTAACTCATATACATAAAACATCTATCATGTGTTGTGCCTCAGCTTTACGCCTGCACCATGGTACACGTATCAAGGGTTTGTATTATATAATAATAAATTTTAATAAATATGCGTAATTTGGGTGAGTACACGGCGTTTAGTTACGACTACACAACATGTACATTTCTTCACTGTCCATCCGAAGTACACACCCCGAGATATGGTGTGTTAATGTACTTTGGAAAATTTTGGAGTACACAGTGTGTACAGTGGGACACAAGCCGTGTTGTTTCTGCATTACATGGTTTCCAGACGGGCAAGCCGTGTACGGGGTACACGGTCCAACCCTAACCCGAAGGGACTGCATTCCATGTTCATTGGACCACATGGTGTGTAATCCAAAAACCGTGTGCCACCTATTCCTGGTCAGCACACGGTGTCATTAATGACTTAGATAGGATCCAATACATGACCTGATTTAGAGGATCAGTCTGATGCATGAATCTAGACTACACGGCCTTTACTTCCGAATACACGCCATGTATTCTTATGTTGTACGACCAGAAATGTTTGGCTCCTCTGGATGAGTTCCTCTATTTTATTTTAATCAAAATTAATATAAAAATTCTTTTCTGTGAGGTGAACGAGAAACAGTGGAGGAGGAACTGACCTCGAGATTCATATTTCCAAAACAATTAAACATTAATTGAAACAACTGAATTATTAAATGCGTAAAAAATCAATGAAAAACTAAATAATTATAATCAATGATATGACCGCTCTGATACCAATTAGAGGTTCTAGGCGCAGCAGAAGAGCATTGGTGGGTTTTCCCAACTTTAATTTTATCATTTAAACAACGTTCAATTTGAGATCTGTCATGATATAAAACCATGAATCTTCCGAATGGAACGAAGAACAAAAAACATAAGAGGGAATCTCGAAACCACAGATATAGGATTGTCATATGTTGGTTATAATTAATTTAATTAATTCACAAGAATTATCTTGGTGGAATTCATTCTTCGTTGATGTCTCCGGTCATGATCCTGTGATCCGCCATTGTACCCTAGAATCCAAATGTAGGATTCCTCTAGCGGTGATCCACATGTGTGCCACGTATATCCGGACGTCGCCGAAGGGATCTCTGAGTGCTAGTGTGGAAGAACCTTTGCTTGCGATGTCTGCCTTCGATCGCCTTGATCTCTCGGTCTTGACAACATTATTGGAGGAAGGATTTATTTCAGACTTGAAAGAATTCTCCATAATTGTTGTGCACAATGATTCTCTTATGGAAAAGTGTTGGGGTTGTGAGGATATTTATAATCGGGTTTTAGGTTATATAGTTATGACAATAAATAAATGTGTTACACGTTTTATTTATTTCATTAACTCTTATTGATAACCCCCATGTTGAATTATTAATTCCATGACTTGCGCCCATGCTGATTATAATAAATATCATTTAATAAAACAATATAATATACTCAAAATCCCAACTGGAAGTATTACACGGCGTGTAATCATTAATACACTACGTGTACTCATTTTCCATAAAACTACACGACATGTATATTTAATATACACAGTGTGTACTTTTATTTTATTTTCCTTTATTTCGTCCACCACATTTATTATTCCTTTAGTAATGGCTATTTATTTCATAAATAAATTTAACTGTATTACTCTCTAATAAATGTATTATTCCACCCCCAATATATTCTCTCGAATATTCAGTGTCGAAATAATTGCAATCAGGCATCCTTAAATAATTATTCAACCACAGTCGGGAATAATATTTATCTATCTTGTTAAATTAATATTTAACTGAGACACATGGACACACTTAGTGTCTGACCCTCTAGGCCTCTTTCCCAGTGGAATTAGGCGGAACCTGCCTAAAGTCCAAGGTTAGCATCGATCAACACGCCAAGGCACCCATATATAATGAAGTTAACGCTGCAATGATGTGTCACCTCCTACAAATACTTATCATGTAATATAATCCCTTTTCATCGATATCTCTAATCATGTGGGTTGGATGCTAATGCCATCAACCCATGTGCTCGATTATTATTTCTTTGACTTCCCAGAATTGAACTCTCCCATACCTTACCATGGACATGGATTTATTTAGGCTATATGCATTCCATCAAAGGGCATGAGATATCTACTTCTATTATGGAACAAAAGGGACAAATACTTTCTTGCATTATCTATTAATGCAGTATTACTCGTGACACACCCAACGTATCCTATCTCGCTGTTAACAGTGTGTCATCATAGTTTTCGTCAATACATATAAGTGCATGAGTTTTAATACCCATTAATAATAATATTAAAGTCTAAGAACCAATACACACGTCCGCAGATAGGAACATCCAATGACACTATGAAATGTGGATTTTCTACTGGCAGGTCTCGTTCTCATAATATCCTCCTCGATATTACCAAGGGAACACACCATGAGATAGTGCCTCAATGTTTTATGATTACTAACCCCTAATGGCCTATATTATTTGCATCCCTCAAATAATATCATCCGACCATAGAACATATATTCAAGAATAGTGTTATGGCACTTCCGGGTTCTCATCATAGTAGGGATCCTTTATGACCCTTTAATGAAATAGCTATCCTTAAGAAATTATCACATGCATTGTCACGTAGTAGAACAATCAAGATGTGATTAGGCTTTTGTTAATGAATAAAGTAAAAAGTAGTTGGTTCTAGGCCACCAACTCTAACAGTTTCCAAACCATGGGTTCTCCCTATAGGATTCATATTGAGCCTATTGAAGAGGATTAGTGTTGTTGACTACATATCAATAATTTTCACATTAATATAGATATTGTTACAGAAAATAATAATTTCTATATCAATCATAAGAACCACTTATTCTATTAAGGAAAAATTTTTAATATAAGCATCATCTTGTAAATTGATGGGGAGAAAGGTTGTTAGAGGGTTACCTCATTATCCAACATGAGGAAATTACCTCCCACGTCAAGAGCTATGGAAATGATTCAATTCATGTGAAACATAAAATTCTTACTATGCCCACTCTATGGATTGATGTGATAATCCTGTAGTCTATTCGGTGAGTCAATTTGTGTGTTACCATTCAATAATGAATGAATCACCTCTATCTTACTGTATCATATATTAATATTTTGAGAATCCCATATTTAAAATGGTTAAATTTCATCATAATGTACCATATCCATCTTTTTAATATAGTTATTTAAGAATAATTCATATGACGAGGGAGCGATTTCAGGAATATTTAACTAATACCATATTTTGAAGGAATGAAAATCTATGTTTTGGGGGACCATCGTGAATTATAAATCATAGATGAAATCTCCAAATTGGGTCTCAAATTTGATATTTCCAGGTGGTCTCTATGTAGTATTCTCATATACCCAAATTAGCTGGCAATAAAGAGATATGTTAGCTTCATTATGGACTACACAGTGATGGATTGAAGTTGGGATAAAGTTAATTTTAGAACTACTACCACCTAAGACACAAAAAATATCAACCTCATCAATATTTACAAAGACATAAAGTTGTATGATATTACCCTTTATGGATATTTACCAATCATTTTATGAATAAAATAATCATATGACACTCAATGGTACATTCATCTACACTATTGAGTGAGGAATGTAAAAGACCATGTGATGATGACACAATCATGATACCTCAAATGGAGGGTGGGAAGGATAGAAATGGCAGTCCTCCTTTGGCCCATAAAAAGAAGTGGGGGTATAGATCTGAATATGAAGAAGAGCCCCATAGTAACAAAACATCCTATAGGGATGCTGTTAAGAATGGAATTCATGAGACCCTAAGTAAGGAAGTGGAGGAAAAAACTCAGAGTAGGAGGAAGCCAATGAGAGACTATACGGAGCTACCCAAATCAATGGTGACAAGGTCTGCACACAAGAATGTAGGGTCACAAGAAACTGTCATTATAAATGGGTACAGTGGCAAACGAAGAGGAGGGTCCCCGAAGAGGGACAAAGGGCCCAGTGGGAAGCGGCCAATCAAGGGGAAATTTTCTGAAGAAATGCTTCGGAAGAAAATCAGGTATCTTGAGATGATGCGCAAATACGAGTCTTCTGAATGGGAGTCAGCTGACCCTGATGATGAGTTATCTGATGATGGGGAGAGGGGTGCTTATGGCTTTGATGTAATGTAACGTTTATTTTTTCTGCAGTCTTTACTTGCACTTTTTCTTCAATAAATTTGCGGGATTAGGCTTTCTCCTGGTTCAGACTTTCCTGGGTATACGCAATATCGTATTTGAAGCATGTAATATACGATAAAGAGTTATTTCAACACATTATACTTTTGAGTTAATGGGACATTCAATCCAACCATATAGTTATTTATGTGAATGTGTTTTAGGGACTTCTGTTTATTATGATGACGATTCCCTTACATGGTCTAATCTAAGGGGTTTTATTTCCCTTGAAAGTTGTTTTATTTTGGCCTTAACATTTCCCATGTAATGTTACATGATATTTTTTTGAAAACTAGTTAAAAAATGTTTGGATCTAAGTGGTATTGGGATGTGTCAGGATTATATTGATGGTTTTATTGATATAATTAGAGACATTGAATTCAATTATTTAAAAAATATATTAATTTAGAGAAAATTATTCACTAACATAATGTTCAGCTATATAATATCCTTCCTTGACCATTGTGACCTCCTTCTTGATTACTGGTGGGGAATTTTTTTTCATATGAGTCTCTATCACCAGTGAATGTATATGTTAAATAAATGAAATTAATAGAGATGTTTTATAGATTTTCATCAGATGAAATGCCATTTGGTGGGGTACTTCCCATCCTCATGATAATAAGGGATGAAATATCAATTCGGTTTGGACTGACTTTTAAACATGTGGGGTTCTTTTAGTTCAATTATTTATTGATTTCAGTTGTGTAGTATATTGGGATATTATGTAGATAATGAATCCAACTTGGGTGTTATAAGGGGAACTAGATCCATGAAAGTATGTTTCAATCATTCCTTGATCACAATATTCAAACAGTTTTTATTTTTTTGGGTCATGTAATCTTAATTTTTTTTTCAGTTTCTTTACATGTCATTCTACAACATTCATTATTCTTATGGTGGGGAACTAAACAATATAATTCACTTGAGCCAGTAGATGACCAACCATTATTGAATGGATTTCTATCATGTTATATAGTAAATATTTAAATACAACACAATATGTGATTTTATTTGAGAACATTTAATGATGAGGTAAGTATAAGGGTTGATCAATTAGGTCAATCTCACTCATCACCTTGATTTTTTAATAGTGTATCATGTTTCTTATGAAAATTAGAAATAATGAATCCAATGAAATTTTTGGAGATATAATAAACAATTTTATTCTTATAATTAAAATGTATTCAATACTATTTATTCTTCCCATCATAATTATAGTGTTTGTATTTCCTTATTATAAGAGAATGCATTTTACATTAATTGGAAGGCTTGGGAGCTAGAGTTAAAACTGTTTCTTGTTAGAAAGTATGATTTATAATTTATTCCTTGTATGATTTAATTCCCTTTGTTAAGGATACTGGATAATACATTACATTGGAAAAATGAATGAATTTTACAACTATATCAACATAGTGAAAAATTATATTAAACTATTAAGATACATTACTGATTTGAGTGTTTTTTTGTAGAAAATCATGGAAATTATCAGTATTGATTTCCATCTCCTTCACTTTTGGGATATTCATATATATGTAATTGGTTAATCCTTTCTATATGAAAACGTTATATGAAACCCTATCATTTCCATGGTATTTGAAAATTGATAGGTCAAGGAAAATCATCATCCTTAGTGATGAAAAAAATTGATAGAGGAATTTACACTGAATGTCTTCGAAACATTTATTGGATCATATCTCTATTGTACCAATTAAAAGCTTGTCTATTAGGATTATGTATGAAATTTTTATGCATCATTATATCTTGATAATCTAGAATCCCTAACAGAATACATTAATATATAATGTAAAGAATATGATATTCTAGATATCTAGTGATACTATATGTTTGTAATGTGGGATTCTAAATGTTTAGTGGATAATGACTCAAATCCACCAATATAGGTTTCTAAATACACTTTAATTTCATCTACACTCATTGAACCTCCATAATATCCATTTGAAAAGAAAAATACTCATTGGAATCATGATGAAAGTATGGTATTACTGATGGATTCGGTGTTTAATTGTGAATGGTTGAATGTCCTAATATATGTCTCTTCTCTAAACCTTTATATGATAAAAAACATGAGTTGTCCTTGGGAAGGTAACCTGAAGTTTTAAGTGTTGATTTCAAAATGTACCAACCTCCTCATAATCACCTATCATTGAGATCAATTCAAATAGTGTATTTAAACTCATGTAAATTAGATTTTCATACATTGGTCTTATTAGTATAGTAATTCATCTTGTTAAAATCGGTTATCCATGGAAGGTATGATGAATTTATAATGATTGTTTCACTCATTGTTTATATTCTCTTTAAGTAATCGTTTTGTTATGACAGCTTAATAACTATGATATGAATCTATTTTGGGTGATGATTTCTTCAATAGAAATTTTTTCAACTTTTTTGGTATAGGTTTAGATAATTATGCAACTACAGCATGCACATTTTATTTGATAGGAGATCACAGTGTTGGAGGTTGTAGATTCATTGGTGGATCCCCTAAATCATGATACTCCTTTGTTATCATGTGAGGTAACCTTCTTATTTTACATTAGTGTAAAAATATTCATAATTAATACCTCTAAATCATGTTCTTATTTGTTAGTATAATTATCCACACTATCTAGGTTGTTTTAATTAATAACATTCAAATACTAAAATGATGAAACATGAATCGTATCATCATCGACGTTATAATTTTACAAAGCCATGTATATTCTTATATATCCTACAATTTATAGTTCATAATCATCCTTTTATATTTCTCATATGGAATCATTCTTGTACATATGTCCCCTTGTAGGGATTTATTTTTATCCATCGTGTTCATGTTAAGATGAAACAACAAATAATTTATGAAAATTGATATAGATATAATCTTCTATACTTTTCACTGAATGGGATTTGATGGAGGGGATGAATCATGAAAAAATAGTAGGGATAACTAGATAAATAATTTCCTAGAGATTATATAATAATTTAAATGATGTAAATCCTCATAGGATGTAAATTAAAAATAATCGCACCACTAAGGGCTATGATGTACCATAAAAGTCAATTTTCCCATCCAAACCTCGCAACGAGATTGATGATTATTGAGGATGAGGTTGGTGATAAACTTTTCCCAAACCTATATACAAAGGTTACCTTTGTATTATCATTAGTTATTTTATTCATATTTCTATTACATTTGAGATCTTATTCAGGAATGAGAATGATTTAATCTGTGTTATTGGTGATCTGGACAAGTGTAATCAACTGTTAAATATTGTCCAACAATAATAGTCTTTGTGTTTTGAAATTTAGATAAATGATTAAACATTCTAATAACATGATGAAAAATGAAATAAGTATACTATTAAAATATAGTTCATCTTTTTCAGGATTTGGGAAAAACATATTTTTCTAGAATGACCTACTAGAATATATAGTCCCCAGACATAATACATAGCCTTTGGTGATAAAACTGCATGCTATGTTTCTAGGGGAATCAGACTGGCCTTCTTCTATGACGAATTTTCAAACTTCATTTTTCCTACCCTATAACATATATAATTAATGAAACATAATTATTCATTTTTTTCAGTATCTTAAAACCTTTGATACAAGAAAAGATGTTCCATATGTTGAAAAAGAGCCTATTTAGGTCTAGGCAAACTCGACTATGTTCAGGTTTAATGGAAAATTCACAATGTACATGATATATATTACATAACCAATGATATTATTTTAAAAAATTGACAATAGATGTTCTAACCAAGAGGAGTTTTCCATTATTAATTTTTAATTTATTTAATATAGAAAGAATAAATACTTCAGTATTTGGTTATTTGATTATTATAGATATTCATTACTAGAAAATTTTTGGTTTGGTACCATTTATTAAAAAACACATTCGAATTATACCTTCATTGTGTTGCTGAAGTCCCAAAGTAGATTCACTTTGTAGGTGATCGAAACTTGGTCGACTAAACATGGAATGTTATCAATGATTCTCTATGTTCTTGTATAGTTGTATCAATCATCTTACATCATACCCTAGATTGTTACCAAAATCCTTCAGTCTTGAATGAATGTCTCTAGTTTTATCCAACATGAGATAGAGGTGGAATATATCGTAGGATTGTGAAAAGAAACCCTAGAAAATGGTTCATTCTTGAGAGAGTGAAAGGATTGTGAATCATTGTGGAAAACAATTAATCCAAACAAAATGGATATAAAATTTAATAAAGAGTACTCTTTATTGGGTTTAATATTTAATAAGTTTTCAGTAGCACTTAATCAGAAAAGAATACCATAATATACATATAGGGTCCTAAAAACTTATCCAAGGAAAGAAAATACTCCCACAATCACTTTATAGGAGGAAGATAGAATTTCTACTAGTATAGTAAAGTAAATGGACTCAACTTGAGTTGTAAATCTCAGAAATTTTTTGAAGGAATTAAATTTCTCAAGGTGTTTTAAGTGGCTCGTGAACAATCTCCAAGAGGGAATTGTGGACTGCATGAACCGTGAACCACCAATACACGTAATGACCCGCGAGGTGCTGGCCTGCGGTGCAATGGCCAACAAACCCAGTTGATGCGAATTGCATCAATAAGGGAATCAATTGTGCGAAGCCAATCCATTTACCATCTTGGGAACTTAGAAGTTAGCGGATGAGGAAACATGGAATGGTTCAGTGAACCATGACTCGCAAACCACAGCCTCTGAAAACCCCAGTTAACCGAGTCTTCCACGATTCTAGATATCTCTTCATGAGATTCTGAAAATGGTTCTGCATTCCCATAGATACGATTTCTCCATCACTCTATAACAGGATAAAAAAGGAATTTAGAGATTACAGATGAAGAATGAATGGAGGAGACCTTTGAGGTTTGAAGAAAGAATTCAGAGAGGATTCCAGCTTTAGTCTCGAATCATCAGTGAGGCCCAAATTGCAAACCACATTTGCTATAGTTATAACTAGACGAAATTCCTTAAAACTAAGGAACATAATAATAATCGGAGAACCGTGAACCCAATTGGTGAAATAGTCAACCAAATATTCATGAGGGATGACCTCCACACAAACGATAGTCCCCAAGACCATCCTTCGACATGGTGTTTCACATAGTGTATCACTATGAGAATTTAACCCAGTGCTGCATATTGTATCCATATGTGGATGGAACCTAAATCAACACGATGAATCATATTCAGGACCATGTACCAATATGGTACGTGGTGGTCCATGCCCATGCCCGCATACTGCTCTAGTATGCAGATAGTCCCTCTACCCACATACCACGGTGGTATGCAGAGCTCTCCCCTTCCCAAATAAAAAAAATATGCAGAATGGGGTGTCTTTGGGAATCTATTCCTCAGGTTCTGATCTTTCCCCTCCATTACTATCTTGTCCTCCATAGCCCCACCATGGAGTAGTCCAGCCACATCAAGCTAAAGCCTCCTCTAAAGACATCAGACCCATATGATCAGATCATTAGGCACATCATCACACCTCTTTGAGTATAGATACCCATGGTAAGTGGAAGAAAAAATGCACTAGCCATAATGGTTTAGACTATAGGTATGTATGTAAGAATATATTACCATGGTAATAGGGAGTTTGAACTCGGGGCTCAAACATGAACCTCCCCATTCTAGGGATTATGGGTGATCACATTCTTTTCCATTCAACGAAGAATGTTGACCATTCGAAGTAATCATGTTTGCTACTCCTTTTGGTAGAGTAGATATTCACCCCCCTTTCCCAAAATGCATTATGGGGCACTCCCACTGTGGTAAGACCCTAATCATTTTAAGTACGAGCCGTATGACTCCAATGATATCCCACATTGAAGGGTTCATTTCTCTATGCCCTCTTCCACTGTCACCTTAGCCTCCTCCTCCATAGGCCCGCCCTCTCCCATCAGTGGGAGAGGAGGTATGTAGTTGGATGGATCTCTCATATCCTCTAGTTTCTCACACTAAGAATGACTCATTTTGGCTTAGATATTTGTGTAAGTTACAACATCCACAAAAGACTAAACCATGAGAACTCTTATTCCTGATCAAATCAGGATACATAGGGCACCTTCTTGAAGACCTGAGCTCCAAAGGGGTGTCGTTCCAAAAGTGTACACCCAACCATGTCCCTTCAAATGGTAAGCTCCCATGTGTTATCCACAAGTTTCCTAAACATTGCAGCCTCTGATTCTTCTCTAGAGGATATGTAGGATGCCCATATTATGGGTTTGATCCCAACATCAAGCCACCTTACTTCCCCCCGGGATGATGATAATCTCCGTTGTCCTTATCGCATTACTTAAGTCATCATTACCTCTGTATCATCAAATCCATGCATGCCTATCAAAATCCTACAACCAGGGGTAGCCCATGGAAACACTCTTTGGAAATGAACCAAGTATTCACAAAAAAAATGAACACGACTTAAATTATTAGAGAGTTCCAAAATAGGAAATTCCCCCCAATGGATGTGGTGATCCCAAATTCCCATCCTCTCGGCCAATTGTGTCCTTAAGTGTCGTTGGCCAAATCATCATCCAATGAATTCCTACCTTTTGAAATCATGTCAATGAATCATGGATACTAGGGATGCTGGGAATTTTTGGATCTATTAATAAACTCATTGGAGGCCATCAGAGGAATTTATATCCTAAGTGTTCCAATTTCACAAGTACTTGACCACATGAAATAAATCTTTGGGACCATTTGACTATGGCACCTCCTTCACAATATAGAAGGGGTAAACAACCCAGTCCCCGCTGGGTCAATCCAAACCCTCCTTAAAGGATAATGACACAGATCAGGTTGAAACAAATATTTTTTCCAAACCCATAAACATGGAACCTCAAATCGAATAAAAAATGGTGAACTCGACGTGAATCCTTAACGAAGATAGATGTCTTACCCCACTCAATCCCCTTCGCCTCAGAACAAAAAATTCGGGTAGGAGGATGAACCGAGTCATCGTATATGCATATGTTCTAGAGAATGATAATATGATGGGGTTTTTTGGTATGTATATGTATTATATGTATGTTGTAGGTTCCCACAAAGCAACCTTCGACCCAAATAAAATCCTGAAAACCAATGCCGAGATGTGCCTCGATGATCTCACAGGCGGTCGATGCCCCAATGAAGATTTGGACACCTCGTCTACCTAGTATCTTCAATGCTGGGTATCCAAAATACTGATCAAAGAGTACCACCAAAATGGCACTCTCCTCATAGTGGATGCCACAAGACAAGCCCTCCAGTCTGAAAATCTCTCCAGTCGCCTCCTCAGCCGCGACCAGCACCCCATCACATGGCCTCCCTAGTGGTCATCAAAAATCAATTTTGGGAGCCTATCCCCATAATGTGAAAACAAGTGCATACCTTATCTTTTAGAGGTAGATGAATACAATGATAACAACTTCATCTCAACTTCACAGGGGTAAAACCCACGTGCCCCTTCCTGAGAGTGTCGCAGGTGACACCGGGAGACCGAGTCACCTCACACTGAAGAGGACCTTATGCCGAGGGCACCTGCTAATGACTAGAAGACCCAGGCCCCTCAATCATCCCACCCAGGGCGTAAAATATATAATATGTAAGATTTCATCACCCTAGTTATTGATGAGAAACTCCACTATACAAACGAAACAACATTTAACGAAAAGACATAAAACTCATCCCCCTACACTTAGGCCCACCATAGAAATAGGGTGGCACGATATGAGCACGTGCACATTCCTGGATGTTCTCACTGGTCCCCCAAGTAGAGAGATAAACAACTTATAGGAAGATTCAGATCTATTTAGGTGCACAAGACGTCATTCATACAAATCGGACGACAACCAGCTCTACACAGGCACAATTACCTACGGATGCGTATCAGTCCATCCATCCAAATAATAAAGTAAGCAAATATGAGAAAAGACAAATTCTTGCAGATGCATACAAATATCATGAGAAAAATATAGTGGAAATAGAGAAGAGAAAAATCCTTTCTCATTAATATGAATCTGAGCAACAAAATACGATGGAAACCGGATAATACAACAAGTGGTAGACTCGTTACTCTGTCCCGACGCAAGAGTACTTCCACTATCTAATGGAAACCCATGGGTGACTGGAGCAAGTTAAAACTCCTACTACAACATTGGAATGGGACATTATACCCATTCCATCCAATGATGCATCTCAACACTTACTAGAAATTATGTATGATAAAAACATCGATTCTAGACCACATCCTCCAAACATTGCAAGATATCATTTCATTGGAGGAAAATGCATGAAACTAGGCTCATGATCGAGTTTACTCAAATGGAATGACTTTCTATAATAGTCGGTTAGTCACTCCAGAGTAGTTATACATCCCTTCACTAGTCCAAGAGGCTGGATGGATGGATCCCGTGATATACGGACAAATGGATCGGGAACAAATAATTGTTCCAACCGGGGGATGATGGTCTAGCGTGGTGGCCTCTTTAGGCAGACGTACATCCCTTCCAAAACTCACTATTCCCGTCCTCATATCCCAGCGGCATCACAGGACCCAAAAATACATGGAATCATACATAAGGGTCATTACCAATAGTAGTGGGACCTAGTTACTCACAAGAGAGTGCCCAAAAATTAAATGTGCCAAAGGGAACTGAAAAATGAAGAGCATATACATGGTCCTGCTCTGCTGGAAGATGGGGTTCTTGATGCCAACAAACATATATGAATAAATGCTCAAGAACATGTTAGTTTCATTACCAGATTATGGATGTGACAGTAGTAGTTGTTAAGGCCCTCCCCGCAATGTCTCTTCCAGCAGCTCTGAAGGTCCTCCCTAAAGCACCCATGGGGGCTTACTCCGTCCGCCAGGAATGGTTGATCATGAGAAACTATCTCCTGATGCACATCAGGGTAGTCCTACCCTTAACCTGGAGATCATACATCAAGAAGTTCCTCCCCTTACTATAAACTTCCCTTATGGTCTTCCCCTAGGTATACACTACATATATTCTTCTACCTGCAGTCAGACATCTTGTCATGGTGGTAGTCCTCACCATGATGACAGTCATTGCGAAGGCACTCCCCATAATGGAAGTTTCTATAAATGTCTTACCCTCAGTGGCATCAAGCAATGAGGAGGTCATCCCCTCATTTCAGCACATCATGAAGGCCCTCCCTAGGATGCACACTGTATGAATTCTCCATGCAGGCAGGTATCAAGGTATGGTAGTAGTCCTTGACATCATAGTGGTCATAGATAAGGTCTTTCCCTCAATGATATCAAGCATAAAAAAGGTCCTCCCCTCACTATAGCATACTATTAGGGTCCTCCCTAGGGTATACACAACAATTAAACTCCTCATAATCTGGAATCAAGTTGCAATGGTTGTCCTTTCCCTTACAATACCGACTACAAAAGTCCTTCCCACAGTAAATATTCATACTGTTAAGAAGGACCTCACCTTGCTAGAACAAATATGAGAAAGCACTCATGTGATGAGGCACTCAGAAATATGGATTCGAACATATCTGGAACTCCATCTATTGTGAGGTATATCCTTTCTCAACTAGGGGATGATCTGGGGACACACTCAACTTCTGATCCACCCCCACTCTATTCACATGTCAATGAGGATCCTGCTATCCTGGTAGATTGGAACAAAATTATTAAGAAGTTGTCAAGATGGGAATTTCAAATAGTGAAGTCCCCAGAAGATCAATTTCATGATATTTTTCTTGTGAGAAGAAAACATGATAATGAGTATATACCAGTGATGTACTGACCTACAACCACCTCACACTTCAACATACATGGGGAGTTGTCTAAGGAATGTTTACATGAAATTCTCCATAACATATGGATGACTCTTAGCCACATAAAATAAGAGTTCCTACCCTAAAAAGGGTATGTAGACCATGTCAACATGTTAGGTGAGCTTCATCATCTAATCAACATTGAAGACCTCCCATCTGCACGAGAGCCAAAATTAGAAATGTAAATAAAAAAACATGAACTAGCTTGCCTCCATGAAAAGAACATGTTGTGTTGCCTCATTGGCGATGCACTGAAAAGATTTCATATTTGGGGATGGGGAGAACATGGATGGATACACTTCACCTTGCATCCCATCAAGCATGCCTCATTGGAATTTTCATCCTGAAATGTCATTAACAAAAGGAAGTAGTCAAATAAAATCCATGTTTAGGAAAGATGGGATACATAACAAAAACTGGCATGGACTACGTCTCAATAGTGACAGATCCGATGAGATAAATCCATTTAAAGGATACTGATCCTTGCAACCAAGAACATTCATCAGGATTCTCGCCTAAGGTAATCCAACCAGAAAGAATTGCTCATGCCTTAAAATTTCCATAAATATCATATAGGTCCAATTCCATACTCATCTCACACCCACACAAGAGTGCATGAAATCGAAAAGGTTTCAATAGTGCCCGCTACCAATGCAATACGAGAACAACCCCATCTCATTATGATGGGGGAATTTTGAACTCAAATTTCCTCTATAAGAACAACTAATCCAGGTTACAACGAATCAATGGAAGAATGAGAGTGGCCCCAGACTATAGGGATGGGGGAATATTTACCTCATGTTCCCGCAAAGCAGACGTCTGTCTTCTCCCATATGGGAAGGATGATGAGTAGAGAAGTCACCCGTTCCACCTCATCTCGTGATTCATACCCACAAAGACAAATGTGAATTAATAGTTCATATCATGGCTCCCTTTTGGTAAATCATCTCCAAGAAACCCAAGGAATACCACATAATGAAAGGAGAAAGTCCAGCAATGGATATAGAAAGCCTTTATACCATTCAGCACTTGGTACACCAACCTCAATGCGGTATGCATCAGTGAACATGATAAAAATCAACCCCAAAGATCGCACCAGTAATAATACAAATGAAGAGGATTAAAGAGAACATGGTTCCCTCCCAGAGGCTTCCTACACGGATCCTGATGGTGTGCGTACCTGAAACAGATATTAACCTTAAATTTATGTTCCCCATTAGTTAATAAGTCATTACCTCCCTCATGACACCCCAAAAAGGAGAAAAAAAAATCAGAATTCATCAATGACCCACCACCCTCCCACTAAAAATGTGTCCCTCACTATTGAGGAATGATACACCAAGAATGAGGAAGAAATGAAAGAGTTCAAGAGAATTAATGTTGATCTACGTCAAGGAAGCCATAATTTCGGATGTGTTTCACCTACAGAACATCAAAATGTATTCCTAGAAGAGGTTCCCTTTCCATGGGATCTCATCCTGGGGAATGAAGTCAATCTTGAAGGCTCATCTAGCCCAGCATAGGGACCATCAGACTACTTAAATCTGGCCCTAGAAGGAAATCAAGACTTTCCCTCCCTAAGAAGGTAGCTAGATTTTATTCAGGTGAAACCCAAATAGGATGCCCCTGATTGGGCATCCTCCTCAAATTCCAACAACACCAACACATCCATCATTGGTGAATTCTGAACTCACCCAACCTCAAGCCCAACAGAAAATGCATTAAAGGATCTTGAATATCATCATTCAACTAACAGCTCAACTATAAGTCATGGAGGGGAGGTGGGCTCTGATACAACAATATTGAAAACCCTACCCTGATTGGGTGAGGAATTTTCCACCACTTATAATCATTAAACCCCCCATATTCCCAATGTGTAATGGCTTGGGAGACCCGGAACATCATCTAATGCAATATGCCCCTTACTGTGACCCCATGATGGGAACTTCAGAGCAGCAAGATGCAGTAAATCATAGATTCTTTGTGAGAACCCAGTTTGGTTCAACCCTCATATGGTATACTAGCATTCCAGCTAACTCAATCAAAATCTAGGAGGACCTCTGATGACAGTTTCTCTTTCAGTTCAGCTCGACATTGCCTAAGACAATAGTCAATGACCTCCTGAACTACAAGAATTAAGAGAATGAAATAGTTTCATACTTCATTTACTAATGGAAAGGCCATACTTATTTCCTAAACCGGCCGCACACCCCAGATTAAATGCTCACTACGTGCATCCATAATCAACATGACGAATTATGAACACCACTCATCCCAGTGTAGTACACAAGCATGTTATGCGATTTCTCTTCTATTACCCAAAGGATAGAAGACTCTTTGCAATGAACTAATCTAAAGATCTGAGTGGCCCCATCATCCCCTAGAAAAAGAACATGAAAAGCTGAAGCTATTGTACCATGGTTAATCTACCCTCGACACTAGCTTCGGTTGCGAGGCCTCCACTAAACCATGCGGGACCCCATGGATGCCAACAACCACCCACTTTGGCAAGATGAGTGAAGGGGTGCTAAAAGAAATCAATTCGAGGAGAGAAGAAGTAATATACCCCCATTTAGAGATGACCATGTCTACAACTATTTCATAGCCGCCATGAATTTCAACTTTCTCTTGATTCCAGAGCCGAGGCGAGCCAATGAAGTGGGTCTCGATGACCATCTAAATTATTGACCCTATTACTCGGTACTTAGACATACCTTCGAGGAATGATTCATCTTCAAGAATCTCCTACAAAATATGGTGGATTCTAGGGATTTCATGTTGGGCCTACTTCCAGGACAAGTGCCACAAGTTTCCACTTTAGACTCAAGAGAAGAAGAAGAATGGAAAACAATCACAAGTAAAAAGGATTAAAATTTTTATAATTAGATGACCTGGAAAATATTAACCCAAGTTCATGGAATCCTCTAGGCACAGTTGAAACAACAAACCATGCCCCCAATATCTCCTGATGAAAAACGATCATCATCCTCAGTCTTGTAGTCCTATAAGGGCCAGAAGTGAAGAATGAAAAAGCAATAATATGGGATGGAACCAAATCCAAATCTAGTTTTCACTCGTTTATACTTTATGCCTATAGAAATGGTATAATGGGCATCACCCTGCCAAATGGTACAACATGTGCCACCCCTCCAAATGGTAAAAAGGGTGTTTCCCCAAAAAAAGGAACCATCAGTAGGAGGAAGATAGACAGAATCATTGTTAGATAATGAACTGATATTCAGCTCCATTAATTTCATTCACTTGATGGACCCCTTTTGTGATGAAGACTATGGCCATGAACCTGAATTACCAATTCCCAAATGAATAGCCATAGGAGGAGGTTGTAGAGGCTGAGGGATTTTTAGAAGGCATGATTGTGGAAGGAGTAAAATTATTAACCACACCATAATTCAACCCGTTAGCATTGTAGAAACTCGGTGAAGGACCCTCCATTAGGAATAATAGAAACTGAAATGTTCATCCACCATCGGCGAAAGAAATATGATCCCAATTATCGTGGTGTATCTGTTGAAGGTATAACCAATATCAAATAGACCAAGGCATGTGGGTGAAATAGTTTGGCCAAAAATGGAAAGGACTGCAGTACCACCGGCTCCTCTCACAGAGGCTAGACAATCTGTGTCCAATGTTCAAGCCCCTAATGTGTCCATGAAATCCAATCCATGAGCCGTGATGTGACAACCATTTGTGTAAACATATGAAATTCTAAAAAATACGGATTCAGTACCAGAAAAGAATTCAATCTTGGACACTTTGAGTCTATCCACAGACCTTAGGGAGGTGCTCATCGAAGCCTTACTAAGTCCACTAAAATTCGAGGCAGACATAACAATGACCAAATTCAATCAGACAGAGGCAAATCCAGAAGAATGTCATGCAGTCAGCTCCTTCGAAGACATGGATGAATATTCCATCATTCAAGGGCACATCAAACCCTTATATATGTACCACAATATATAATTTCATTGATGTCCAAAATATTTTCATCAATGAAAGCTCTGGAGCCAACCTTCTCCCACTAAGAACACTTCATCGGTTGGGCTATGATGAGTATAGTTTGACAACCTGCACCACAACTATGCCAGGATATGACAAAAGATAGAAGAAGTCATTGGGATGAATCAAGAATAAAACATGGATTGTAGACCTCATGTCAGATTCTGAGTTCCTGGTAGTGTAGCATAGTAAAACCTTCAACATCATTTTAGGGAGGCCCTAGCTGCATCAACATGCTTCAATTATATCATCATAACCCCAGTGCATCAAATATTCCACTAATAGAAAAACGGTACATTGCATGCCGATAAAATCCTCATTCTAATCATGTGGGTCACATTACATCGATGAAGGGTTCTAGGAATGGACGAGGAAGCATCATTTGGTCGATGACGTTGACTCGATCACTTACCTGAATGGATTGGAAATGGATCATGCTGACCCCCTCCAGTAGCTTAGAGAGGAGTATGTATTACCCCTCAACCATGTTGAGTGCATATGTTCAATATCGGAGATAGACTCAATTTTTTGCATGATTTATGCTATGACTATCAATTCCTAAGACACAGAATAGCGGGATCACTCCTACAATGTCAATGAACTCCATAAAAAATATTCTCCCAACCCATCCTCAGGACCCCAATCCATTCCCGCCTTACTCACCGAAGAAGAAAATGATCTATCTACCAATGCTAGAGAGTTCATCTCGAAAATACTCAATCCATCAATAGAGGAAGATGATGATGAATAGGATGATAAATTGGAGGGAGAAATAGAAGAGGGACTCAAAGTTTCTCCTCCTGCATTCGAATAAGGTGTCTTCACCATAGTCTATGAACATAGGGAGTTAAAAATGGGCTCCGAAGACAACCTAAAACCCACTCTGATTAGTGTGCAGAAGCCTGTTGGGGAACAAGAGGCATATACATCCTTATTGAAATGAATGAAGATATGTTTGCATAAAACTATACAGAAATGACGGGCCTCATTCCTGAGGTCACCACTTCTCATCGGAGTCTTCTAGAAGATCACTTGGGCTATACACATCTATCCAGAAGGACCCACCTGATGCATTCTTCCAAAATAGTGGCTGAATTTGACAAGTAGATCAAACCCAACATTATACAAGAAGTCCAACATCCAATCTAGATGGAAAACATAGTCCCTATCAAAATTAAGAATAGACAGATTAGAATCTTCATTGACATTAAGGACCTAAATGGAGACTACCTAAAAGATGATTTCTCGGTCTCGATCACAGAATTGATTAATAATGCAACCAACAAATATGAGGCCCTCTCTTTCATGAACAATTATTCTTGATACAACTAAATACAAATGACCTGAGGTGATGACGAAGCTGCTGCTTTTAGGTCCCCTTATTGTGTGTTCTAATATAAGGTGATTCCCTTTGGTCTAAAAAATGTTGGTACTACAAATCAGTACTCCATGCACCGTATCTTCATGTCGTTCCTTGGAAATCTCAATGGGTGATATGTTGAGGATCAAGTGGTTAAATCACGACATCACTCAAACCACTTTAAAAATCTTGGAACTATCTTTAACAAACTACAATAACATAATTTAAATAAGAATCCTCTACAGAAAACCGTTATCGTTACCTATGGGAAATTTCCCGGAATCTTCATACGACATCGCGACATCAAAGTCGACCCTAAAAAGGAAAAATAAATCCTTTTAATGTCCCCACATCACAACCTCACCATGTTGAGAGGTCTCCAAAGACACCTAGACAACATCAGGTGCTTTATAGCCAACATTGTGGCTAAATGATTACCTTTACCCAGGTTACGAAAGAAATGAGTCAAGTATGGGTGGGATTATGATTGTTAAGAGGCATTCGACAATCTCAAAAGATATATCCTAAGACCACTGATGCTAATTACACTAATATAGGGGAAACCACTCATTTTTATGTAACCTTCTTAGAATGGTCATTAAGCGCTTTTCTCATGCATAAGAGTGATGACGAAAGTGAGAACATCCTCTATTACCTCAACCGAACAATGATTGACTCTGAGACTCGATATTAAAGAATCAAAAATAACTACCTAGACCTAATCATACTATTCAGAAACTCAAGAATTACCTGCAGCACCACATGTTCCACCTGGTCTCCCACTAGAACCCACTCAAATATATTCTCAACTGTCTCATGCTAACTGGATGCCAATCACAATTAGAAGACATCCTACAACAGTTTTTCAAATGGTACAAGCCCCAGAAGGACATAAAAGGCCAGACATTAGAATATTTCCTGGAAGAGAACACCTCAGAAGAAACCACCCAGTTGGATACTGAACTTATGGATAATTAAGTGTTCTCCATCCAAGAGGTCCCCAAAACATGGGAAATGTACATCGATGGTGTTTCCAGAAACCTGACAGGGAAAAAGAAGGAGGATCCAAATCTCAACAATGTAGGGCTAGAAGTTATACTCATATCTCTATAAAAGGCCAACTTTCCCTACTCCATCTTTCTTTCAGAGGGAGGTACATATAATGAAGTAGAATACCATTTCCTCATTATAGGACTAGAGCTGGAATTTCATGCCCATGCCAAACACCTAAAGATAAAAGGTGATTCAAACCAAGTAATCAAGAAGGTCAATGGTGACTAAAACATTAATAAAGAAGTATTAGCCCTATTGATGAACCATGTTTTAAAATTGATGGCAAAATTCTCATTAGAACCAACACTGAACTTTGTTGCCCGGTTAGAAAATCCTCAAGTAGATGCATTTGAAAAATGTTGCCACAACCCTAGATGATCACGATCGGGAGGAAATGGTTATTAGTATTTCCCATCGTCGGATGGTCTTTCCATTATTTCTGAACAATACAGAGGATATCGATGAGATTAGCCTGATTTTTGAACCTTATTTCCACACCACCGGCTGGATGATTCCCATTAAAAATTAACTCTAGAAGGGGAAACTCCCACCACATTGGGCTGGAAGAGATTAGATCTGGAGATGGACACTCAACTTTGTCTTGTACAATGGGGTAAACCAAAAAAAATGTTCTCTATAAATGAGGCCTTGAGGGATTCCTTCTCATGTGCAATTATGGAGATGAAACTAATCCTATCATGAAAGAAGTGCACACCAAATCTTGTGGATAATAACAATGGGAAACCAAGATATCTCATGAAATCCGAAGGCTTGGATACTATTGACCAACTATAATACATGACTATTCCATATTCAACAAGAAGTGTCATTACTTATATGTTCATACCAAATTTATACATCAAACCCCGTAGTTACTTCACACAGCTATGTACTCATGGCCATTTGCTGCCTGAGAGATGGATGTTGTGAGAAAATATCCCCCCACCATAGCCAAAAAAATCAAGTTCATACTCACATAAACTATCTTATTTTCCAAATGGGATGAATTTATACCATTTAGAGAAGTTAGAGTGAAAAGAATCATTAGCATTATGATGGCCATCATCATTACCATATTTTGTGACCCTCACACAATACTAACAGACAATAGCATCTGGTTCTGCTCTGGTGAGTTGGAAAAGTTATACTTGGAGTCTGTAATCATAGCCAACCGTTCATATCACTACTATGTAGCAACTAACGGGAATATATTGGATTTCAACAAGACTCTATCCAATACACTCCAAAAGAGGATTGATGAGGATAATAAATAGTGGCCAGGAAATCAACATCATGATTTATGGGCTTACTGGACCACGATCCACACAGACACCTAGAAAGCCCCATACTCACTAGTATATAGGGAATTGGTGGTTTTTCTTATTGAAATTCAAGTACCATTACTCAGTGTGGCCATTTTCAATAAACTGCATATGGATGAACAATCATAGAGATGTTTTGATGTGTTGGAGCTGCTAGATGAAAAAAAGCATCACACTTTTCACCATTTGGAAGTCTATCAAAATAAGATCACATGATCCTTCAAATAAATGGTTTTCCATTGATCTTTGCTTGAAGGAGTTATGGTCTTGCCCCTCCGAACCTTGATGATACTTGAGATGATTACCCCAAATATTGATCCAAAGTTGGAGGGATCATATGTCATTCATAGGGATTATTCCAATAGAGAATACACCTTGATATCAATGGATGGACAACTCATCTCAGACACCACAAATGCGTGGTTTTTGAAGAAGTAATTCACATAACAACAACACCCATTAATGATCCAAACTCTATGACCCTAAATGACGAGTTACATCTTAACAACACAACGTAAAACTATTTTATATTAGTCCCTATAACAATACATTAAACTGGGATGCTAGTTTCCTCATTGTATGACTCTAACTACATATCATAGCATCCGAGCTGCAAGATGCAAAACCCCAAAGCATAAATCTCTATAATCAGATGACAATAAACTAATCAATCTCTCATAAAACTACATACAACTTCATTCACAGTCATTATTGGGATATGTATCGATGCCTTGATCCTCGATCATGGCCTAGCATCCACAAAAAAAATTACCTCTATCATGTCCTCTATCTACCCATATTTACAAATGAAATCCTTATCACTCCTTGTTTTTCACATAGAGTATAACTTACGTGAGCTTAGGATTTATGGTAAGGGTTTCGTTATGTAAAAATACTATAGAAAAATATGGTAGACCCAATATCCATAGAGGAAAAAACAAAAATTCCCTTCTTCTACGTCTGAGCTAGATCAGTATAAGAAACATTAAAAACTATGTGCAGATTGATTTTTTCCATTACAGGATATGTAGTGATGCCCAGATTTTCCATCCCAGCCCATCCATCGATAAAAAAATATTTCCTCAAAAGCCCCTACGCATGGACTGTGACTTTATTGGGAACATTGAGAACTACATAGGGCTTGATTCCAACACTTGCAGGATACATATTGATGCCCAGATTTGGAATCTAGAACCAGACACCAACAAAACATATTCCCACACAAGTCTCTACGTTTGGATCGAGCGTTTATAGGGAACGTTCAAGACTATGTAAGACTTGATTCCTGCTCTTATAGGATATGTAGTGACGCCCTGATCTAGAATCCCATCCTTTCCACCATTTAAATAAATTCCCCTTCCTCTTTGAAAAGGTCATACTTGTAAAGGGAGTCCATGAAAGGTCCTAAACGCATGAAAATAAACGTCAAGATTCTTCACGATTCACGTGCGGCCAGATTATAAATATTACAAGATCCCACACATTCCCCACGCTCATGGGGATTAAATAGATCATGCTTCCCTTCATAAATATCAGTTAGATCTATGTGGAAGCTCTAGTAGTTCATAGCTAATCACGATCTTGGTATTTCTTACATTCTCAGAAAAGGATTTCACATTGGTCAAACTCTATACTCCGAGAAGGCTTCAATACCTATAAACATTCATGGCCATCTATGGTGGATGTCCAGTGTCATGTGGACACCTTTTTTTGACTATGCACATCATGCCCTACTAGCTCTGCATATGTCGCCTGCAAAACAGTCATCGATCAAATAAAAATTCATCCTTAGGAGAGTTCTATCCTTCATTGGTACGCCAAATGGATTCCATGCCCCCATCTTATTCCTTTTGATCCACATTCCCCTCTAGGACTATGCTTTACACCTTCTTTCATCACTCATGTATAAGGAATGCTAGAACATTCTGATCATAATTAACTCAAATATATCAATGATCTTTGTGACAACATAGCATCCATATTGCATGAATTTTAACTTCACAAGATAGATTTCTCAATGCATTAATTTAAAATATACATCATTATATCCTCTCTTTAAGAATCTAAACTACACGACATAATGTCCTCACCACCCGACATTAAAACTACATGGCGATAATCACCCTTATTGTATGACGTTAAACTACATAGCTTCGATTTAAGCCTAAGGGGATCCCTTATGTTGATTTCACTATTCTTAAGTGGTGATACAGAATCCTCAAAATCCCTTGTTTCTCAAACCGAGCATAGCTCACATGAGCTTAGGGATCTCAGCGAGATATACACCATGACATCATGGAAAATAAATCTAACAATTTGGTCCTAGAAGACCGACCTTAAAAGGCATGTCATAGTTCCCTTCCCTGAAAGGAACCCCATATCCCAGAAATACAATGTTAAACTATAGGATACTCCAAATATGGGATGAAGGCCTTACCCTACGTATGAGTTTGAACTACTTAAGGTATACCCGATTCACTGAAAGAATCACAACCTGATTGTCCCTAATGTATCTGGACACCCTCCTCCCATAACTCAAACTCTATGCTCTGAGCAATCTTGAATCCCTATAATCTTACATGGCCATTTGAGATAGAAGGCCAATGTCCCACAAACACCTTTTTTGACTATGTACATCATGCCCTGGTGGCTCTTCATAT
The DNA here is from genome assembly GCA_963277665.1 of Viscum album. Classification (NCBI taxonomy): domain Eukaryota; kingdom Viridiplantae; phylum Streptophyta; class Magnoliopsida; order Santalales; family Viscaceae; genus Viscum; species Viscum album. The sequence continues at coordinate 1,405,730,083 of OY728123.1, forward strand.
GATTCTAAAAAGATGATCATTAATAAAATGAAAATATGTCCTCAGTATAGTCCTATCTTATCTCAGTACTACCAATGGATTCCAATCCTCGTGACCTCCCTCCCAAATCATGGTCCCTTAAATTTTTGGTGTTCATTATCTTTCCTACCCATGTCCTAGATATATCAGAACATGTTGTCCTAATTCACCTCTGGTCTCTCTTGAAGATTCTTTAAAATAAATATACCCTATCCATATGTGTGATGTTGATATGTATACAAGAAAAAAATCCCCCACCATTTTTGGCTTTCCCCAGTGAAGTTCAAATAAATACCCCTTTTCATGCCCAGGTGAACCCATTGCCAAATTCATATTCCATGTTCAGAAAGATCCCAATCAACATAATCCTTCATAGCCATCAGAGATGGAAGGCCAGTGTTTTGTGAAAACCTATGTTTGACTATTCCCATCATGCCCCTATGGTTCTGCATATTTCACCAACAAAATGGTCGTTAATAAAACGATAATTCATCCTCTGGAGAGTCCTTTATATTTCAAGTATGCTCATATGTCATTCATTCTACATCTCACCCCTCGTATTTGGAACACCCCTATGGGAAACAGCTTGCACATCCTCCACTTTTCAGATGCCCCGACATGGAATATATTTCTAATTTAAGTGGCTATTCATCAGCTCTCCCTTACACAAGAATCATGTGGGATAGGTTCCCCTATCAAAACTGGCATGGACGTCCCAAATACTTTCAAACATCATCACTCAGACAAGCCACCCACTATGACTCCCAACATCAAAACAAATGCATTGTGACAAAAATCCTCCCAGGCTATCTAAGATAGAATACCAATTTTATGTGGACACCTTTGTTTGACTATGCACATAATGCCCCAACTGCTCTGCATATGGCTCCTATGAAATGGCCATCAATCAAAGGAAAAATATTCCTTAGTATAGTTCTATCCCACCCCCATATGCCTAAAATGGATCATGACCATTATAAAGGTCCAAAACTCACATATTGAGGGTCAAGAAAAATCACTCATTCATGTTTGAAAGTTTTTAGGACATTCTCGGCTGATGAATTCTGTATTGGGCCCCCTTCCCTATAATGTTTATCCGATGTTTTTCAACCTTAAACACTTTTAATACGTTTTATTAGTAGGAATATGTACATCTAGTGAAAAATATGTGACACTCGCCAGAGAGAAAATCTACAAAGGGCATATCTGCATAAAAGATATTTGTCAGTTCGTTAAAAAATAGATGTAATGCTTGTTAGGTCAAAAACCCTCAAAGGGAGGCCTATGAAAAAGTCACGATTATACCTGATAAGCCCATTTCATGAATTCATATGCATAAATTTTTATTTACAATGGAAAAGACACAAATGTTTGTGAGTTTTTTCATAAAAATATAGCAATAGTTGAACTATGCAAGCTGAGTCCCAGAGATTAAGAAACAATTAGAGCCCGATTTGATTATTTCACTTTACTATTTTGGAATCATGGTTTAAGATTAATACCTGATCGAAAATATGTTTATATTATTGATTGTGATCAATTTAATTGATGTGAAAATGAAAATAGAAGGCATTTGAAGTCATATTAGTTTCATTGAGTTCAATAAGAAATGAAGGAACATCCCCAGTTTAGAGTCTCTCAATAGTATCAAAAAAAAAATAAGTAAACATCATGATTTGGGGAGAGTTACAATAAGGCCCAGCTCACCATTTCCATAAAAATGTCATGTTACTGTCACATTCCATTAAGAGTTTGTTTTTAAGAAGCTCTCTCATACTCTTAAGCCTTGACCGTTGGGAAAAATCGTTCCATAACAGCTTTATGGTCCCGCCCATTCTTCTGGATAGCTTTGTATTATGCACAATAAGTGGACTATTGAGCTTTCAAACTTGCTAGATAGGCCTCACACTCCCATATCTCTTCCTTCTGGGTGATCACCAAATCATCATCCTTCACGTCTTCAACTATTAGGTAATAGAGTTCCTCTGAAACATCTCAAAAGGATGTCACCTAATGATGGGAAGAATTGAATTTGGAATGTTTTTCTTCACAAGAAGTGACGTCATCCAAAGCTATGATGATCTGGTAGATGAGAATATATAAGGTCTGATAATCAATGCCATTAGAACCCAACTCGATGAATAATTACCGAATTTTGTCAGTATCATCCGTAAATCTAGCCAGAGGTTTTTCCATGGAAATGACACATAACTGACATCATGCATGTTTTTTCACTGCTTGGTACCACCCCATGGAACTAACACCTGGATCCTATCCCACAAAATGGGTCTATAGGCTAGAAGTGTCATTACAGGAGTGGTAAGAGACCCATGATAGGTTACCCAAGATGGGGGGGGGGCTCTCTTTACCCTTAGATGGTTCGACCGCTGGGGATGAATGTGAAGGACTAGCCATGACCTTTGGCATGTCCAGTGATACTCTTTTGGGGCTAGCCTCATTAGGTTCATGGGAATCATCAATGGAAGAGGAGCGGTCTAAATCACACCCCACTAAGATAGGCCATACCGATGCAGCCACTTAGAGATGCATCTGGTGGTGAATCAGGAGTCTTCATACCAAAAGGGCATGAATAGATGGCATATCTATCATGGCTACTATAGGGAAAGGAATAGGATACATACCTGCCACACTTATCACTGAAAATGGAATGTATGGAATGGTCATCTGGGTCAAAATGTGGCGAAGAAGTGTTAAAGGCTTCTAGAACCACCAAACTAATTCTCTTAGAACCCTTTAAGGGTAATAGCGCACCCACAGTTGGGAATATTCCAATGACAGAAAAGTTTCTCCTATCTTATTTGGGATGATATCCTCCATAGAGGCACCTTCCTACATCATCATAAGTCAAAACTATAAAATAATTAAGATATGATATTCTCATATTAACTAAACATCATGAAGAAGATTATTTTGTTGGAGGCACCCAAATTTCCTGGAAAACCAGTAAGGGGGGTATAGTTTAAAAATGGCCACTTGATCCATGAAAGCAGGGAACATCCCATCTCGAAGCGCAATATGTATGAGCGTTCCTCCAAATAAACACCCTTATTACCTATTAATGACTCACGAGGGGTAGGGTACAATGAAAATGAGAAGGAAGAAGCATCATTCAATAGCCCGACTAAATCGATAACACTTAAAGTCTTTGAAAAAACAATAGAAACGTTGAGAAGGGTAGGTTCAAAATTTTAGTGAGGAACCATTGTGGTGTGTCGATATTTATGGAAGGGTAAGGGTTCTTCCATACATTTATACAGAAATTGAAATGGGCTAATGATACGATGATGAGTCATACTTTCTTGTATTTTTCCCAACAACTCATAATGTCAGGAAAGAGTAGGTGTGGCCATATGGATTGATTGACCCTCCTCTAGCAAAGCCCCCACCCTCAAAGTGGAGTCTCAGACCCCAGTATATACAACATGGGATGAGAACATACATCCAATAAAAAAATAGAAAATAAAACTACTAATATAAGTGTAGGTGTAAAATCCTATTGAAGCTCATACCCCCATATATTATATCATTCATCTTCAAGGGAAGCAAAATATGACCCTGGAATTTGTCGAGATTGGCAGGATGGATTAGATCAAGAACAAAGATCTCTTGGTCAAGGACCATTCACCAGCAGAAATGAAAGTATCCACACCTTGAATGATATAATGGAGAAAGCATGGAGGGGATGATTTAGTAATCCATCTAGCATAACCAGTATGCTCCTTGTCAGTTAGGACACATGGTTAGTATTATTCTAAGAAGTGTATTTAGTGATAAACTCATCATACATCTCTCTAAGTATGGGGAGTCCTCCAAGTTTTTGGATGTCCCATAAGATGATTCCCACATCCCCATGTGACAAATGGATTGTTTTGGGGCTTGAACACAAGTGGCTCGGAAGCTCATGGAAGATTTTTCCTATGGAGAAGGGTGGGAAATGAGAAACCCATGCTGCCTGATATAAGTTCACAACAACCAGTTGGTCAGGGGAATCTAAACAGGTTTTATGTACACAGAATGCATAGGCCAATTCATCGTAGAAAAATCCTACGGCTTGTAGGACACACTTGGTGCTCCACCCACTATTATGGTTTTCTCAGATATTGTTGATGATAGATTGGTACTCTTGGGTGACTAGTTTCAAGGTATTATTGCGACACCTGCGATCGCCTTGAGTCCACACCAAAATTTTATATATGAACACATTATCTATACTCGGAGTAGCTATGAATTATCTTGATGATGTAATATTGGACCGATCATGTAATTGTGGAGATTCTAATAGAACAAAATGATTATTTGGATCAGCCAACGATAAAGGAATTCTATCAGGAAGACCAAAGACGTAATCTAGGATATCTATCATGAAGAGATATTTTAAGAAACTGTCACGCAGAACAATGTAGGATCGAATATGGTCCCCACTGCCCCCACCATGGTTTCCCTCATCATGGGAGATTTCTTCATAGCATGTGAAGAAGCCATCGAAGCCTATACAAAAATATCCAAAAAATACCAAAAATGTTAGTCCAATACAAATTGTTGGCTAAAAGAAACAAAAAAAGAAAATTATCTAAAGGACTTAGGGGTCCCCACATGATGTTCTACGTACTATTATAAGAAATGGTATGTGGCAGCCATATCCCACATGATACATGATACATGGAGATAATCCCCTCATATTGTTGTGGTATGCAGAAACAATATACCACAGATAGCAATGGTACACAAAAATCCCATGAGGCACTGGCCCGCAGAGCATTGAACAGTGAACAGAAGGGTTTGTGGAAGTCAAATACCACAAACCAAGGCCTCACCAAATCTATATTCAAAATTGATGTTTAAAAGTTTTATGTTCGGAATATTAAGGCTTAAAGTTCAGTTCACCAGTTCATGTTCGGTGGGTGGGACACACAAACCGTGTAGCATTCTCATATATAGAAGTCCAGATTCTAGATTTAAACTCCACAACATAGTTTTCGAAAACCAAAATCTGGTACTCAAGAAGAAGCAATGGTGAAATGTTTGGTTTGTGGCATGTACGAATTGGTTCACGAATATAGTTTTCACAAAAGGATATGTACACAAATGCAGAGAAAGATGAGGGAGAGTTGAGGGCAGTGTTCAACACGAGAAATGTTAAAAGACAAATGACATGTGCCCCTATATATAGGTGTTTCCCTTCCTAATAGACCTATCGGTTATATAACAAACCACATCAGTTCATAACCTATTCTACATCGAAATAGTCTCCTCTTTGTTCCAAACGGACCCCATTCCAATGGGGGGGGGGGGGATTGGTAGGTTCTTGAAAACATCGTCATGGAAGAAAATACTCTGACAATCACTTTCCAAGATGAAGAAAGAATTTATATAAGTATAGTAAAGTAAATAAGCTCAAATTCTGTTGTAAATATTGAAGGAAACTTGAAAGGATTAAATATCTAAATGAGTTTTAATTGGCCTGAGTACCATCACTGGGAAGGGTTTGTGGACTGCATGAACCATGAGCCACTAGTTCATGGAACGACTTACGAGTTTCTGGTCCACGGAACGATGGTCCGCATACCCAATTGAACGAAAACCACATCACTGGGGGAATCCAGTGCATGAAGGCCATCCACATACTGTCTTGTGAACTCAGTAGTTCACAGACGAAAAAAATTGGCAAGGTTCTATGAACCATGACTCACGAACCACAGCCTCCACAAACCCCATTTGACTATGTCTTTCGCGGATCTAGATATCTTTTCATGGGATTCTGCAAATGGTGTTGCATGCCCATAGATACGATTTCCCCATCACTCAATAAATGGATCCCAAAGGAATTGAGAAATGATGGATGAAGAAAGCATGAAGAAGACCCCAAAGGATGGAAGAAATAATTTAGAGAGGATACTGGCTTTAGTCTCCAATCATCGAAAATGCCCAAATTACAAACCACGTTTTCTTTAGGTATAACTAGCAGCAAACCATAAAATGAAGGAAATTAATAAAAATGTGAGAATAATTAATCCAATTGGTGAGATCGCGAACCGCATATTCCTCATGGATAAAATCCCTATGAACAATAGTCCCCATGAACCTCCTACGATATGGTGTTCTGTATAGTTCATCACCATGCATATTTAAACCGGCGTCACATAATGCATCAGTACGCGGATGAAACCAAAGCGGCATGACAAAATCTATTTAGGAATGCATACCACTATAGTATGTGGTGGTCTATTCCCATGCTCGCATACTTATTTAGTATATGGATGACCCCTCTACGTGAATACCACTATGGTATATTGGGTTCCCCCATCCCATGTATGAAAACGGTACTTGGACTAGGGAATCTTTTGGTATCCTTTCCTCCAGGTCCAATATCGCCCCTCCATTACCAACTAGTTCTTTATAGCCCCTCCGTGATCCTGTCCCCCATCATTAGGCCAAAGAAACCTCTAAATACACCAAACCCGTTTGATTAGATCATCAAGTGCATCAGAGCGCCCCTTTGAGTCTATATACCCATGGTAAGTAGATTCATGAAGGCTATCCCCACAACGGTTTGAACTCGAGGGATGTTTGTAAGTCTATATTCTGTTGGTAACCTAGATTCCAACCTCAAGATGCTAACATGAACCTCCCCATTCTAGTAATTAATGGTGATCACATTATTTTCCATTCAATGAGGTATGGTGATCAGTCAAAGATATCATGTTCGCTCCTCCTTTTGGTAGAGGCGACATTCCTCCCCTTTCCCAAAACGTGTTCTGGGGCACACCAATTGAGGAAAGTCCATAAATCATTTTAGGGATGATATGCATGATCTTCAAAGTCATCCCACATTGATGTGTCCGATGCTTCACACCCTCTTCCCTGGATATCTCATCCTCTACTATAGTAGGCCCACCCTCTCCCATCTGTGGGAGAGGAGGTGTGTTTTTGGTTGGATCTCTCACATCCTCTTGTTTCTCACACTAATCATGACTCACATTGGCTTATATATTTGTGGTGGGTACAACATCCAAACAATAATGAACTACGAAAACTTTGAATCCTGATGAAACCAGGATACGTAGGATGCCTTCTTGGATGATCGATGTCAAAAGGGGTGCCATCCAAAAGGGTCCACCCATCCATGTCCCCACAAAAGGACATCTCCCATGCGTAATCTCATGTTTCCTGAACTACGTGGGCTCTAATTCCTCTCCTAATAATTTGTAGGTTTCCCATCTTATCGGTCTGATCTGATCATCACGTCACCTCCCCCCCCACTGGATAAAGATAAACTTCAGAGTGCCTTATCGCATGGCTTAAGTCATCATTACTTCTGTAGCATCAAATCCAAGCATGCCTATGACGATCCTACAAACCAGGGGTAGCCAATGGACACACTCTTCGGGATTGAATGAAGGATTCATGAACATATTAACATTAATTAAATATATAAGAGAGTCCTGGAATAGGCAATAACCCCCCCCCCAAGAAGGGGTGCAGTGAGCCCGACTTCCCATCCTCTCAACCGATAGAGTCCTTAAGTGTCGTTGGACAAACCATCATCCAATGAACACTTGCCTTTAGAAAGAAGGTCCTTGAATCATGGATACTAGGAATATTGGGTGTTTTTTGCTCCACGAATGAACATGTTGCAGATAATCTAGGGATGTTATATCCTAAGAGGGCTGATTGCACAAGTACATGACCCCATGAACTTTCCCTCTGGAACCATTTGACTGTGGAACCTCCTTCGCAATATAGAAGGGTTAAACTACCCAGTCCCCATAGGATCAATCCAATCTCCCATTAAAGGATAACGATGTGGATCAGGTCGAAACAAATATTTTTCCCAAACCCATAAACATGTCACATCGGGTCGAAAAAATACCCCATGGAACATATATTAAAATAATATTATTACATAGAATGTGACAACATACACATAGATAAATAAAATTTTATCAATGAAATTTTTCAAAAATTTTCTAATGACATTTAACCATGATATCAATCAAGATAGAAGAACCCTATTAGATCAATAATTATCCTGCAAATTTTCAATGCCTAGATAATAAATAAAATTATTCATTAGATAAATAAATAACTATTTTATAAAATGTATATAAAATAAATATTTATTTTAATAATTATATAATATGTTAGTTAAAAAAATAATTATTACCTTACGAATACAAGAATTAAATAAATATCATATATTCTGTAATTAAATAATTACCTAGAGAATAAATTTTTAATAAATATATTATTATTAATAAATCTTTAATAAATACTCATTATATATTTGGAAATTGATATTTATTTCATATATTAAATATAAATAATACACAACGTCGATCAAAGGATATACTTAGTCTGTGACCTGCTAGGAATCTTTCTTTTTTCATTAAGCATGCTAGTCTAAATTCCAATATTAATTTTTGGTAGGGGTTCAAGGAACCCCAATGGAAATTAGTTATTTTAGAAACATAAAAAACTATGTATAATCACACTCTGTGTAATATAATACCAGTTTCATTATATTTTCAAACATGGCGGTTTCATACTTCATGTCATTAACTCTTGAACTTGATTTTTAATTATTTGTGTATATGAATTGAACTCATCAAACACCATGTCAATTCATTGTAATAGATAACTATATTCTATTCAAAGGGATTAAGATAAAATCATATATAAATATGGAATGGAAAAAATATTTCCTCATCTTATTCATTAAAAACATATCACTCACAAAATACAAAATATATTCAGCTTATCCATAAACTATCACATTATAGTTTATGAAAATACATCAAAGTAGGTGAGTCACGATATAAATAAAAAATAATATTAAGGTATATGGACCATTATAAATTCTCCAAGATAGTAATTCCAATGGCATGAAAATATTTGGAGTTTCTACAGTTAGGCATATCATCATTATCCAATCATCTTGCAGTTCACCCACATGAGAACTTCTTGTAAAGAAGCCTCATCCACTTTTGAGTACACACACCAGACAGTTAACATACCATGTTCCCCATTATAGAAAATAATCATTACCATATGAGTAGTTATTTAAGAGATATCATCGTTGAACATCCATGTCATCATCATAGAAGGGATCTTCTATGTCCAAGTTTTGATGCGACTGATAATCAAGTACATTATCACAAGAATGTCCCATAAAAGGAAAAACAATATCTAAAAGATATTAATTTTTTTCACTTATTTCAATATTATGGGTAATCTAAATTAAAAACAGTTGGTTTAAGTGAACCAACTATAATAGAATCCCACATTCAGTAAAGGAAATTACTAGTTTTATGATTAGTCTTCACATGTTGTATTTGATTCTTCTATGTATGGGTATATCCATGGGTCCTACCATGTTATTTCATTATATATTTTGGCTCTTCCGTAATCCTTTTTTGTTACTATTATTTTCATGTATTCATATATTTGAGAAAATAATTATATAGAATATATTTATGAAGTATATATATAACAATCCTGAACCCACACTCTTGGATCCAACATTAAAAAAACATTACATTTCATACTATGATTTTGAGGAAGGTGACACAATATTTTCTATCTAAAAATTACATCATCAAAAGGAAAAAATTGGATCACTAATATTCTTTATGACCAATTATGTTAAGTGTTTTAATGAATTATAAATTACTCATAACATCCTTGATTTATAATCAAATGGTTAATAATGATGAATATAGTCTCCCACTATACCCGTCTTTTCATATTCCAAATTATGACATCATCATTATCTATATGATATACTTAAAAGCATAATTTTTACAACCTAAATCATTATAACGTAGGTTAAATGATTTATGTGAAGGATGGCCTCAAATTCCCAATATGGGAAAAAATAATCATGGATAATTGAAAGTCACCAAGTAGTATAAGAATAGCATACTGGTATGTTGACATAATAAACTTGAATGTGTATAACAAAAGAATATTCATAACCTTCAATACCCATATAATGAAAATATTCTATAATGATTTTCATATAAAGTTGTAATCAGAATATATAATATTTAATCATGTGATATCAATATTGATATTAAGAAACATTATAATCCCATATAAATAAAGCTAATATATATTATAATCTTGGAACATTATCTTCACATTACTTCCAATAATCGGAATAACCAATATGCTCAAAATCCATCTCCAGAGTACCCAATGAATTAGAGGGCTATAATAGACCCAAAAGTACTTGGTTTAATATGAAACCACTACTTCATGGTTTATAATAAAACAAACAATTATAAAAAATAATTTCTAAGAATAGTATGACGAATGAAGTATATAGATCAATAATTTCATCGTAAACTCATTGAAACAACATTTATTATTTTTAAAAAAAATAACCCATGGAAAAGAAATGGGTTTCATAACAATATATTTGAAACATTTTTAACCCATCTAAAAGAAATTGGTTCCTTGATAATCTCATTGAAATATGATTAACTTATGCAAAATAAATATGTTTCATAACAATATCTTTGAAACATGATTGACTAGTTGAAATGAATCGTATTCCTTGTAATTCACATGGGAAAAATGTTAATGTATCTAGAGAGTGAATAAGGATGGTATCATTACAAAATATCCCCCACTGGATCACAAGTAACAATAAGGTTTGTTGATGTTTATGAATTGAAATTCCATTAAAAAATCATTAAAATAATTTTCAAGGAACATAACATTTAAATTTCTGGAATCTCTTTTAAATCAAATTCACAAAATACTGTGAAGAAAATTTTCATTTAAAAAAAATGGATTAATATAAAGGAAACATTAAGGAATGTAATGTACATGTTGATGAAAAAATCTATACATTTCATAAAAGTTAAAAATAAATCTTCTTATCAAATTTTTTTTAAAATTGAAGTCAAAAGTGACTCATTTGGAAGATGTTAAGAAAATTCCTCTTATAATATTTTAAAAGAATGTAAAACATCATGTATAATGTATTTAGAAAATCATTTAATTAGAAATAACATATAATAAAACAATTAAGAAAATATGGATATAGAAGAGAATGATACCTGATCAAAAAGAAAATATAAGAATCATATCTCTTACAAATGTATTTCTTTATGTTTTTTAATAAACAATCAAGGAAATGTAAAGTAAATATGTGGACAACATCCATAATAACAATAGAATAAAATATGTTTGGTACAATAAATTAATATCACATTATTTCCTCTTAATGAAGCATGAACAAAAAAAATCTAGAAAGAATGGATTTTGTAACATAAATCCTTTTCTACATTGCTAACTATTCAATCGTAAACTGGATGAAATAATAACATTAAATTAAAAATTCAAATATCATCAAAATAAGGATTTTAATGATATAAAATTTCAAAATTTGTATTAGATTCACCTCATATGGGATGATAGGTGTGTAATATTGGAATATTCATAATGAAGGGAAACTGAGACGAATTCCCATAATACTTTGGTAATCTTTATATTAAACCCCAATGAAAGAGAGAATCTCATATGGATTTGTAAATCCCAATAATTTTAATTAAATTAATCATAAAAATTAATTCATGGGAATTATATACACCAAAAATATATAAGGTGTGTATATATAATATATCTCACATAATTAAATGTGAAATGAGAAAAACCCATTCCTTGAGCCCAAAATGACCATTGATATCCTTTATCCCATATAAAAAAATATTATATATATATTTTGATTTCATAATAAAATTATATCTGTTTAATACCATATAGTTAATAATTTATTTTATTTATTTTTAGTGAAATATTAAAATATTTAATAAGTTAATCCTATTATGTGTTTTGAGGAAGTTCGGTTCAATGTTGGAAAATGAGTTCGATGTATTGACTGTGGCCAAATAGGAAATTAATTAAAAATATATATAATATTAATCATTATATAGTTATCAAATTTGTTAATCAATTACAATTTTTCTACAAATCATCAAAAAGGGATATGAAAATAAACTATGTTACCATCATAGATATGGTAGTCCATACATATGCTTGAGTAGAGTTTCCAACTAATGAATTCTATACCCTACACCTGCAAATAAATACCATGGGTATATACCATAAAATATTATTTATATTCTATACCCATAGATCTATGAATCGTGGGTGCTTATGCCATCAGGATAGACATATACCTATGATTTGACAAAACCCATGGGTATAAGCCACACATACTGACAGTTCATTGCCCATTAGTTTAGGGTATTTAAATGGAAGTACCTATACTCATGGTATGGTAAAAAATGGGGATAGGTCCTTTATTAAAAAAGTCCTCCATTGGGATTTGATCTCAGCTACTTTTGCTTACACCATAAGGACTTTACCACTATCCTATAACTCATTTTTTCTTCTTATATTCATATATATATAATTTTTAATTATATTAATTTTTTTATTGTTATTTTTATTATTATGAAAAACATATGGACCAACCTATACCCACGATTTGGTCAACCCATGGGTGTAATTCAATCATTAAAAAAAATATTCCCTTGGGAATTGATCCCAACACATTCTACCTAAACTCCAATGACATTACCACTAACGTATAACACATTTTGTGTTATTATATTTATATATATATATATATATATTATTTTAAAATTTTTATTACTATGGAAATTAAATGGGCAACCTATAACCATGATTTGGTAAAATTGTGGGTATATGCAACCTATACTAACAGTTTACACAAAAAAGTTAGTATAGGTGCCCAAAAACATTTACTATACCCATGGTTAGGTCAATCATTGGGTATAGATTCTTCCAAAATATGTCTTACCGCATTAAACTCATTTCAATGGTTTAAAAAACCCATGTGAATACAGAGGACCTATATCAGTGGTTTTTTGAGAACTGTGGGTATAAGTCCTTATCATGACATTTTTTCCCCAAAAAACCTATACCCACAGTTCTAAAAAACAATACTTATAGTGATGACCTATACCCATGGTATTTGGGGAATTGTGGGTGTATTTCATTCCAATTATTGTTTTCCTATAGCTATATGGGGACCTATATCCATGGTTTTTTCGAAAACAATCGGTATAACATCATTTTCTAGTAGTGTTCATTTTTCAATGATCATGATGGAAAAAAGGTATAAATTACTTTATATTTTTAGAATTATAATAATATCATAAATATGATAATAATTCTTTAAATAAAATTATTTTTTACTCTTCTTATGTGGTGATAAAAAAAATTACATCACTTCATAGAGGAGGTAGTCCACACATTCTTAAATAAAGATTTCATTTTTTTCATTTATGAAATAAATAGATTGAAATAATTTTATGAATGATAAATATGACAATAGTTTCTTTATTTTTTAATTTTTATCACATATATTAATTAAATTTATCCTCATTATATTACATGTGAAGCGTTAGTGAAAAACGAATCACATCATATCCTGGGGCAGTTGTTTGTTGTATACACGAGTGATGTTATGGTAAAACTCAAAGAGTGTGAATAAAAAATGTTTATATGATATAATAACTCAAAAAGTATAAATATATTACAAATATGATGTAAATTATTTAAATCTAGAATTAAAACAATTTGTGATATGCGTTGAAGTAAAATGAATGACATTTGTTTGTAAAGCGGTAGTCCATCATACCCAACAATGACAATTTCATAACCCTTTTGAAAGAAGAGAATATTGATTTTGGTTACAAAATTAGTATAATAACATCTATGTATATAGGATATATTGGGGTTATAATATTTTCATTGTTGAATTACATTTTATTAGGGTGGAATAAGTAAAAAATAAAAAAATGCATAGTTATGAATTTTATATATTCCCTTACCCTATCTCTTGGATTATACATAAATTTTTACAAGAATGAATTTATGGCGAAATCATGAAATCTTAGATTATGTGATTGATGTTTTTAGATTATTTTTGGAAGGTATTTGCTTAAATAAAATGTTTTTAATGTGAAAATAAGAGAGGACATGGGTTGGCCTTTTATATGTGATGTGAGGGAACACTTGTAATTTTTCAAAAGAAAATAAATTTACCCACATATTTCCCATTCAAAAAGGGAAAAAATGTATGATTATCTGTAATGTTACATTATAAAGTCTAAATATATCCATAAAAAATTTTAGGAGAAGTTTTAGATCATTTTTACCCCTATATATTTATTTTAACCCCTAGTAAACCTGTTTTCTCCTTACCCGTTATAATTTAATTTTACTGTTTTCAATATTCATTATAGTAAATAATTATGTTGAACTAATTTGATAATATAAATTATTATTTTTTCAAATATTTAATCTATTTTTCTAATTTATTTTTACCTAAGTGCCAAAATCTAATTTAAAATTAAGTTCATTGATGCGACAAAAAGTGAGTTTTCAAGAAGTTTATTATTCAAGGGATAGTTAAATTTTTATTAAATCAATGACTAAAAATAATAATTATATAAATTTAAATTAATATTTAATAATATATAATATATAAATTTCATTTAAATAATTTTTCAATAGGGGTTTTTAAATAATTATAATGGAAAATCAATATGCACTTTAAAATAGTGTTAAGAAAAATCATGTTATCATAACCAATGACGAACTTATACCAAATTATAATATGATATAGATTTAGAAGTAATTAACTGGATAAAATATAAATAAAATGTTCTTATGTTAAGTTAAATCATCTTAATAATGTAATGGGGCTTTAAAATTTCTTAATTTGTTGAAACACAATGAAATTTTTACAAAAAATTGTATTTTTCAATATTAATAAAAAACAATATTTAAAAAAATCAAAAAATATAATAGAAAATAAATTTTATTATGCAGATTTTAAAATTATAGTTCATTTATAAAATATTTTTTCTAAAATTTCTACAAATTAATTATAATATTTTTCATGCAATATCATAAAACTCACTTTGGGAAAAATGTTTTTAGGAAATAAATTACATTACTAAAAAGTGATTAATTATTTACAAAAAATTAATCAATTATTTATATTGATTTAGAAATTTAGAAATTTATATATTTCATAATGTAGTTGATATTAATCATAATCACTAATTGAGAATCTAGGTTATAAGTTTTATATATTATGGGTGTCGATTAAGCTTTATGTCACGTGTCAAATACACTATCAAACATAGTTTTCATTTATAAAATCTCTAGGTATTACATCATAACCTCCGTAATAAATCATGTCCTCAAAATTGGAACGTTATCTTAATAATGAAATGTTAGAAATTTTAAAATACCTATTTTTTGAATTCCTCATCCTAAAAAGGGTTAATAAAAAATCCATTGGATAAGAGAGAAAAGGGAAGTACAAAGGTCATCGAGAATAAAACTTTCTAGTTTTCGAAATGGGAGAACATATGTGGGAAGTGATTATTTTCACATGGAAGAAAATATTAATTTTTTTATAATTATAGAGATTTATAGAGATTTATGATCACACTAATATCAATGATCAAGAGAAAGTAAACACCATAAAAATAGAAAGAAGAGAGGTGTAATAACGATCATTGATTTGATCAGAAATTATTTTAATAAGAAGATATTATATTACAATATTCTTTTCCTAGAGATGAGTAATTATATTACCATCTAGATAAAGACCAAAACTAAATATAATTACCTGATGAGTATACTTTCATCATTTAATCAATTTCGACCACTGTATCATATTTTTCTCCAAATTATGATGATTCAAGTTAAATTATTGATGAATGAAGAACTAAATTCAACATTTAATAGATCAAATTATTCCTAAAATGATAGTAAGATATTTATCATATCTTTAGAAATTAACTAAAAAATAAATGGTTAAAAAAATACAGGAAAATTCTTAAAATGAATAAATTTCCATATGATGAAATAAAATGTTAATAACACTAGAAAGAACCATATTTCAACATTAATCATTATATAAATGAATGACCTTATATCCTAAATAACATTTAAATGGGTGTCTCAGAATTTGAACTTATGATCAACATTAATCTTATAGTCCTATATTATTATCCATAATTTTTAAGATAAACTCACATGTGAAGAACCTAATATCCAAAGAAATATAAAAATTTTATCTAATACCAACTATAATAGCCCTAAACCCACACTCCATGACCTGGAATTGGAATCATAAAAATTACATTTATGAATTTAATACTAATGAAAGAGACCAAATTTTTTCTATAAAAAACATAAAACATTAAAAAGAAAAATATTGGATCAATTAAATTATATAAGAATTTTTAGGTTTATAGTTTTATTGACTTAATAAAAAATCTTAACATCATGAATTAATAAAATGATATTTCATAAAGATGATCATAATCTCCCATTATGCCCAGTTATTCCATATTTCAAATTAGGTCATCATAATCATCCATATGAAACCCTTTTATATACAGTCAGTTTATCCTAAATATTTAAAAGCATAGAAAAATTAATCAAAATATGGATGACATAAAATGATCAGTAATGTTAAACATATTAATAAACAATTTATGAAATAATTTATTTTTAGAATGAACATTTCATAAATCATTTTATAAAATATGGATATGCATGATAAAGATACTGGATCTAAAAGAAAATAAAGATCATTATCACTTAAAAATGAATTTCGTGATGTCTTTTAAATAAATAAGAGAGGAAATTGAAATTGAACATTGGAACCAATTTCAAAAACTAGGGGAGAATAAAGGATAAGTTTTTTAATAAAATAATATCACATTTTTTTCTCCAAAAATAACTTGAATAGTAACAATCCCAAAAGAAAAGAGATTGTAACATAAAGCCTTTCCCACATGGGTAACTCTTTAATAATAAAAACCAGGAAAGAATAATGTTGAACCCTCTGTGAAATAGTTATTTTAATATTCACAAATCATTGTTTTTATATATGTCAATTTAGTCAATTATTCAATCTGTTATAAATGAGTTTATATATGTTTAATCATGTCCACATATATTTATCTATGATTATTTATGGTCTGTTATTTACCTAGATGTATTCTGGATTACATGGACACTCTGTGAGAATTTTATGTTTTTCACTCACCGTGAGTTATATTCTGGATTCCCCGATAGTAAAAGGAATCAGACACCGATTTGACAAACCGATGACAATTGTCGCACCAATGGCAATGGTCACACTGATGACAATGGTCACACCGATGACAACGGTCGCACCGATGAAAACGTTTGCACCGATGACAACGGTCGCACCGATGACAACTGTCGCACCTATGACAGTCATCGCACCGATGACAATGGTCGCACTGATGACAATTATCACATGACCTACCGAAGCTGATGATGATCACATGACCTACCGAAGATGATGCTAATCAAATGACCCACTGAAGCTGATGCTGATCACATGACCTACCGGAGATGGTGCTAATCACATAACCTACCAAAACCGATGCTGATCACATGACCTACCGAAGCGGATGCAGATCACATGTCCTACCGAAACTTATGCGGATCACATGACATACTGAGGTCGATGATGATCACATGGCCTACGGAAGCTTATGTTGATCACATGACCTACTGAAGCTGATGATGATCACATGACCTATAATGCTGATGTTGATCACATGACCTACCAAAGATGATGCTGATCACATGACCTACCGAAGTTGAAGTTGATCAAATGACCTACCCAAACCAATGTTGATCACATGACCTACCGAAGCTGATGCTGATCACATGACCTACCGAAACCGATGTTGATCACATGACTTACTGAAGATGATGCTGATCACATGACCTACCAAAGTCGATGCTCATCACATGACCTACCGATACCGATGAAAATTTCAATGACCTACCGATCTCATGACTCACTGATAGTCATGAAAACTATTTGAATTTTTATTAACTCTTATTTTATTCTAACGGTCATATTTTATTAATTTAATGCACCTGTTATTAATTAATATTGGCTACTGGATGTCAGGGAACTGTACATCGTACCTGTCAAAAATTAATCATTTTTTTACCATATCTCAAGGAATAAAAATGAAGATATAACTTTAGTGAGAAAAAATGACACAAAAAATAGAGAGATAGAGACACACAAGAAGACGAGAGTGTACGTGTGTGTGAAGGCCCATGAAACAAATGAAGAACATGAAGAACACATGTGTAAACCATAGAGCTTCCAGAAGAGAATTCACCTGGAAGAAACACTAAATCCGAGTTGCAGTGCCTTACTGAACATCATATGCACAAGTCTGAATAAATTTAGCTGGGAAGAACAACAACACTCTATTTTGTGTCATACTCATCAGAAATGACTCGAATAACATCGGCAACATCCAAACGAGTCCAGAGCTCATCTGAAATCACTCAGAGCATTATAACCTCATTATACATTTATTTCCTTTGTAGTATACCTTTGATTAACATTTTGAGCAGTGTGTGTGAAGCTGTCTATTTAGACACACGCTGACTCTTGGGCTGAACTGGAGGATAATAAATCCTCACACCAAACTATTTACACCTTATTGTATCCCACCGTGAATTGTGGAAGTGGTCATGTGTGACCTAGACAGCCTAAGTGTTGTTGTTGTTGTTTACCCATGTAGAATTGTGGTAGAGGTTTGAGGACCTGAACAGTCTAAGTACTATTGCAAATCCTCGATCCAGGGTGTGGATCATAGTTTTTATAAACTGTTTAAGAGGGCTAAGTCTCAGCTTGAGACTGAACCACTTGTTTTAAAACTGCTATGTATTTTTCCTTTATTAAAACTATTTTTATTATTCTACTGCTAAGTTCATTAAATATAATATGTTTTAGAGTAACTCTGATAGTTGAACTAGAATGTTTTTGTAATTATTGTGAACCAGTAAGTTGGTTACAAAAGCTAAATTAATCTTCAGATTAAGTTAACTGATAAGTAATCAATCTTTGAGAAACTGATTGAACATTTACAATCGTTATAAATTCACTATAGTTTAACTTGTTTTATGAATTGAGTGATTTTAATAAAAATATTCAAAATATAAATTTTTAATTGGAACTCAATTCACCCTCCCTCTGGAGTATCTACGTCGACCAATATTTAGTGTCATATGGTAATAAATGTTTTCAAAAATACTCTGTTTTTAACTATGATTCTAGTTGTATCTTAATAATCTAAAAATTTATATTATTTCTAAATTTTGTATCTCTTTGAATACATTTGTTAAAATCTAATTATGGATAACATATGAGAAGGTGTAGCTACCAACAGGCCACCCTTGTTTAATGGTGTTAATTATTCCTAATGGAAAATCAAAATGAAAATTCATCTAGAAATCATGTGATTTATCATTTGGACTGCCATAGAGACTCAGTATAAGATTCCAGAAACTATTAGAAATACTTGGGATGAACCTAATAAAGCTACTTACAATAATAATTGTAAAGAAATAAATGCCATGTATTGTACTTTGAGAGATGAATAATTTAATCAGATATCTTCTTGTAAGACAACTTTTGAAATTTGGGATACTTTATCTATTTCCCATGAGGGGACAACTATTGTTAAGGAAATGATATTGAATACCTACACTATTAAATATGATAATTTTATAATGAAGCATGATGAACCTATTTCGGACATGTATCTCAGGTTCATAGAAATTGTAAATACAATGAGCTCACTTGGAAGGGTTGTTCCGGCTAAGGAGCAGATTATGAGAATACTCAGATGACTGCCAGAAATATGGAGAGGCACATTAGTTTCAATTATAGAATCTTATGACATTGGTGCTTTTCCTATCAAGGAACTCATTGGTAAGTTAATGATGTATGAGGATTAACTGAAAGTAAACAAGGAAGAAGATGGTGAACCAACGAAGAAGTCTGTAGTTTTCAATACATCTACTTCAAACCTTAAGGATAAAGTGAAAATTCAAAAGTGAAAGTGATAACTCATGCTATGAAGAAAGTGCATTAGACAGCTATGTTGAGATGGCTTAGATTGCCATATTATTTTATAAATTTTATTGGAAGAATAATCTTTTCATAAAATCAAACTATAGGGGAAAGTATGACAACAAAGTTCATTGGAAGAAAGATCAGAAAAGGACTGATAAGGGCGATGACATAGTTTGCTACGAATGCAAGAGGAAAGGACATGTGAATGCTGATTGTCCTAAATTAATGTTCAAGAAGAAATATGACTATAAGGATAGTAAATACAAAAAACTATAAAAACAACCTAGAGTGATTTATAAGAGAGTTCAAGTGATTCTTATTCCACTCAGGATGAAAAATATCAAAAATATAATATGTGTTTCATGATAAACACATCTGAGGTAACATTGGATACTCCTGGTTTAAACTCTCATTATTCTGAAGATAATTCTGATTCAGAAAACATGTATTGTAAAGATTTATTTGAATACAATAATATGATAGAGGATACCTCTAATGAGCTGGAAGATATGTATAAATCCTTAAATAAGTACTATGCATTAACTAGAACTGACAAATCTACACTAGAAGTAGAAAAGGAAAAGAATGCTCAACTACTCAAATAGAATATTGAACTGAAATTTTCTAATGATAATATCAAGAAATATTTGGAAACATTTAATAACAGAAAGGACACACTTACATAAATTCTCGGAAAACAAGTGGCACCAAATTATACTACTGGTTTAGGTTATCAACATGGAAAAAGACAGATTTCAAAAAATAAATTTATTCCTAAATCTGGACAGTATGCTGATGGTTCTAGTTCTGAAAATTCCTATGCTTCGACTAGCTATTCACATGGGTATAGATCAATAAATGTTTATCTATCAAAATCTATTGATTATGTTAAGTATATGAGACCCATTTGGAAAATATGGGTACCGAATAATTTTCTTGCTAACCTGTCTAGACCCAAGAAAATTTGTGTACCAAAATCAGTTTCTATCTAAAATTGTTTTATAGGAAAGTTGATTGAAAAGTTCATGTAAGAAGACATGGTATTTGCAGAGTGGATGTTCAAGATACATGATAGGAGACTTTTCATGATTCAAAAGCATAATCAAGGTTGATGGAGGATATATCACATTTGGTGATAACTCTAAACGGAAAGTCATCGGCCTAGGTCAAATTGGTAACACTGATTAAATTTTAATTTCTAAAGTTTTATTTTTAGATGGATTAAAATATTAATTTTTAAGTATTTATTTGTTATTTGATGATGGTTTTAATGTTAAATTTGAAAATTATTCTTGTAATGTTTTTAATTCAAAAAATGTTTTAGTATTTTCTGCCTTAAGAAATGAAAATTTAAATGCTGTAGATTTGAATTCTTTAGCTAAGCAGAATATGACCGGTTTAAATTATTTTCATAAAGAATATTGGCTTTGGAAAAGAAGATTTGGACAATGAAATATACATTCACTTAGAAAACTAACCAGGAAGAACTTATTAGGGACCTACATAAACTTGAATTCCCATCTTATAAAGTTTGTAATCCATGTCAAAAGGGGAAAGCAATATAAAGTTTCTTTTAAATCAAAGAAAGAAGTTTAATCTTATCATCCTCTCAAGCTGGTTCACATGGACTTCTTTGGACCTTATAGAGTTTCTAGTTTAAATGGGAAGCACTATGTTAATCTTCTAGTAGTTAAATTTTTTAGATATACTTGGGTATACTTTTTAGCTCACAAAAGTGAAGCTTGCTCTTACTTTAATAAATAATCCATGTCTGTAGAAAACCATAGTGGACTTAAGATTAAATCCTTGAGAAGTGATCATGGTCGTGAGTTTGAAAATCATGAGTTCTAATCTTACTGCTCACATAATGGCTATACTCACAACTTTGCTTCCCTAGGACACCTTAACAGAATGGTGTAATGGAATGATGAAATAGAACCCTTCAGAAAATTGCAAGAAATATTCTAAATGAATATGATTTACCTGTTTTTTTGGGATGAAGCTGTCAATACAGCTTGTTATATTATAAATAGAGTCATGGTTATACATGTTCTTAAGAAAACCCTTTATGAGCTTTGGAATAATAGGAATCCTAAACTTAGTTACATCAACGTTTTTGGATGCAATGTATTTATTCTTAATACTAAAAATAATCTAGAAAAGTTTTCATGCAAGTGTGATGAAGGAATATTTTTAGGATATTCAATTACTAAAAAAGCCTATAGAGTTTTTAATAAGAGAACCAAATGTGTGGAAGAATTAGTTCACATCAAATTCGATTAAACTGATCCAAATTTACCTAAAACTATTGTTGAAAATACTAAAGAAGACTTTTCTATTCTAATTCTTAATGATAAATATAGTGGACCTGTTGTAAAGACAACCAGCTCTGGAAATACACCAGAACCTGCTTCTGTTGAACCCAAACCTAGAGAAGAACCTGAAATTTCTAGTCCTACCTTTAAAAGATCAACTAGGATTATAAAGAACCATCCTCTAGATGAAATTGTAGGTAACCTGGCTAGAGGAACACAAACTAGAGCTTCTCTGAGAAATCAGGTTGAACATCAAGCCTTTCATTCAAAACTAGAACCTAAAAATAGAAATGATGAAATCAATGATGAAGTAAGAGTAGACTATGATGAAACCTCTTCACTTATAGCTAGATTAGAATCCATTAGGATGTTACTTTCTTATGCTCTCATCTGAATTTCAAGTTATATCAAATGGATGTCAAAATTTCATTTCTAAATGGTTTTATAATTGAAGTTTTTTTTTTCGAACAACCACCTGGATTTACAAACACCCATTTTCAAAATCTTGTTTTTAAACTTTCCAAAGATTTGTATGGTTAAAAATAGGCTCCAAGAGCTTGGTATGATAGACTTACAAATTTTATTATTTCTAAAGGTTTTACTAAAGGAATTGGATATCCCACTGTTTTTATTAAAAGAATTTATAAAGATATTTTGATTGTACAAATCTATGTTGATGATATTATCTTTGGATCTTCTAAAAATTATTTATGTACTGATTTTTCAAATATTATGCAAAAAGAATTTGAAATGATTTTAATGGGGGAACTCAAGTATTTTCATGGATTTCAAATTTTTCAAAAGAATGATGGTATTATTTAAATCAATGTAAATATACAAAGGATATTTTAAAACATTTTGTTTTGGATAGTAATAAGGGAAGTGATGCACCTATGAGTACCACCAGTAAGTTGGATGATGATGAAACTGGGAAACCAGTTGATCAAACCAATTATAGAGGTATGATTGGAAGCTTACTTTACCATACTTCTAGTCGACCAGATATCATGTTTAGTGTATGCATGTGTGTAAGATTTGATGCTAATCCTATAGAATCTCATTTTCATGCTGTTAAAAGGATTTTTAAATATCATAAACATACTACCAATTTAGGATAGATTTATCCAAAAGAAAAAACATTTTTACTTAATAAGTTATTTAGATGCTGACTTTTCCAGTTTCAAGTTAGATAGGAAGAGCACATCTGGAACTTGTCATCTATTGGGAAAGTTCCAGGTATCACAGTGTAGTAAGAAACAGAACTCTGTTTCATTGTCTACTGTTGAAGCAGAATACATTGCTACTGTTAGTTGTTGTTCACATATTCTTTGGATAAAACACACTTTATTGGACTATGGATATCAATTTAGACACTTGTCTATAAATTGTGATAACACTTGTGCAATTAACATCTCTAAGAATTCGGTGTGTCACTCTAGGACTAAGCACATTGATGTCAGAAATCACTTTTTGAGAGATCATTATCAAAAGGGTGATATTTATCTAGAATTTATTGACACTGGAAATCAATTGGATGATATTTTCACCACGTTTTTAAGCTCTGAAAGGGTATATTTTATTAAACAAGAGTTAGGTATGATCGATCAGTGAAACCAATCAGTGAAAACGATTAGTGAAACCGATCAGTGAAACTGATCTATGCTACCGATTGAGTTATACAGTATATGAAACCATTAGTGTTTATCGAAATGATGATGTTTTACTTAATTGATATTATATTTAATATTGTAACCCTAAATTATAAGATTAACGACCCGCGACTATTTCAATTCCTAAGAACTATTGACCATCTATCTCCCGCCGAACTCCACATCTTCTAAATCCTATTCTTTCATATATTTCGAACCACTCAAACCCCTTGAAACTCTCAAACCTATCGAACCTCAAAACAGAAAAGAAAAAGTGACAAGACAAAAAATCTAAAAGCCCCTAACCTGTGAAACACGCTAGAGGAGAATTGAGGAGCTTGAATCAAAAGTCAGTGAACCCGGAATTGGAGACTCGGGTGGTCACCGCAGAAAAGGAAGTCAGTTCCGAATGGGTGTTATCTAGTAAGTCTACACCTTTAAAAGTGTTAGAGATTCACAGATGGAAAGACTGGTTCTATAATAATAATCAAGTCTACTACCCAAATCTAGTGCATGAGTTTTATTTGAATTTGAGTATTTCATTGGATGGAGGAGAATCTGCAAGATTATCTTCAGTGGTGAAAGGAAAAAAGATAACTTTTTCATCGAAGTAATGGGATTAGTGTTTCGGGGTACCACATAAAGGTAGATATGACGATTAAACTGGTAATAATCCCCCTACCGCTGAATATTTTTCGTATGAGTATGCTCTGGAGATGTTGACTAGCAAATCGGAATCCCGATGAATAACAGCTGCTGACTTAGATGGAGAAAGTAGAATCTTGTTTAAGTTTATTCAGCACAAAATCTATCCCAGAAATGGTGATTTTTCTTCTATGATGTATTAAGATGTTTTCTTGTTGTTTTTATTGCTAAATGATGAGAAGATCAACTTGTGTAAATACATTACTGTTCATATTGCTGAGATAGTAATGCAATCCAAGAAGGCTACAACCTTATTCTATTCTAAGAATGTCTCTTCCATGATAAAGTTTTTGGGATGTGTTGAAGATGGAGATTAGTGTATCTCATATAGTAGTGGTTTTTTTATTAGTAAGGATATCAGAAAAAAAAATTAACTGGAATCCATGGAATAATACATGGGTAGCTGATGAAGATAGGTTGTATGATTGTTTTAATCCTACTGACCACTCTAAGAGACCAAAGGGGATGACAGATCCCCGTTTAAAACCTGATGAAGAAGTTATATATTCTAATGAGGAAGAAGAGACAGAAGTTCCTAAGTACACTAGAGAGTCCAGTAAGAAGGAAATAGGGGAAGTTGAAGCTGATGATGATGTCGATATTGAAAAGGAACCTCAGTCATCTATTGATGACAAGAGTGACCCTGATATAATAAGTCTTATGAAAAGAATGGAATTTGGACCAGCAAGTCTACCTCTTATGTTACCTGAGTCAGAATCCCTTCTAGGTGATGAAGAAGAAGTTGACACTGAAGTATCCAATTCGTACAAGTATGATTCCAGAAAAAAAGACAATACCAATATGATTTCAGTAAACAATAATGGAAATAGTAATGATTATGATGATGATGATGATGCAAGTACTTGAATAGTGTATGGTCATGATATGATTCAAGATGATCCATAGCCACAATCAGTTGAGCATGAAACTATTCCTGAGGCTGAAAGGATAGTGCAGACTGTGTCTGATGTAGATGGGGAAGACTCTCTTGAAAATTCTGGTAAAGATGATTTTGTAAAGCCTAAGTATAGCACTTGTAAAGCCAAATGGGAAGACCACCCAGGTTTTGTAGTTTTAGGTTTGGTTTATTCAGTGGAAGAAGAAGAAGTAGTGAATATCAAAAGAGTAATCCATCCAGTTAAGGCAGGACCAGTTGCTGAGAAAGTGAAAGTGACTGTAGAAAGACCTGGTTCTTTTGTTTCTCAATTTTATTTTGATAAGTTTAAAGATGAGTTGCTCCACGCAGTCAGAGAAAAAATGAATGCGGAATTATCTAATTATCTTTCTCCTTCTCCTGTGAATTTATCTGATCCTTCTAGGGATTCTATAACTAAAAGAGTGGTAAATATTATTAAGCCAGACCTGTGAAATACTGGTGAGATGATTGGTAGGCACATTTCCTCTCTAAATAAAGTGCTCAAGGATTTGAGTAGTGACTTAGTATCACTGTCAGAAGAATTTATATCAACCAACACTGGTATAATGAATGTTTTGAGAAACATGATAGAACACCTGATGAAATATGATTTGAGAAGATTAAAGGCTGAGATTACATAGATTGTTGCTCAGGCTAGCTCCTCCACAGTGACCAAGATCACTGGAAATGAGATTACTGCCTTAAAAAATGTTATAATGGAAGAGTTAGCAGCCCTTGGACAGATTATGGACTTGGACTCTTTGAAAAAGATGAAAGAAAATAGTGATCATATTCACAAGATGGTGAAGGTGTATTCGGCTGATGCTACTAAAGCTCAGAAAGAGATCAATGAAAATGTGGATCACTATTTTTCAGAAATTTCTATCAAGTTTGAGTTGAAACATCATTTTAAAGTCCTGGCTGAGAATTTGAGGCTACCTCTAGTAACTCAATCCCTTAAGGCTCAGGTCCAACATTTAAAGGATTTTACTCCCACTCTAGAGAGTTTCATGCATAAAAAGATGATTTTGAGATGGCCATGAAATATGGTGGTGAAGTAATTAAGGACTTTATCAATCTAATCAAACCATATCTTCATGTGCAAGCAAAGGCAATTGTTCTTCCTACTGTTGAACCTCTCAGTCCTTCTAGTGTTTCTCTTGGTCAGATATTAGTTTCTCAATATTTATCCAATATTCGACCAGTCATTCAGTAGCCATCTTCATGAGGATATTCTAACCACCAGCAAGTAACCTTATCACCCAGTCTGCTTCCAACCAGAGTTGTCTTACCTCCTCTCTCCATTCGACTATATCACGCTTCCACCAAAGAACCTTCTGGACAATCCATTCATCCCTCTACTAAAGGGAAACCTCCTCTTCACCCCCAGAAATAGTTGTGCATGTCATTTTTTATAGGGTTTATTTTTATTGTAACATTTCAGATGTTATTTCCATGAAACCTTCTTTTTTCACTCTATGCTTTCTCTTTTTTTGATAATCCCAATGGGGTAGAATATTATAAATATATATCTAAGTGGAAGAATAGTATGGATAAGTATAAGCAAGGGGATAAAAATATATAATCTCTAAATAATCTTTATGCTCTAAATCCATGATATAGATTATATAAGCTCCAATAGGAATATAGCCCTATTTTATTCGTAGCTCTAATGTCATGTTTTCTAGCTATGATGCTATGTTGATGTATTCTAACTTTGTTTATGATCTGATGCCCTGATCTGATGACATGTTTACCTTTATATATATATTCTTTTTTACATAGGGGGAACATACTGAGTTTTATATCACCTACCATATTATTTAATTCTATAGATTCATGATTATAAAAAAGGGGGAGATTGTTGAACCCTCTATGTGATAGTTATTTTAAAAATCACAAATAATTGTTTTTATATATGTCAATTTAGTCAATTATTCAATCCGTTCTCAATGTGTTCATTTCTGTTTAATCATGTCTACATATGTTTATATATGATTATTTATGGTCTGCTATTAGCATAGATGTATTCTGGATTACACGGACACTTTGTGAGAATTTTATGTTTTTGACTCACCGTTAGTTCTATTATTGTGTCACCGATAGTAAAAGGAATGAGACACCGATGTGACAAAATAATGACAATAGTCACACCAATGACAACGGTCACATCGATGACAATGGTCACACCGATGACAACGACCGCACCGATGACAATGGTCACACCGATGACAACGGTCTCATCGATGACAACTATCGCACCGATGACAACGGTCGCACCGATGACAATAGTCTCACCAATGACAACAGTCGCACTGATAACAATGATCACATGACCTACTGAAGATGATGATGATCACATGACCTACCGAAGCTGATGCTGATCACATGACCTACCAAAGACGATGCTGATAACATGACCTACCGAAGCATTGCTGATCACATGTCCTACCGAAACCGATGATGATAACATGACATACCAAAGCTGATGCTGAGCACATGACCTACCGAAACCGATGCTGATCACATGACCATCTGAAGCCAATGCTAATTACATGACCTACCAAATTTGATGCTGATCACATGACCTACCGAAGACGATGCTCATCAAATGACCTACTGAAGCCGATGCTGATCACATGACCTACCGAATTCGATGCTGATCGCATAACCTACCGAACATGATGCTAATCACATGACTTATCGAAAACGATGCTGATCACATGACCTACCGAAGCTGATGCTGATCACATGACCTACCGAGGCCGATGTTGATCACATGACCTACCGATACCGATTAAAATTCAAATGACCTACTGATCTCATTACACACTGATAGTCATTAAAACTATTTGAATTTTTATTAACTCTTATTTAAATCCAATGGTCATGTATTCTTAATTTAATGCATCTGCTATTAATTAATATTGGTTATTGGATGTCAGAGGACTGTACCCTGTACCTATCAAAAAGTAATCATTTTTTTACCAGATCTCAAGGAATAAAAAGGAAGATCTGTCGGGAGTGAAAAAAATGACACAAAAATGACACAGACATAGACACACAAGAAGACAGGATCATACGTGTGTGTGAAGGCCCACGAAACAAAATAAATACTTGAAGAACACCTTTGAAAATCAAAGAGATTCAAGAAGATCAATCACCTGGAAAAAATACTGAAGCTGAGTTGTTGTGCCTTACTGAACATCATATGCACAAAGCTGAATAAATATAGCTGGGAAGAACAAAAACACTCTATTTTGTGTCATCCTCGTCAGAAAGGACTTGAATAACATCTGAAACATCGAAACGAGTCCATAGCTCATCTGCAATCTCTCAGAGCATTCTAAACTCATTATCCATTTATTTCCTCTATATTATACATTTGATTAAAATTTTGAGCAGTGTGTGTGCATATTTCTATTTAGACACACACTGACTCCTGGGCTGAATTGGAGGATACTAAATCCTCACACAAAACATTGTACACCTTATTGTATCCCACTGTGAATTGTGGAATTGGTCAAGTGTGACTTTGATAGCCTGATTGATATTGTTGTGGTTGCTAATCCATGTAGAATTGTGGTATAGGTCTGAGGACTTGAACAATCTGAGTACTATTGTTAAACCTTGATCCAGGGTGTGGATCATAGTTTTTATATACGGTTTAAGAGGACTAAGTCTCATCTTGAGAGTGAACCTATTGTTTTAAAACTACTGTGAATTTTCCCTTTGTTAAAACTATTTTGAATATTCCACTGCTAAGTAATTAAAATATAAATCTGTTTTAGAGTAACTTAGATTGTTCAATTAGCAAGTGTTTGTAATTATTGTGAACTAGTAAGTTAGTTTCAAAAGCTAACTTAATATTCAGATTATGTTAACTTAGTAGTAATCAATCATTGAGAAACTGATTGAACATTTATAATCTTTATTAATTCACTACAGTTTATCTTTCTTTATGAATTGGGGTATTTTAATACAAATCTTTTAAAGGGTAATTTTTAATTAGAACTCAATTCATCCCCCTCTTGAGTATCCACTCCGACCAACAAATAAGATCAACTGAAAATTTTAATATCATTACCATAAAGATTTTAATTACAAAAAATATAAAAATTGGAATTATATTTACCTCATAAATTAATATTGGTTTGTAAAATTACTATATACCTTAAATAAGGGAAATTGAGATGAATTCCCTTGAATTTTATTTAACTTTTGGATGAAAACCCATGTAAATAATAAACATTAAATGTATTTTTAAATCCTAAATAATTTTAATAAAAAAAATAATATAATACATTCATGTAAAGTATATACACCACATAATAAAAATAAGTGGTGAATATGTAATTTGTCTCATAAAAGTAAATGTGAGGCAAGTGAAACCTTTAATTCAATTCCAAACATTCCATGAATATCCTTTAAATCTAATATAATATGAAAAAATTAATATTTTTTTCTGATGAAAATTTTCAAGGTTTAATAACTAATACTTAAATCATTTATTTTATTTATTTTTAATTACATATAAAATATTTGATCAATTAATTCTATGTGAGGTCTTTTGAGGAAGATCAGATCATTGTTTCCAAATGATTTTTCTGTGGTAACCATGGTCAAAGATGTCATTATTTCATCAAATATAGAATAATAATCTTGAGATAATTATTATATTTATCCATAAATTATAATTTTAAAACCAATCACAAGTTTGTGATTTTCTTATAGTTAACTTCCTCCTAATCCTATTTTATAAAACACTATATCAGACCTTGATGGATTTTTTTACCTCCATATCTATATTTTCATATAATCCTAGTATGGTCTATCTCGGGTAACCTTTGTACTTCTCTTTCTTTATTTTACAGTTATATTTTTGTTAACCTTATTTCTGATGTGGGTTTTCCGCCAAGGTATTTTCTATTTGCAACATTTTATTTTCAAAGAAAAATTTTAAATTGCGAGGATGCAATTTATTTAAGGAAGGGAGAATGTAATACCCCATGATTTTATAGTGTGATCCTCTTTGAATAATCGAGCAGCGTGTGTTGTACGCAACCTCGAGTTCTAACACACCGCGACCAATAAAAGTAGCAGTTATGAATAGTAATACCCAGTTTTTGAATTATATAAATTTTATATTTCAAAATGGACTTCATTTTTTGATTCTGAATATCGAAAATAGCCTATGTTGATTTTTTGGTATTTTTATGAGAACTTCCAATTTTTGATGAATAGTGAAAAATACATAAAAATAACTTTTTTAATCAAAATAATTTATAGTGATAAATTATACAATTGAGTGGTTATAAAGTGTAAATAGAATATATTTTTACCATTTTATCCAATGACAGTCATTAGAATTAATTTCACTTTGAAAGTGAACATAAAAAATTGTCAATCTTTTGATTGATATTCTTTTTTAAAAACACGCTATTCGTTGTGACATCAGGAATTAGTTATTAATTTAATTAATTAAACTTATATTTTTTTTATTTTTTAAAATAGACATCATTTTTGAATTAGGAATATCAAATATATCTTAGGGATAATTTTTGGTGTTGTTCTGAAAAACATCGATTTTTGATGAATAGTGAAACCACTAAGTGGTAGTGAAAAAACTGATTTTTTTTAAATGAAATTTTACCACCTATGTGTTTTGAATTTCAAAACTCCAACATACATGGTTTTCATTAGGAAGTAAAATGTGGTTCAATGGGATTAAAATAATTTTTGGTGAATAGTATCTTTTAAGTTCTATTAATCGTGATTAAAGGTAATTAGTGAAATTTAAGGTAAAAATGATATTATAAAAATATGAAAATATCTTGACACATGTCCTACCCTTGTTGGTTGTGTCATGGCCGACCACAAAAATCCATGGGTCAACTTGGGGACCCCATGGAGCCACTTGGGTAAGAAAAGTACATTATTAACTTTTTATTTAAAGTAAAAATAAAATTGTCACAAACATGTGTTGTTTTACTAAAACAATTATTACATGAGGTTATATAAGTTAAATTTTAGACAATAAATATTCATTGGAAATATAAAAAAATTTCACACATCATGATATTTTTTTATAATTTTTAAAACCTAAATAAATTAAATATTTTATGACACCATGATGATGTATTGATTACCTCATTAATTAACAATTTAAATAAAATGAAAAGATAATGTAAAATATTAGACTTACACTTGTAAAAAAACTATTGAATGAGTATATTTCTTACCCTTATCAACTTAGGCTAGAAATATATAATTTTGGGTCCTTTAAAATCCGAAATCAACTTCATAATAATGTAACATTTCATTACTTTCCAAGAGTGCCCCTCTTCTCCTCTTATAAAAGGCCCCCACCTCTACTACCTTATTCACACCATCAAATCCATTTGGATAAGCCAAATTCTGCCCAAATACTCTCCCAACTTCCCTCTCTTACTCCTAGAATCATCACTTTGGGAATAATTCTTCCCAAGGAAGCCTTTGGCTCAAATCAAAAAGAGTTACCTGATTCTAAGGTAATGTTTTCTCTTATGTTATTTTGTTTCATTTTGCTTCTCCAAACCCTTAAACTCTTTTTTTTCATTTATTTTGTGACAAAACCAGTATCATAAATATACTAGGATGTTTTTATGATATGGATTTTATTTACAGTTACACACACCTTCGTCTAATGTTTAAAGAACATATTGTTTCCGTGGTTGCCGAATTTTTTCCTCACAAAACGATGATTGTTCAATCTTTATTTAACACCTATCATGGTGGCCATTAAGATGTAACTATATTTATATATGATATATATTATGTTTATTTTTTCCTTACACTTCTTTATTTCTCATTTATGACATACCGTTATGATTTCCATTGTGGGTAAACGCAATAATTTCATTTTAGGAAGTGCGGACTACCGCCCCCTCAAAGTGATTTGAATCGTTAATTCCATATGTGGGATGTATAAAGGATGGAGTAAATGATATTATATATGATATTATACTGGAATTATAATATACCTTTATATCATTGTGAGTTCATTCCATTAAATACGAAATAGAAATGAAAGTAGCGTTCATGTGTATGTACGGCTTTCCGTCTCCATGAACGGTGCATTTCATTTCATACCTCTAAATGTTACGTAATATTATGAATGAATGTATATATTGGATATATATGATATAAATGACATCTATATCATTAATATAATTCTCGATATAAAGTATATTCTACCACATAAACAACTTGTAATTATAAGAAGTTTATTGTTGACTCAAGTACCAAAGATCGACAAAACGACCGTTATTAACATAAATGACTACATAATTTTTATAACATGTTAATAAGTGATATATAAGGAATAATGAACTTTAAAAAGGTTCTTATTAATGTTGAAATTAACTCTAGTTTATTATTCAGGAGGTTAAAGAATGGTCGAGTCAAGTCAGACACGAGGTAAGGGAACTTCTTAACACAATTTCCGTTAATTGGGTTAATCTCCTAATTTAAAATTATGTCATGATATTATTATGTACTATGTTGTATTTTTACTTTTTTTATGTTTACTTATAGTGAATACACATAATAGATTTATTTTATTTTAGAAAAATGATCTTTGTAAGGGATCTTCTTAACCCAATTTCTAATCTTTGGGTTAATCTCCTACTTTCAAATTATGTCATGATATTATTATGTCCTATCTTGTATTTGTAATTTATTTATGTGTACTTATAGTGAATACACATAATATATTTATTTTATTTTAAAAAAATGATCTTTGTAAGGGAACTTCTTAACCCAATTTCAGTTCTTCGGGTTAATCTCTTACTTTCAAATTATGTCATGATATTATTATGTCCTATCTTGAATTTGTACTTTCTTTATGTGTACTTATATTGAATACACATAATAGATCTATTTTATTTAAAAAATTATCTTTGTAAGGACATTGTCTCAATCTCCTCTCATTGAGGTATATTTTGTTTTATACACAACTTTCTTTTATATTGTGTATAAACCCTTTCACTTTTACGTTTAATCAAAAGGAATATTTTTATTCGAAGAATTTTACTAAACGACAAAAAGGAATGTTTTTTTTGTCGTATGTATGCAGAGACAATGACTTCTCCACCTCCGTGACCATTATTTGAGTTTAGGCTTCCTCTACAAGCCATAAATTTTTTTAATTGAAAAATAAATACCAAGTTTTAATTAACATTTATTTTGGTATTGAAAATGGTTTTGATATTTTTTTATTATATCAATGTTTTGTATTGATATCTAGTGACTGAAATGTGGAAATTTTATGTTTTATTTTATGCATGTTTTATGTGATTCGATTCTATTATGGTTTATGATATGTTTGAACCTGGTCCTATGAGGAATGCATTGGACTTAATAAGTGACGGGTGGAGCCCGCTATAACTCCTCGATGTGTCAGTAGGTCTCATGAGACAAACTATTGTCTTGACATGAGGCTTTGAAAAAATATTATTTGTATTCTTGGCACGAGGCCTTGGATACGTGGATATGATAGCCTGGAATTATGCATTCCATCATTATGAAAGTGGTTATTAATATTTCATGTGATTATTCGACTAGTAAAATATCCATGTGAATAAGTAAATGGAATTATTTCATTTTATTTTTCCATATTATGTTGAAGTTCAAGTTTAAAAGGCTTTTATTTCAGTTATACATTACCTTAAATGTTTATGTGTATTTATGAAAGCTTCCGCTATATTGTTATACTTACTGAGCATCTGAGCTCACCCCTTTCAATGTATTATTTTTCCCAGGATGTAAAGAAATATTTTACGACTGACCTACAGGGATAGTCTGAAGGGGATATAAGTGTGGACTATGAAGACTATGTTCTTTTGATTTTCCACTTTATGATCTAATGTAACATTTATGAATGTATATAGTAATTCCAAGGCTACTAAACTAATCAGTCTTTCGATACTTGATGTTTTGTGATCATGCCAATGTTACGCAATAATGCACCGACTCTGGCTAACTGGGGTCGGGGCGTTACAATATCACTTTGATAAATGAAAAATAATAAGAATAATATCTCTTTTGTGAAAAATATTTAAGTATATTGGAACATTCATTTTAATATGATAATACAAGAGACATCTTTAAAATAATTACGTTACAATATCTTGTTTTATTCAAGTAGATAAGTCCTGAATGAGGAAGATAGATTAAACTACTATATAAGATAATTCATGTACTCAAATTATCTTCATTGAGAATAATAATAATTCTATATTATGAATCATGTATTAAAAACATTAACCTTATCATGAGTAGTTGATCTCATTAAGAATTGAATAATAGTGAGTGTTGTAAAAATGATCATGATAGATAATTGATTTGGAAGAAGAAGATGCATGGTGTCTGAGAAACCCAAGATAAATAAATATTTACAAAAAATTAATATAAAATTTATCATGACCCTTAAGTATATATAAAATCTTCAGATTTTCATAATATTGTGTATGATTAAAAAGGACATTGTAGTTCCCCTAGATCAATAGTCCACCATTAAAAAACCTTGTATCCACATAAATAGTTATTTATATTTTAATTATAGTAAATCATAAGAAACATCGCGTTTATGATCCTTGCATACA
Source organism: Viscum album (assembly GCA_963277665.1). Classification (NCBI taxonomy): domain Eukaryota; kingdom Viridiplantae; phylum Streptophyta; class Magnoliopsida; order Santalales; family Viscaceae; genus Viscum; species Viscum album. Next base: position 1,405,765,341 of record OY728123.1, read on the forward strand.
CCATTATTGGATAACTGTGTATAATACATATATTGAGCATGCACAAAATTATATATCTATCTTCTTGTTATATGTGTTTTCTGGCATGTGGGTAAGAATGAGATATTAGAAATGTTCCATTAACAAGGTAACAACATACCTAAAAGTTAGATGACTAACTAAAATGGAATATTTTTAGTTGATGTCCACCATGATTCACCCACCAAACCATGGTGATTCAACTCAACCTACTCCAAATATTTTGTATTAGAGAAAAAGGTTTTAACATGAATATTAATATCTATATCTATATTTATTTTCATCACACATGTTATTTATAACGAGGTCTCGATTTTTTAACATAAAAACTATATCTATTAGTAGAAATAAATTCCATTGTTATTGTTGGAATGCTTTAAAGAGGTGATGTAATCTACTCATTGAGATACCGATTTGATAAATCACAACAAAATAAAGGTTTTTTAGGGATAAAATTTATCATTGAATAATCACTAAATAGTATAAGGTACATGGATACATCTAATTATTCTACGTCAATTATGATGAAGAGGTAGTTATAATTTATTAATGGTAAGTCTATGGTAGTTGAGAAGTTTGAGGAAACCAATTCCATTAAATAAGTCCCTTTGTATAAAGGGAGGAAGAAAATAAAAATGAGAATAATCACCTTGAGAAGGAAAATTATATAATACAGGCAATAATTTATGAGTTTTTAAATAAATATTGTATATAAAATTTTCTCTAAGACACATGAAAATATATAATTTCATATTGTCCCATTAAAGTAACAGATGGTGATGATCTATTTGATGATATGTAAATTTAATGTACTTATTAGTATAACTAATGAACACGAAATAATAAATATAATATATATTTCATATAATAATAGGTTAATCTATTGATGACCAATCATGAAGGGAAACATTCTTTCATCGAGGATATCTTAGTGGAGAGAAAAATGATGAGGATAGTTTGGGAGGTCTTAAATTTTTACGTAATGAACAATATTAATAATATGAAGGTCAAAGTGACAAACTTTTAGAACCTACACATGAGAGAGATAAATAAATGACACATAAATAGAAATGAAAGCAATAATTGTTCCTATCGAGATCGATTTTTAATAGAGAAGAAAATCTAAATAAGAAGAAAACTCAAGGTTGATAGAGATGGATATGAAACAGGAAAAAAGGATGATGATATCAAAGTTGTTGAATTAAATATTAGATACTAAAATTTAAAATATATAAAGGATATCATCAAAAGGTGGAACATGCAACATTAAAAATATGAAATTAGTAAATAAAATAAGTTGAAGTTTAAAATCAGAATCTAAGAGAAAATAGATTTTTTAATGAAAAAAACATTAACAAACCCCTTAGAAAAAAATAGAGGTCTATTTCCATGGAATACTAGGACACACCATATGAAAATGTTTTCAATTCCAATGGTATAGTGGTGGAATGAAACTATTTTGACAATATTTCAATATAGAAGTAACAAATATATGTAATTTTTTTGTGGGAGATGATTTAATTTTACTAACGTTTGACACATGGTAAGGTAATGAAACAAGAGAAGAGAAAAATATATTAATCTTTTAGTAATATCCAATAAGATAGAAATTATATTTATTGTTTTGTAGAGAGGTGATAGATCAAAATGAAGTTTTCATGAAGAAACAATGATATCTCACATAGAATATCTTTCATAGTGGGACGGAAAAGAGACATGTAAGAGAAAATAAGATGTTTTTCTAGTTGAGAGGAATAGGGATATTTAGGTCAGGAAAGGCTCACTAAGGATAGGAAAGTCAGAAGAGATTTTATTGGAAATAAAAAGAAAAAATATAAGGAATTCCCAATTGATTTGAAAGTCAAACTACTAGGAAATGGGTGAATATTAGCAAAGATGTCCATCTATGGTAGAGTAATCATGAATTAAGATGAAAATATTTTTCCTAAAAAAAATCATCCACTAGTGGGAATAGTCTGATAATGGAGATAGAAGTGAAAATGATTGTAAGAACATAGACATATTGGAAGTATTTAATTTCTTAAATTCTGGTTATGATATATTTTTTGGCTTAATGAATGGTTTCTTGGGTGTATGAGGGGCCACGGGGTTGTTCCTAGGGTTCAAAACATGAAAGGCATGAAAACCAAGCCTAACTGTGCAAGGCCAGTAGTTGGGGTGTGGTTAAGTAAACCATGTGGCCTTCCCAAAAAAAACAATCCTTAGATAGTGGAATATCTCATGATTAGAACATGGTTTTTAAATTTTGAAAGCATTCCCAGGTAAATATCGGACCCAACTCCCCTTAGAAAGTGGCTTGAACATGGTTTTTACACGGTTTGGATAACTGTGTTGGTAAACCATGCACCCTTGTAAAAGTTGAAAAAATTAAATAATTACCATTATTGTATTTTAAAGAGTCGCCTAATTTTATCTTCTATTTACTCTTATTAAACCATAGTGATGAACTAAGGCTCTCATGTTTTTCAAGAGACCGATCTCATTCCATTCTAGGCTGTTTGGAGTGTCGTTGGTTGTAGATCGACGCTCCACGTAACTTTAGTCCTATTATTTCTTCAGTTTTTAGATTAGTGCTGGTATATTTTCATATATTATTCAACATATCTAAAACCATCTTTTTTCAGTGTAATCTAGGTTTAATATTTCATGGGTTGTTTAATTTGGATTTAAGGATTTGATTGAGTGCGTGTTCGTCAACAAATTCGATGTAGGTGGTCTAAAAGTTATATCCCATAAATTGTAAATAGATTTTTTCATGCATTGTTATGTTATTTTTTTCCATTGTTGTGTTCCTAGTTTAGTCAGTCAGATTTTATATAATATGTGTCAAAATTATAAATTTAACCCCTCATGATCCCTGTGGGATGCATAGAAGATGTCTTGACCAATTTAGGGACACCCATGTGGTGCACCGACTTTCAAGAACATGGTTAATGGAAATGATAAGTGTGATGATTAAGTAGATCACAAGATCACAATGTTAATTGATTTTTTAATATTATTAATGTTAAATTGGTAGTCAAATATATATATGTGTAATGGTTAAGGGATTTTTTATCTTGACATGAAAATGGTTAAATGAGATTAGTGGTAATGACCCAAATAATGTGTGATTTGTAGTTAAAATACATAAGTTGGATAATACATGGGAAATATTAAATGTATTAAATTAATTTACATATGGAAAAGGGGTGGATATGTTAATTCGGTAATGTAGTGTAATTATTTAATATTAATAGTGAGTGAGGCCAAAGAAATGGTAATTATTCTAAAAAGATATGTAAAGTAAACTGTACATGTGTTAATGGGTTGTTGAATAATATCAATTATCATATTGATGGTTATGGATTGAGATTTATATTAGTTTTGATTATGTTTGGCTGGGATATAGTATTTGTGTGTTGAATGGTTAAATAAAAATGTACACATGGATTGGTAGATTGGGGTATTAACATGAGGATATATTCCCACAGGTCATGTTATAATGAGGTTTGAAACTCAAAAAAATGATGGATTAGTAAAGGAGACAATGTATTATTCCCATAATGGTATCATTTCAAGAGACCACCAAGACTGAGGCTTCAAGGTGAGTGTGTTTTATATGTGGTGATGTGATTATCCCTAGTGAGACATGGACCATGATTTATTTCCCAAATGCATTTAATTTATGAAAATTCCAAACCTATTGACAACATGAGGAAATGAATCAAGTAATAAAGATGGTACAAGTAATGTAATTGGGAATCATGCTAGGAATGACCTATGTGCACTTTGTTAACTAATTGTACCCGACATGTCTTTATTTAACTTTTCTCTATTTAGAAATTTCATGCACTATATATTTGCTAGATATTTTCTATACGTTGTAGGTTGTACCAACTGAGATGTACTCACACCCTTCTTGGGCAAAATGGGGTACTCGAGTAGCTTTCTAGCTTACAGGTCAAAAATTTGTAGAAGTACCTATAATTAGGAGTTGATTAATGATTGGTAGGCATGTGTATGGGGCATTGAACCTGATTTCAGGGCTACTTGGGTGGGGGGTTATACATCTGCTTTTATTTTGTATTTCCATACGCTGTTGGAATTGTTTGCATGACATGACATTATTTATTAATTCATTATGGCTTGTACCCTTTTGAGAGATTCTTGGTTATGAATGGTTATTGGTTTTTACATTTCTTTCTACTATATCATTTATTATCTGTTGTGGATCACTCTGGTAATGAGGGTATAGTCTCCCCACCAGACTCATTAGACCCTCACTACTAGTCGGTAACCGCTTGTGTATGGGGAGTCACACTGGATGTCATGTGCCGATCTGGCTCTGGGCATTGGTTAAGTGGTCACCTGTCAAGGGATGTTACAAAGTGGTATTAGAGTAGTTATTTTTAGAGTATTTACTATTTGGAATGGTATACATGAGAAAAGGAAGTGTGGGCTATTTCAATGAGTTTGTTCTTGGGAGTATCTAACCCCAAGTATAGGGGAAAACCCTTGTCAACTAGGGAGGGAATTATTGTTCTTGACATGCATTGTTCTAGTTGATGATATTTCACTATTGGGTGATTTACATGTTGTGTGATATGAATATATTATGATATTTTCCACGTGGATGTAATGTCATGTGTTTTTTCATTCATGATTCATTTAATGAACCTTGTTATAAAAGATACATACATCATGGTAGGCACACACATGATGGGTGTGGGCAAAATAAATGGTGAAATGTATATTACCTTTTTTGAAGAAATTAAAATATAATATTGTCTAATAAGAATGATGAAAACGTGAAATGGGAATGAATATAAATTAAGGGTCAAATAATTTTTCTAAATTAACAAATAAATGAGTTAAAATGTGTTTTTAAAATTTTGAAAAATGGGAAATGTGCTTATTGGGAAGGATTTACATTGCGAGTGTGAAACAGGTTTTAAAAAAAGGTGTCTATTTAAGGATGGTAGTGATGTGAATTGGTTTAACAAATCTTGACCATGACCTGTGGTAGGGATAGTGGAGAGTGGTGTTTGGTATGTTTTTGGTGACCATTGAGATGGTGTATAAAAAGGGGTTGTTTTTTTTATAAAAATGATCCTTATTTTATAAGAATTGTGGTTGGGTTGTGTTACATGTTCAAAAGCTCAAGTTTGGAATTATAGAGAAATGAAAACATGAAGACATGTGCTGGTTACACAATAATAGTTTTTTTAATAAGAACTCTCCTATAGTAATGGAGCTAGAGAACATGATTATCTATGCCAATATAGAAGATATGATTCAATAGAATCTTTCTTACTTCATGAAAATGATAGAGCGATACCTGGGGCAGGTTGTGCCGAGAATGTTTTAGTTGACTTGGGAATATCAACTACAAAAACATGAAACCATTACTAGAGTGGTTATACCAGAGGCATCCATGTTATAGATGGATTCCATCTAGACCATTCTAGATCATCTAGAGACTCATTCTAGAAAGTGAGGCATGTTAGTGAACAATATGTTGAGAGGTCAAGAAAACCGTTGGTGAGACATCATGGTGATGACCGAGCAGGATGAGGGAATGTTATGGAAGGATTTATAGGATATTTTTCTGGAGAATTTTATCCCAAAGACCTCATGGAAAGAAAAGATATGGATTTCATTATATTTACCCAAGGGGTAGTCTCAATGATGTATTATTCTAGTGATTTCACCAATTCGTGACGCTTCATTCTGGTGATGGAAGGAGATTAGACGTCTATGTTGAAACATTTCTAGGTTGGGTTGAGGAACAGGATCGCGTCTCACGTGAATATATTTTAACTGAAAAGGATTATAGAGGTAGTGGATCAGGACCTTATCATATAGGGGAACCTGAAGGGATCTTCAGGTAGTGGACTTATGGTTCCCGTTAGATGGGTGAGTTGAGTGGATTATGATAGTAAGAATCATCGTTTTAGAGGCTTTAAACTGGGTGGTAGTGTTTGTAGTAGTCAAAAATAGGATCATCCTCTCTGAGTAGAGATCATGTGTTCTGTTACCTATGTGGAAAGGTGTGACACATGCACAATCATTATTTCTAACCACCAGTTGAGTGCTGGTCATTTTGAAAAAATAAGGTATGTAAAGATATTCTAAAGGAATCATTTCTAGTTGGACATAGATAGAGGCTTAAGGTAGAGGCTAATTGTAGGAAGGGTGTCAGTTAACACATATCAGACAGATATTTAGAGCTCAAATGGTCATACTGATTGAGGTGGTGGACATGGTAATCCGAGGTGAGAGTGTCTATTCTAGTAGGATAGTTCGACACTGGGGACCTAGGGTGTAGTCTAGGGTAGAGTGTACTATTAGGTACACATAGTTAAGACTACACTAGAGGTGGGGAGGATGGACCATTGATTGTTCGAGGTATGATCCATTTATCTTCCATGCAAGCTAGTGCTTTATTTTACATGGAAGCCACACACTATTTTATATCTTCTCAGTTATTAGTTATGTTGTTCCTATCAATGGAATGAGTGTGTGGGGTTATGTTGACTAATACTCCATTGGGGGTGTGAAATGAGGATATCAGACAATGTAAGGGTTTTTCTCTAGAGGATGGTGGATATCATTTAATGGAGAACCAGTTTTTCCTTGTTATGTTTGGTTTTGACCTGATTTTGCGTATAGATTGGTTGGTGTTGTACCACGACCAAATTGACTATTACCATTTTCAGGTGACATTCATATCTCTTGGGGGAGATATTTATCTCTTTCATGGTGATATGGATGTCTGGGCATGCCTTGTAGGGCCAATTTTCTGTAGTTGGTTGAACTCATAGCCTTAGTGGCATGCCTTATGCTTGATGATGGAGAAGTGGAACCATGTGTATTTCTTCCTATGGATGATCAGTTTCAGTATTTGTATCCTAAGGATTTCTTGGGGTTTCCACTTGAGGGGGAAATTGAGTTCATGAAAGAGTTTCTACCTGGAGTGGGGCAAGTTTCCATTCCAATGTATAAAATGGAACCTCAAGAACTCTAAGAACAAAAGGCTCAGTTTAATGAATTGGAGAATAAAGTATTCATCCATCCGAGTACATCACCCTGGGGGCCTCTCATGTTTTTTTCCATGAAGGCTAATAGATCATTGAGGCTATGTATCGATTATAGGAATCTGAATCAGATGAATGTTAATAATAGATACCCTTTACTCAAATTGATGAACTATTTGACAAATTGATATGTGAATCTATGTTTTCTAAGTTTTATTTGATATTAGGGTATCACCAGCTTAGGGTGAGGCCATATAATATACCACATACTATTTTGATGAGTTGGTAAGGGTTGTATGATTTCATGGTTATGTCGTTTGGGTTGACCAATTCACCAGATGTGTAAATTGATTTAATAAACCAAATATTTCAACAATGTATGGATCTGTTCATAGTCTTCTCTGTTGATGACATCATGGGGTACTCTAGAACTCATGATGATCATTCCCAATATCTTGACATCATCATGAGTACACTAATAGTGGTTTGGATTCAAGCCATGCTATCAAAATTTCATATCTGGATCGATAAGGGGAATATATTGGGTCACATCATCATAGAGGCTAGTGTGTCAGTGGATCCAAAGAACGTGCATGATGTTGTGTCTTGGTACCAGCCCGAGAATGTCTTTAATGTTCTCATATTTTTGGGATTTTCCAATTATTACCAAAAATTCATAGAATATTTTTTTAATTCAGAAACACCGCATTCGAGAGTAAATAATAGGGGGGTTATGTTTTAATGGTCTAAGGAATGCAATAATTCTTTGAAAGAGCTGAAGAAGTGGTGGACTATGTCACCAATTTTGATCTTACCCGAGCCGGGTAAAGGGTATACCTTGTTCTGTTATATTTCTGTTGTTGGTGTGGGAGCAGTTTTGATGTAATATTATTGGGTTATTACATATGGATCATAAACGTTGAGGCCCCATGAAATAAATTACCATACTCATGATCTTGAGTTAGATTCTTTGGGTTATGCCTTAATGTATTGGGGGAATTTCTTGTTGTGATAAATTTTTAACATTTATACTGATAAAAAAAGTCTCAATTACATATTCTATCATTATAATATGAATCATTTGTAGAAAAGGTTGGTTGAGTACCTACGGCACATTGATTTTGAGTTGGTTTATACACCAGGAAATGGTAATAATGTTGCAGATTCTCTGGGTCAAAAGAATCAGAATTAGGTGGTTCATGAATCCAACTTCGAGTGGAGAATTATTTCCTAGTTTTTTGAGATGCACCTGGAGGTGAAGGATGGGGTTGTGGGTTTTATGGTGCGATGTCTTACATTTTAGAAGGTGAAGGATGATCGTCATCAACTAGATGGGTTGTTATAGTAATTACCCATTTCAGAATGGAAGTGGGTTTATGTAACAAAAGATTTTGTTGTGGGTCTTCTAAGTATGCTCTGAAAAAATGATGCAATTTGTGTCGTTGTGGATCTGCTAACTATGTTAGTACACATCATGCTGATCCAAGAGACTTTCACTGTTGATTAGGTGGGCGAGCCATATGTTTGGGAGATAGTGCAGTTACATGGAGTACTGATAACCATAGTTCTAGATTGTGATCTGTATTTCACATCAATTTTTTGGTAGGGGTTATAGAGGGAACTTTTACCCTAGTGTTATTAGTACGTATTTCCACCCATAGACACAGGTGTATTCAAAGCATATGATTCAGGTTCTGGACATCCTGATGAGAGGATGTGTCATAGACTATAGTGGTTCATGGTAGAAATACTTATCACTTATTGATTTTTCCAATGATAATATTTTTCATTCTATGATTCAAATGACACCATTTCAGTCACTCTATGGTCGACCGTATAGATCTCCATTGTGTTGGTTAGAAATGGTAGAGTCTGAGATGTTGGGAATGAGGCTTATGTAGGAGAACTAATAAAAGGTACAATTGATTCATAAATTCATGATAATGGATTAGATCTGGAAAAGGATTTATATAGATCATAATCATAGACCTATTGTGTTTATAGTGGGTGATAGTGTGTTTTTTTAGGTGTCGCCAAGTTTTTTTCACATTTGAATTCAGATACAAGGTATGCTGGCACCGAGGTATATGGGGTCATGTAAGAAAATGGAGAGGATCATGCTAGTGGAATAATGATTTTCACACCCATAGAGTATAGTGGCATGCATGATGTATTTTATATATCACATCTTCAATAGTATCACCTTAATCCATCACATGTGGTCAACATTAAGGATGTAGGTCTTGAGGCTGATGAGTCCTTTGAGAGGCATTTGGTTAGTATTGTGAATCATAGTGAGAAATAATTGCAAGGAAAGATTGTTCCATTGGTTTTAGTTCTGTTAAAAAATGTATATTTTCAGGTAGAAACATAGGAGTGGGAATCAAATATGTGGGACCAGTGTCCCAATATATTTTATTCAGGGAATTAGTGATTCTTGGGAAGATAAGTTTGAGGATGAGCATTTGTAAGGTGGGGAGGTTCTAAAAATATGCACATCATGGAATTATTTCCTTATTTAATTTTTTTTAATTTTTTTTGGACCAATGTAATGTTTATAATGTGTATGGGGGGGCTGTAGGGTGTTTTAGGGGTATGAAACATGAAGGGAAGGAAAACCGGGCCAAAGTGTTCAAGCCACATGGTTGGGACATAGTTAAGTAAAATGTGCAACATTCTAATGAAAACTGTGAATCCTTAGATAATAGAATATTGCATGGTTGGTGCATAGTTTGCAAATTTTTCATGCCTTCCCAAGTAACTGTTCACCCCAACTCCCCTTAGATAGTGGGTAGTTCATGGTTTGGGCATGATTTTTCAAACAGTATGGGTAAACCATGCACCCCTTTAAAGTTGAATATATTATAAAATTTAAATTACATGCTAATAAAGACTCACCGAATTTTATATAAAATTTACACCTTTACAACCATTGGTACGAACCATAGATACCATATATTCTAATATATCAATGTTCTTAATTTCTAGTCCATTTAGAGCACCCTTAGTTCAAGATTGAAGCTCCAGGTATGACTATTCTTCTCATTTCTTCTCTTTTTTGGAGTAGGGCTTGTATCTTCAGCGATATTCTTATGAATATATAAAACCCTATTTTTCCAATGGAATCTAGGTTGGGAATTTAAGGGGTATCTTAATCTATATATAATTCTTCTATTAAGAGTGTGTTTTTTAATGATATCATGGTAGTTGGTCTACAAGTTATATCCCATAGTTTTTAAATGGATTTGTGCATGCAAGGTTGTCTTCTTGTTTTCCCCTTGTTGTGTTCTTGTTTCCATTAAAAATATTTTAAATAATGTATGTCCATATGAAAATTAGAACCCCTCATGGTATCCCTAGGATACATGGAGGAAAATTTTACCAATTTAGGGCCACCCAGGGGGTGTCCTGACCTTCCCGAACACGGTTAACTGAACTTTTAAGTGTGAAATTGACATATGATTAAGTAGAGCCCAAGATAAACATGTGAATTTATTTTTGGGATGATTAATAATGGAAAATGGGTAGTTGTATTTACTTATTAGTAATTGACAAGGAATTTCTTTGATTGACATGGAAATGGTTAAATGCGATTAGTGGCAATCATCCAAATGAAGTGTGATTTGTATTGGAAATGAATAAGTGGGATAATGCATGGGAAATATTAAACATGTTAAATAAATATACACATGGAAATGGTTGGATATGTTAATTGGGTTATTGTAAGAGAATTTGTGAATATTTATTTTTAGTTAGACATAAAAATGGGAATTGGGATAAATGTATTAGAAATGTAAATGGTAAATGTGTTAATGGATTATGGTAAAATGTTAATTTCCATGTTGATTATTGTGGATTGTAATTTCTATTGGTATTGGTCATGTGTGGATGTGATATGGTATATGTTTGGTGAAGGGATAAATAAGCTTGTTGACATGGCTTGTTAGAGTGGGGTATTGAAATGAGGATCTAAACCCATGAGTCATGTTATACTAAGGCTCTAAATACACTACAAAATTCACCAATTAAGGAAGGTGAAAAAAATATATTCCCATAATGGTTACATTCTATGAGACCGATTAGATGAGGATTCAATGTGAGTATGTTGTATATGTGATGATGTGATTATTACTAGTGAGATAGAGAACATTATTTATTTCCCATATGCATTGAGTTGATGAAAATTTCAAAACCATTGATAATTTGATGAAGTTTACTAATTAATGAAGTCAGTATATAAGTATTAGAATTGGAAATCATGACATTAATGACTTAAGTTAACTTTGTTAACTAACAAAACCCTACTTTTATTTATTTACTAGGCCTCTACTTAGCACATGAATACACTATATATTGACTGGATATTTTTTAGAAACCATTCATGGTTACATACTATGTTGTACTCACACACTTCTCGGGTGTTGTGGGGTACCCAAGATAAATTCATGATTATAGGTTAGTAAAGTGGAAATTTCCTTGTACATTGTAGTTGAGTCGGGCTTGGGAGGCACATGGATGAGGTTCTGAACATGAAGTTAGGCTTTTTTGTGGGGTATAGATGTTTACTTTTATTTTGGGTTTTCTTCCACTTATGGCACTGTTTTCATGACATGACAGTATTTTCTATTATGTTGGGTCTTGTGACTTTTTGGTAAATTCTTGTTTATTCATGGTTTTTGGTTATTACACTTTTTTCTTTAATTTTATTTAATATCTACTGTAAATTACTCTTGTACAGAGGGTATAGTCTCCCCACGTGACTCATTAGACCATCAATGCTATTTTGAAACCTCTGGCATATGGTGAGTCGCATTTGTGGTCATGTGATGACCTGGATTTGGGAATTGGTTAACTGGCAATAGGGTAGGGGACCGTACAATGAGGAAAATGAATAATCCTTAAAATAGAATCTCAGAATGAATTTTAAAAATTTGTATTGTAAAATAACCACTATCATAGTTTAGATTCAACGAATAAGAAAAGAGTCGGTTCACCAAAACCAACCACAATCCTCTACTTGAGGATGTTGGAAGTACCCCTCTCCACATATAAAAAAGTTTGTTATAACTATTATTTTATGTGGTGAAAACATAAGGGGGAGATATGATTCATAGAGAATATGTAATGTGTTCATTGAAAATACAATCACAATGACTATATACATACATGTAGTAAGGATGAAATACAAGTGTTTTATATTCCAATCATGTAATGTAACCATTATTAAGCCTCTGTGTTGAATACAAAACGCTGAGTATAATTATTCCTACTAGAATGATGCATTATAGTTTGTTACCAAGCCTAATTTGGTGTAAAACATGTGTCAATTAAATATAAAATCATTCTAAATTCTTTAAATACATTTTTGTAATCATATTTATGATATTGGAACTTATTAAGTGGGTTATGTTTTTATGTATTTTATTTGGAAAAGTAGATAAAAAATCCACTTTTATTATGAATGAATATTAGTTTTACTTTCTTATAATCTAAAAATTTTCCACCATCTGATTGAATTTTTTATAATACTCTAATGCCACTGAGAATAATGATTTGATAATTAAAATGTTTTTGGGAATTAATGATGAATATTGAATGAATAATTACCACAATTTTTAATTTTAGAATACATATGAAGAAACACAATATAACAAAAAACCAAGTGGTATTATGTGTTTATTTCAAACATGTGTTATCAATTTAATCAATATGTGGTATTTCTTAGACTCTTTTCTTGATATATTTATGATTTTTTAAGAATGTGACTTAGCTCATGGGTATTTTTTGTTTATTAGATTTGATTAAATATTAGTTTTAAATGATAAGTAGTGAGTGATAATAAAAAATCTATGTTGTTAAAAAAGAATATTGTTTTCTATAGTTACTTTTGTAAGATCTCATCCTTTTCTAGAGTCATCTCGGTCATGATTTCATGTACTTTTTGAGGTTTTTTAGTATCGTTATTTTGGATTAGTTGATTGGTGTGTGTTTGGGTGAATGTTTTAAGAAAAACTAATGGATAGTGGGTTGTGCACAATTTGTGTATGGTTTGAAAAACTGTGTGACTAAACTATGCCAAATGTGCAAACCTGTATAGAGAGGTCCTCACGATTGGTGCATGGTTTTCCCTCACCATTCACCCCTACCCAAGAAAACCATACACAAAAGATTTATTATCCAAAAATCAATTTTCAAAACCACCCTAACACCCGTGACTCCCATATTTTGACTTTGGCTCAGTCTAGATGAATTCTAGGTGACATGCGAGCCTTTAGGAGGGATTCCAAGGTGATTTGAACATCATTCTTCAAGATTGAATGCCCGGATTGAAGATCCTCTCTCTTCTAAGTAAGTGGATATCATCACGTTGCTTCTCCCATTCATTCCACTATCATTCCTTGATGATTTCATGGATGATCTCCACCGTTTCCATGGATATAAGCCTATAAGTTGATATCAAGATCTAGTATTGTGGATATAGATCTAGATTTGAGGGATCCTGATGCCTATGATCTTAATTTTGGTTTAGGGATTTAGATATGAGGCATGATCAATGAAATTATGCTGCTCAAATTTTAGAGATTTATGTTGGAAAAGCATTAGTCAATAATCCAAGGTAGGTGGTCTAAATTGAACTCCCATAGTCATGGATTTGATATATTAATGTGATTATATGGATTTTTTACCTTCTCTTGATAAATGATTTCCTAAATTGGAGTAATTTTGAATGTGGAATTGACATGTGATTTCCTTGGTGATTAATTGATAACTGAATCAAGGAAAAAACGAAGGGGGGTTTCTGAAACATATATTAGTTTTGGAGATTACTTATGGGTTGAGATATTGAATTGGTTGTGTTAAGATAACTAATTGGGGAAAGTAATTATGAAATGAAATTTGGATACATATGATAATTAATTGTAAGAATTAATTATGTTCCATGATATAAGTCCAATCATTATAAATTACATAATCTTCAGTTATAACAAGAATTTGACATTGAGAATCTTTTCAGGTTTAAAGTTTTAGAGAATTAGGCCATTACTCTTACATTATATCTCCAAAATTACAATGTAGACTCTTCTTCTCTGTATTTTTTTCACAAAAATAAGGCACCTTAAAATAAAACAAGAATTATTTTCTTGATAGAAATACTCTTGAATTTTTCTTTTATTTTACCCTTATTTATACACTGTGAAAAACATTTAAAAAACATGGGATGAGCATAAAAATTCACTATCGGTTATAAAATAAGGAAATAAAACATTATCCCATCAATACATAGAAATTAATAAAATCATACTTTCCAAACATAAAACATAAGATCTTTAATGTACATCATGAAATCATAAAATTTAGGAATAAAAAATAGAAATTATAAATCATAAAGTTAACTGGTGGAATCCATAACATACTTATATTATAGCTTTTATATCTACGTAGGGAGTTATGTTTTGAATATCCAGTATGTTATTTTCCCTAAATCTATTTGGAGAAACACTAACGTTTACCTCCGTCACATTACCCAATGAATTTGAGATATATCTCGGGCTCACCATCCTTAGGTTTATCATAGAGACACCCATATACGTAAACAATGCATAAGAACCATAACATAATCATAACAAATAAAACAAGTTTAAATGAAATATAACATTTACATAGTCCAATAAAAATAAAACATTACAAGATATTTACATAAAAAATACTTTTTTAAAAAAAAATTCAATACCAAAATACATGAAAATGGTATTTGTTATTTATTTTCTTTTTTTAATAATGTTACGGCTTATTAAGAAATCCAAATATCATATAATGCTCGCGATGGTGAAAAGATCCTTATTAGTGCATATGTTAAAAATAGACATTCCATTTTTTGTTTAGTATAACAATTCATAGAATGAATATTCCATTTTAATGAAATTAAAAGTCAAGGGGTTTATACACTGTATAAAATTAATTCGTGTATAAATCAAAATATGCCTCAATGAAAGCAGATTGGGACGAAGTCCGTAAGTAAGATTGTTTCATCACGTATGTTCCTTGTTATTTATGAATAAAAAAATTCGGTAAATTTATACTTGATTAATAAATTTTTTTAATTTTATTATTACTTTCATATCACTTATTACAATGTTATAAACATTATATAATTATTTATGTTAATATCATTTATTTTCTCGATATTGGGTACTTGAGTCGAAAATGAACTTATTCTAACTGCAAATTGTCTATGTGGTCAAAAGTCCATTATCTCTAGAATATTATTCATGATTTAAATAACATATACATATAGTATATATGTATTTATATATAGTATATTTTCATTTATAATATTCCATATTATTTGTAGGTATGAAATGAAATTCACCATTAATGGAGACATTCATCCGTACATACAGATGAATGATTCTTTCATTTCTTTTTCATTTTGAAAGGAATTAAAAATAAATGATAGATAGTTAAATTATAATTCTAGTATAATATAATATTTCATATACATTGCATATTTTCATTAATTACATCTTTTATACGTTCTATTTATGGCATGAACGAGTCATATCAATTTGAGGGGGCGGTAGTCCGCACATCCTCAAATTAAATTATAATATTTACACATCATGAAAATCAAAATGAATTGTATGAAAATTAAAATTACATTATAACAGATACAATATAAATATAATATATATCATATATAAATACAGTTCCATCATAATGGTTACCATGAGAAGAGGTAGGAGAATTTCGAACAATTATCATTTTTTGAGGCAGTAGATCGCCGTACAGAGAAACAATATCTTCATATACATTAGATGGTGGTGTGTGCAAGTGTAGTTATAATAATTATCATAAAAACATACCATTATAGTAAAAATCATTGTGTTTTTTATAAAATAATATAATTAATAGTGTTTAGGGGGTTGGAGAACGAAAATTAATGAAAGAACCTTGAGAGAAGACAATACCTCAAATCGGGTAACTCCTTTTGATTTAAGAGAAAAGGATTAATTAAATTGGATAATCCCTAATGTTGAGATTCTAGGATGAATATAGGGATGTTTTGAGATTATTTGGGTATATTTTGGATGATCCATATGGAATTATAGGAGTGATTAAGGGTTAGAATTGATTCCCTTTTATAAGAGGAAGGATGGTCACTTTAGAAAGGTATTGAAATATTATTTAATTATAAAATGATTTTCGGTTTCAAATGGACCCAAAGACATTTTTTTAAAATATAAGATTCTATTGGGTCACAAAACTCTCATCAAATATCTTTTATATAAGTCATGGTCACTAATTTAACCTTATCTTTTAGCTTTAACACTTAGTTAACTAATTTGACTCTTACTAAGTCTTCTTAGATATTAATAATTTATGGTTAATATACTTACTATAAAATTCCAATAGAACCTAAAGTGGTTCATTAATTAAATTTAAAATATATTCTAATCCATTTGGCTGAATCATATATTTTTAGGACTGTTATATCAATTAATAAAATAGTATTTTTTTTAAAAACTCATTAATGTCAATTTTTATACTATTCATATCTTGAATTTTTAAACAACCATAAAAAATTGATTATTTCAAAAAAAAATTCATTAATTCAAATATAACTAGACATTATAAACCCTAAAATTCGTGTATGGCATAAAAATTTTATGAATTTTTTTTTTAATATTTATAATCTTATTTTTTTACATAATTTATTAATAAGGTAATCACTACGTCATCATTATGTCATAAATAAATATATTTATATGATGTATAAAAATTATAAATAAAATACCATGATATAATAAATATTTTTAGATTTCTAATGATAATTTATATTTGATGTTTTCTTTTATATAACCCCATATAAAAATTGTTTTACAAAAAGATACACATTTATGTTACATTTTTCTTTACATTAAATTAATTCTTATAAAATGTCATTTTTCACATCAAAGTGACTCTATGGAGTCACCAAATCGAACCAAATATTTCCCTTGTCAGACATATATCATCCAATAGTATTATGAAACTTTCTAGGGTAGTTTATTATTATTATAATATTATTGTTTACCCTTATTTACCATATTTTACCCTTTAACCATGGTAAATAAAATAATTATTAAAATTAATATTCATAATGTCTAAAAATAGAAGTTACCTATTTACACAATTTGGACCTCATAATTTCCAATATGGAGTTAATTTTCCCAAATTAAGAAAATATAATTTGTAGTAATTAATTTAAAATTAATTCCCGCTGTAGAAACCAAAAAAGCGGGTTTTTAAGATGTAATAACTATAAAAAGATTGACAGGTATTTATGTCCAATTTAAAAGTGAAATTACATAAAATGATTATAATTGGATTAAATGATAAAAAATATAATACAATTATAGATTAAAATCAATTATAAGATAATTTAACTGCATAAATAAATTAAATGAAAAGACAATTTTGAATTATAATGCTGTATTTTTTCACAATTCATTGAAAATTGATCCTTATCAAAAAAGTACCAAAATATCATCCAAATACATTTTTAATGTCCGGTTTCTATAAAATATGTTTATTTTGTCAAATATAACATACAAAGATGATGGAAACGAGATTTAAAAAAGCTTCTCTGTCATAAGGCAGTAAAACTACTTTTTATAGAAAAATATGTTTTTATCCAAGAAATTGAATTTGTTCTTATATAAAATCTAGAAAAGGTATAAGATGAATTTAAAACACTACATTGAATATATATCATTTATTTTTTTTTAATAATAATACATAAAAAGTGATATGAAAACACAACTATTCTCTTTTAAATAGGTTTTTATAAAAACACATCCTTTATATTCAATTTGTTTTTTATTTCGATTTAAAATAAATTTGGTAACAAATGAATCATTATTTAAACAAGTTTGAACCATATTACAAAATTCAGTTGATATTATTCATTCCTCCTATTATAATGGGTAGGAATCAACTACAATTTAAAATAATATTATTCTTACTGAATTATTTTTCGGTATATCTCAATGTTGTGTGCAACATAAAATTTTGTAGAAATCCCTTGTTGTGTGTTGAGTATGTAATCGGAAAAATCATCCCATATTACATAAAATTAATATCTTATTCATAACTACTAATAGAAATAAAAATGTATTATTCTATAAATACGTGGGTTGTTATATCCTTCCCCCTTTTGAAAATTGTGTCCTTGCAATTTTAAAATTGGGTTCGGAAACTTGATTGAAAGTACCACATCAGAAAAAGTGTCAAGAAATATCACATTAAAAGAAAGAAAGAGAAGTACAAAGGTCACCTGAGAAAACCCATACTATGATTCCATGTAGTAAAACTTGGATATGGATGGGAAACTATGTGTCATGTTCAGATGAACAGTGATAGAAACATGATCATGGAAAAGGTAACTACCAGAAAAACATAAACTTGTGACGAGATAAATGGTCTTTAATTCCCTAGTAGGAAAAGTGAACGGACAATATTTCTATTTTTATTTATTTTCCAAAAAGATGAATAATTTTTTAAACAGATTAACTAAGAACATAAGTAAATATACTTCCAATTCTAGTAGACTTTCTTCTTTTAATAAATTTCTACCAAAAACTCATCTTTTCTCCAAACGATGAGTATTCATGATGACATGTTGACAACTGAAGCACTATAATCATATTCTCGAGAATCGAATAATCCCTAAAGGATGAACTATATATTTACCCATATTTATAAATTAACAAAATCCAAAATTTTTAGTACGAGATTAGATAATCCCCAGAAAGGATAATCCTTTATAAAAAAAATACTATTCTTAACCTCCAAGTATCAATTAACAGAATACAATGTTCATCAAAGACCATTTAATACCCAATTTCCTTTAAAATTATTCAATATAATAAAAATAATTATTGAAACCCAAAACTCAAAAGAATTTTATCAAATAGTCATCCATCATAAATCATAACATTTATCACTAAATTTTATCCACTACTCCTAAAGTATCATACATAAAAGTAGTAAACTTAGTCAAATATACTCAAAGATAGGTTTATCATTTCCATAACTAACCCAAATCCCTATATGTCAACAATAAAAACATATATTGTTGTAAAATAAAATTTAACCATTTCTCCTCAAATGAAATCCCATAGTATTCTTTTTTCCTTAGGCATATAGTTTCTCAAAAGAGAAAATGTCTTCCAAAATAAAATTTATCACGTAGTCACCAAATAATTTTCCTGCACTAAAGATATCCATTTGATAAAACATAAGTTCCCAAAATGATCTTATTATTTATCTATATAATAATTTAACCAAAAGTAATTAGTGATACTAACCATGGTCTTCACGTAGTCTAGTGGTAGGCGATAAATCCTAGTCACATTTTGGTTGTGGGTTCCATTCATATAGATTTGTCTAATGTGATGGGGTTTCACACAGTCTGCATGTTGTACTTTTTAAAAATAGTGTAATAATAATATCATTTTAAAATGATGTAAAATACTAAAAAAATATACATAACATGTTTTAAACTCAAAGTTTATTTCATACCTCAAATTTTTCATCCAAAAAATGAATAACCCATAATTGCCTAAAAAAACAAACGATCACATGGACCCCTATGGTTATCCATTATTTCCTCATAAGAAAAGATAATTTTTGCATGAATAAAATTTTCACATATCAAAATTTAGGTGTACAAAAACTAGAAAAAGTCTTACATATTAATCCAATCACTAATACATTAATCATATCATCATCCATGGATCCACCATAACTCTTAAATTACTAAAATGTATACATATTAATCATCAAACATTCTTCATGATTTTGTATCCATGTTTTTCTATTTTATTATTTCATAATTATTCTCTACATAAAATTGATGCATAATATCTTATGATTTCAGTAATTTCAAAACATGAGCTAAGAAATAATCTATACCTTACAATTTTCATTTTCAGTTTCCTCATATTCAATTGGAATGACATTGGCAATTGGTAAATATATATTTGTATGATATTGCTGATCATATTTCTGAACCTTCTTTAGGGGACATCTATTTGTACAATTACAATACACACCATATTTAAATCATTCGATTGATCCTTCTAAAAGAACTTCATTCCCTTTACTTGAGTCAATGTGAAGATTCCTTTTTCCATGGAAGGTTATTGCTTTATGGACTTCATTACCACATTTAAAACATCTTCCCATCCCTTTGATGAATTTTCCCAGGTGTTTATTTCCACATCCCTGACATATAGGTTTTTGAATATAATGAAAATTATTATTATTACCTGAACTTCCATTGGGACTCATTTTTCACATATATGAAGCCCTAGAAAAATCACCAAGGTTCAGTTGGTTAAGAAGAACCAAAAGTTTTCTCATTGAAACTCCAATTTCATTCAGTTTCTCATTCAGAAACCCACCATAGTTTCCTGCACATCCATTGTTACCTTGGTGCCTGATAGATCCAGCCATTTTCTAAATAGAAAATAGTAAATGTGAGTATATCAATAAAATCATAATATATTATCTTATGAGGAGGGTGAACACTAAGATATACTTATTTAGGTTATCTTAAACTCATTCAATTTATCTAATATAACTATGTTTCTTCTTAATAATCTAACCACTATGGTTATATCACTTATGCTAAAATAACACACTAATCTCTCAATTTATCTAAACCGACCTCTGACACCAACTATATGGCCCTGGCCTTAAACATTACATAATCTCGTTTTGCATCTAGATTTCAACACTGAGGATCTTTTTAGGTATAGAGTTTTAGAGTATTAGGCCAAAACTGTTACATTATATCTCCTAAGTTAAAAGTTAGACACTTATTTACTATATTTTTTCAAAAAAATGATGCTCCTTAAATTAAAACAAGAATTCATTTCTTTATATAAATATTATTGAATTATTTGTTTTCATAACCTTCCTTACACCCTGTGAAAAATTTTTCAAAAACATGGTACGAGCATAAGAAGCTCAGTAATGGTTATAAAATAACGAAAGGAAACAATTTTGCATAAATACATACAAATCAATGAAATTATAATTTTTAATCATAAAACATAATCTCTTTTACTTAATTCATAAAATCATAAGATTTATGAATAACACATAGAAATCATAAATCATAAAGGTAACTTGTGGCATCTATAACATACTAACATTGTAGTATTCACAAGTATGTAGGGATTTACGTTTGGAATACCCATCACAATATATTACTTAACTCTATTAGGGGAAACATTAATGTTTACCTCCGCCACGTCACCCAATGCATCAAAGAGATATCTTGGGCTAAACTACACTAGCTTTATCACGGAACAACCAAAATACGTAAACAATGCCTAATAACCATAACATAATCATAACAACTAAAACAAGCATAAAGGAAAGATACAATTTCCACATTTCCATCACAATATAAAATTTCAAGATATTGACATAATCTATATTTTTTCAAAAAAATATTCATTACAAAAATACATGAAAAGGGTATTTGTAATTTATTTTATTTTTTTAAAAAATGATACGACTTGTTATGTAAGCCAAATATCAAATAATTCCCATGGTGGAGAAAAGTTCATTATCACCGTGTAAATTAAAAAGAAAAATTCGTTTTTCATTTTAGTAAAAATATTTTTAGATAAAATATTCCCTTTGAATAAAATTAAATTTCACAGGGTTTTGTACACCATATAAAAGAGTGTCATGTATAAATCAAAATATGCCTCAATGAAAGGAGATTGAGATGATGCACATTACCGAGATCATTAAGTAAATAAACACATAAATTAAGTATAAACAAATGATAGTATATCAATATTTATTTCTCAAATACTCATTGCATGAAATACTCAAGAAGTATAAGTTTAAACCCAAGAATGAAAATTGGGTTAAGAAGTTCCCCTACGAAAATTCGATAACATAATGACATTACATAAAAATTCAGAAAATGAGTTCATGGGATCGAAAAGGATTTCTCATCTCTTGTACATAAATGGAAAAAAATAATTATATATAAAATCATATCCCAACATATTAAAATATAAAATTAATAGAAAAAACATAAAATAAATATTTGACTAAATGAATAGGGTGAAAGGTTCCCTTACCTTGAGTTCAATTCGTCACATATGTTACTAGTTCTTCCTGAATAATTACCTTAAGTTAAGTTATACTTTCTTAAGAAACTATTTCAAGTTTATTTTTCATCTTATATCACATATTACAACATTATAAAAATTACATAATTATTTACGTTAATATCAGTCGTTTTTTTGGTATTGGGAACATGAGTCAAAAATGAACTTGTTATAATTAAAATTTGTCTGTGAGGTCAAAAGTCCATTATCTATAGAATCATATTCATGATTTAAAATTCATATATATATTATATATATATATATTTATATCCAGTATATATATATATTTATTTATAATATTCCATAACATTTGGATTTAAGAAATGAAATGCACTGTTCATGGAGACGTTAAGTCGTATGTACACATAAACACTACTTTCATTTCTTTTTTATATTTAAAGAAATTAAAAATATCTAATACATATGTATATTATAATTAATTTATAATATGATAATTTATATACATTACGTATGTTCATTAATTCCATCATTTATATGTTCCATGTATGGAATGAAGAGTCATATCACTTTGTGGGGGTGGTAGTCTGCACTTCCTCAAATGAAATTATCATATTTACACATCTTGGAAAAAAAGGTATGTTTATAATTAAATATTAAAGTATCATGGAGGAAATATAAATATAATATATATAATACATAAATAAGGTGTCATAATAATGGCTACCATGAGTGGTGGTATGGGAAAATCAATTAATCATTGTTTCATGATGCAGTAGTTCTCCGTACACAGAAACAATATGTTTGTATCCCATAGATGGAGGTGTGTGTATGTGTAGTTATAATAGTAATCATAAAATAATCTTAGTTTATTTAAAATACTAGTGTTGTTATGAAATAATGTAATAAATAGAGTTTAGGGGGATGGGCAAGGAAAATAAATTATAGAAGCTCGAGAGAAGACATTACCTCAAATCGGGTAACTCCATTGGATTTAAAATAAATGGCTTTTTTGAATTTTCTTCTACAAAAGGCGAGGATTATAGAAGGATTAGAGTGATTTTTGGAGCTTATTTGGGTAGAGTTTGGAAGATCCATGGGTCTTGCGAGGTGTGTGTAAGCGTTATAGGCGATGCCCTTTTATATGAGGGAGGAGGGGCGCTTTAGGAAGGTAGGAAATGCTATATTATTATAAAATGATTTTCAGTTTAAAATGGTTTTAATGTTATATATTTAAAATATAATATGTTTTTGGTTCAAAAACCTTTCAACCAATAGGTTTTAGAAAAGTATAGGTCACAAATTCAACCTCATCGTTTGGCTTTAACCCTTTGTTAACTAATTTGACTCTTACCATGTCTTCTTGTATTTTCAAACTATATGGTTAATATAGTACAGTAAAATTCCAATATAATCTCAAGTGGTTCATTAATGAAATTAAAAATATTATCCAATCCATTTTCATGAATATTAGATTTTTTGGACAATTATATCATTTAATGAAATTATATTTCTTTTAGAAACTCATTTATGTCAATTTTTATACTATTCATAGCATGATTTTTTTAAAAACCGTAAAAACATTATTTTTTTAAAAAAAAAATCATTAATAAAAATATAACAATTCGTAATAATCCGTAAAATTAGTGCATTGCCTAAAATGTTTCAAAATAAATTTATTTTAATATTTATAATCTCATTTATTTAAATCATTCATCAATAAGGTAATCACTACATCATCATTGTGTCATTTAAATATAAATTTACTTGATGTATAAAAAATATAAATAAAATACTGTAAAGTAGAAAATCTTTTTAGATTTCCAATTAATATTTATAGTTGAAATGATCATTTATACAACCACGTATAAAAATTGTTTTACTAAAAGATAAAATTTTATGTTACATTTTTCTTTACTTTAAATTAATTAATATAAAATGTTATTTGAAAATAAAATTGGATCCATGGGGTCCCAAAATCGGCCAAAGGATTACCATGGACGTACCTATGTCATGAAAAATTATTTGGACACCTGTTATTGTAGTTTATTATTATTATAATATTATTTATTAAACAATATTTCCCAGATTTACGCTTTAACCATAGGAAATAAAATAATTACTGAAGTTACTATTAATAATGTATAAAATTAAAGGTACCTGTTTACACATTTTGGAAATAATGATTAAAACTATGGAATCCATTTTTCAACATTGAAAACGCAGAAGTTCCAGTAATTATTTTAAAATTAATTCTTGTTGACGAAACCAAAAAGCTGGGTTTTAAGATGTAATAACTGTCAAAAGATTGACAAGTATTTCTATGAAATTTAAAAGTAAATTAACTTATAATTATCATAGTTGTATTAAATGATAAAAATATAATCCAATTATAATTTAAAACCAACTAAAAGTACAATATAACTACATAAATAAATTAAATTAAAAGCCAGTTCTGAATTAAAATGCAGTATTTAGCACTATTCATTACAAAATGATCTTTACCAGAAAAATATCAAAATTTAATCCAATTTAAATTTTAATGAACTTATTCTATAAAATATGTTTATTCTTTCAAATAAAAAATATTAAAGTGACAAATAATATATTTAAAAAATCTTCTCCATCAAATGGCGGTAAAACTGCATTATTGGAAAATAAAAATTTTTATCCGAAAAATTGAATCAGTACTTATATCATATCTACAAAACATACAAGATGAATTTTAAACATTAAATTGAATATATATCATAATTTTTTCATTAAACAATATTCCTAAAATAGTGATATGAAAACAAAATTATTTTCTTTTAAATAGGCTTTCATAAAAATACATCATTTATATTCAATTGTTTTTTTATTTCCATTTCTAAAGAATTTGATAACAAATTAATAATTATTTAATCATGTAGGAGAAATATTTCAAAATTCATTTGATATTATTCATTCCTTCCATTCCAATTTATAGGCATCAACTACCATTTAAAATAATAATAATATTATTGTACTATATTTTAGTATATATGAAAGTTGTGTGCAACATAAGATTTCAGAGAAACCCCTTATTGTGTGTCACGTATGCTATCAGAAATAACTTCCCCTTTAACGATAAATTAATATTTTATTGATAAGTATTAATTTGAAGGAAAAGGTATTATTCTATAAATACCTGTGTTGTTACACATGATGTTCATCAATGATAATTAACTGTTAGAAATAATTATGAATAGTTGAGATTTGATATGGATAATTAATTGTGAAACTTAAATTATGGAATGAGTATTCTATTGATTGATTAATTAATTGATGAATTAATTATTGGGTTAGGTGATCCGTTAATTATTGTGTTTACTGATAGCCTTAGAAATTTTTAACTAATCATTGGATTTGTAATGGAATGATGTGGCTAATTCTTGTGAATTAAATAATGATTAAAAGGATGAGATTTTTCTGGCGCTAGACATGGCGTTCATGACCAATTAGATGTTGGGACATAGAAATTGTGTTCCTCCCCAATAATTATCCAATATTGACAGTTTGGGGTTCTAGGAATGACGATCTATAATGAATGAAATATTGATTGTTTAGGCTTGGTGACCTACCCTAAATGAGATTTGGGGTTCTTGAAATTTTGTGCTACACCAAATGAATGATATTAAGGAATAATGATTCAAATGGAAAAAATGAATTGAAACTAGGACTAATGTGATGATTAAAGATTAAATGACAATGTGATAATTGTATAATTATGAATTGTATTTATTTCTTCATAAAACTGAATACACTATATTTTGATTGGACTTATATTAGACATTGTTGGTGGTGGGATACTGAGTAGTGATCACACCATAGTCGGACCTCCGGATCATCCCCAAAGAAGAATTTTTTGTTTCAGGGTAGGATAAGGGCAAGGCCTTGAGATATATTGGGGTTTGGGATTAAATCATGGGAGAGAGAACTGCATGTGGTTCTGGACCCGCTTAGGAATCATTGTGTCATTACTTTTAGATTCATAGTAGACACTTGATATTCAAATTGTCATATCATGTTTTTCCTTTCATTTGATCATTTTATTTTTTCAATATCATATGAAACAATATTGTTTTGTTTATTTATAAGCTTATGAACTTGGATATTTTTGTTTGCTTCTATTTGTGTTTTATTCCTATAAAAGAGGGTTAATTCTCCCCATGAGTGACTTACCAAAACCTCACTACAAGTCTAAAACCTCTAGGATATAGGGAGGAACGCTTGAGGGAATGTGGCTAACCTTCTTGGGGAACCGTTTAGAGTCACCCAGGTCAAGACATCACAAAGTGGTATCAACTGTGTTTTCATTTATTTATTATCCTTTTATCTTATAGTTTTTGGAATGGTAGACAAGAGACTAGGAAGAGTTGAGTCTTGCTAACGAGATCGTGCATGGAAGTTTCAAACCCATGTACGGTGGAAAAATCGAGTAATTAGGGTGGGATTTTTGTTATTACTATTTGTTGTTAAAGTTTGATATTATTTCACCTTGAGTGACGCACTTGTGGTCTGATGTGATATTTGTTTTTACAGTTGTTGAATTTTGATTTTTGGCCTATAGAGGCATGATACATGAGTCTACATGCATCATTATAGTCACTTCGCATTTTTGTGACACACATAATGTAACACCCCATGTTTTTCTAAAAATAAATAGAAATTCATGGAAATTTTTTTAGGTAGATATTTATAACAATCATTTAAACAGAATTTTTTCAATTCTATGTTTTGAATTCCGTGAAACTGGCATCTAAAATTGCGTTCAATATGTTTTTTGGAGTCTGATGAAACCAACATGTGTTTTGTGAATAGTAACATACCCATATGAATAGTAATATAAATAGTAATATTACCCTAATTTTTAGTAAATTTTATTATTAGTTTATTTTCTTAAGGCTTTAAGATAATAACATCTTGCTTTATTTCTCATCGTGATATAGAAGTAGTTATAGAAATAGAATTTTTAATTTTTGAATTAAGAATGATTTTATTTAAAAATTAAATTAATACTCTTTTCAAAATTGTTTTCAAAAAATGGACTTAATTTTTGAATTCTGCATGTTAAAAAATGGTTAGGGTAATGTTTTGGGATTTTTCATAAATTCATGAATTTTCGATGAATAGTGAAATACAATAAAATACCGTATAATCAAATTACCAGTAAAATACATTATTTATGACATCATAAGTGATTTAAGGCCACTTATTCAGAACTCACATTCCATTATTAATATTTTAGGTCTCATGAACTAAGACAATTCATAATATTGGGCAAAAATATTATAATAATGATTAAAATAATGAAAAATACCCCCTCTCCTCTACTATAAATACCACCCTCACTCTCCTCTTCTTTAATCACCTCTCAATCCTTCCACCAAGCCTATGTTCTAACCAATAATCCTCCCAAGGCTCTTCCTTGGGTCCTAGAGCTTCTGGTCTCACCAAAATACCAACCCATAACCCTTATGAAGGATCTCAAGGAGAAGAGATCAATAGGTAAACATCCTATTTTATTTTCATTCTTTTCTTTAATTTTATGTTATTTTATTCCTTTCCATTTGTATTGTGTTGTGAAATTTAATTTTATATCCCTCCTTACTGTTCATATTATGCATGAGTTATGTGATATCCCCTTTCTCTCATCAAACTATTTTTATGATATTTTATGAAACGTCGTTAAGTTGCCGAAATTTTCTTGAGAAATTTCTCATGTTTTCTATTATTTCAGGATTCCATTATTTTCTTCTTATTTCCTCACCACCTTTTAACAAATAGGAAAGAAATCTTAATAATCTCGTATATTCTGGATTTTCTCATGTTCATGGAAAATTCATCATCATTATTCTTCTCCTCTCTCACTTATTCAAGGAATTAAAAACTTTGTCCATGATGTGTCAAATTATCGACATCATGGATAATGTGAATTCATTTTTTTAAATCCCTGAATTCTAGTTATGAAACCATTTTTATGGTTGAACCATGTTATAATATATGTATTATGTCACATCCATGGTTCCTGAATTCACTTGTACACATGGGTTTGATTTATAAAACAAAACGAGGTCGTTATTATTAAAGAGCCACTAAAATGATCTAAACGAACAACATTAATATTTTAACTTATGGATCATCATCATGTAATAATTCAAAATAATAAATGGTATAAATTATGTTATTGGGAATATGTAAATACATTTCCATTCAAATTATGGAGTTTCACTTCTAGTCAATAAGAACATCCATCATGAACCAATCATGGAAATCATGTAAAGAACTCACCAAATAACAGTGCCAAGAGAAAAATACTAACAATTAAAGGGTAAAATAATGTTATTAAATGATCAAATAAGATTTTATAAACATGAATATGTTTCTGTAAAATAATAATAACACCCTTTTAACAATTATACATGATTTTTAAAATGGTTTGAAGTAAGACAAACCTGAGGTGAGGGAATTATTAACCCGATTTCCATTCCTTGGGTTAAATTTCTACTTCATTATTTTTGTTGTATTAAAATTGATTGAGTGATGGGTTTTGATTTTATTATTTTTAATTATGTGTATTTATATTGTATATACATATTACATCCACTCTATTAAGTATTTCCTCAATTACATGAATTATGTACGGGGCTTTTCTTTTAAAAATCCACTATTAAAATTCTGTTTTACAAAATTCAAAAGAAATGTTTTTAAGTTATTATTAATGTTGTATGATTATGTTCTGGTTATTGGGAATTGTTTATGACTAAGGGTCAGTCCTATATCTCCCTCCAATTCATTCGTTATTTGTATGTTGGATGTCAGTCATATGGTTACTTCATGTGTAACTGTGACAGTTACACAAATTGTATGGTAGTCGTGAGGGTTAAAAATTATAAGGTAGATAGACATTTACAATATTATGTAAGTAATGACCCAAAATACCTTTATGGTTATATTTGTGTTATTATGTTTGTGGGAATATTTTGTAAATCTCATGTTTTACAATGTAAGTATTAACGGGTGACAAGCATGTCTTTTGAAAGTGATTTCATATGTTACAAGTATTCTTGGAATAATGTTTTTTTATATCTTTTACTGAGATTTTAGTGATCATCCCATGTTTTTAAATTATTTTCAATGGTTAATGGATGTGTAACATGAAGAATGAATCCATTTTAAATTTTGTAAGATCTATCAAAGAAATCATGTTTTATTTAGAACGTTTAAAAATTAGGAAGGAATGAGTTCTGTTTTTATGGTATCCACTCTATAATAACGTGTAATGTTATGAATGTATTGTCCCAAATATCTAAAGATATAAACATGAAAATATCCTCAATGTAAAAAGAATTTTTTTCATGATAAAATTCAAGATTATGTATGTAATAAGGTCGTGTCCTTATAGTTGGTATCAAAGGATGGTTTAGATAAATCATTGGGTTAGGGTGTTGTTAATAGAACACCATAAATTATTTTCACTCTATAATTAATTTGAAGTGTTAAAGAATATAAATATCACCATGTTTCTTTGTCAATGGTATATTTGTTTATAATGGTTTTCCACAAAAGAAATAGGGAAGATGAAGAGGATAAGACCCGACAGAATAACATCCTTCTGAATCTGCTTCTCGGAATGGTAGGTATTTGAACTGAGTAGTTTGTGAAAGTAATGGATCATCTGACATAGGAAATAAATTGTGCGACATCCATGCAAGAGAACAAATAGAAGTACCACAATGTAATATGGCAATAGTGTAACATTTTATGAGACAACACCCTCCTACTTTCAATGGATCTTCAGACCCAGTAGCATCTGAAAGATGGATCAAAGCCCTTGAAAAGATGTTCGATGTTATGGGATGTTATGAAAATCAAAAGGATAGTCTTTCAATTTGTCATTTTGAATGTGATGCTGATCAGTGGTGGTCAATAGTAAAGAATATCAGGGATAGAGAGCATTTTTATTCTTAGAGTGGGATGAATTTTAAATTATATTCCTTGAAAACTATTTTCGTAAGGTGGTGTGACTTAGGATGGAGAATTGATTCATTGAATTTAAATATAAGGAGGAAGATTCAGTGGTTGTGTATGAAGAAAAGTTCACCCGACATGTGAGGTGTGGTCCAAATCTTATTCTGTATCTTGATAGAAAAATCAACCGGTTTTACTCAGGATTGGAGCCAATGTATCGAAGGGTATTGGCCTCCTGTGAGTTCAAATGTTATGAAAAACTTATCAGATGTGTTGAGTGGGTAGAGATAGAGTTTTTTTATGATCACGTGTATTTTGGAAACAAGGAGAAGAAGAGGACCTAATGGAATGATATGGGTAAGAATCAACCCAATGAATCTGATTGTAATAATATCCAGTTTCTAGTTTGTGAAAACTGTGGAAAGAAGCGCCTTGGGGAATGTCTTAGAAAAACTGGGAAGTGTTTTAAATGTGGTAAGTTTGGACATATGACCCAAGATTGTAATTAATATTTTCCAAATACAAATCATGATAAGAAAAATTTAATGTGTTTTAAATGTGGTTAGATGGGTCATTTTCAAATGTCTGCTGAAAGAGAAACCCGAATGATGCAAAGAATTCAGACTACAAGAAGAAAGGTGTAGTGAGATCCTTTGTGACCACGTCAGCTGACGTCAGACCATCCAATGAAGTTGTATCAGGTAAATTGTTTGTTCACTCATACTTTATTAATGTTTTGTTTAATACGGGGTCTAACACAGTCTTTCATCAATGAGAAACTTTTAGGTAAATTGGAAATATCACCTCAAAAATTGAAACCCATACTTGTTGGTAAAAAACTAGGGGGAAATATTATAGCAAAGAGTTATTGTAATAATCATTATATTATGGTCTGTGGAAAGAATTTACGTGAGAACCTTGTTGTTTTGCACATAGTCAAGTTTGGTGTGATTCTAGGAATGTATTGGATTTCTGTTCATCATTCTAAGATTGATTGTAGAGTAAAAGAAATTATTTTTCATTAAGTGTTTCAGTTTGTATACAAGAATAAACTCATAAAATTTATAACATATAAAGAAGCTGAGAAACTATTGAAAGATGGAAATAAAAGTTATCTTGGACATAATGTTGAAAATAAGGGAACTATTCAGATTAATGATGTGTAGTGGTAAATGAATACGATGATGTTTTTCCGGATGAGTTACCTAGTGTCATACATGATCGAGAAGTCGAATTTACAATTGCCTTAGTTCCTGATGCTAAGACAATTTCAAAGTCCCTATATCATATAGCTCAAATAAAACTTCTTGAATTGAAAATTTAGTTGCACGATTTGTATAAAAAATTCTTTATTCGTCCTAGAAATTCACTATGGAGAGATCCGGGTTTGTTTGTTAAAAAGAACGATATTTCAATGAGACTTTTCATTGATTACAGATCATTGAATAACATCACTATTAAAAAAAGTATCATTTTCTCCATATCGATTAATTGTTTGATCTGCTCTAGGGAGCTCAGTACTTTTATAAGATTGACTTGAGATCTGGATACCATTAGATGAAGTTGAAGGAGGTTAACATCTTGAAAAGAGCCTTTCATACTAGATATGGGCATTATGAATTTGTTGTTATTTTTTTGGATTAACTAATGCACCTGCTGTATTCATTAATCTTATGAATAGATCATTTCATGAGTTGTTGGATAAGTTTGTGGTTGTATTTATTGATGAAATTCTAGTATTTTATAAAAATAAATAGCAGCATGAAAAACATCTAAGGGTTGTTTTACAAACCATAAAAGAAATGAAACTGTATGGAAAATTCAGAAAGTGTGATTTTTGGTTGAAAAATATTTCTTTTCTTGGTCACATTGTAAATAAGGATGGAATAATAGTTGAACCTTCCAAAACAAAAGTGGTTGATGAATGGCCAAGACCCAAAATTATTACATAGATTTGTGGTGTTCATTGATTTGCAGGTTATTACTGACGTTTTTTAAGAAAATTGCTTAGTTATCTAGCCCGACATCTAAGTTAACATCGAAAGGGGTTAAATTTGTTTAGATAGAATAATGGGATGTTTTTTTCAAGAACAAAAGAAGAGATTGGTGAATGATCCAGTTTTGGCCTTACCTTCTAGAATGGTGAGTTTGACATCCACATTGATGCTTCTTTGAAAGGTACTTGGTTGTGTTTTGATGTAGAATAATCATGTAATTTATTATTCTTCATGAAAACTAAATCTCATGAGTAAAATTATGTTACAAATAATTTGAAAATGGCAGCTGTGGCTTTTGCTTTTAAAATTTGGAGGCATCATTTATAAAGGACCAAATGTCAAATATATTCTGACCATTAAGGTCTGAAGTATATATTCACTCAGAATGAATTAAACATGAGGTAGCGAAGATGGATTGAACTAATAAAGTATTATGATTGCATGATCAATTACCATCATGGAAATGCAAACAAAGTGGTGGATTCCTTGATTCGGAATCATCATGCATCATTAACCATGTTATGTTAGAAAACATGATCCCTTGATTAATAATTTGATGAATTTTGGAATAGAAGTTGTTAATTCAAGAAATACCTCTGTTGTGTTTCAGGATTCTCTGGAGTCTTCATTGTCAGAAAAAAATAAGAGTGTACATAAGAAAGATCATGAGCTACAGAAAAAGGTTGAATTGGTTAAAATGGGTTCGTTTCCAAAATTTATCCTTGACAAAGATTGTGTTTTAAGATTAGGAAAAAGGGTGTGTGTGCCTAGTGATTCTCAGTTGATGAATTATTTGTTGTGTGAAGATCATATTTCTCCATTTTCAATTCATCCTAGAAGTACTGAGATGTACAGAGACATTCAGGAGTATTATTTGTGGGATGGAATAAAAAAAGAGATATTGCTGATTTTATTGTGAAATTATTAACATGTCAAATAGGTTAAAGCATATAAGATGTTACCTAAGGGGGTGCTTCAGCCTTTACCAGTGCCAGAGTGGAAATGGGAAAATGTATCCCTATAATATGTGTTGGGACTGCCAATGAATTCTCAAGGTAATAATATGATTTGGATTATTGTTGATCAACTGACAATATCTGCACATTTTCATTCTATTCAACAAGCAATGTCATGGGATCAAAATTATTGACTGTATCTCGTAGAGATTGTGAGGTTACATGGAGTTCCTCTTTCCATTGTATCTGACCAAGATCCTAGGTTCACTTCTAACATTTGGAAGGGAAATCAAAATTATTTAGGCACAAAATTAAATTTCATTATGGCTTTCCATCCTCAATTAGATGGGAAATCAGAATGAATGATTTAGACTTTGGAAGATATGCTTCAAGCATGTTCGATTGACTATCCTTGAAGTTGGGATCAACATCTTTCTATAGTTTAGTTTTCTTATAATAATAGTTTTCATTCTAGTATACAGATGGCACATTTTGAGGCTTTTATGGGAAGGGTTATTGAACTCTAGTATTTTGGGATGAAGTCATTGAAATAATGTTTATGGGGACATAATTAGAAGAAGTGGTTGAGAATGTGAAGATGATCCAGCAACACATAAGGACAACTCAGAGCAGGTAGAAAAATTATGTAGATAATTGAAGGAAGAATTCTCATTTGAGGTAGGTGACCATGTTTTCTATTAAATATCTCCTTGGAAAAGTGTGATGCATTTTGGTGTGAAAGTAAAACTAAGTCTTCGCTTCATCGTTCCTTTTTAAATGTTGTAAAAAGTTGGACCAGTTTCATAGCGAGTTGCTCTTCCTTCATGTTTTTCTCAGGTACACAATGTTTTTCATGTTTCAATGGTGAGAATGTATGTGCTAGATTAATTAGATTTCTTGATCCCAAAAGCAGTTCATCTAGAAGAGAAACTTTTTTACGAAGAGAAACCAGTTCAGATTCTGGATCTAAGAGAACATGTATTGCTGAATAAGGTAATTCACTAGGTAAAGGTTTGGTGGAGAGAACACATGGTTAAATAAACAACATGAGATTCTAAAAATGATATGAGGGAAAAGTACCCTCAGTTGATTAATAGGTAAATAAAATTGCGAGGATGCAATTTCTAGAAGGTGGGGATAATGTAACACCACATTTTTTTCTAAAAATAAATTGAAATGCATGGAACTTTGTTTTAAGTAGATATTTATAACTATCCTTTAAACCTAATTTTTACACTTCTATGTTTTGAATTTCAAGAAACTGGCATCTACAGTTGTGTTCAGTATGTTTTTTGGAGTTTGATGAAACTAACTTGTTTTTTTGAGAACAGTATCATAGCCTTATGAATAGTAATATGAATAGTAATATGACCCTATTGATTAGTAAATTTTCATATTATTTTATTTTCTTATGGATTTAAGATAATAACATCTTGGTTAATTTTTCACTGTGATATAGAAGTAGTTATAGAAATAGAATTGTTAATTATTGAATTAAGATTTATTTTATTTAAAAATTAAATTAATAATATTTTGAAAATTATTTTCAAAAAATGGTTAAGGTTAATTATGGAATTTTTCTAAAATTCATTAATTTTTGATGAATAGTTAAATACGATAAAATACCATATAAAACAATTACCATTAAAATACACTATTTATCACCTTATAAGTGATGTAAGGCACTTGGTTCGAACTCACATGCCATTATTACTATTTTATGTCACATGAACTAAGACTATTAATAATATTGGGCAAAAATATTATAATAATGAATAAAATAATGAAAAATACCCCCTCATCTCCACTATAAATACCTCCCTCACTCCACTATTCTTCCTACATCTCTCTAGCCTTGACCCAAGACTATGTTCTTCCCAATACTCCTCCCAAGGCACATCACCTTGTACAAGAGCTACTGGTCACACCAGAAGACCAAAACCAAATCCCTTAAGAAGGATCTCAAGGAGAAGAGATCAAGATGTAAACATCATGTTTTATTTTCTTTCTTTTCATTCATTTTATGTTATTATCTTCCTTTGCATTTGTCTTATGTTGGGATATTTCATCCATATCCCCCCTAATTGTCTACATTATATAAGAGTGATGAAATATCCCATTTCTCTCATTAAACTATTTTTATGAAATTTTAAGAGACACAGTTAGGCTGTCGAATTTTTGCGAGAAATTTCTCACGTTTTCTTTTATTTCATGATTCCTTTATTTTCCTCTTCTTCCCTCACCTCCTCTTAACCAATAAAAATGAAATCCTTAGAATCACATATATTATGGATTTTCTCTTGTTCATGGAAAATTCATCATCATTTTTATTATTTTCTCCCACTTATTCAAGGAATTAAAAACATTGTCCATGATGTGTCGAATTACCGACATCGTGGACGTTGTTATTTCATTTTTATTTAAATCCTTCAAGTATGCTCATGAAACCATTTTTTGGAAGAACCAGATTATAATATATGTATTCTTTCTCATATATGGTTCTAGAATACTTTTATACACGTGGTTTTTATTTATAAAACTACATGAGGTCGTTATTATTAAAGAACCACTAAAATGATCTAAACGAACAACATTAATGTTTTAACTTATGAATCATCCACATGTAATAATTCAAAATAATAAATTGTATAAATTATGGAAATGGAAATATTTAAATACCTTTCCATTCCAATTCTGGTGTTTCAATTCCAATTGACAAGAACATCCATCATGAACCAATAATGGAAATCATGTAAAGAACTCACCCAAAAACAGTGCAAGGAGAAAAATACTAACAATTAAAGGGTGAAATGGTGTTATGAAATGATCATATAAGATGTTATAAACAGTAAAATGTTTCTTTAAAATACTAATAACACGATTTCAACCATTATACAAGATTATAAACAAGTTTTATGTAAGACAACCCCGAGGTAAGGGAATTCTTAACCGGATTTCCATTCTTCGGGTTAAACATCAACTTCATTATTTATTTTGTGTTAAACTAGTTTGAGTGATGGGTTTTGTTTATATTAAGTTAAATTATGTGTATTTATAGTGTATATACATATTACATCCACACTATTAATTCTTTCCTCTATTACATTAATAATATAAGGGGATTTTCTTTTAAAAAACCTCTATTTGAATTCTTTTTTACAAAATTCAAAAGCAATTATTTATGTTATTATTCATGTTGTATGATTATGTTCTAGTTCTTGGTAATTTGTATGATGATGGGTGGGACCTATATCTCCCTCTAATGAATGTGGTATGTATATGTTGGAGGTCGGCCGTATGGTTACTATATGTGTAACTGTGATGGTTACAAAAATTGTAAGGTAGCCGTGAGGGTTACAAATGATAAGGTAGTCATGACGGTTAAAATATTATGTAAGTAATTCCCCAAGATACCTTTATGGTTATATTTATGTTCTTATGTTTGTTTGAATCTTTTGGAAATATCATGTTTTACTATGTAAGTAATTATGGGTGACAATCATTCCTTTTCAAAGTGATTTCATGCCCAAAAAGTCAGATCCGAGCACGCCTAGACCCCCAAATCTATTAATAAAAAGAAAAGTGTAGAGAAAAATAAGTGAGTGAGAGAGAGAAATATTATAGGTCAGAGTAGTCATAATCACCACATTTATACCTATCCAGGTAATCAGCATCAGTTGATTCCCATTCTGATTGAGGCTCATATTGTTTAAGAATCTTGATCTATTTCTTCAATCACTCCAATTTATCCATAGATAACATCACCATAGAATTCCTAGAACATGACGTAGTGATCACCATCCTTGGAACTGCAGTGTAATCTTTCTAAGGTTTCCTTTAACCTGAGGCAGTCATGACACCCTCACTGTGAGAGACTCTTTCCTTTTCTCCTCGAACAATGTCATTGTATGATACTCTAGTCACAGCCTTAACACTTACTTTTCCATCATCATGAGTGTCCGAAAGTGATTTCATATGTTACATGTATCCTTGGACTAATGTTTTTATATACACCTTACTATGATTTTTGTGCTCATCCCATATTTTTAAATGATTTTCATAGGTTAATGGATGAGTAAGACAAAGAAGGAAGCCATGTTAAATGTTTTAAGATCTATCAATGAAATCATGTTTTATTTAGAATGTTTTAAATTTTTGAAGGAATGAGTACTATTTTTATGGTATCCACTCTGTAATAATGTGTAATGTTATGAATATATTCTCCCAATTCTCAAAGGATATAAACATGAAAAGATCTTCAAATTAAACGTAATTTTTTTCTTGAATAAATTCATGATTATGTTTGTAATAAGGTCGGGTCCATATACATCATCCTAGGGACTCATAATAAAATGGATTATGGGTAGGTCGTTGAACTTGAACTATTTTTCCTTGTTCTGATATTGAAATAAGGATGTTAAATGAGAATAAATGGGTGTCCAATGATAAATTTTATTGATTAAATCAGTATGATTAATTAATTAATGGTTGTATTAATTAATTTGAGGAAATGTGATTAATTTATGGTTTAGTTATTTAATTATAAGGTATGTACCCTTTTTAACTAGTACCTAAGAGTAGGATGGTTAATGGTAGTGATAATGCCTTGGTTTTGACCCTGTGGCGAGAAAAGGGGAAAGGATATGTTGAAACTTGTTGTGTGAGTTTCTCCTATTGCATAAATGTTATAAGGTTGAGTTATGAGACTTAAGAACTGTTTTTTTATTCGTAGAGATATGGTTTCATGATGCTTGTTGAGGGATAGAATGAGGGGTATTTCCTGGAACAAACTTCTAGAAAGGGAACTTGAGGCACCATTGGTACATGTTGAGGAGGAAGGGGAGTAGTGAAGAGAGAAATTTTCTTGTTTCATGAAATCCATGGGGAGAGACCTAGGGTGGGTTTTGAAGAACATGTATGAGTTTGTAGGGAAGTTTCAGCTATAGAACCCTCCTACATTTACTAGATAGGGTTTACCTGAGGGAGCTAAATTATAGATTGAATCGATAGAGATGATACATGACCATTTGGAGACTCTGGCTGGGAGGAGGGTCATATTTTCTTCTTATATTCTTTGAGATGTCTTTTTATGCATGTAATTTTCACTATATATTGGAGAGTATTTATTTATTTAGGAAATATATGTCCCTGATATAACGAGCATCGACCAGATTATGGGTATGGACATGCTAGTCGCATAATGAGCACAAATAAATTGTTACCACAGGAGAGTGACCATTGTATCTCTTAAGGGTGACTAGTATATTCACCATGGAGAATGGGATATCCATGAAGGCCATGACAAGCCAATTACTTAGCAACTAGGAAATCTCATAACCCAAGTTTCTAGTCTTTTGTAGGATGATATGAGTGGTAGGAAAGAAGTCCTTCCACCAGCATTAGAAATGTTTTAGGATTTCATTCGTGAATACTTTTCAGGGATTCCACCTGAGAAAAGTGTGTAATTCACTACTCATCTCATGTTGAGGGATGATCCATATCTATTACACTTTATAAAATGGCACTGATTGAGCTTCAAGAGATCAAAACGTAGTTGTAGGAGTTGGAGGATAAAGAGTTTATTTGTCCAAGTACGTCACCTTGGGGATCACCAGCTTTGTTTGCAAAGAAAACCGATGGGATTATAAACGTGTATGTCGATTACTAAAATTTTAATAAATTGATTGTGACGAACCAATATCATCTTCTGTGTATCTATGATCTTTTTGAACAAGTGAAGGGGGATTGTGTTTTCTCAAAGATCGATCTAAGATCAGGGTATCATCTTGTGAGTGTTTGGACCTCTGATATACCAATAACTGCATTAAGAAAATGTTATGTCCTTTAATAGTTATTTGTAATGCGATTTGGGTTTCAAAATCCTCCAACAATATTTATGGACTTGATGAACAGATTCTTTCATCGGTACTTAGATCAGTTAGTGTTGGTGTTTTTGGATGACACCGTGTTGTACTGTAAGACTCATGAAGATCATCCAAAACATATTGACATAATCATGGGTACATTGGGAGGGCATCCTTTATAATCAAAGCTATATAAATGTCTGTTTTGGAATTAAAGGGTACACATTTCAGGGAATATCATCTTAGAAGAAGGTGGGTAAGTGAACCCAAAAAAATGTGTGCAGTGATTTCTATAGAGCATCCCAAGAATGTTGTTGACATCGGATGCTTTTTAGGATTAAAAAGTTATTAAAGAAGGTTTATCCATGGCTTTTCTTAATTTATATCGTAGTTTTCATGCTTGACAAAGAAAGGGATAAAGGTTTATTGAATAGATGCACA
This sequence comes from Viscum album, assembly GCA_963277665.1. Taxonomy (NCBI): domain Eukaryota; kingdom Viridiplantae; phylum Streptophyta; class Magnoliopsida; order Santalales; family Viscaceae; genus Viscum; species Viscum album. Next base: position 1,405,804,789 of record OY728123.1, read on the forward strand.
CGATAATGCTTTCCAAGAGTTAAAGAAGCTCTTGACATTGGAAACAATTTTTATTTTACCTACGTTTGGTGGGGAGTACATGGTGTATTTTAAATCCTATGGGATCTAACTCAGAGATGTGTTGATGCAAGAGGATCTTGTCATTGCTTACAGGTCTTGAAATTTGATGCCACATGCTCAGAATTGCCCTAAGCATGACCTTGAGCTGTCCATAGGGGTTTATGCTCTTATGTTTTGGTGAAACAATCTTTATAGTGAGAAGTTTACAGTTTTTACTGATCACAAAATCTTGAAGTATATCTTTTCAAACTACTACATGAATCATCAATAGTGATGATAGATAGAGTATATGAATTCTTTTGATTTTGAATTGGAATTTACACCCAAAACATGGGAATAGTGTGGTTGAATACATGAAAAGGAAAACTCAGACTCAGTTGGTACATGAGTCTAGTGTAGAGTGGAAGATTATTGACTTTTTAGGTTGAAATACATGTGGTGGTTCCATATATTCAAGAGAGGATGACTCTGGTTTCTGGAACAGTGGATTCTACACTCTTAAGACAGATTAGGGACATGCAGTATGAGGATCCAAAGTGTTTAGCCCTAAGGGAAATACCTGATGGTGGGGAGATACCTTCAAGTTGGAAAATATATGAGAATGAGATCATCTATTAGAAAAATCGGGTTAATGTGCCTACGAGTATGTGAGAGGAACTCATATGAGAAGTTCATTCCTCAAAATTGGTGATACATCCTGGGGTGGCTAAAATATACCATGACTTACAACAATAGTTTTGGTGGTCATGAATGAAAAAAGAGATATCATGGTTTGTAATAAGATGTTTCAGCATTTAGCAGGTGAAGGAAAAGCATCAATGACCTGGAAGCCTATTGAATTCGTTTTTTATTCTGGAATTGAAGTGGGATGACATGACTACAGATTTTTTGGTAGGGAATACAGATATAGATAAGAAAAATTATGTTATTTGGGTTATTATGGTTTGAATAATGAAGGTATCACATTTCATTCGTATCAGGGAAACCATTATAGTATAATAGTTAAGAGAACTGTTTGTACGAGAGATAGTTCATTTTCATGGGGTCCCACTAACAATAGTTTCATATCGCGATTCAAACATTAATTCATATTATTGTAAAGGATTATAGAAGGAACTTGGTACACATTATTTTTTATGTATTCCCTTCCATCCACAGTCATATGGGTAGTCGGAGCATACCATATAGGTGTTAGAGGATATGATGTGAGCATGTGTTCTTGAATTTTGTGGGTCATAGGAAAAGCACTTGGCATTAGAGGAGTTCACCTATAGAAATTGTTATCAAGAATATATATATATATATGAAAACATATTAGGCACTTTATGGTAGACCTTATAGATCACTGCAATGTTGGTTTGAGGTGGGTGAGTTAGAGTTGTTGGGGCCGAGTCTTATTCAGAAGGCATCGGAGAAAGTGCAGTTGATTCAGAAATGTATGGCTATGACTCAGAGTAGGAAGAAGTTGTATACCGATAAATAGAGATGACCCCTCTAGTTTATAGAGAGTAATATTGTATTATTTTAGGTTTTTCCTTGATTGGGTCACCCTTGGATATAGAGGCATGGTATGTTGGCATCCAGTTTTGTAGGACCGTTTGATGAGTAGGAGAGAATCGGGCTAGTGGCGTGCCGATTATCCATTCCGAAAACATTTAGTGATATGTATGATTTTTCCCATGTTTCAAAAAATATATAAGTATCACCCCAAAAATTATGACATGATTGATGTGGAAAAGGATGGCCTCAAAATAGTTGCGTCCATTGTGGTGCATTCGGTATGTGTACTGGGTTGCAGTGAGAAAGTGTTGTAGAGAATGATTGTGCCATTAGTTCATGTGTTACAGAAACATAGATTTGTTCAAGAAGAAAAATGGGAAAAAGAATAATAAAGGAGGGCACAATGGCCCAAACATATTTTATCAGAATCATAGAGCAGTTCAGTAGTGGAGTTCGAGCACAAGTTGTTATAAGGTGGGGATATTGTATGATCCCTCCCTTTTATAGAGTCATCTCAGGAACGTTTTTATGTACTTCATGATATTTTTATGCACCTTTGTTTTGGATTAGTGTGTTCAGGTGCGTTTTGGTTAATTGTTTATGAAAAAACAACAGACATTTTTATTTTCACATTTTGTGCATGGTTTGAAAAACCGTGGGACTAAACTGTGCCAACCATGAAAACCTAGATAGGGAGGTCTTCACAGTATTCACGTGGTTTGAAAAACCACAATAGTAAACCATGTTAATTTTGAAAACCTAGATAGAGAGTTTTGCACAGTTGGCACGCAGTTTTCCCTAACAGTACACCCCTACAAAAGAAACTGGGCGCACATGATTAGTTAACTGAAAATCTTTTTTTAAAACAGCCCAAACTCCCAAGACTCCCACATTTCAGAATTATTTTGGGATTCACAAGTTCTAGGTGATCCCAGATCCGTTTTTAGGTATTCCATGAAGAGTAGAACATTGTTCTTTGAGGTCAAAATCCCGAACTGAATATTTGCTCTCTTTTCATTAATTGGATTTTATCTCGTTGCTTCTCCCATTTATTCCTCAATCATTCCATGATCTTTTTCATGGAATATTTCTACTTTTTACTTGGATATAATCCTATAAATTGAGATCTAGATAGAGGATTTTGGATCCAGATCTATATTTTCATGATCTTGGTGCCTATGATCATAATTTTGGTTTAGGGATTTAGATCGAATCTTCATCGACAACATTGTGCCACTCAAATTTTGGCGATTTCCATTGTGATAACATCCATCAACAAACCAAGGTATCTAGTCTAAATCGAAATCTCATAGTTATGGATTTGATGTGTGAATGTGAGTATATAAATTTTCTAGATACCATAGAGATTTAATTTCTTAATTTGGATAAATTAGCAATGTAGAATTGACTTGTCATTTCCTTGGTGATTAATTGAAAATTGAATCACAGAACAAATGAAGGGGGATTCAGAAATAGATATCTGTTTTGGATATTTGTTATGGGTTGATATATTTTAATTGTGATATTGAATTGGTTGTGTAAAGATACTTATTTGGGGTAAATTAATTATGAAATGATGTTTTTCTATGTAAGATAATGAATTGTGAGAATTAATTATGTGCCATGATGTTGATCAAAGATAATTAATTGTGATAATTAACTTTGAAAAGTTGATATTTGATATAGATAATTAAATGGGATGAATTAATTATGGAATGAGAATTGTGTTCAATTATTAATCAATTGACAAATTAATTAATGGGATAGATGATTAGTTATTTATTGATTTAACTAATGTCCTTTGAAATGATTATCTAATTGTTGGATTAGTAATGGAATGATGTGGCTTATTCTTGTGAAGTAAATAATGATTAAATGTCTATGATTTTTTGGGTTCTGTACATGGCGTTCTAGACCGATTAAGAGTTGGAACATGGACATGGGGTTCCTCCCCAATAGTTATCCAAGACTGGGATTTTGGGGTGCTAGTCATGATGACCTACACCGAATGAGATATGGTGTTTTAGGCATGGAGACCTAATAATAAATGAGGGTTCAGGTGCCTGGACTTACGTTAAACCCCAAATGAATGATAATAATGAATGATAATTCAAGTAGAAAACATGAATAGAAACTTGGCCCAATGTGATGACTTAAGACTAAATGACAATGTGATAACTGTTTAATTATGCATTGTATTTATTGCTTCATAAAACTGCATACATTATCTTTTTGTTGGACTTGTTTTAGGCACTGTTGGTGGTGTCCTACTAAGTTGCTCTCACACACTATTCAGGCCGCCTGATCAGCACCAGAGTATAATTTTTTGTTGTAGGATAGGATAAGGGCAAGGCCTTGGGATTAGTTTTCTGTTAGGTATTGGAGCATGGGAGAGGGAACCAGACGTGGATCGTGACCCTCTTGGGAGTTTTTATGCCTTTAATTTTAGTTTCATTATAGAAACATTACATTTTTCATTTTCAAATAATTTTTTACCTTTCAGTTGAGTCCTTTATTTTATTTTTTTGAATATCATATGTCATGGTATTGTTTTGGTTATTTATACACTTCTTTACTTGGTTATTGTTGTTTTTTTGGTGTTTTATTTTGATAAAATATGGTATAGTCTCCCCAAGTCTGAATTACTAGACCCTCATTGCAAGTCAGCACCCTCTAGCATATGTGGTGGCACGCTTGAGGGCATGTGGTCAACCGGCTCGGGGCACCAATTAGTGGCACCCAAGTCGGGACGTCACAACTTTTTACTCATTTTGTTTAGATTTTTTTAGATAGATCATAATAAATTTTTGAATTAACTAAATGAAAATTTTTCAATATAATTCATTTGAAATATTATGGTCGGGTTAGAATTTGAATTTTAAATGGAAACTGTTTTAGATGATCATTAATATTATTGTGGTATTCAATAAAAGGAGTAAAATTATTTTTTGAAGTGAATATTATGTGAAAGTTTACACTCTATTTTTGTTTAATTTATAATGGAATCACATGATTTTAATTTCAATTAAAAATATAATGAAAAATTATGTTTATAAAGGGGGATTAATGCTTAGATAAATACCCATATAGAGTTTGGATTTATAGAGGTTAAATATTTAAATAAAAAATCATAGGTATAAATAACATCTTAATTTTATTAACAAATAGGGATAAGTAAAACAACACATAAAAAGGGTGCATGCATTTTCAGGGGTATAAAAAAAAATACATAGGGATATAATATTACATGCATAAAGTTTTATATTATATTTGTTGAAAATATATGACGATGTAGGTGAGTGTGTAAAATGATTTTTTTCGTGGGGTTATGGTGGATACATTCCCAGCATTGAAATATATTTAGGTGGATGTTTCCAATTTTTTAGAAGATTGATGAATTTTTATGTATACAAGAACACCAAAATCTGGAGTTTAAAATTAGTGGCTGATGATGAACTTGAATATGTATTAATATATCAGCAATATACTTTCTACAATGATCTATAAGTGGATTATTCAAAGTGTTAAATTAATTATATATGATAGATGAAAAGTGATATTGAAGAAATTAGAAACATTTTTGTGTGAATGTAGGTATATGATAAAAAAATAAAGGTAGAGGTGATTATATGTATTGTAATTTTATATGAAGACCCGATGATTAATTTCAGGAAAAAGGAATCAATGTAAATCTTGTAATAGAAGTATATTAAAATAGACTAAATTATAGCTATCCACCAAGAGAAATTACAATAGTAGGAAGCAAAAAGATCTACAGTCAGGTCCATCATGGCATGAGATAAATATAGCAATATGAGAATGAGTTAACACTAGGATTGTGGGAGTATATGATGAATGAGGAGACACATCAAGTAACAGTTCCCATGGTGTGGGTTCACACTACTGGGGAAAATGAGCAGTGAAAAAAAATTATTTATTAATAAGTGACATATATAGTGTGGAATGTTCTGTCTAGAATTCAAAATTGTAGATAATTATTCCAAATGTAAAACACTCTTGGTCTTGTGACCAAACCATATAGAAATATCTGGGTTGTTTAAAAATGGTTATGAATTTTTCACTAAATCACTGTGCTCATATTTTCATATCAGATATTTTCCTATAAAAAACGAGGAATCCTAATATAGAATTTGTGGTATTTATGGTCAATTTTATTATTGTTTATCAAATAATGTCAAATGTATGAATAATATGGAAACCTATAGATCTAAAAATGGTAATATAAATAATCTCATTTAATAACAGATACTTTAGTAGATGTGAAACATGAAACTGATGAGGAGAAAATAATGGTGGTCACCATTATAGATATTTAGAATTGTTATGATAAATGGGGAGGCAAAAAATGAGTATTTTGATTTATATATGGCCTAAATAGTGGAGAGCGTTACACCTATTAATTAGAAGAGGTAACTTGTAAGGTTTTCATGGTGCCTAGGATTATTAAGTGAATATTTTATCAGGATGTCACCACACAATTTTTTGGGACATAATATTGATGTGTGTTCAATTAATGTTTCATTTGGAGATTAAATAATAATGGGATGTCAGTGAAAACCACATTATAGTGTGTATTATGGCGAATTTTTGACATCCCTATGTGAAATGAGATAACTAGAAAAGGGAATTTCATTTATCATGGTATAAAATTCAGTCATTTCATATTTTTTAGAAGATATGTGGACCACACCATAGTGGTAGTGACTATACAATTTTGGAAATAAGTTAGTTATACTAAATTTTCAAATTTTCAATATTTTCAATTTGTAACACCCCAATATTTTTCAAATAAATTTAATATTGAATGCATGTAACACTAAGTATCTTAAAAAACCTCATTGTTATAACCTATCAAAAAAGAACAATTTTTCCACTATTGTGATTTGAATTTTGAAATATTGAGACACGCAGTTGCGTTTAGAAAGATATTTAGAGTCTAATAAGACTAACTTAATTTTTTGTGAATAACAAATACCCTTATGAATATTAATATGAATAGTTATATAAACCTTAGGAATATTAAATAATAATATTATTTTATTCTATTATGGTTATAAAATAATCACCTATGGATTAATTTTTCAAGGTGATTTAAAACGAATTATAGTTTTAAAAATGCTAATTTTTTAATAAATTATTATTATATTTAAAAAGTAAATTAATAATATTTAGAAAATTAGTTTCCAAAATTAGAGTTTATTTTTGAATTCCAAATGTCATAAAATACTTAGGGTGAATTTTTGTGATTTTTTTGAAAAAGTGGATTTTTTTAATGGTGAAATTTGATAATTTACAAAAATAGGGAATTTAAGTGAATTTCTTCATCATGCTTGAGTCATGGATGATGTAAATGAATATTATTTTGAAATAAAATGCACATATTACTATTAATGGTCTCAATAATCAATATTATTGTTTGTCTTTGAAAAAATAATTAAATAACGAGTAAAATAATGGGAAAACCCTCCACTCTTCCACTGTAAGCCCCCCTCCCCACTTCCTCTTATATTCACTACTCTCAAGCCTTGTTCCTTAATTAAATTCTTCCCAAATATCCTCCCAATGTCTTCCCATCCACAATCCCTTATTCTCATAAAAATACCAAAACCTCTCTACTAAAGAGGCTCTCAATGAATATTACATCAATTGGTGAATTCCTTTTTTCATTTCTCTTATATCATGTTCAATTCTTCAATATTTCTTTCATCACCCCATTTAATCCAAATTTTGTGATGACTCTAGTTCCATACAATTACTAGAATTATATTTTATTATGGAATTATTCTTCATCATCTATCATTTCCCCTTCTTTGATACTAGAAATGAAAGCACCATCTAAGATGTATAATTTATCATATTCAAGGAAAACGAGTTTTCAATTTATATAATTATCTTCAATTAAGGTCATGAAACATTTTGATGGTTAAAACTGGATCACTACTTGAAATTCCACTTTTACCAACACTTACATCCCAATGGTTTATGTAAACCGTTGGGAATGGCTATGTATACCAACATTTTTAGAAAACCGTTGGTATAGATGATTTTATACAAGCTTTTACCATCGGTTTTGAAAAATTGTTGTTAAAGGACTTCCGTATCACTTTTTTTCCAACAGTTTACTTAAACCATTAGTAAAGAAATACATTCCCTATGGTTTTTAAAAACCGTAGGGAAAAAATTACCCTAAATACTGATCGGGCATCAATTCCCCCTCCGCTCAATTGCAGTTTCACTCCGCTTGATTGGTTCCCTAAGTCCAATATTCCTCCTAACAATGTTATTTCACATATCGATCCATATTGAATCAAGGAAATGTTTTCTTCTACACATCTAATCTTTAAGTGATTCCATGATTTTTTGTCATGCAATTATGTATTTTTGATTTCACTTTTGATTTTTCCGAAAGGGGATCCTTGTGGTCATTAATCATGGTTGTGGGTGGTCATTTAGGATGTAATATAATATGACTTAATTTTACTTGATATATCCAATATTATTATTGATTTATGTTAAATTTGATTATCTTTGACAATTGATCATATTTTCACTTTTTATTTGGCTGAAAGGGGGTCTTTGTGGTCATTAATCATGGTTGTGGGCAGTCATTTAGGATGTAATATAGTATGACTTCATTTTACATGATATGTCAAATATTATTATTGATTTATGTTCAATTTGACTATCTTTGAAAAGTGATGTTTTTTAATAAGTTGTTATTAATGGTTGTAATAATGACGATATGGTATAAGTGTTCACATGGTGTGTATAACGGTTGACATGGTGTCTACAGTAATATAGTGCCTAGGAATGTACAAGGGAATGTACACACAATACATGAATTGGATAGCCATTTAAATATACATGGCCTATCCCTTATGGTGAAAAGTATGTTTGGCCTAATGGGGTGATGAAATCGTCTCATTTACACATGGATTTTTTCATGGGTATGTCGACATGATGTGTTGGACGTACTATAGAGTGGCTAGTAATTAGCTAAGTCAAAACACTTTTATCCCTGAAATTCAAGACTATATGGTTAAATGAAAGCAACCATGTTCTAATGACATGCCTAACCTAGTTTCTAACTCACCTCACCTAAAAATAAACTATAACACTTGTTAAATGCAAGAATTCATCCTAAACATACACTATAACATTGGTTAAATGGAATAAATCATCCTCGTTACTGAATTCCAAAAACATATGGGGAAAACAATCATTCACGAACATCACTATAATGTATAGGATTTTCACAAAACACATATCCCTTAAATATCATGAAATTACAATAGCCACTGATTAAAAGTTGTCATGTATACAGGTGGAATATTTTTAGATTTGGATAATATATTCTCAGAACTACAGAGTGGAACCCTATTAAGTGTTTTGAGGTCCACCCAGGAAAACCCCCCAAATTCCTGGAAAAAATAAAACCCCCCTCCTTCCTGGACACTGGACATCCCCCCCGCCACCCTCCTCCCTAGACCCCAGACAGCCCCCACCCTCCTTCATGGACCCTGGAAAACAGCCCGCCTCCCTGGACCCCAGCAAACCCCCACCCACCTTTCTAGACCCATGACATCCCCCCTCATTCCTGGAACCTGGACAGCCCCCACCCTCCTCCCTGGACCCTGGACATCAGTTCCTCCTCATTATTAGAACCACACCTACAATCTATTCTATAATTTACCCAATCATGGATAGGCATAGACATGCTCTGCATACCTCTAGGTTTGAATCCCAAGTAATAAAGTACTCCAAGTCATTAGTGTTGGTAAAATAAATCCACTTATTATAAAAATCAATGTGATATTTATAATATGTAAACTGTCTCGTACCAAAAATAACATAAATGTTCATAATATATTGGATCAAGATAAAAATTAATGTCTATAACATACAACCACTATAGGAAACATTGGTCATTTCTAATAATGATCAATCCTATTATAAAGGATTTTATTAAAGCCCTAAAAAATAGGGGTAAATCTATCAAAAACCACAAAAAAGAAAAAAATGAGATCAGAAATAAATGAATATGAAGACTGAGTATTACATTAGGGAACTAATAGAATTAATATAATAAAATCTATATCTATAACTATTAAAGGTCCCTCTCCAAAATCAATTAGGACATGAGTCAATGAATACACCCTACCAAACTATGATCTTTGGCCCCAAACCTAGCATCCTTTAATCCATGGTTAAGGTGAAACATGATGAGTCCATAACTACATTTGATGTGATCCTCATCCTACTCCTTATCCTAATCTCCCTGAAGAAGTAAAATTATAAAACTCATATACTCCCAAGAAGACCCTTAAGGATTATGTATTCCTTGATCCACTTCCAATATCTTACTGGGAAATCCTTAAATACAGGCATTAGAAATTCTATATATTATTTTCTTATATAAAATATATTTTGTTGTATTTCATAATATTATTCACATTTAGAGTAATGTGTTAGTTATGCTTTTATTTAAAGTTAAAAATTGTCATTTACCTAAATATTTTCTTATTGAACTTCAATATTATTGAATTTCATTGAAATGACCTATTGCAATTTTTTACAAAATTGATAGAAGTTGGATGTACAAAAATGATCGGATTTCAACTGATTTTTAAAATAATTTGAAAAGATTTATAGATTTTGCATTTAACAAGGCTTCAGATAGTGGTCACATACACTTCCCATGTTTTAATTGTGTTGGAAGACCTTGGTTGAGTCGTGAAGCAGTTAGTTATCATATAACCAAATATGGTTACCAAAAAAACTATTATGTGTGGTATCACAATGGAGAGAAAATGGAATCTAAAAATTTTGATGATCCAAATAATAGGACTGAATTGGAGAGTTTGATAAATGATCATTTTCCATTTATTCAGCAACATGAGAAGGAAATGATGTCCAGCCAACATGATTAAAATACAAGCACACAAGATGCATCCAATAAAAATGATGAAGTTGAAAGGGTGAAAAAATTTAATGATGCTGCGACGACTCCAGTATATCAGCAATGTGGTAAAATGAAAAGGTGGTAATTTTTAATCCAATTGTTTCATAGGAAAATTTTTTATGGGATTTCAAATACTTCATTCGATTACAGTCTTACCATCTTAATGTACATACTTCCAGATGATGCAAAATTTCCCTCAAACCATAATATGTCATGAAAGTTTGTTGATGAACATGGATTCTCAAAAAAAATTCATGTTTGCCCGAATGATTGCAGCTTATTGGAGAGGAAACTGCTAAAATAAATGATTATATCAAATGTGGAACCTCCCGATGGAAGCAAAAAGATGATGGAACACCATCTCGTGTGCCACAAAAAGTAACGTGTCACCTTCCATTGATCCATAGATAAAAATCCTTTTCATGTATGACGAAATATTAGTAAAAATGCGATGGCATGACACTGAGATTAAAAATAATAATGAAGAGTTGGTTCACCCTGCAGATGGATTTTTATGGCATAGATTTGATGTTATATATCCTAAATTTTCTGCCGATGTGTGTAATGTTAGACTGGGTATTTCATGTGATGGTTTTAATCCAGTTTGGAATATGATAACTTCACACAGCACATGGCCAGTTTTCATACACATTTATAACATTCCCCCATGGTTGTGTATGAAAAATCCTTACACTTTCATGACTATACTGATATTTGGCCCATCTGATCCCAGCAGTGATATAGATGTATACATGAAACCATTAATAAAAGGGTTGAAAATTCATTAGGATGTGGGTCTTACCACATAAAATGCATGTTAGAAATACATATTTCAGAAGCATGATGCGCTTATGTGGACGATCAATGATTTTACTGCTTATTCAATGATGTCTGGAAGGAGCATAAAAGGAAAAATTTCATGTCCTATTTGTATGAAGAATTCTTGACCGAGAAGACTGAAATACCATCATAGTTTTAGTTTTATGGGACATCGATGATTCTTTCCAATAAACCATCCATATAGAAACAATCGTCCAAGATTTAACCATGCCATGGAGACTGATGATCCACCTCAGTGTATGTCTAGAACTGATGTGCTTAATGAATTGAAAGATTTCCGTTATTCATTTGAGAAGGGTGTAATTAAATCTAGAAAGAGGAAAAATGATTCCAAAGATACCTATTACAATTGGAAGAAGAAGTGTATATTTAGTGAGTTGTCGTATTGGTCAACCAACTTGTTACATCATTTCATAGATTTAATGCACATTGAAAATAATATATGTGAAATGTTTCTTTCAATTCATCTAAATTTCAAGAAAAGACAAAATATGATTTATGATCTCGGCTTAACTTGGTATATTGTGGGATTGAACTAGAATTGCATCTTGTCTATATCAGTGAATATAAATGGAAAGATCCATGTGCTTCTTATGTGATGACACATGCTGAAAAAAAATCAATTTCTATAAGTGATAGAGAGTATTAAAGATTCTGATGTCTATTCAAGAAATATATCAAAACGGGTCAACACAAAAGAGTTCAAGCTGAAATCTTTGAATACTCATGATTATCACGTCCTTTTTTCATGAGTTGATTCCAATAGAAATCTTTCATATCTTGTCCAATAATGTAAAAGTCTCAGTTATTCATTTGTTCTATTTGTTTAGAGTTATTTGTGCTAAAAATTTTTCCAAATAATTCTTGCAAAAACTGTTGGCAAAGACACCATTAATTTTGTGTGATTTAGAGAAAATATTCCCTCCATCTTTTTTTACATGCATCTTGCATCTGACTATCCATCTTTTGACTGAAATACTTTTTGGGGGACCCATTGCTTTCCGTTGGATGTATCCAACTGAAATAAACATGTACACATTGAAATATTATGTTCGGAATATGAATTATCCCGAAGGTTCTATTGTGAACTGTTACTTGGCTCAAGAATGTATGGATTTCTGCTCAATGTATTTGTATGATCTTACTAATAGAAAAATCATACCAATGAGAAATGAAGAAGAACAGTATGAGAAAATTGAACCCAGGTTTCCATCACTTCCTCAGACAGAAAGAATTCTGGGATCATATACATTGACGACTTTTATCCTTGAAGAGCGAGAGATGGAACATCGCACAGTGTTGTTCAATTGTGATTTGTTCAATGAGTATATCAAGTAAGTAAATTGTACATGTATCTCTTATCTTATCTCTTGTAATTTTAAAAATTTGATAAACTATTATTATTTTTATATACAGGGAACATATAGAATTGATATATAAAAATCTTCGTTATTTATCTTTGAGAAGGAAAAAAGTTTTTCATAGAAAGGGGTTTTCTATTTGGTTGAAATTGAAGGTACAAATATTTCTGTAATAACTAAATAAAAATAAAATTTAATTATGTTTACTAATTTTTTATATTTCAGGTATCGAATTTTCCTGCGGACTCTGTTTTTGAGGAAATAAGAGCTTTTGATTTTGGCCTTAATATGATGGTTCGTGCTTTTAAATCACATGTGATCAATGGATACAAATTTATTATAACTAAACGAGCAAGAAACATGAGAACACTGCATTATGGAGTTATGCTAAATGCCACAAAATACTGTTATGCCGGTTCATTGGATAATATACCTCATTCTGAATATGTATCTTATTATGGAGTCATGGAGGAAATAATAATTTTGGATTATTACTCGCATGATCGAGTAACGATGAAGAAATTTCAATGGTTTGATTTAATGGCGAGGCAAGGCACATTTATTGATGATTTTGGATTTCGAGTTATTGACATGACTCGCACTCTTGCCACCGATGAACCATATGTATTGGCATCAATGGTAAAAAAAGTTTTTTATGTCAAAGGTCATCATCATCCAAAAATCTATGTAATTATTCAAGTAAATCCCAGACATGTTTTTGATGATGGTGATGATGAAGTTGACACTATCCCTACTACAATTGGAAGCAATCTGTGTATTACTTATGATGACTCCAATAGATCAATTGTCATATTTGATTGTGAACCTGAAGTTCTGGTGGGAAATATATAGAATCATAGAGTCGTGTTCTCACCTACATGTTTCACCTACATCATTCAGAGTGTGTATACTAGTACTTACATTCAAACCACCATAAATCATCTTTTTTTATGTTATTTTTTTTATCATAATGATTTTTCTATATTTTTTTTTTGGGTTACACATTAGTTATATGTTTCTAGTTACTTCCATATTTGTTTTCTTTGCATGAAATGAAAACCATTGAAGAGAGGCGGCGAGAAATGACGACAGAAAATAATCGTCACATGATACAGATGGGTATTCCTCCACTCATCCCTATTGCGAATATTTTATTTCAAATATATATATTTCAATAACTTATAATAGCATCTGTTCACTTTTGTGTTAACCTTTTTTCAGGATCCACCCCCTATATGAGAGATATTCAATGAGGATCCTAATATTGCTCCTACTACAGAGGCTGGTGATAGGAGGGGGTGGTGTCAGAGTTGGACGATCATCTGGTGGTCCCGATACTGAGGCTGGTGGTACAAGGGCTCGTGGTGTGATAGTTAGACAATCCATTGGTCGTACCCGATTGGACTATGTCGCTACTATAGACGTATCTTCTACACCACATTTTGATCCTAGTGTGTCTTTAGGGACTCACTAGTTATTTAGTCCTCCGATGTTTACACTACTATTTGGCCAGACATTTGTGGCATCATCTTTTTCATATGGTTAATTATCTCCGAGGTATTATATTCCACCTTCTTCAACGTGGGCTCCGACATAGTATGTTGCTGAGAAGCGTACACTGAGGGACACTCCACCTATAAATAATATTCCTGCAGCTTCTACACATCCAGTGACGCCCACTGATCCGACTACTATAGGTATGTTTATATAAAGCTATCAAATTTATATACCAATTTTTTTATTATAACATGTACTGATATTTTTCTCATTAATAACAAATTAATCTACTGATAAGAGATGGGGGAGGGGGCGTACTCGCTTGCGTTCTGTATGGATCCACCAGACACAGTTGACGGTTGAATACAATGATGCTGGATAGATGATTGTGAAATCTGGGTAGGAATGTGGGGGTTTTTTGGCGATGCTAGCCAAATACTCCGACATCATTACCGTCATCCCTCTCTCTAGGATACATCTTCCACATGAAGCCAAGGATAATGCATGGTCACAAATATGGGTAAAAAATCAATAGGATTTAATGTAGTATACTTTTATTTATATGAATTAATCTATTGAGTGTCAGCTTCGGTTTAACTTCCCTGATGGCGAGGGTGCACGACCAACGCATTTAAAGGATCTAGGAGAGCTTTAGAGAGCTTATAGGCATAAGCTCTTGGTTGACTGGTATGATAGAGTGGGGATAGAGTATAGACATTACCAATCATGTATGGCTTCCTGATATAGCAATATCTCTAAATGATTACCCCTTGGGTGACTGCCAAATTTATGTTATTAATCCCAATTGAGGTATTTAAATTAAAATTCTAATATTTTTCATAAATATTATCTTATTTATTATTAAAAATTATTTACGATTCTTCTGAAAAAATCAAAAAAAAAAAATTATTGAAAGAAATACCTCCACACTTTGGGGTGCACTACTATGTCAGATCATGAGAGGCAGCTAGTACGATATAGTTGTATATAATTTTTTTTGTGGACTTGCCCTTTTTATTTTTCCCTAAAAAAATTATGTGATTTAATAAATATTGAATATATGATTATTTGTGCACTTTATAATATTTAAATGTCATTACAGAAGAACAAATTGAATATTTAAGGAAGTATCCCTTGAGAAAAATTGTATTGCTCGAGTAGAAGGAAAAAAGATCGAACTGCGGTTAATGAACTGACACAAGAAAAGATTATAAGTTTTAATTTGTTTATTTCAAAGTTTAATGTATTTTTGAAATTTAAAAATCTTTTAATATTTTTAACAGGCTTCTTTAGAGGCCATTTAATGCCCAAGAGCCTTGACAATTTAGGGCCACACGATCATTTATATCATGTTTTGGGAGATGAGCACTTTGATCGAGTACGCTGCCGAATTGGTAAGAATATTGTCCCGATGAGGTATTGATCCTCTCCAGGTATCCATTCTAGTACCACTGAGTTGGAATAGGTCAAGGAGCATGAAATACTGTCTGATAAAAAGGTCAATGAGTTGGAAGGAATTTTTCAAACAAGGGTGAAAGAATTTATGAAACTGATCAAAGCATTATCTTCATCACTTCTACCAGAGGCCAGTGCGGCTTGTTAGACATATATGTCATCGATGGGTGCATTGTCCAATGCACCAGGTGGTAGTTCTAGGGGAAGTCAGGATGATGATGTTCCTAGTGATGATGAGGATGCTGAAGAGGATGAGGGTGAGGATGAGGATGAGGACATGGGCGAGGATGGGGTCGAGGGTGAGGATGGGGCCGAGGGAGAGGATGGGGTCGAGGATGAGCATGGGGATGATGAAGAGGATGATGATGAGGACATAGATGGTGGAGAGGATGAGGCTGATGATGACAGTGGTGATGGTGATGGTGTTCAAGGGCTGATTAATCCATTACATTTTTGAATTCTTTATAACACTTTATTTTTGAACCTGTTTTTTTCACTCTGGTATGGATATTTTTGAATTCAGTATAACTCTTTATCTTTGACCAAATATAGAATCCTAATTATGTTATAATGGTTTGAAGTTGAGTGATGCTATATGAGATTTTATGGGTTATTGTGAGGAGTTTCTTTCCCTTTAATTGATTGGTTCATAAGACATAATTTGGTGTTGTATATATTATGTATTTGGAATTGGTAAAGTAAAATGTAGGTCTCGGATTTCCATGTTGGTTATTTGGATGTTATTCCCTATAAAAAGTGGGTATATCTCTATTTAATATGGGGGTATTTTCTAATTGACTAATGTATTTATTGAACTGATCATGAAATACACATTTCCCACAATACAGAAGCACCACAAAAATCATAGATAGACACTCCACACCACAAGACACCCATGGGAGACACCCCTTGAGGTAGAGTCCCTCTCGTAGACTCTTTAATTTAAGAATGCGTTAAATTGAATTTAGCTTCTTTATTAATTATTCTTAATTATAATGAAATTCATATCTTGAATACTTTTTCTTTAATATAATTGTTTCATTTGATAAATAAAGTCATGTTTTTATAATAAAATCCCTCCAACGGGGGTGCGCTGTCTGCGAAAACTCACAGTGATAGTTTAGGGTGTGATAATTTGAATCTCAATCAGTGGTTTTAACTACCTAGTACCACTTTTAAAAACAATGAATATAAAATATATATCTTTATCATACCACAATACCGAATCGAGAATCTATTTTTTATAACATAAGATCAGTTTCTATAATGTGAATGACAACAACATATGATTTATTTGGAATCATGGCCGAAAGATGATGCCCTACAGATGTCGCCAGACCAGGCCAACACGCCGCGGTAATGCTGTGATTTGGCCCTGCTTCAGGACGACACCCTTCAGTGGTTCATAGTCCTATCGTAATTCGATGTATGATACCTAGATAGTGTTTTAGATACATTATCCACCCTCCTCTATGGACCCCGGATAGCCCCCCAGATAGCCCCCACCCTCCACCCTGGACCCCAGACATCCCCCCACCCTTTTCCATTGTCCCCAGACAGCCCCCCCGGACAGCCCCTCTAACAGCCCCCAAACAACCCCCCCCCCACCATCCTCCCTGGAACCCAGACAGCCCCAGACATCCCCCACAACCCTCCTCCCTAGACCCCAGATCCCAATCAAATATCTCTTCATGATTCACCCTAAATCCTAACGGAAAATATGGTTTTAGAGCTTCAGAAGAAGATTAGAGAAGAATGAAAACCCTAATCGAAAAGAGGAGGAAAGGGGAGGATTAGACTCACCCGAATAATCATTCCGCACTTTATGGCACTAAAAACTCTCATGTGATGCGTACGAGTTGACCTCACCTCAATCCGAGGCGCGGTGTGACTGTCACCACTCAAAGTGTCTCACTTCTCATTGAAATGGACAACATTTTAAGGGGAAACGACAACTGGCATACTTAAAACAGACCAAGCGCATTACGATTCTGTTGATACTTTAGGAATAGGATCCATGGGTCATTTGTGATGTGTATGAGTCAACCCTGCCTCAATCCAAGGCATGGTGTGGCCGATACCACTCAAAGTGTCTTTATTTTGTTTAAAATGGTTACGTTTTTAAGTAAAAACAACCGACATATGGAAAACTGACCAAACACATTCGGATTGTATTGATACATTAGGAAAATGATCCATGGGTCATTTTTTATTTGTATGTGTAAATCCCGCCTCAATCCAAGGCACGGTGTGGATGACACCTCTCAAAGTGTCTCTCTTTGGTTTCAAAAGGACATCATTTTAAGTGAATACAAGAACTGACATGAGGAAAACTAATCGAAGGCATTCAGATTCTGTTTAAACTTTAGTAAAACGATCCATGGGTCATATGTGACGTGTACGAGTCAACCCTGCCTCAATCTGAGGGCCGGTGTGGCCAGCACCACTCAAACTGTCTCACTTTTATTTGAAATGGACAGGATTTTAAGTGAAAACAACAACTGGCATAAATAACAACATCCAAATGCATTTTTATTATGTGGATACTTTTGGAAAAAAATCCATGGGACACTTTTGAAGTGTACGACTCAACCCACCTCAATATGAGGCACAGTGTGGCCGACACCACTCAAAATATCTCTCTTTTGTTTAAAATGGACAACATTTTAAGTGAAAACAACAACTGACCTATGGAAAACTAACCAAACTCATTCATATTCTGTTAAAACATTAGGAAAATGATCCATGGGTCATTTTTTACATGTACGAGTCAACCTCACCTCAATTTGAGGCACGATGTCGTTGGAACCACTCAAATTGTATCACTTTTCTTTGAAATAGACATCATTTTAAGTGAAAACAACAACTGACATACGGAAAACTGACCAAACACATTCATATTTTGTTGATAATTTAGGAAAGGATTGATTGGTCATTTTTGAAGTGCACGAATCAACCCTGCGTAAATCCGAGGCACGGTGTGGCCGGTACCACTCAAAGTGTATTTCTTTTGTTTAAAATGGATACTCTATTATGTTAAAAAAGCAGGGAGAAGGAAAACTGACCACACACATTTGGATTGTGTTGATACATTAGGAAAAAATTTTATGGCTCATTTTTGATGTGTATGAGTAAACCCTGCCTCAATCTGAGGCACGGTGTGGCTGACACCACTCATAGTGTCTCTCTTTTATTTCAAAAAGACATCATTTTAAGTAAATACAACAACTGACATACGGAAAACCAACCAAAGGAATTCAGAATATGTTGAAACCTTAATAAAACGATCTATGGATCATATGTGATGTGTACGAGTCAACCTAGCCTCGATGCAAGGGCCAGTGTGGCCGGTACCACTCAAACTATCTCACTTTTATTTGAAATGGATAGGATTTTAAGTGAAAACAACAACTGGCATACAGAACATCAACCAAACACATTCAGATTGTGTTTATACTTTAGTAAAATGATCCATGGGTCATTTTTGATTTGTACGGGTCAACCCTTCCTCAATATGAGGTGCAGTGTGGCTGACACCGCTCAAAGTGTCTCTCTTTTGTTTCAAAAGGATATTATTTTAAGTGAATACAACAACTGTCAAATGTAAAACTGACCAAAGGCATTCGGATTCTGTTGAAACTTTAGGAAAATAATCCATGGTTCATTTTTGACATGTGATAGTTAACCGCACCCCAATAAGACGTCTGGTGTGAATGACACCACTCAAACTATCTCACTTTTATTTGAAATGGACAAGATTTTATGTGAAAACAACAACTGGAAAACAGAACACCGAACAAAATGCATTCCGATTGTGTTTATACTTTAGAAAAACGATCCATGGGTCATCTTTTACATGTACGAGTCAACCCCGCCCCAATCAGAGGTGTGGTGTGGCCGAAATCACTCAAAATGTCTCTCCTCTGCTTAAAATGGACATCCTTTTAAGTAAAAACAACAATGGACATACGGAAAACTGACCAAACACATTAGGATTTTGTTGAAACTTTAGGAAAACGATCCATGGGTTATTTTTGACGTGTACGAGTCAACCTAGCCTCAATCCGAGGTGCGGTGTGGCTGGAACCACTCAAAGTGTCTCAATTTTCTTTGAAATAGACAACATTTTAAGTGAAAACAACAACTGACATACGGAAAACTAATCAAACACATTCTTATTTTGTTGATAATTTAGGAAAACAATCCATGGGTCATTAGTGATGTGTATGAGTCATCGTGCCTCAATCCGAGGCACAGTGTCGTCGGCACCACTCAAAGTGTCTCTCTTTTGTTTTAAAAGGACATCATTTTTTGTGAATACAACAACTGACATATGGAAAACCATCCAAAGGAATTAATATTCTGTTTAAACATTAGTCAAATGATCCATGGGTCATATGTGATGTGTACGAGCCAACCCCACCTCAATACGAGGTCTAGTGTGGCCAGAATCACTCAAACCATCTCACTTTTATTTGAAATGGACATGATTTTTAGTGAAAATGACAACTGTCATACTTAAAACCGACCAAACGCATTTGGATTGTGTTTATACTTTAGTAAAATGATCCATCGGTCATTTTTCATGTGTACGAGTCAACACCGCCTCATTCCAAGGTGCGGTGTGGCCGACACCACTCAAAATGTCTCTCTTCTGTTTAAAATGGACATCATTTTAAGTAAAAACAACAACTAACATACGAAAAACTGACCAAATGCATTTTTATTCTGTGTAAACATTAGGAAAACAATCCATCAGTCATTTTTGAAATGTACGAGTCAACCCCTCCTCAATATGAGGTGCGGTGTGGCCGGCACAACAAAAAGTGTCTCACTTTTCTATGAAATAGACAACATTTTATGTGAAAACAACAACCAACATACAGAAAATTGACCAAACACATTCGTATTTTGATTATACATTAGCAAAACAATCCATGGATAATTTTTGATGGGTACAAGTCAACCCCACTTCAATCGAAGGCACGGTGTGACTAGTATCACTCAATGTGTCTCACTTTTGTTTGAAATGGAAAACATTTTAAGTGAAAACAACAATTGACATACGGAAAATCTTTATGAGGATACACATTGATTCTTGAAATTAAGGGATAAAAAATAAAATATGTTCCATTGGTCATAATTTATTAGAAGAAAATATTCAAAACTCATATATTGAAACAAAATTGGGCATAGTATATATATAATAACATGAATTATATTAGGAATGATTCTCGACATCCCATCATGAACATGCGCCAACACTCATTTTCTAATTATCAATCACGAGTCGTTCGTTCTATACAATAACATACAACAAATAAATATCATATATTAATTTCATATGCAACCTATGAACACTCAAGAATACCATATAAAAAATTGGTCAACAAGGCTACACATAGATTCTTGAAAAATAAGCTTCAAAGTCATAAAAATACCACAATGGTGAGGAATACATATAGTGACACCATAGTCCAATGGATAACCTCAATCCCATTCTCAAATAGTGGGTTATAGAACAAAACCAAAGTCCCTTTGGGAACCCAATACCAAATACTTAATTTAATATTCATACCTACTACCCAAGATAGGGATTCATCCCACATCACTCCCAGGAGAGAAAATTACAATTAGCCACATACCCCCTTATTCAAATTGAAAAGTCTATGAAAAACATGTAGGCTCTTCCAATAACCCATATCTTATGTCAAGATTGGCCTATGTTTCCCACTAACACATTAGGATCCATTTATACATGGATACATAATAATTAGAGGAATATACACATCCCATGTGCTTCCTATAACTCATCCTAGGTCTAAGCACATGACCACTACCATTCTCTATCATATGAGTATCATGATCCTTGTCCACTCTACCCATGTTTTTCTATTGAATTTAAGATACTCAACCCAAGACCATGACTAAACATCCCATGTGATTCCTATAACATGTATGTTTTTTCTCTTTTGTGTATTGGTGTTGTGGTTTTAGTGAGGAATGAATTCTAAATTTTGAATACTCTTATAGGTGTTATTTCATTTCCTATAACATGTAGGATTTTTCCCTTATGGGTGTTATTGCATTTGAATTTATAAGTTTCAAAATTTCAAAATTTCTAAATTCTATAATTAATTCTAAATTTTGAATACATTGTATGGGGATTTTGTATTGGTGTTGCTGCAGGTTTGGAGAGGGGGAGGTGTGTTGCTGTGGAGCTGTGTTGTTGCAGGTCTGGAGAGGGGAGAGGGGCCTGCTGCTTCTGTGGAATTGATCAACTATATACCAATGATTTTAAACTATTGGTATAGATACAATAATATAACTATACCAACGGTTATAACAAAACCGTTGGTATAGCCTTATGGCTTTATATATCCCCTCTATACCAACTGTTGTAACTGTTGGTATAAGTGTAACACACATATACCAACAGTTTTACAAACTATTGGTATATGTTGTACTTTAACACTCATACGAAAACGGTTTGTATAAAAAAATTATACCTTATATTTTGACACCTATACCAATGGTTTTCACAGAACCGTTGGTATAGGTCTATTGTCACAACTTACGAGGCCACGGTTGGGGGATCCGTTGGTATACTATATATCAATGGGTTCCATGCCATTACCAACGGTTTTGAACCGTTGGTAAAGTGTAAAATTACATTAGTGGATATAATATATGTATTATAACTTATTTAAGGGGTTTTATTCCTTTTTTTACACATGATATTAATTTATAAATCAAAATGAGTGTATTGTGATAAAAAACTACCAATAAACCCAAACAATGGCCATTGAAGTTTTACATAATGATTCATCTTCACTCCCAATAACCAAAAAAATTTATACCCATGTAATAATTTTATTGTTCACTAATAACACACAACATATATTCTGGAAGACCATTCTCATTCTACTTTTTAATCAATACATGAATATAAGTAGACTGATCATGATAACCAAGGAAGAAAATGCTCCCAGACAATGAAATTGAATCTCTTACCCTATAAAAAGGCCTTGAATGAAACTAATAGGGAAATAATAAATCCATTCAATGTATAGGAGGTTCTAAAATTGTTAATTTTTTAACCTAAATATGATTATTCAGGTCATTATGATCAAGTGAGGAACACCTTCGGGCTTAAGTAAAGGGTTTTCCACCCAAACCTCCATTTTCATTTGGGTAACTATTATTATATACATATTTAAATTAAATAATTATTCATTAATATTTTATCATCATAATTTATTATTTAAGTATCTATATATTTGTACCAACTAGAATTATACCTTCATTTATAGGGAATTATATGATTTAAATTGATCTTTCAATAATTCTTCCCCAAATACAGGCCCGACTCATGGGAATTTCTCAAAATTTTTCCTATTTTCAAGGGCACTCTATAATTTATTTTTAGAAACCATTATATTTCTAAAACACCTCATTTTATTATTAAAATTCTATCTTACCTCATTTCTAGTTTTATAAAAACACTTTTCAAAAAGAACTATTCCTTTCAAAGTAAAATAGTATTTATCTCATGAATTACTTGATGATTGTTTAAGAGTATCTTCATCTGTTTCAACACTCCAATTGATTATTATATATTATTGGGATTAATATTTATGATATCTCCAACCATATTTAATTTAATTTCTTATGATATGTTTGACTGTGGATGTGCTATCTTAAAACCATTCACCACTTTAATCTAAATGGTTAGTGTTTATGTTTAATGTTCGGGGAATGTTATTTACGTTTCATATGTAAGTTTCAATATGAATGTATATGTTGTTTATGTTTATCTCTAATCATGTAAGGAATTAATTGGTCTTATAATGTGATGGGTGGGGTCTAGTACATCCCCTCGATGCATTGCTAGGTCTCACGAGGAAAGTAGATTTGGACGTGGCTGAGTCCTTGCCAATTTTTAGATATGGTTTGGCCAATGCCTTAATCATTCTTAGATGCGTTGGATGAGTTCATGGTGGTATGTTTCTTGTATGTTGAGAATATGAATTTCCCTCATTATGAAGCTATATATTTATAGTTCATGTGGTTATTTGACTAGTATAATACCCATGAATATGTTATTTTATATAAACAACTACTAAGATCATATTCCATCTATAATGTGTTCTTGTTTATTATTAAAGGAACCTGTTTTCAGTTATTCACCAAGACTAATGTTTATTATTATGATATATTCTATGGTAATTCTTACCCTTTCTGAGAATCGGATCTCACCCCTTTCTATGTTTCATTTTTCCCTTGACATGAAGAGGTATATTATGATTGACTTGCAGGGATAATCATAGAGTCATTGATTTTACCAATGGAAAATGTTTGTTGTTATTCATTTCAAGTTGTAATTTTGAACTTATGTATGTATCCAGATTTACAAATCTAGTAAACTATTTATTCCTTAGGGATAGTACATTCTTGTAATCATTCCAATGTAATTAAATAAGGCACTATTTCTAGGAATCACGGGTCGGGTATTTTTAGTTGGAATTAGAGGAAGTTTAGTAGAAAACATGGAAACTAGATTTAAAAAATATTGATTAGGGAACTAACCCCTAAGATAGTCCTTAAGGATAAATATATAAGAATATCCGGGAATTTTAGAAAGAAATAGATTATGTGGATATTTTTGGAAAATACTTCCATGTCTGGATACTACATGTGGATGTGGATCTTGAATAGAAGTACCTAAGAGTGAAAAATATATCAAGGAGTTTCATTCTTGACATGGGGTATCATGGTACACGAAAATGATCATTACTATGAACCTAGTTTTACACTCTCAGGTTATATTATAAGGATAATTATCATTTTCATTATAATAAATTATGAAGGATTTAAATGTAAAATTTAATTCAATGAAACCATGTTTATGATTATGGGAATATCCATGCATTGGAGTTTAATTTATGCTTTTTATTTTTATAAGTTGAGATTATAAATCTTAATTAATCACCTAATCTATTATATACCATTATTTAGAAACGGAACCTACTTCAAGGAATGGAAACCACATGAACGTGTGTATCCAATTTAGGGATTTCCCTCCTTTTCAAGATAATGATGCTGGATTTGGAGATTCAATTGGTGAAGGGAAACATAAAACATTTCATGGAAAAATTACTTAGTTTATGAGAAATAAACATAACCGTATAGAGAATATATATCTAAAACATGGATGATCTATGATAGACCACTTTATGCAAAAAAACTCAATCATATAATGTGACTATAAACCTATTCGTAGCCGAGTAGTGGATAAGTTCCTTAGAGAAGATATTTCACTCCTTGTAAAGTAACTAAATAGGTAAGGTTTTCATGGAAGTTTATCGTCTATCTGGAGATGCTGATTAATAGTAATTACTAATTCAAAATTCAAAGGAGGAGGAAGAGATTAAAATCATGTAATTGAGTGAATTTAATAAACTTTTACTAGAGAAATACTTTCGTCATGAACAGTGAGTGGATATGGAAATCCAGTTTATGAATATGTGAAAAAAGTTACATGAGAATATTATTAAGTATTAAGATAACATCACAATGTTAAAATACATTATTGTGAACTATATACGTAATTCAAGGAGCAATATTGATCAATTACTCTATGGATTAAAGCTATTCCTCCGGTGGGCATTGGTTGACCAAAATTTCTTATCATACAATGATATAGTTTCATTTGATATCATGATTAAAAAGGAGTTCTATATGTATTATGAATTTAACCGAAAGAAATAGTATAAGAGGGTTTTCTGAAAACTCTGAAAAAGGAAATAAGTAAATGGGAAAGAAGGGAATAGTTGTCTTTCCACCCTTTGATAATTGTGGAAGGAAGAACCCTAGTGCCTTATTAAAATTAAAAGGGGTGTGCCACAAGTATGGATATAAAGGACACCATGCTAGTGTTCTAAGGGGAAGAAAGAATCTATTAATGTTCAATTCCATAAATGTATGGATATGGGACACTATGATAATGATTGTCCCATGTGTCAAGGAAATGTTCCACAGAAAAGGCCAAGGGATCATAGACAAGATTATGTGATCACAAATGTTGATATTGAATTTCCTAATGATATGGTGGAAGGTTAGTTAATCATTTCCTCAAACATATAAAATAATTTATTTGATTCTAGATCATCACATTCATCCATATTTTTCCAGTTTTCCAAGAAAATTAGATATTTCCAATTTTATTTAATTAAGTATTTTCTATTCATAGCTGCTAAAAGAAGTATCATTGTAACAATGTTGTGTCATGAAGTCCCCATTATGGCATATCGATGTGCTTTATTTTCTAATTTTATTATCATCCCAATGATTGAATACAATATAATTCTCAGTATCGATTGGATTTTGAACCCTGATGTGAAAATTTATTGTCAGAATAAAGAGGATACAATTTTTGAAGAAAATGTGGAATCCCTTATCATTAGAGAAGAGACATCACCATGTGATTCCAATATAGATCAACCCCCAGTATCTCAAATGAATTCAATTATTGGTGGGGAAGGGAATTAATTAACTATGCGAGAGGAATATAATGTTAAAATAGATGAAATAACTATTATATAAGAATATTTTGATTTGTTTCTAGATCATATACATAGAAATCCTCCAGGGCAGAAATTGAGTTTTCCATTGACATAATTAATGATTGAAGACCCATATCAAGGACCCCTTATAGAATGGCCACTGTGGAAATAATGTAACTAAAGAAATGAGTATATTAATTGAGTGATAACAGATTTATTATCACTAGTGTTTCTCCATGGGGATCCCCTATTATTTTCATTAAGAAGAATGATGGATATATGAAGTTGTACATTGACTACATGGAGATCAGTGATATAACAATAAATAATAATTATCCCCTACCTCACATTGATGATTTAGTTGATCAACTACATAGATCACAATAACATTTAATGATTGATCTTTCATCTGGATATCATGAGTTGCATGTGAGGAAGGATGATATTCAAAGACAACATTTTGAAATAGGTATGGGAATTATGAGTTTACAGTAATGCCTTTCAGAATGACTAATACACCCTTTTTTATAATGTATCTAATGAATAGAGTGTTGAAGGAATATCTTGATGAATTTTTACTGCTATTTATTGATGATATCATGGAATAATTAAAAAGTTACAAATATCATGAAAATCAATTATGCAATATTCTGAATACTCTTAGAAGAAATAAATTATATGGTATATTTAGAAAGTTTAAATTTTTCTTCAATTAGTTTTCTTTCTTGGACACATTCTCTCTATTAATGGAATATATGTTGATCCTATGAATGAAAAGGTTGTTCCAGAATGGACTACTCCAATGAACATAACTGAGGTAAGTTGTATTATTGTATTACCAGGTTATTATCCAAATTTCATCTACAACTCCACCCGCTTGGCCAAAATAATGACCAAGCTTATACGTAAAGGGTCTAAGTTCATATGGTTAAAATAATATGAGGACTGTTTCAATGAATTTTGATATGAGATTGGTGAATGTATCGATCCTTACACTACCGTCAAGGAATAAAGGGTTTGTGATTAATAGTCATTCATCAAAGATAGGACTTGGTTATGTCCTTATGCAGAATGATAGTGTTATTGACTATGCATCAGGTGAGTTAAAAATTCATGAAGAAAACTATCATACTCATGATCCAGAGTTAGCAACTACGATCTTTTTTCTGATGTTATGGATACATTTTCTCTGTGCTGAAATTTTTGAGATATATACGGATCATAAGAGTCTAAAATATATCTTCTCACTGAAATAACTCATCATGAGGGAAAAGTGAAGGATCAAAATACTCTAGGATTATTATTGTTTCATAGACTACCACTCAGGAAAGGAAAATAATTTAGCTGATGCATTGAGCAGGAAGGAACATAGAGTTCTCAACAAAATGTGGATTGACAAGGATACATTGTACATAGATCTAGTGAGTACCAATGTGAGAATTTTGAAATAACATGATACATCACTAAGTTTTAAAATGGTTTCCCAACCATCATAATTGGAGAGAATTAATGCTTCAAAGTTTGATGAAGAGAATCATCAAAAGAAAATTAATGCTATGAAAGATGGGACACTGGCTGACTTCGTGTGTGAATATGTAATTCTGAAATTTTGGAAGAGGATATGTGGTATATCTCTAATTTGGATAAAAAGGGTTTTATTGGATGTTTCTCATAGCTCGAATTTCTCTAAACTCCCTACTTTCACAAAAAAGTATGGTGATTTGAAGGATGATTTCTTGTGAGACAACATGAAGTGGTATATTGCTGATTATGTATCAAAATGTATAGTCTATCAACATTTAATAGAAGAATGAAAACATCCTATAAGATTAATGCAACCTATACCTATTCCTACATTTAAATTGGAAGACATAACCATGGATTGTTTCACAAGGTTACCCAAAACACCAATGAATAATGATGCGATATGGGTAATTATTTTTTGAATTTTCAAACCTACACATTTCCTCTAAATAAGTCGGGATTTTCCACAGGAGCACCTTTCATGAATCTATATTAATGATGTTGTGGGACTTCATGGAGAACCTATTTCAATTTTTTCTGGTATTTATCCATGATTTACATCTAAATTCTGGAAACTTCTTTAGAAAACAGTGGATATTGAGCTTCGATTGAGTACTACTTATCAACCCCAAACAAGAGGGCAATGAGAAAGGACAATCCAAACATTATAGGACATGATGTAATAATATTCACAAAAATTTCCTGGTATGTGGGATCAATATTTACCTTTAGTGTTGTTTTCCTATAATAATAGTTTCCTTTCATGTATTCAAATGGAACCATATGATGTAATGTATGAAAAGAGATGTCACAAACCAACTTTTTGGGATGAAGGTGGAGAATGGAAGCTTATGGGATGAGAGATTGTGGAGGAAACAATATCAAAGGTATAGAAAATTAAAGTCCATATCAAAGAAAGACAATGAAGACAAAAATCTATACGGATAATCGAAGAAATGATTTGGAATTTCATGTGGGAGATCACGTTTTCTTAAAAGTATCTCCATTGAAGTGTGTTATAATATTCAGGAAAAATGGGAAACTGAGACCTAAGTACATAGAACCTTTTGAAATTATAGATAGAATTGGAGCTATTTCATATCATTTTTCTTTTCCACATATAATTTTTAATGTACACAATGTGTTCCATGTATGCCAGACCAAACGCATGTCCTCACTTCAAAAGGTATAGAATTGGAATTTGAACTATTTTACTCGGATGAGGCTATCCTAATTCTTGACACTAAAGAAAAAGTTTTGAAGAATCAAATGACACAATTAGTAAAGATAACTTGTAAAATTCATTAAATAGAAGAGGCAATAAGGGATCTTGGGGATCTTATGTCGAAGAACATCCCAAATATTATTGTGAGGTAACATCCTGATAATTCAAATGACACAATTTTTTGTAAGGTCGGGATAATTTAACAACCCATGATTTGGAAATAAATAAAATAATGAATGTATAAAACACTAAGTGCCTAAAAAAGAACACTTTATTATAACATATCAGGTAAATATAAATTTTCCACCTCTATGATTATAATTTCGAAAAACTGACTTACACAGCTGCATTTAGTAAGATATATAGTGTCTGATAAGACAAACATAATTTATGGTGAATAATAACATACCCTTACAAATAGTAATATAAATAGTATATGAAACATATGAATAGAAAATAATAATATTATTTTATTATATTAAGGTTATAAGATAATGATATCTTTTTTAATTTTTGAATGTGATATATAGCGAATTATAATTTTAAATTTTTTTTCCAACAAAATTATAATTTTATTTTAAAATTTAATTAATAAAATTTAAAAATATATTCTCAAAAAATAGAGTTCTTTTTTGAATTATACATGTTGAAAAATGGTTATGGAGAATTTTTCGGGTTTTGTTTTCTGAAATATGTGAATTTGGTGAATAATGAAAGTTGATAATTTACAAAATAGGCTAAATAAGTGAATCTGTGGATCAAGATTGAGTGATGGATGATGTAAATGACCATATTTTCAAACTCACATGCACATATTACAATTCCTGGTAACAATTATCAAAATTATTAGTTGTATCTGGTAAAATAATTAAATAATGACTAAAATAATTGAAAAAATCTCATATCCTCCAATATACACCCCCACCCTAACTCCCCTATCAATTAACTCCTCTCAAGCCTTGTGCCTTTTCTAAATTATACAAAACAACACTCCCAAGATCCTCCAACACGTCTACAAGCCCTTTGTGTCAAAAAGATACCTAAAACTCACCTCTAAAGAGGCTCTCCAAAGAAGATTACTTCAAGAGGTAAATTCCTCTATTCGTTTCTTTTATTTCAAGTTCAAAACTTCGCTTTATCATTCCTCGTCTCATTTCATCCAAATATTGTGATGAATAAATGAAATTACAAGTAATGTAATTTTTTTATAATAAAGGAATAATTATTCATCATCTCTCTGCCCCACTACTTTTATACAAGAAATGAAAACACCATCCGATAAGTGTCAATTTGTCATATTCAAGGACAACAGGTTTTCAATTTTGATAACCAACCTCAATTATAGTCATCAAACCATTTTTATGGTCAAACCAGACTATAATATATTTATTATAACCTATTTGAGGGTTTTTAATCCCTTTGTACACATGATAATAATTTATAAATCAAAATGATTTTGTTGTGACCAAAAACCACCAATTAACCTAAACAATTGTCATTAATGTTTTTTATAATGATTCATCGTCACTACCAATAACCAAAAAAAATTATAACCATGTAATATAATTTTTGTTTTCTACTAAAATATAACATATATTCTATACAACCATTCCCATTCTACATGTTTATCCGTACATGAATATAAGTAAACCGACCATGATAAACGAGGAAGAAAATGCTCCCAAATACTGAAATTGAATCTCTTAAACCATCAGAAGGCCATGAATGAACCTAATATTATTATACTAAATCAATTATATGTATAGGAGGTTTTGGAATTATTAATTTACCAGCCTAAATATGATTATTCAGGTCATTAAGATCTAGTGAGGACCACCTTCGGACTTAAGGTAAGGGTTTTCCACCCGAACCTCCATTTTCTTTAGGGTTACATTTATTATCTACTTACCTCAATTAAATTCATATTAATTAATATATACTCTTCATATATTCGGTTTTATTTTACTATATATGTGTACCAATCTGAATTCTACATTAATTTATGGGTAATTTTATGTTTTAATTGGATATTTCAAAAACAAAATCCCAAAATACAAGCCCGACTCAAGGGAATTTCTCCAATTCGTACCTATTTGCAGTGAAACTATATAATATATTTTTACAAACCATTATCATTATAAAATCAACCATTTTATTATAAAAATATCATCTTTCCTCATTTCTGGTTTTATACAAACTCTTTTCCAAATTAACTATTCTTTTCAAAGTAAAAGATTCTTTATCTTAATAATGACTAGATGATTTTATAAGAGTATCTTCATCTGATATAACATTCTTATTGATTATATTGTTTTATTGGGATTAAACGTCATTATATAATCTACCATATTAATTTTAATGGTTTATTATTAGTTGGACTGTGGATGTGCTATCTTAAAACTATTCACCAATTTTCTCAGAATGGTTGGTGTTTATGCAAAATTTTCGGGGAAAGATATTTATATTCCATATGTTATTTTAAATATGAATGTATATGTTGTTTATTATTATCCCCATTAATATGAGGAATATTGGCCTTATTATGTGATGGGCGGGGCCCTCTATATCCCCTCGAAGCATTGGTAGGTCTCATGAGTCAAATAGATATGGACTTTCCCGAGGCTTTGCCAATTTTTAGATATGGTTTTGGCCGAGGCCTTAATAATTTTAGATGTCTTGGCCGAGACCTTGTTGGTATGTTTCATAATGTCTGACATATTCATCTCCCTCATTATAAAGCAATAAATTCATAGTTCATGGGGTTATTCCACTAGTAGAATACCCTTGATAATGTTTTATTATGTAAATAATTACTAAGCTATTATTCCTTCCATAATGTGTTCATGTTTATTATTAAAGGAATTTGTTTTCAATTATTCCCCATTCCTAATGTTTATTTTTATGGTTTCTTCCACTGTAATTCTTTCCCTTACTGAGCATTTTATCTTACCCCTACCTATGTTTTATTTTTCCCAGGACATGAAGAGGTGTGTTATGATTGACTTGGTGAGATAATCTTAAACTGGTGGATTATCGAAATGGAACATTTTTTTTAATTATTTGTACATTTCAAGATGTAATGATAATCTTTTTTATGTATCTGGATTTCAAAATATACTAAACTATTCATTCCTTCAGGATATGACTTTCTTGTAATCATGAAAATGTATTGTAATGATGTAGTGGCTCCGGGAAACTAGGGTCGAGTCATTATAGAATTTATGGGGAATCCTGAATTGGTGTTTAGTGAATAAAATATGTCCCATTTCAGTATAATTTATGTATCTTTTTATTGAATATACCTAATGATTTGAATAATTAATTAATCTCTCAGTTATGTATTATATGGTTTAGTGAAATTTAAAAAACAATGTGATAATTGGGGATTCAATTCAATATAAAATCAAAAATTATAAATGATACACTAGAAATATTTTACCACCATATTTTAAACCCATGTAGGAGTTGAGTTGATCTAATAATGAAAAGTTTAGTTTTCGAGATATCCCAAAAAACATTGGTTATTTTTTTATCAAAAAATATTTAAGGAGAAATGTCTTCAATTCCATATCTAAAAAGAGATAAAATAATATAGTAATAGAATTATTTTTTTCTAAAATATGAAGAAGATGATGAATAATTTATATACTTTGATAGTATAGAAAATTAAATCATATAAGAATATTTATTTCAGAGGAATAATATATTAGATAGACATAAAATAATTCAACTAATATATGTAATCTAATTCTGGTAAATAATGATCAATAAAAGAGGTATTACACTACTTTACAAGATAATTCTAGTTTTGGAATTAGCTTTATCTGAAAAATGATGAATAAACTACTATGATTACTAGAAGATAAAGACTCAACCATAGTGTTGAGGAGTTGATCACATTAGGAATTAAACAATGGAGATCCCTGAAAAGAATAGGATAATAAATTATAAATTTGTTCAAATAAACTAAATTGTGTCTCAACAACCAGTAATAAATAGATACATACCCTTACATCAATAATATTTTTAATAATACCCATAAGTATAGAAACTATGTTGGCATTCAGTTAAATTAGTTCTTCATTAGACATGAATATTGGGTGGTCCTATATTTGTTTTATATCATTCCAGAACCTTCTTTCTAATTAAATAATCAATTTTAGTTAATATTTGGTACATCAAAATAATTTAATTTCTATGCTCCTTAATTTATCCCTTGGTGGTTAACCATATTAAATACATGTGTTTTTTGTGTGATAATTTTTTCATCTAGTAATTTTTTTATGGAACATGATTAAGAATAAGATATTCAATATGTTTCACTAACAAGGGAACATGTCCTATATACCTATAGGGACCAACTAAATGGGGAAGATTTTAATCAATGTGAACTCTTATTAAACCCCTATGAGGCTTCTTCTGAACAATTTAGTCCCAAACATTTCTAAGGCTTTGATACAAACTCATTCAAACTATATGCAATCCTTCTATATGATTTCAAAAATTAGTTACAAATATTTCAAGTAGTTGATCAGTTTTTTTCCATTGTGGGGATATACTAAACGAAATAGATTTCCCTCAATAATTATCTCACAAACATATATATATATATGGTTTCCAAATATTTTTTCATCAGATAAAAATAATATCCTGAAATGTTTAACTAAATGATGAAACCAAATTTATTTAGTTTGAGTTTTGGTACTTGAAATAATAGATGAATCAATATTAGATCATTATTTCAACTTACATAGTTTTTTACCACATTTAAGAAACATTAAATAAACTTATTTGTCAATATTATATAACCCAATGTCATTGAGGAGGGTAAGTATCTTCATAAAAAAAATCCCATAATTAAAATGTTTTCTTGCATCATAGTTTGACTATGAAAGACTTATATTACTAGAATTATATATTAAAAACACTTAAGAAAATTTTAAAACCATTATCAGTCAATTCAATCCTTTCATTCATGTTAACAATTCTTAGAGCAGTTGATAATATAGTAAATTTTAAACAACAATGATATAATGGGTTTTTAGTATCACTATAGAGCCTCTTAGTTGTTATTGGTTTCTCAACTATTTCAACTTCAATATCATGAATCATTTACCCTATTTTATCTTATTTATTATTTTAGAAATATCCATCAGCATTAGATATTGAATTATATTATTTTTTACCATTATAAATCTACGGATTTTATTTCATATTAAAACAAATACAAATTAAATGGTATTTGAAAACTATAGATCCATACTATCTCATATTTAAATGTGCCACGTTTGGAAAGAAAAATAGTTCAATGATTGCAAAATTTTGTTAAGATAATTTTAATAAATAAACAACCTCGTCTTATATTCGCCACTTTTTCGATGTTTAGTAATCCAAATATGATTAATTTCTCCTATATTACCTTTCAAATAATTAATTAAAAATAATCTATACTGTAAATGTAAATTCATATTTAATCTAATTAATAATGATAAAAATTATTACAGAGTTTTTTAAAGAGAAAAAACATTTATAATAAAATTAATAAAACAAACAAAACCCAAATTAAAACCATTAAACATAAAAAATGTTAAATGTTTTATATGGGATCGATATTTTAAAATAAATTTCAATAACTAATTTTAAAAAAATTATATATATATATATATCACTACTATTAAACATATATATGATTTATTAATTTATATACTATACAATACCACATATATCTTGTTATATATATATACAACACCAAAACATATTAAAATTGTAAAAAATATTTTTTTTTATAAATATTATAATAAAATTAATGTCAACAATGACATTAATATTTTATTAATAATATAAATTTAATAAAATGTTGTTAAAATTATGTCATCAATTATCATTTTAAATAGAAAAATTATAAAAAACTATAACTAATAATTAGTAATACCATTATTTATTACTGACAAAACTCTAATAAATAATAAAAATAGAATATATATATATATAAATTACAAGGAATTGTTTTTTAAAATTAGAGAAAATTTAATTTAAATTTAGAAATTCAGAGTATGAATCTTTGACAAATATTATTAAAAATTATTTAATGAAAAAGTATATATGTCAACACTATATTTTATTCCACTTTATAATAATCAATTTAAGAAAGAAAATTTGAAAATAAAAGACCCGCACCCAGAGTTTTGTAGAAAAATTATTTGGCAGGGAGATAAGAAGTCAATGTAGGGACTAAAAAGGGATAGTAAGGAAATAAAATTGGTGGGTGAAAATATATAGAGGTGTATTAATAGACAAGGAAGTTTTCTTAAAATACATATTTGATGCTTAGGGTTACAAACATATGGATGGGGTGATAGATCAAATAGAAGAAAGAAATTAAATAATGACTAGAATGAAAAATGTTTTTTGAAAGAATTTAATATTTATTTTTAACAAAAAATGTTAAATTACAAATTTTCATGTTTATTATGATATAAATAATCCCAATTAAAAACTTTTGATGTTTTAAATGAAAATTAAATCATAAATATCATGATAAATAATTTTCAGGACAATTAAAAGATAATAAAAAATAAAACTCTAATGTTATAAAATTATATTTACTAGGGTATGGATCCCTAACACATCTCAAATAAAATAACCTTTTCATATTATGAATTAACTACAATAATAAATAATATAAAAATTATTAAAATATAGCTCCCAAATAGATAATATCAAAAAAAACATCCAGACACCTGATTAAAAAGGGTGTTTTCATTATGAACTATACAACTTGATCAAATCCACATTAATAATAATTTTCTTTACAATAGATTCATTCTAAATATACCATATTTGAAAAAATTGAATATTATTTTATAGTTTATTTACATATCTTCCCTTATTGTCCAAGCTAATTCTATTTGATTTCATTAAATTAACCATAAATGTTTTTTCATTATAAAATACCAGATGTAAGAATTTGATTGTCCTAAAATAATACTACTACATCTAAAATAATGGAAAAGGGAAATAAATATATTACCTTGTAATAAAAACAAACCAAGTTAATAATATTCTAAAACCATTATTCTCAATAGTGTTTATATGTCCATTAAGGATGTGATTTGTTCTAATATCATCATTATCCTAAAAGACAATGGACTGTCAATTTAAGCACCCCATATCATTGAACATTTATAGATTTGAAAAAATAATATCCTGATTGTATACACCATGATGTTGAATAAAAAATAACATGGTCAATACTTCCTTAACTCCAGATCGTTTTTCCAAAAACATTTATTACCCCATTAGGGTTTAAATAGTATGTTTCCAATTATTCATTAAATAAAAAGAAAAAATTCCTGATTTTAATACATTTTAGTTTTTAAAATTACTATATAGATTCTATATTTTCTAATTTAACAGTACAATAACATGGATTATAGCCAAAAAAGGTGTTCCTTATCAAGGAATTCAGAGAATTTCTATAAGAAAATGGATTCCACTTTGAAAATATACTAAAGACATCATTCTAATCATCCATACAATAGTGACTTTGTAGAGACCCGAAGCCTGACGTACATTGACATTACATTACTTTTGTGGAATACTTAGTACATAACAAAAACACACACACAAGGACCGTAATAGTTTAGTGTCTTTGGAAACTCAGAACGTAATCTTCTAATCGTGGTGAAAGATCCTCAATATATTCCATAAAGATCTTACCTTTTTTTTACCTAAAACCTTTCTTTATATCCTGGGGAAAAGAAAACATAAAAGGGTGAGATCAAAAGCTAAGTAAGGGTAAACAAAATAAATATCAATCACATCATATTCATAAGAACATAAAATTTTGGAAATCTTAACCTGCAAAAGAGAGCATAATTTCATAACATGGGATAAATCATAGGAGTGAAATGTAATCCCGATAACTTAAAACATGAAACTTTGTGGAATACACACATAATAATAGAGAATCATTTCTTGTTAGTCAAGACTAATTGCCAAGACTATCTTATTGGACAAAGTCCCTTTCTGAATCGAGTAACCCTCGTTTCAGTCTTGTTTCACTGGACCGGTATAACCTACCATTCCAGCCATGTCTATATCATGAGATATAAAATCTTTACCCAATTCACTGGAGGGAGATATAGGTCCCACCCATCTCATAATGATACCATTCTTATGTGTGCCAAAAAATCATAAATCATACATCATTGCATAACCCATGTAATAAAAATGGGAATCTTAAACATCATGACATCATAAAACAATACGATAAAGGAATTCATAAAAATAATTCCACCACAACATAATCAAATCAATGTAATAATAGGGATAAAAACAGAACCCTTTATTATCTTATATGGAAAATAATTTTGATAAAACACTTGAACTCCATTCTTGAGGAAAATATCCTTTCTTCTTCAAAAACACTTTTCTTTTCTTAACATGTCATACAATTATAAACTAAAAGAGGTTGATTATAAATAAACTTGAAAACTTGTAAAGTAAGCTTCTTGGAAATAATGTTTTTAAAATCCATTCATGCCGTATAAGTTAAAAAAAACATTCTTCGCACCTTTGTCGGAAAAGTCAAAAAGTACCTCGTACGAAAAAACGACAAAAGTTTCCTTTCATATTCTTTACTAAAAACTCACCGAAGGGT
Organism: Viscum album; assembly: GCA_963277665.1. NCBI lineage: Eukaryota > Viridiplantae > Streptophyta > Magnoliopsida > Santalales > Viscaceae > Viscum > Viscum album. Next base: position 1,405,842,461 of record OY728123.1, read on the forward strand.
AAAATTGGAATTAAACTATTGTAATTGGATGGAAACAATATTACATATTGAGGGAACATGGATGTGGATGATAAAATACACCCCAGTAAATACCAAAGTAAAAACAATCTCGGATAAAAATGAGATTGTGATATTTCCCTTACCTTAGGTCCGATTTTATTTGTACGTGTCCGAAGCTCCTTTATAATGGTTTAAATAATGTTATTGACTTATTAAAGAATCATACATATTTATATTATATCATATATGGTCATATTCTTAGCTTCTTGTTAGTAATATTTCATTGTTACTTGTTACTCGGGTCTTTATTGCCTTTTGTTCTTATGCGTGTTTTGCCGAATAAATTCGTATTCTTTTTTTAAGGTTATAGATACCTTATATAAAGAATGGTATTACTGTAAAATATATCATATTTATTCATTCAATTCATTTATATAATTACTATGTCATGATGATCATGTAGAACGAGTCGCATCACATCGTGGAGACGGTATTCCGTACGTACGCACGAGTGATGATATCGTTCCTATGATCGTGGAATTGAATTGGAGTATATATATATTATTTCAGTATCAATATTACATTATAATAATCATAAATAGTTTCTCATTACACCGTTATACCCATCCTTGTAAGGTGGTGGTGGAAAATAGATTACACCACGGCGTAGAGACGGTATTCCGTACGTACGCACGCGCGGTGATTTCATTTTTCCGTAGGATGGATAGAAGGTGAATTAGTGTTGTTTCATATTTATAATAACATATCAGTATGTAATTAATACTGATGTTATTACTTTATCATTAAACAACTAAATAATAAGAAGTTGAAGAAGAAAGAAATTGGAAAGATCGGTAATGGTTATTACCTCTTCTTTGAAACGCCTCTTTGAATCCTCCACTTAGGGAACTAAGATTGGTCTTTGAAGAAGACCAGGACCTCTAGGATTATTCTAGGGAAGTTCATAAGGGATTTTGGAAGGGTTTGGCCGAGCTTGAGGTCTCAAATTGGTGTGAGGAGAAGGGGGAGGAGGTGCCATTTTATAAGGGAGGAGAGGAGCACCTTAGGAATATCTCAAAATATTATTTTATATTAAAGTCAAAATCGGTTTATAATGGTTCCAAAGGGTCTTATTTCGAAGCTAAAGTGGGGATGGGTCGAAATCCTATCAACCAATAGGATTTATACAAGTTTAGGGTTTTATTTTAACCTTATCAATTAGATTAGCTCTAAGTTAAATAATTTAACTTTTACCGTGTCTTTTTGTTTTCTTACACTATATGGTTAATAAACATACTATAACATGCCAAACGAACCCCAAATTGTTTAATATTAATACATATATCCTTATCTAAGTCATTCGGCCGAACCTTAGATTTTTAAGAATAAAATAACAATTAATAATATAATATTTGATTTAAAAACTATTTTGTGTCAATTTTGACACTATTTGATATATGATTTTTGTGAAAGTCATAACAGAATTATATGTTCGAAACAAGTTGATTAAATCAACAGTAATATATCATAGTAACCTAGAAAATTAGTGGAATTCATAAAAAGTCTTAAATTACATTTATTTTGGTATTTATAATATTAATTATGTCAATATTTCATTAATAAGATAATTACTGCATCATCTTTGTGTCATAAATAAATTACATTATTTGATGTCTAAAAATTAGAAATAAAATACCATCATGTAGGAACTCTGTTTTAGCTTTCTAATGAATATTTACAATCTAATTTATCTTATTTATAACCCTATATTAAAAATGTTTTATTAAATAAACATTGATTTTAACTCTTTTAACTCTTCTTTGAATTAAATAATAATAAATGTCCTAATCTAATCCAAGTGTGCATAAATGATAATATTTTACACTTAAGGTTGTTTTTGGTCGAGGTACACTTGTCCAATAGAATTAGGACATTTGTTAGGGTAATATTAATATCATTCTTACCCTTAATTACCCTATTTACTTTTAACCGTTGTAAATAAAAGTAAAAAGTTACTATTCACCAAAAATTATTTTCATCTCATTGAACCAAATTTTACTTACTGAAATCAACCGTGTCTCTCGGATTTTTTAAATTCCATTCACAGAAGCGGTAAAATTAAGTTTTATGAAAAATTCAGTTTTTTTAACTACCACTTAGTAGTTTCACTATTCATCAAAATTTGATGTTTTTCAGAACAATGCCAAAATTTCATCCTAAGCTATATTTCATATTCCGAATTCAAAAATGAAGTCTATTTTACCAAATTCATAACATAGAAATTGCATTAATTAATTTTATAATTAAATCCCGCTGTTTAGAACAAATAGCGTGTTTTTAAGAAACAAATCTATCAAAAGATTGACACTTGATTATGTCTGGTTTAAATGTGAAATTATATCCAATGACAAACATTGTATTAAATTGTAAAAATATATTCTAAATATACTTTAAAACCACTCAAATTAATGATTTATCACTATTAATTATTTCGATTAAAAAAGTTGTTTTTAATTATAATTTAGTAATTTTCACTATTCATCAGAATATGAAAGTTATCCGAAAAGTACCAAAATTTCACCTTAGGCTAAATTCGATACTCCGAATCCAATAATGAAGTCCATTTTGAGAGATAAAATTTTTAAAATTTAAAAAGTGGTTATTACTATTCATAACGGCTAGTTTTAATAATATTTTAATAGCATATCGTTGTTTCGTGAAACTTAGTATTGCGTACTACACACGCTATCGAGAAAGGTTGCGATTGCATGTAATGCAAGACAAGTCAAAGATGCGTGTTGTGCAAGATCCTTTTGGTGTAGCGTACAACACAAGACATTAATAAAATTAAAAAGAATATTTTTCATAAAATCTCGGGCTGTTACATTCTACCCCCCTTAAAATGAATTTCTACCTCGAAATTCGTCGGGGTTATAAATGGTTTACTATTCGAAAGTTTCTTTAATATAAACCCACATCATAAAAAGTAATACCAAAACTTGGCTTTAAAAACTAAAGTATTAAATGTAACGATTACCCAAATAAACTAATCACTGGGATTCCACATAGGTGAAAATATGGATATGGAAGAGAAATCTAACCATCATGTTTTGATAGAGAGTGGTAGAGAACATGGCTATGGAAAATCCAGTAATCACACATCCATAGATTTGTGATGATATAAGGTACCATCTGATTCATCAGGTATAAGATCACTAGGAAAACATTTTTGGTTTTCAAGATCGTTTCCCTAAAGTTAAAGAATTTGAATTAGAATAAATACTTACTTTATTTTGGTACAATCTCACTGTTGTTCGTGCCTTTAACAATTTCCACTTCATCTCTTAAATAAATGAAGTTGAATTTGTTATTCGTGAAGTGTTAGCAGATCATGTGATAGAATGACGGGTCATTCCATCTGTCTGAAACAAAAGGTTAGCAAAAATTTATATACATAAGTCGATATATAGTGAGATTAATCATATATGGTTCATAAAATGGACTTATATATCATATTTCATACAGCTTAATATAATAAAACTAGTTTCTACTAAACATGGACTTCCTGTAGGCCAGTGGTAGGAAATAAAGGCCAGTCGCACTTCGGTTATGGGTTCGATCCCCACAGCCTTGTCCGACGCGATGGGCCGTCGCCCGTCCTGCAGGTTGTCCTTTTTCTAAAACTATATTACTATAATAGCCCATCAATAATATCGAAAAAAAATTCTATCCTTAAACAATACTAACTTATGTCCAACACAATCCATTCCAATCTTTAGGCTTATCCATAATACTGCAATCCACTCTCATAACATAGTGAAAATGATTACCAGAGATTTAATACCATCGTCGATCCCCATATATCATATGATATGTTTTTTTCTGGTCCCATTCCAAACATTAAAAGTCCTTAATCATGTATTCTCTTGAATAACTTAGTGAAAACATGAATGCAGTTAAAAGTTAACACCTTCCACATACCAAAATCCTCAAAATTCAATATACTCAAACCATGATATCACTTAGTCCTTATATCAATCATGAGCTCATGAATACTGTTAAACATTTCGTTTTCTCATTTTCCTTTCATTATGCTCATATCATCTTATTTCCAAAAATATCTCAATCACTTTGAATACCACATTAGACCAATACATAAATATTCCAATACTACATGATACAACATTATTTTTGAATCCCATTACATAAACACTTAATCATTCCATCACATCGTTGTCATATTTAACATCGCCAATAGTGATTGCATGTGATTTCCCTTTGTCCTTTCCCTTAAGTGGTTGCTCATGTTGATCATCACTAACCCTTGGATTAGGGCATTTATTAGCATAATCCCCCATTTCCTTGCACTTGAAGCATTGAAGTGTTGGTGGTTGGTTCACTGCAGTGTTTGCTTTATTCACATCATTAGAATCCCTTTTTCCATTACTTCGACACTCAGCTGCTCGATGACCTTGTTTTCCACACTTAAAAAATTTTCTAGTCCCTTTAAGACAATCCCCAACGTGCTTCTTTCCACACTTTGTGCATAAGGAAACATTCATCTTCTTTTAACCATTATTCTGAGATTTCTCCTTGAACTCCATCTTTCGTTTCTTGTCAAACCCATGAGATGGATATGTAACACCAACTTCCATTTCTACCTTGATAGCACAACGCACAATTTCATCATAGCTAATGAAGTCTCTTATATCTAATGCCCTTCGAAGACTTTGTTTTAAGCCACTAAAAAATCGATCAACTTTACTTTCAGGTTGGATGATAATGCCAGATGCATACCTTGCAAGTCTTGTAAAATTTTATTCGTATATACCAACAGATTCATCATCCTTTTGCTTTAGTTCAAGAAACTCCTTCTCCATATTTGTTCGAAGAATAAAAGGGAAGTACTTATTGAAAAATAAGTTCTTGAACTCGTCCCATTCCATGAACTCAATTTCATCTCTTGGCCTCGTATTCTAGATATGATTCCACCATTGATCAGCTTCACCTTCCAAACGATATACTGCTAAGATGACTTTATCTTTCTCAGAACATTGAATAACTGAAAATATCTTTTCAGTGGTACTGATCCATTGTTTAGCAACAAGTGGATCAGAAGTCCCACTGAAAGAAGGTGGATGTTGCCTCATGAAGGACTCTATAGAATATTGTACCCTTCTCTTCTCATTTGGAAGTCCAGAATGATTCATAGCCTGTGTAAGTATAGCAATAAGATTTTTCACTCCATCTCCCATAACATTTTTTTGTTCAGGAGGGCAATCATTGCATTGTCCATTGCATTGATCAACGCGGTTCCTTCGGGTTCCAGCCATCATCTAAAACCCAAAAAGAATAGTGTGAGAGGCAAAAATCATAATAAAGGGGGAGTAACTTCAATATCTAACTTCTTAGGTTTAATTCTATGATCGTTAGCGTAATTCTAGTACTATAACCTATACGTATACTTAATCTTAGGGACATCCCTAGACATTCCTTAGAAATATCTCTAGGGATCTCACTAAAGTTTTCACATCCTAGTTTCCAAAGGTTGACTAAACCTTTCATCTGATACCAAATGTAGAGACCCGAAGCCTGACGTACATTGACATTACAATACTTTTGCGGAATACTTAGTACATAACAAAAACACACACACAAGGACCGTAATAGTTTAGTGTCTTTAGAAACTCGGAACGTAATCTTCTAATCGTGGTGAAAGATATTTAATATATTCCATAAAGATATTCCCTTTTTTTACCTAAATCCTTTCTTTATATCCTGGGGAAAATAAAACATAAAGGGGTGAGCTCAAATGCTCAGTAAGGGTAAACAAAATAAATATCAATCACATCATATTCATAAGAACATAACATTTTGGAAATCTTAACCTGCAAAGGAGAGCATAATTTCATAACATGGGATAAATCATAGAAGTGAAATGTAATCCCGATAACATAAAACATGAAACTTTGTGGCATACACACATAATCATAGAGAATCATTTCTTGTTAGTCAAGACTAATTTCCAAGACTATCTTAGTGGAAAAAGTCCCTTTCTGAATCGAGTAACCATCGTTTCAGTCCTGTTTCACTGGACCGGTATAACCTACCATTCCAGCCATGTCTATCTCATGAGATATAAAATATTTACCCAATTCATTGGAGGGAGATATAGGTCCCACCCATCTCATAATGATACCATTCTTATGTGTTCCAAAAAATCATAAATCATATATCATTGCATAACCCATGTAATAAAAATGGGAATCTTAAACATCATGACATCATAAAACAATACGATAAAGGAATTCATAAAAATAATTCCATCAAAACATAATCAAATCAATGTAATAATAGGGATAAAAACAGAACCCTTTATTATCTTAGATGGAAAATAATTTTGATAAAACACTTGAACTCCATTCTTGAGGAAAATATCCTTTCTTCTTCAAAAACACTTTTCTTTTCTTAACATGTCATACAATTATAAACTAAAAGAGGTTGATTAAAAATAAACATGAATACTTGTAAAGGAAGATTCTTGGAAATAATGTTTTTAAAATACATTCATGCCGTATAAGTTAAAAAAAACATTCTTCGTACCTTTGTCGGAAAAGTCAAAAAGTACCTCGTATGAAAAAACAACAAAAGATTCCTTTCATATTCTTTACTAAAAACTCACCGAAGGGTAAAATTGGATTTAAAATATTGTAATTAGATGGAAAAAATATTACATATTGAGGGAACATGTATGTGGATGATAAAATACACCCCAGTAAATACCAAAGTAAAAACAATCTCGGATAAAAATGAGATTGTGATATTTCCCTTACCTTAGGTCTGATTTGCTTTTACGTGTCCGAAGCTCCTGTATAATGGTTTAAATAATGTTATTGACTTATTCCAGAATCATACATATTGATATTATATCATATATGGTCATATTCTTAGCTTCTTGTTAGTAATATTTCATTGTTACTTGTTACTCGGGTCTTTATTGCCTTTTGTTCTTATGCGTGTTTTGCCGAATAAATTCTTATTCTTCATTTAAGGTTATAGATACCTTATATCCAGAATGGTATTAGTGTAACATATATCATATTTATTCATTCAATTCATTTATATAATTACTATGTAATGATGATCATGTAGAACGAGTCGCATCACATCGTGGAGACGGTATTCCGTACGTACGCACGAGTGATGATATCGTTCCTATGATCGTGGAATTGAATTGGAGTATATATATATTATTTCAGTATCAATATTACATTATAATAATCATAAATAGTATCTAATTACACCGTTATACCCATCCTTGTAAGGTGGTGGCGGAAAATAGATTACACCACGGCGTGGATACGGTATTCCGTACGTACGCACGCGCGGTGATTTCATTTTTCCGTAGGATGGATAGAAGGTGAATTAGGGTTGTTTCATATTTATAATAACATATCAGTATGTAAGTAATACTGATGTTATTACTTTATCATGAAACAACTAAAGAAGAAGAAGTTGAAGAAGAAATAAATTGGAAAGATCGGTAATGGTTATTAACTCTTCTTTGAAATGCCTCTTTGAATCCTCCACTTAGGGAACTATGATTGGTCTTTGAAGAGAACCAGGACCTCTAGGATTATTCTAGGGAAGTGGAGAAGGGATTTTGGCAGGGTTTGGCCGAGCTTGAGCGCTCAAATTGGTGTGAGGAGAAGGGGGAGGAGGTGCCATTTTATAAGGGAGGAGAGGGGCACCTTAGGAATATCTCAAAATATTATATTATATTAAAGTCAAAATCGGTTTATAATGGTTCCAAAGGGTCTTATTTCGAAGCTAAAGTGGGGATGGGTCGAAGGCCTATCAACCAATAGGATTTAGACAAGTTTAGGGTTTTATTTTGACCTTATTAATTAGATTTAACTCTAAGTTAAATAATTTAACTTTTACCGTGTCTTTTTTTTCTTACACTATATGGTTAATAAACTTACTATAACATGCCAAAATAACCCCAAATTGTTTATTATTAATACATATATCCTTATCTAAGTCATTTGGCCGAACCATAGATTTTTTGGAATAAAATAACAATTAATAATATAATATTTTATTTAAAAACTATTTTGTGTCAATTTTGACACTATTTGATATATGATTTTTGTGAAAGTCATAACAGAATTATATGTTCAAACCAAGTAGATTAAATCAACAGTAATATATCATAGTAACCTAAAAAATTAGTGGAATTCATAAAAAGTCTTAAATTACATTTATTTTGGTATTTATAATATTAATTATGTCAATATTTCATTAATAAGATAATTACTGCATCATCTTTGTGTCATAAATAAATTAAATTATTTGATGTCTAAAAATTATAAATAAAATACCATCATGTAGGAAATCTGTTTAGCTTTCTAATTAATATTTACAATCGAATTTATCTTATGTATAACCCTATATTAAAAATGTTTTAGTAAATAGACTTTGATTTTAACTCTTTTAACTCTTCTTTGAATTAAATAATAATAAATGTCCTAATCTAATCCAAGTGGGCCTAAATGATAATATTTTACACTTAAGGTTGTTTTTGGTCGAGATACACTTGTCTAATAGAATTAGGACATATGTTAGGGTGATATTAATATCATTCTTACCCTTAATTACCCTATTTACTTTTAACCGTGGTAAATAAAAGTAAAAAGTTACTATTCACCAAAAATTATTTTCATCTCATTGAACCACATTTTACTTACTGACATAAACCGTGTCTCTCGGATTTTTGAAATTCCATTCACAGAAGCGGTAAAATTATGTTTTATGAAAAATTCAGTTTTTTTAACTACCACTTAGTAGTTTCACTATTCATCAAAAATTGATGTTTTTCAGAACAATGCCAAAATTTCATCCTAAGCTATATTTCATATTCCGAATTAAAAAATGAAGTCTATTTTACCAAATTAATAACATAGAAATTGCATTAATTAATTTTATAATTAAATCCCGCTGTTTAAAACAAATAGCGTGTTTTTAAGAAACAATATCTATCAAAAGATTGACACTTGATTATGTCTGGTTTAAATGTGAAATTATATCCAATGACCAACATTGTATTAAATTGTAAAAATATATTCTAAATATACTTTAAAACCACTCAAATTAATGATTTATCACTATTAATTATTTCGATTAAAAAAGTTGTTTTTAATTATAATTTAGTAATTTTCACTATTCATCAGAATATGAAAGTTATCTGAAAAGTACCAAAATTTCACCTTAGGCTAAATTCGATACTCCGAATCCAATAATGAAGTCCATTTTGAGAGATAAAATTTCTAAAATTTAAAAAGTGGTTATTACTATTCATAACGGCTAGTTTTAATAATATTTTAATAGCATATCGTTGTTTCGTGAAATTCAGTATTGCGTACTACACACACTATCGAGGAAGGATGTGATTGCGTGTAATGCAAGACAATTCAAAGATGCGTGTTGTGCAAGATCCTTTTGGTGTAGCGTACAACACAAGACATTAATAAAATTAAAAAGAATATTTTTCATAAAATCTCGGGTTGTTACAGACTTGGAACTCTTTAATTTTTCATTAGTGACATGGATTAACTTTTCCATTGGGTCAACGTTTTGTCTTCTTGTTAAGTCTATCACAATAATCCGATATTGGAATAAAACATCATGAAAATATGGTGTCTTTGAGATTGTGCCCATAAGAATCTCCATTCTTTAAGATAGAACCATAATAATGATATTGCATGCTATAATGTAATCATTTACGGGGGATAAATTTTTCTAATCCAATATTGAGATGCCATCCATTTTATTAGTTCATATTATGATGATGGATGTTAGTTTAAGGCCAAATAAATGGTGTTTGATACTTGTTTATATATCTTAACTTGGAATGGAAGTCCACTTTATTCAATATAAGAAAATATAACTCTTTTAAATATTTTTAGCTATGGCTAGTAATGGGATCATGTTTCCATAATCTATATAATATATGATGGAAAAAATATGGTTAACCATTGTTCTTTTATATTACATACAGATAATAATGGAATCATTGTAGTGCATTGTCTGTATCAAAAAAGGACCTTTCTTCCTTGATATTTTTGTTTTATCATCACTTTAATCCCTTTCTTAATATTATAAATCTGTTTACTTGAGATAACTATTGGGATCCATCATTTTTGACCCCCAACAATATTTATCTCATTATTGTGTTTTATTTAATTTAAATATTAATTTTTAGTCACTATGGTTTGATAAAATTTAAAAAAAAAACTATTCAATTTTCATAAAATGTTATTGAAATTACCTCAATATTCATAACACATAAAATATAATTTATCATACTTATTTATCGTCAATGTATTTCCACAAATTTAATTGTTTTCAATAGTGATTTTTCATTAATATATTTTAAGCATACAATCCCCTCTTTAACTTATTTTCTTAAATACATTCTTCCCTTTATCAACTATGGTCTTAAATCCCACAATCAATCATTATATGTTTCGTTAAAATAATATTCTCATATTCATTAATGATATTATCTATAATTTGTTCCCATAGTTATAATAAAAACTCCACTTTTCTACCCATTTGATGATAGTATAAATATCATTTATTGTACATAAATATATACATATACCATACTCACCTAAATTTATGGGTATTATATTTTCTTCGTTGATTTATGAACAATGGATTGGGAAATAAAATCGTGAAATTATATTCTTATTCAGGTAATTTTTTAAGATCCCAAGTGTGAATAATATATTTTTTCAATAACTGTGGGTACTGTGATGATAAGATGTTTTGAATGTGTTTTAATAAATATATAATGAATAATAGTGAGCTTCTAAAATCATAAATGTAAATGGAATATTTGTTTTTATTTGAAATCACATATGGATAGATTAAAGAAAACACCAATTACATGTGATGATTGGAGATATTATTCTATTGTAAATATATGATAGGTTCTAAAGTTATTATCAGAATTATATGTTCTTATATTGGAATATTGATAAATTAGATGGATATAGGATAAAATCATAAATTAAAATTATTTAAAGAGGTAATAAATTTGTTTAATTTTAGGGAAACTATACATAGGATATTGGGGTTCAAGGATGTTGTGGTCATGTGAAGGACCCCTTTTGGATGTAATTTTTGAAGTGCATGAGAATCCCTTGAGGTGATTAGAAGTTATTTGATATTTTTTGATGTATAAGGGATATTTTGAGATGAATATAATTATATCTATTATCATTAATATGATTATTCTTAATCATGTGATATTGTACAAAAAATTTTCAGAAAATTTCTATTTTATGTATTGTATATAATTTCCCATCATTTGTAACATATTTTTTTGATGACCAGTGATTATTTGGAGCGGTTTAGATTTCATTATAGAAAATTCAAGAATATCACTAATAATTTTGTGGTTGATGTAAATGATTTATAAGTTTTTTAAAATATGTAATAAATTGAGAAAAATATTATGCCATTGAGATGAATCTATAAGGCTTTTACAGATGATATAATACATTCTTAAAACTATTGTACAGTTGTAAAAATTCATAAAACATCATAGTTATCTAATGTCTTTAAATGGAATAAACTTTTGAGAAATATTATTCCATAAGTCGTCATGAAAAAAAATATGTCATTACAAAACAAAAATACTTCATGATAAATTGTAACACTATTGTATTTTAGTAAAATTGTCAATTCAATTATTTTACATTATCTCAAAATAAAATAAATTTCTTACAAAAGTAGCATCCATTATATTATTTGTTAATTATAGAATTAATATATTCCAAAAATTGGAGTTAAATAATATAGTTCATGTTATTATCTTGTAAGAAATTAAAATAAAAATAAATTTGAATTATTAGGATTCAATATGAACTATTTGGAGCTCCACTCCCTTAGAGAAATGTTTACATCAAAATTCATATGCCATCCCCTCATGGAAAAAATTCAAACTGAGTCATATAGTATTGATTTTATATATTCATGATATATGATAATATCCTTAGTCTTAAAGAGAATTTTAATAAAGTCCTTAAATTAGTATAAATGTATTTAAATGTGAGAATATTATAATATAAATATTTGGGAACATTTTATAAATCAAATCTCTAAACTATATTAATGATAATGATAATTTAATAAGTAAAGTGAAGAAGAGTATTTAGAAAAGATCGTGATACTAAATCTAACAAGACTAATTTTATGTGTATTGGAGGTGAGGTTGTATATATATTGGACATTTTATACATCAAATAAGAAGAATATGTAGAAGGAGAATATGATTTCTTAATATCATGAAAATCGATTGAGAATAAGAGGGTCATATACTATTGTTTCTATATATTATTGTATGGATGCTCTTAATGAATGGATATCAACAATGATTAAATGAACCCCACCATCAATAAATTTTATTAAATAATGGATAATAAAAGGAATAAAGGGGATGACTTAGGGGGGGAATAATAAAGTCCTATAGCAAACCTAAAACAAGACTCGCACACTCTGGGTGCAATGATCCCATTCTGGAGAAGGAGACAAAGCCATCATCCTGAGGAAAAAGGGACGCAAGAAAGTCTGCCACATTATTTCCCTCGCACCAATTATGAAATAACCTAATGATGTTATCCATGAGATTCTTGCAGTGTCAGATATGGTATAAAATGCTCCAAGGAGGGGAGCTATGTTCCATCAGTACATCGTAGAGGATATTGGAGTCAGTTTTGATCTCTACGAGAATTAGATGATTAGACAGACTGAAATTAATTCCACTCAGAAGAGACCAAGCCTCATCCTGAAGGGAGTCTCCACTACCGAAGGAGGCTGTATACATTCCTACCACACTACCCCTTGAGTTACGGATCACACCGCCACCACTCATAATTCCAATAGCACATGACCCATAAGAATTGAGCTTCAGCCCATCGGATGGTGGTCTCCAACATATCTGTTGACCCACTGAGACCCTATTGTGGGTAACCTACACCGTGTACTGAAGAAACTTCATTTGTGAAGGAGAATCCTCCCAATTTTTTTAGGAGGACCCCCAGGTCAGCAATCTGCCATTTATATCTAGCGATCAAGCCCGCCTTCAAGTACTCAATTCCTTTAAAATGTGATTTTTTCCTCGCCTACCAGATACACCAATAGCTGGCTGAAAGAAGGATTTCCCTCACCCACTTTTCCGAGTTATTAGCAACAACTCCTTGGAACTACCGCTGTAAGAAATAATTGCCTGAACTGATTGGAGATGACAAGCTCTAGAACTCCCCAACAGCTTCCAAGACAATGCTGGCCCATTCACTGTCGAAGAATAAATGAGATGTGGTCTTGACACAGGTGGTTCGACAGTAATAATATTTGTAAAAAGTTGAGATCCCTCTCTGATGGATCTCTTCATCTATAGAGATAATGTGGTGACGAAGACTCCAAGTGAAGAAATTATATATTTGAGGAACACTTTTGCACCAGAGAAGGTGGCCCTATGGATCTTGAGATTGGGAATCATGAAGGATCAACCTATAGGATTTAATAGAAAAAGAACCTGAAGTGGTAGCCTTGAAAATGCACTTATCTGGGTTGTCTGAGAGTTTGATGAGATTGAATAATTTGAACTATTGTTTAGTCAAGACTACTTGGATGAAATAATGATGATTACTTACTTCATTGATGGTGATGTTAGTGACTGGGTATCCAAGAAAGCCGATAATATCCCCTGACCAGTTGTCATTCCAAAACCTGATGTCACTGCGGCCGATGATCCAACTAGACTGGCTAAGAAGGCGAGGTATATGCCCCTGAATAGTGATCCAAAGGTAGAAGGAGTTGCTCGTTTGTTTCAGGTTGTGCACATACTTTTCTTTAATAACATGTTCCCATAGGGTACTCCCCTCAACTACCTCCCATTCCAGCCTCGCATGTAGGCAATGCATCATTTCAGAGACACTTCTCATACTTACACCACCTTCATCCATTGGAAGGTCCATTTTAGACAAGGATTCCCATTGACACCGCCCCTATGAATGGGAATCCAAATAAAGGATGTCATAATCTACTCAATATTGTTAAAAACAGCCTTGGTCACCTTGAGAACCGAGAGGATGTTCATGGGTACTGATGTGAGCATGCTATTAACCAGAGTAATCCTCCCCCCAAAGGAAAGGAAATTATTTTTTCAATTGTTGATGTGAGAAGAGATTTTCCCCATAACTTTATCCAAGTGTTTGATACGGAGCTTCCCCGATGTGATTGGGGAACCTAGGTAATCCATAAGAAGACTCCTAATGTTGATTCCTAGGCTAGATTCAATGCCTCGACAACGTCCTTCCAGACAAAACCTAGAGATGTAGATACTACTTTTATCTCTATTAATTTGTTGCCCACTCCATTTGTTGTACTCTTCAAGAATGGTATTGATACCCCTGATAGATATGGAGCTCCCATTAATGAATAGGACGGTATCATCTGGAAACATAAGGTGATACAAATTCTGGAAACGGAAATGGCAGTGGAAAGGCTGAATGGTACCCTATTTCATGGTGGCTTTAATGTATATGATCAAAGAATACTGGGCTAGAATGAACATACTGGGTGATAATGGATCTCCTTGTCTAAGACCACAAACTTATTTAAAGAATCCTTTCATCCTTCCCATGAAGCAAACAGAGATCCATTAAGAACTCCAACATCTAAACAATAGGCCCATAACTGAAGAAGATAATCCCTTGCTTCTAAGAACTTTGATAACAAAAGGCCCACTCAAGTTTTTCATAGGATTTTTCAATATCCAGCTTAATAGCCATATTTCATCCTTGAGATTTCTTATTAATATCTCCCATCATCTCCTGAGAAAGCGCAGTAGAACCTTGTATGGTCTTACCTCTCACAAACCTGTGTTGTTCCTCTGAAATCCAGGATGATAGATGGATGCCAAAACGCCTATTGAGCACACCTGTAAGGATTTTATAAGGAAAGTTGCACATACTGATAAGAATGTATTGCTTGAGTGAAGAAGGATCCTTGACTTTCAGAATGAGAACTAAAGTAGTCGCACTAGCCACCTAAGGAAGAATTCCCTTGTGAAATTATTCTTTCACTACCTCTATAACATCTGCTTTCACAATTCTCCAAAAAGCCACATAGAAGGATCCGAGAAAGCCATCTAGCTGAGGTGAACTATCAGGATTGAGGACTGCAACAAACTCTCATATTTCTTTCTCTATAGAAATACCTATAAGGAATTGATTATTGGCTTTGGTCACCACTCTAGAAATGTTACCAAACATATGGGAGTTCCCACTGGGGTACCCATCCTGTATAAAAAGTTTAGGACCCGCCAAGAGACATTTAAATAATAATGAATTCAATGAAGTGGTGTTAACTATTTTATATAAGATGGTGTCATATTTATTAAGCAATCTAATAATGTTGTGGTGATTCTATGTAATTAAAACTATTAAAGAGATCCAATAAACATAATTCAAGAATATCCTTTTAATAATATTTGTTTTAGTATAAATAACACCAGAAATACTACAGGGAGGAATAAAGAACAACTTGGAGGCATTTTTTGTCCCAATACTTTAGGGATGATACTTCACATAGCTTTTATATTATTATGTAATATATCATAATAATCTATTTGGGTATTTTGGAAGAAAAAGCCCCTAATTATATTATAATTAATCTCCCATGGTATTGATTACTCTTGGCCCCTCATATCAATCTAAACATATCATATAGTTGGTGTTCATAGTGATGTCAAATAATTGTATGTTATCCCCTTATTTGTTCTGTAGAGACCCGAATATTAACTTACATGAACATTACATTACTTTTGCGGAATACTTGGTACATAACAAAAACACACACACAAGGATCGTAATAGTTTAGTGTCTTTGGAAACTCGGAACGTAATCTTCTAATCGCGGTGAAAGATCTTCAATATCTCCCATAAAGATCTTCCATTTTTTTTACCTAAAACCTTTCTTTATATCCTGGGGAAAAGAAAACATAAAAGGGTGAGCTCAAATGCTCAGCAAGGTAAAATAAAGGAAATAAAAATCATATCATATCTTTTTGAAAATCATAACCTGCAAAAGAGATCATAATATCATAACATGGAAAAAATCATAGAAGTGAAAATGAGATCCCCATAATCATAACATGAAACTTGAAATCTTTGTGGCATGCACACATAATCCTAGAAAATCATTTCTTGTAAGTCATGACTCATTGCCAAGACTATCTTAGTGGACAAAGTCCCTTTCTGAACCGAGTCACCCTCGTTCCAGTCCTTTTTCACTGAACCGGTATAACCTACCATTCCAGCCATGTCTATCTCATGAGATATAAAATCTTTACCCAATGCATTGGAGAGAGATATAGGTCCCACCCATCTCATAATGATTCCATTCTTATGTGTGCCACAAATTCATAAATCATACATCATTGCATAACCCATGTAATAAAAATGGGATTCTTAAACAACATGACATCATAAAACAATTCATATAAGATAAAGGAATTCATAAAAATAATTCCATCACAACATATTCAAATCAATGTAATAATAGGTATAGAAACAGAACCCTTTATTATCTTAGATGGAAAATAATTTTGATAAAACACTTGAACTCCATTCTTGAGGAAAATATCCTTTTTTCTTCAAAAACATTTTTCCTTTCTAAAAGAAGTTGATTAAAAATAAACATGAAAACTTGTAAAGGAAGATTCTTGGAAATAATGTTTTAAAAATCCATTCATGCCGTATAAGTTAAAAAAAAACATTCTTCTCATACTTTTGTCGGAAAAGTCAAAAAAGTACCTCGTACGAAAAACGACAAAAGATTCCTTTCATATCCTTTACTAAAAATTTACCAAAGGGTAAAATTGGATTTAAAAAATTGTATTTGGATGGAAATAATATTACATATTGAGGAAACATGGATGTGGATGACAAAATACACCCCAGTAAATGCCAAAGTATAAACAATCTCGAATAAAAATGAGATTGTGATATTTCCCTTACCATAGGTCCGACTTGCTTTGTAAGTGTACGAACCACCTGTATAATGATTTAAATCATGTTATTGACTTATTCCAGAATCATATTAATTGTTATTATATCATATATGGTCCACTTATGACTTTATATTACCCGTTCTTTTGTAAATTCATGTTAAAGTAGCGTTTTGGGTAAAATCGTCTCATTTGCCGTTCGTGTTTTTAACTTGTAATTATTCATATGATTACTTAGATCATGATTACTTAATTCCAGAATATAAGACATGATTTATTTATATATATTCATAATACACATATATAATAAATCAGTAAATGGAAAGAAATACACCGTTCATGGAGACGGTAGTCCGTACGTACGCATGAACGCTGTTTTCGTTTCCTTATTGAATTGAATGGAATTAAGTAGATGACATACATATAAATATAAATAATTCCAGTATCATTATTAGATCATATATTTCATTAGTAATTATTATTTATACTTTATAATCATTCATGAATGGTTAATCATTGAGAATGAATCTCATCGCGTCGTGGAGACGGTATTCCGTACGTACGCACGAGCGATAATATCGTTCCCATGGTTGTGGAATTGTGTTGAAGTGTATGTATACTATTTCAGTATCAATATCACTTTATAATAATCATATATAGTTACTCATTATACCTTTATACCCATCCAATTAAGGTGGTGGCGGAAAATAGATTACCCCACGGCGTGGAGACGGTATTCTGTACGTACGCACGCGCGGTGATTTCCTTTTTCCGTAGGATGGATAGAAGGTTAATTAGAGTTGTTTCATATTTATAATAACATATAAGTATATAAGAAATACTGATGTTATTACTTTATCATGAAACAACTAAAGAAGAAGAAGTTGAAGAAGAAAGAAATTGAAAATGATCAGTAATGGGTATTACCTCTTCTTTGAAGTTCTTCTTTGAGACCTCCTTTTAGGGAACTAAAATTGGTCTTTTAAGAAGACTAGGACCTCTAGGAGGATACTAGGGAAGTGGAGAAGTGATTTTGTCAGGGGTTGTCCGAGCTTGAAGGCTCAAAATTGTGTGAGGAAGAGAGGGAGGAGGTGCCCTCTTATAAGGGAGGAGAGGGGCACCTTAGGAATATCTCAAAATATTATTTTATATTAAAGTCAAAATAGGTTTATAATGGTTCCAATGGGTCTTATTTCGAATCTAAAGTGGGTATGGGTCGAAATCCTATCATCAAATAGGATTTAGACAAGTTTAGGGTATTATTTTAACCTTATCAATTAGATTTAACTCTAAGTTAAATAATTTAACTTTTACCATGTCTTTTTGATTTCTTTCACTATATGGTTAATAAACATACTATAACATACCAAACGAACCCCACATTGTATATTATTAACACATATATCCTTATCTAAGTAATTTGGCCGATCCTTAGATTTTTAGGAATAAAATAACAATTAATAATATAATATTTGATTTAAAAACTATTTTGTGTCAATTTTGACACTATTTGATATATGATTTTTGTGAAAGTCATAACAGAATTATATGTTCGAACCAAGTTGATTAAATCAACACTAATATATCATAGTAACCTAGAAAATTAGTGGAATTCATAAAAAGTCTTAAATTACATTTATTTTGGTATTTATAATATCAATTATGTCAATATTTCATTAATAAGATAATTACTGCATCATATTTGTGTCATAAATAAATTAAATTATTTGATGTCTAAAAATTACAAATAAAACACCATCATTTAGGAAATATTTTTATCTTTCTAATTAATATTTACAATCGAATTTATCTTATGTGAAACCCTATATTAAAAATGTTTTAGTAAATATACTTTGATTTTAACTCTTTTAACTCTTCTTTGAATTAAATAATAATAAATGTCCTAAGCTAATCCAAGTGGGCCTAAATGATAATATTTTACACTTAAGGTTTTTTTTGGTCGAGATACACTTGTCCAATAGAATTAGGACATGTGTTAGGGTAATATCAATATCATTCATACCCTTAATTACCCTATTTACTTTTAACCGTGGTAAATAAAAGTAAAAAGTTACTATTCACCAAAAATTATTTTCATCGCACTGAACCACATTTTACTTACTGACATCAACCGTGTCACTCGTATTTTTGAAATTTCATTCACAGAAGAGGTAAAATTAATTTTTATGAAAAATTCAGTTTTTTAACTACCACTTAGTAGTTTCACTATTCATCAAAAATTGATGTTTTTCAGAAAAATGCCAAAATTTCATCCTAAGCTATATTTCATATTCCGAATTCAAAAATGAAGTCTATTTTACCAAATTCATAACATAGAAGTTTCATTAATTAATTTTATAATTAAATCACGCTTTTAAAACAAATAGTGTGTTTTTAAGAAATAATATCTATCAAAAGATTGACACTTGATTATGTCTGGTTTAAATGTGAAATTACATTCAATGACCAACATTGTATTAAATTGTAAAAATATATTCTAAATATATTTTAAAACCACTTAAATTAATAATTTATCACTACTAATTATTTCAATTAAAAAAGTTGTTTTTAATTATAATTTAGTAATTTTCACTATTCATCAGAATATGAAAGTTATCCGAAAAGTACCAAAATTTCACCTTAGGCTAAATTTGATACTCCGAATCCAAAAATGATGTCGATTTTGAGATCTTAAATTTCTAAAACTTAAAAAGTGGTTATTACTATTGATAATGGCTAGTTATAATAATATTTTAATAGCATATCGTTGTTTCGTGAAACTCAGTATTGCGTACTACACACGCTATCGAGGAAGGTTGTGATTGCATGTAATGAAAGGCAAGTCAAAGATACGTGTTGTGAAAGCTCCTTTTGGTGTAGCGTACAACACAATACATTAATAAAATTAAAAAGAATATTTTTCATAAAATCTCGGGCTGTTACATTCTACCCCCCTTAAAATTAATTTCGCCCTCGAAATTCGTTGGGGTTATAAATGGTTTACTATTCGAAAGTTTATTTAATAGAAACCCACATCGTAAAAAGGAATATCAAAACCAAACTTTAAAAACAAAAGTATGAAACGTAACGGTTACCCAAATAAACTAATCACTGGGTTTCCACATAGGTGAAAATATGGTTATGGAAGAGAAATCTAACCATCATGTTCTGATGGAGAGTGGTAGAGAACATGGCTATGGAAAAGCCAGCAGTCACAAAGCCATAAATTTGTGACGATCTAAGGTACCATCTAATTCATCAGATATAAGATCACTAGGACAACATTTTTGGTTTTCAAGATCATTTCCCTAACGTTAAAGAATTTGAATTAGAATAAATACTTACTTTATGTTGGTACAACCTCACTGTTGTTCGTGCCTTTAACAATTTCCACTTCATCTCTTAAATAAATGAAGTTGAATTTGTTATTTGTGAAGTGTTAGCAGATCATGTGATAGAATGACGGGTCATTCCATCTGTCTCAAAAGGTTAGCAAAATTTATATACATAAGTCGATCTATAGTGGGATTAATCATATATGGTTCCTAAAATGGGCTTATACTTCATATATCATACTGCTTAATATAATAAAACTAGTTTCTACTAAACAGGGACTTTCTATAGGCCAGTGGTAGGCGATAAAGGCCAATCGCACTTCGGTTGTGGGTTCGATATCCACAGCCTTGTCCGACGCAATGGGCTGTCGCCCGTTCTGCAGGTTGTCCTTTTTCGAAAACTATATTACTATAACATCCCATCAATAATATCGAAAAAAACTTCTATCCTTAAACAATACTAACTTATGTCCAACATAATCCATTCCAATCTTTAGGCTTATCCATAATACTGCAGTCCACTCTCATAACATAGTGAAAACGATTACTAGAGATTTAATACCATCGTTGATCCCCATATATCATAAGATATGTTTTGTTGGTCACATTCCAAACATTCAAAGGCATTAATCATGTATTCTCTTGAATACCCATTGAACCTTAGTGAAAACATGAATGCAGTTAAAATTTAACACTTTCTACATACAAAATCCTCAAAATTCTATATACTCAAACCATGATATCACTTAGTCCTTATATCAATCATGAGCTCATGAATACTGTCAAATATTTAATTTTCTCATTTTCCCTTCATTATGCACATATCATTCTTTTTCCAAAAATATCTCAATCACTTTCCATGGTTACTGGTACCATAAAATTATTGAAAACCACAAGAGACCAATACATATATATTCCAATACTTTATAATACAACATTATTTTGGAATCCTATTACATACACACTTAATTATTCCACCACATCGTTATCATATTCAACATCGCCAATAGTGATCGCATGTGACTTCCCTTTGTCCTTTTCCTTAAGTGGTTGCTCATGTTGATCATCACTAACCCTTGGATTAGGGCATTTATTGGCATAATGTCCCATTTCCTTGCACATGAAGCATTGAAGTGTTGGTGGTGCGTTCTCTGCAGTGTTTGCTTTGTTCACATCATTAAAAACCCTTTTTCCATTACTTCAACACTCAGCTACTCGATGACCTTCTTTTCCAAACTTAAAACATTTTCTAGTCCCTTTAAGACAATCTCCACCATGCTTCTTTCCACACTTTGAGCATAAGGAAACATTCATTTTCTTTTTACCATTATTCTGAGATTTCTCCTTGAACTCCATCTTTTGTTTCTTTTCAAAACCATAAGATGGATATGTAACACCAACTTCCATTTCTACCTTGATAGCACACCGCACAATTTCTTCATAGCTACTGAAGTCTCTTATAGCTAATGCCCTTCGAAGACTTGGTTTTAAGCCACTGAAAAATCGATCAACTTTACTTTCAGGTTGGATGATAATGCCAGATGCATACCTTCCAAGTCTTGTAAAATTCGCTTCGTATATACCAACAGATTCATCATCTTTTTTCTTTAGTTCAAGAAACTCCTTCTCCATATTTTTTCGAAGAATACGAGGGAAGTACTTACTGAAAAAGAAGTTCTTGAACTCGTCCCATTCCATGGACTCAATTTCATCTCTTTGCCTTGTATTCTTGATAAGATTCCACCATTGATGAGCTTCACCTTCCAAACGATATACTGCTAAGATGACTTTATCATGATCAGAACATTGAAGAACTGAAAGTATCTTTTCAGTGGTACTGATCCATTGTTCAGCAACAAGTGGATCAGAAGACCCACTGAAAGAAGGTGGACGTTGCCTCATGAAGGACTAAATAGAATATTGTTCCCTTATCTACTCATTTGGAAGTCCAGAATGATTCATAGCTTGTGTAAGTATAGAAATAAGATTTTTCACTCCATATCCCATAACATTTGTTTGTTCAGGAGGACAATCATAGCATTGTCCATTGCATTGATCAACACGGTTCCTTCGGGTTCCAGCCATTGTCTAAAACCCAAAAAGAATAGTGTGAGAGGAAAAAATCATGCTAGAAAAAACAACATAATAAAGGGGGAGTATCTTCAATATCTAACATCTTAGGTTTAATTCTAAGATCGTTAGCTCAATTCAAGGACTATAAGCTATACGTATACTTAACCTTAGAGACATCCCTAGACATACCTTAGAAATATCTATAGGGATCTCACTAAAGTTGTCGCATCCTAGTTTCCAAAGGTTGACTAAACCTTTCCTCTGATACCAACTGTAGAGACCCGAATCTTAACGTACATGAACATTACATTACTTTTGCGGAATACTTGGTATATATCAAAAACACACACACAAGGATCGTAATAGTTTAGTGTCTTTGGAAACTCAGAACGTAATCATCTAATCGCGGTGAAAGATCTTCAATATCTCCCATAAAGATCTTCCATTTCTTTTACCTAAAACCTTTCTTTATATCCTAGGGAAAAGAAAACATAAAAGGGTGAGCTCAAATGCTCAGCAAGGGAAAATAAAGGAAATAAAAATCATATCATATCTTTTTGAAAATCATAACCTACAAAAGAGATCATAATATCTTAACATGGAACAAATCATAGAAGTAAAAATGAGATCCCCATAATCATAACATGAAACTTGAAATCTTTGTGGCATGCACACATAATCATAGAAAATCATTTCTTGTTAGTCATGACTCATTGCCAAGACTATCTTAGTGGACAAAGTCCCTTTCTGAACCGAGTCACCCTCGTTCCAGTCCTGTTTCACTGAACCGGTATAACCTACTGTTCCAGCCATGTCTATCTCATGAGATATAAAATCTTTACCCAATGCATTGGAGGGAGATATAGGTCCCACCCATCTCATAATGATACCATTCTTATGTGTGCCACAAATTCATAAATCATACATCATTGCATAACCCATGTAATAAAAATGGGATTCTTAAACAACATGACATAATAAAACAATTCATATAAGATAAAGGAATTAATAAAAATAATTCCATCACAACATATTCAAATCAATGTAATAATAGGTATAGAAACAGAACCCTTTATTATCTTAGATGGAAAATAATTTTGATAAAACACTTGAACTCCATTCTTGAGGAAAATATCCTTTTTTCATAAAAAACATTTTTCCTTTCTAAAAGAAGTTGATTAAAAATAAACTTGAAAACATGTAAAGGAAGCTTCTTGGAAATAATGTTTTAAAAATCCATTCATGCCGTATAAGTTAAGAAAAACATTCTTCTCATACTTTTGTCGGAAAAGTCAAAAAAGTACCTCGTACGAAAAACGACAAAAGATTCCTTTCATATCCTTTACTAAAAATTCACCGAAGGGTAAAATTGGATTTAAACAATTGTATGTGGATGGAAATAATATTACATATTGAGGAAACATGGATGTGGATGACAAAATACACCCCAGAAAATGCCAAAGTATAAACAATCTCGAATAAAAATGAGATTGTGATATTTCCCTTACCTTAGGTCCGACTTGTTTTGTAAGTGTCCGAAACTCCTGTATAATTATTTAAATCATGTTATTGACTTATTCCAGAATCATATTAATTGTTATTATATCATATATGGTCCACTTATGACTTTATATTACCCGTTCTTTTGTAAATTCATGTTAAAGTAGCGTTTTGGGTAAAAGCGTCTCATTTGTCGTTCGTGTTTTTAACTTGTAATTATTCATATGATTACTTAGATCATGATTACTTAATTCCAGAATATAAAACATGATTTATATATATATATTCATAATAAACATATATAATAAATCAGTAAATGGAAAGAAATACACCGTTCATGGAGACGGTAGTCCGTACGTACGCATGAACGCTGTTTTCGTTTCCTTATTGAATTGAATGGAATTAAGTAGATGACATACATATAAATATAAATAATTACAGTATCATTATTAGGTCATATATTTCATTAGTACTTATTATATATACTTTATAATCATTCATGAATGGTTAATCATTGAGAATGAATCTCATCGCGTCGTGGAGACGGTATTCCGTACGTACGCACGAGCGATGATATCGTTCCCATGGTCATGGAATTGTGTTGAAGTGTATGTATACTATTTCAGTATCAATATCACTTTATAATAATCATATATAGATACTCATTACACCTTTATACCCATCCAATTAAGGTGGTGGCAGAAAATAGATTACACCACGGCGTGGAGACGGTATTCCGTACGTACGCACGCGTGGTGATTTCCTTTTTCCGTAGGATGGATAGAAGGTTAATTAGAGTTGTTTAATATTTATAATAACATATAAGTATATATGAAATACTGATGTTATTACTTTATCATGAAACAACTAAAGAAGAAGAAGTTGAAGAAGAAAGAAATTGAAAAGGATCGGTAATGGGTATTACCTCTTCTTTGAAGTGCTTCTTTGAGACCTCCTTTTAGGGCACTAAAATTGGTCTTTTAAGAAGACCAGGACCTCTATGATGATACTAGGGAAGTGGAGAAGTTATTTTGGTAGGGGTTGGCCGAGCATGAAGGCTCAATGTTGTGTGAGGAAGAGAGGGAGGAGGGGCCCTTTTATAAGGGAGGAGAGGGGCACCTTAGGAATATCTCAAAATATTATTTTATATTAAAGTCAAAATCGGTTTATAATGGTTTCAAAGGGTCTTATTTCGAAGCTAAAGTGGGGATGGGTCTAAATCCTATCATCCAATAGGATTTAGACAAGTTTAGGGTATTATGTTAACCTTATCAATTAGATTTAACTCTAAGTTAAATAATTTAACTTTTACCATGTCTTTTTGTTTTCTTTCACTATATGGTAAATAAATGTACTATAACATATCAAAAGAACCCCAAATTGTATATTATTAATACATATATCCTTATCTAAGTCATTTTGCCGAACCTTAGATTTTTAGGAATAAAATAACAATTAATAATATAATATTTGATTTAAAAACTATTTTGTGTCAATTTTGACACTATTTGATATATGATTTTTGTGAAAGTCATAACAGAATTATATGTTCGAACCAAGTTGATTAAATCAACACTAATATATCATAGTAACTTAGAAAATTAGTGGAATTCATAAAAAGTCTTAAATTACATTTATTTTGGTATTTATAATATCCATTATGTCAATATTTCATTAATAAGATAATTACTGCATCATCTTTGTGTCATAAACAAATTAAATTATTTGAGGTCTAAAAATTACAAATAAAATACCATCATGTAGGAAATATTTTTATCTTTATAATTAATATTTACAATCGAATTTATCTTATGTACAACCCTATATTAAAAATGTTTTAGTAAATATACTTTGATTTTAACTCTTTTAACTATTCTTTGAATTAAATAATAATAAATGTCCTAATCTAATCCAAGTGAGCCTAAATGATAATATTTTACACTTAAGGTTGTTTTTGGTCGAGATACACTTGTCCAATAGAATTCGGACATGTGTTAGGGTAATATCAATATCATTCTTACCCTTAATTACCCTATTTACTTTTAACCGTGGTAAATAAAAGTAAAAAGTTACTATTCACCAAAAATTATTTTCATCTCATTGAACCACATTTTACTTACTGACATCAACAGTGTCTCTCGGAATTTTGAAATTCCATTCACAGAAGCGGTAAAATTATGTTTTATGAAAAATTCAGTTTTTTAACTACCACTTAGTAGTTTCACTATTCATCAAAAATTGAGGTTTTTCAGAAAAATGCCAAAATTTCATCCTAAGCTATATTTCATATTCTGAATTCAAAAATGAAGTCTATTTTACCAAATTCATAACATAGAAGTTTCATTAATTAATTTTATAATTAAATCCCGCTGTTAAAACAAATAGCGTGTTTTTAAGAAACAATATCTATCAAAAGATTGACACTTGATTATGTCTGGTTTAAATGTGAAATTACATTCAATGACCAACATTGTATTAAATTGTAAAAATATATTCTAAATATTCTTTAAAACCACTTAAATTAATAATTTATCACTATTAATTATTTTGATTAAAAAATTTGTTTTTAATTATAATTTAGTAATTTTCACTATTCATCCGAATATGAAAGTTATCCGAAAAGTACCAAAATTTCACCTTAGGCTAAATTCCATACTCCGAATCCAAAAATGAAGTCCATTTTGAGATCTAAAATTTCTAAAATTTAAAAAGTGGTTATTACTATTCATAATGGCTATTTTTAATAATATTTTAATAGCATATCATTGTTTCGTGAAACTCAGTATTGCGTACTACACACGCTATCGAGGAAGGTTGCGATTGCGTGTAATGCAAGGAAAGTCAAAGATACGTGTTGTGCAAGATCCTTTTGGTGTAGCGTACAACACAAGACATTAATAAAATTAAAAAGAATATTTTTCATAAAATCTCGGGCTGTTACATGTTCAATATTTAATAACAATGTAGTGATTTAGTGCATATAATTTGGCCCATATATATTAAAAATTATTGATTTAGAGTAATATGTGTGGATAAATAAATAAAGTGAAATTTAGAAAATGTTGGGAACATATAATAACCCGCACACATAGTTTTCTTTCACAATACTTCATGAAATTCTATTTATTAATACCCATATGTTTTTACAATAGAGGATACGACATTAACCTATTTATAAAACTTATATAAACACACAATGATATATTTGTAGTGAAAATAAAAGGGGAATATGAACCATGAGGTCATTCCCCAAACAAAAGTCTATTCAACTTCAATATTGGGAAACTCTTATATTATAATTTATTTATTAATGATTTTAACTTTTTGGAAATTTTCAAAAGAATCCATATGGATTAAAACACGAGGATTTTGTGTTCCATGAAAGGGTCCACTTTGAAGAATAATAACCAATTTTTTTCTATTTAATGGTTCCCTTACTTATATGAGGATATAAAAAAATTATACACTTTTCCACTTTATTATGCGGCACAATTTGAAAAATCATCCAATCACCACATTTCATAAGTACAGGATATTCAAAAAAATAGTTTGGCACATTATATGATATCATTTTCCAATGAATATACGTAAATTATGGGTTTCCTCAAATGCCATGATATTAATTTCATTCTCAATGAGCAATGATCATATTGTTACTCATCTATAATGAAATTCTTAAATAAAAATATGTCCTATAATTATTCTAATTTTTCGAAACATTGGTGTATTAATTACATCATTAATTAATGGGTATATAAGTTATTATTTAAACCTATCATTTTCTTGACCAATAAGTTAAAATAAATGGGTAATAAGATCCATACAATAATGGGATTCTATTCATCATTTTCATTCAAAAATTAATTGAGCAGTTTTTGTTTGGTTTACACCACCACTGTTGATAATATCAGATAAGGTATAAAAATATTAAAAAAAATAATATATTAATAAATTTCATATCCATAATAGTGTAATTGAATTTTATTTATATAATAGTCCAGGTTTTATAGTACAATTCTTACAAAATTATGTTCATTACTATATAATGAACAGAACCTAGTGTATTATCCCTTGAATCACAAATGAGTTTGAATGGATCCTCTAAATGTAGGGTTTAAAAAAATCAGTGTTATATAGTTTCTCATATACTTTATAGATTATTATAATATTTTTCAAAAAAAATCACTCAATCATTTTCCATGATATGTGTTATATGATGATGAATTATAGAGAAATTCCTAATAATATTTTAGTAATAATAATTTTTTTTGAAAGGATTCATATTTTAATCACCACCATTTATTTTAGTAATTCTATGATCAAAATAATATTACTAGGATCAATCTATATCACATCCTTTGAAATTACATGTAAGGTAACTATTATAACATTACTTATAATATGGAACTAATACTATTTTATCATAATTAATTACTCCATAAATTAACCCAAATAAAATTCCATGTTCATGAAAAATAATAATTGAAATTTATTAACAATTCACTGATAAAAAAACACAACTAATTAACTATTTCACAAGTAATGTGTTCCATTCCTATATAAAATCGAGTAGATTTATTGGTATTTCAAAACGAGATTAATCAAAATGAAAAAGGTTCTACAGGGGTAGGATAAATTGGATTTTCCTTGTTCCTTTGGAACAATTATAATTTGGTTATAATAATATAAAAAAATAATAAAAAACAATAAAAATATTCGACAACAATATCATTAAAATGTAGGGGAATGCTACCAATAATTAATAATTTTATTGAAAACTTGTATTCAATAAAAACTCTATAGTGCATCTTTTTTCTTGGTTCTATTATATCATCATCATTCCTTACAATGTTTATCTATTATTTCATCATTATAACATGGTTTAGGCTAATAAATTCTCTATCTGAGATTCAGTTGATAGTATCAACATCAAAAATAATTAAGATCACTTTCTTAACAAATTATTCTATATTTTGTGTGTGTTGGATTTTCTATCCTTATACTAACTAATTATACTTTGATTAGATGTGTATTCAATGTAATGAATATTAATTCATTGTATTATGAAATATTGTTCAGTTTTTTGTATGCCATAAATATAATAATATCCTAGAGAATTTGTCACATTGATATGGTCATATATTTTCAACGCTATTATGAGAACCTTGAAGTTCTATGAAAATATTAGCATTACAGTTCTATAGTTGAAATTATACTGTGATGATAAATACATTATATAGATCATCAGTTGTGAGTACTCGTAGGTGGATGAGGAATATTCCCATGAAGTTCCCACTTCAAAATATCTATGATGTGAGATTATGAGAACATGTATTCTTGTTAATAAATACACATATTTTGGTGGCATTAGATATTCTTATCTGCGAGCATATGTAATTGTCCTTAGGGATTGTGATTAATAATAATGTATGTGTAGATTCACATACTCAGATTTAATTTAAATCCCATGATGATAATAATTCATGGAGAAGTCGGATACGTTATGTGAAACATGAGTAACAGGTCATTAGTGAATAATTTGAAGAAGGAGTTTTCCTTTACATCTTTATAGAAGTTGATATCACATATATTTTAATTGAATAGAATATGTGAATAAAATTCCATGCCCATTGTTTAAGAACGTGATTATTTTTTATATTCAAAGAATGAAATAGTGAGAAAATAAGTTGGGGAAACAGATGTGAAACCTTCTTGATGAGATATTGTGATGAAGAGATTATAGTACATAGAAAACATTCTTATATAGTTGTCAATGTTGAAACATTTAGTTTTTTCTCTTTGGTTCCTTGAACCTTCATTAGATAATAATCATTGAATATATGTAATATCCCCAATACCAATGAAAAATAATCCTAGAGGGTCACATACTAATCCTTTTTTATGATCTCAATAAAATTCTATTTAAATTTAATAATTGACTAAATATTATTCTATTGACCGAGGGATAAGTTTATCCATGTTTCATCTATCAAAAATATTTAATCATGAATGAAATATTTAAATTAAATTTTTATTCGGGTGCACAATATATGTTTGAGGACTTTTAACTAACCAAGTCTATTTCTAGTGAAAAATAATAATTAACAAGTTAGTAATATAATATTTTTTATTGTGTAATTTTTTTAGCACAAAAAAGTAAAAATAAAATGACAATATTATTATTATTATTATTATGGAGAATGTTTTTCATTAAAGGTTACAATATTATTTTGTTGTGGTCGTGTAATTATGTAATTATTTTGACCTAATCCCTTTCTCTAGAAATAGATGGTTATATCTATTGTGTAGAGTTAACAATTAGGAATTGATAATTGTCGCACATAGAGAATAATCTACCAACTCCTCTCCTACTTCTCTCTCCCATAGAATACTAAGAAAAACAAGATACATTTCTTCAAGATCAATGGATTAATGATAAAGACAAAAAATATA
The DNA here is from genome assembly GCA_963277665.1 of Viscum album. Taxonomy (NCBI): domain Eukaryota; kingdom Viridiplantae; phylum Streptophyta; class Magnoliopsida; order Santalales; family Viscaceae; genus Viscum; species Viscum album. Next base: position 1,405,872,904 of record OY728123.1, read on the forward strand.
ATTCAATAGATTCTCCAAGCTAGCATCTAGAGAGATTCTATACTTGGTTACTCACAACCAAATGAAGGAAATATAAGAGGGGGATTTTCTAATGATCAATATCATCAATAAAAAAAATTTCCTAATGAAAAGTAATCATTTTTTCTGATATTTAATAAATTAATTATAAATTAGACGTATAGGATCCCCACTATTGGTTTTCAGAATAGAAATGTTTTAAATAAATTTTAATATATCTCCCACCACTGCGTGCTTCCCCTACACCAAAACCATCAAGTGGTATCAGATGGTTCACATTTTAGTTTATTATTATTTATTATGATGTTGATCTGTGCACAATTGTTGAAAGAATTTTATTTCATGTTATTTATTCTTTAATATGATTTGAGTTAACATGATTCTACATATTAATTGTGTTATTTTAGTGTTTAATTATATTAAATGTATAATAAAATCAGAATAATTACTGGAGACACCATGAATAACTGCCAAATGTTTGGCTAGTACGACAAGGTCAAATGGCGTGTACTCGGAAGCACATACCATGTACCACAGAAGGCTGAACATTGATGTGTTGAGGGATAAAAGACACTCCAAAAAGTAATGAATTTCAATTTACACCACATTTTGAACAGAAAACCTGGTACATAGTTTTCAGATTACATCGTGTGTATGAACATACATGCACTATTATCTGCACATGTTAGTAGAGTTAGTCACCCAATCTGCATGGTCATAATACACGGTCAAACCACACTTGACAAAAAAGAAGGAGTATTTATGATATAAATGATTTTTATGTGGCTTAAATGAGGCAATGACTAAGTTCATGATAGAATATATCATTTTCAATTAAATTTATCAGATATTGATATTAGTTATAAAAATTTTATGTAATTTTTAATTCCAAAATAAAATAGTTTAACCTAACACTTTCTTTATAATGATTTTTTAATTAATTAATTTTTAAAAATTTTAATATTAATTTTATAAGTATAATTTTATTTTTGAAATCATAAAATGACAATTTCCATTGGGTGAAATTTTTTGTTTTTTAGAAAATATTGATTTTTCAGTAAATAGAGAGAAATACCAATTTTTTTAAATGTAATTTCTTTTAAATACATTAGGTAGCTTAAAAATCCTCAATATGTTATACATATGTTTTTTAATTAATTTTAATATTATTTTGTTATTCTTTATTCACATAATAACTTTTTAAATCCAATTTATGTTTGTTTTTAGAGTAGGTTTTTTTTGTTTGAAAATGGGTTGTTCTAAAAAACTATTTTAAATTTCATAATGTTTCACGTTTTTTATTAATTAAAATAACCCTTAATGGTGAATTTTTTAAATGAAATTAAGAAATTATATATCATTAATCATTAATTTTGTTTATTAAAATATTATTTTTAGTCATATAGTTAATATATAATCATCTTATTTTAAAACATATTCGTAAAAACCCGATGTCTCACTACTTTTGTTGGTTTTATATTAAATAATAATATTCAACGTATGTCGATTAAATTTAGAAATATAGATTAAATAATCTTTATTATAATAATCTAAATTTCTAATATATTCAACATAATCTTTTACCAAAGTGATTAGTGAAAATAAATAAAATTAATTACAATGATTAAGGTAAAAAAAGTGAATATAATGGTAAGTAAACGAATATAGGGTGTAAAAATCCACCAAAAGAAATTAAAACCCCATTAAGATGAAACTATTTATATATTTTGGAAAATATAATTGATAATGAACAATTATTGAACACTGGGGACATGAAAAATACAAGGGTGTATTTAAATTTTTCAAAAACATAAATGTGTCCCATACACCCCATTTATTAAAGGCCACTGCTGTCCTCCTCTCATGACACACTAAAAAAGAAATTGGTTATCCCAAAACCTGAAAAAATAACTTATTAACTTAAATCAACACATCCTAGAATAAATAATTATTTATAACTCCAACTATTAAATGCATTTGGTGAAAACCAAAAGGAGTTACCTGAAGAAGAGGTAACGTTCATCAACAAGTGTTTTTTTATTTCTTTCTCCATCAATTAAATTATTCTTTTAAAATGAAGATATAAAACATATGTATATTAAATATAGGTTTATTTTATTATGTTATGGTTTATGGTTACAACCACACACACATCCATCAAATGGGTTACAAAGTCATCATTTGTGTGCACAATGGACTACCGCCTCACGAAATGATGTCATTTGTTTTTCCATTACCATATTTCTTGGTTCAGTATCATGATAGATATAAAGTTTATATATAATATTTATAACATAAATATACATATTTAGTCATTATATAATATAAAACATTCTTATATTCAACATTATTAGAGATTCGATAACTTCGTTTGTGTTTACGGCAGACTATCTCCTCACGAAGCGATGCGATTCATTTTCACTAAAGCGGTATATGGAATGAAATTAGAGTAATTATAATGACTATATATAATATAAATGAAATAATTATGATATTAATGATATATTTATATTTATTCAATTATTATATATCATTTTGTTTCAACCATTTTCACTCACTCAAAAAGAGATAACCTCATTTGTTGATGTGTAGAGTACCGCTTCCTCAAAGCGATGGGATTAATTTTTTATTAAAAAAGTCAATAGAATGACATATAAATATATGTATATGTAATAAAATAATATTTTATTTTTGATTAAATTATCATTATTAAAAGATAATATACTCTAAACCTTCTTTCTATAATGATCAGTTAAAAATGGAAGTTTTAGTCATGTGTATTACGATCTACCATCTCTATGATCAAAATATTAGTTCATTTTTCAAAACCATATATCATGATTTATAATAAAAATATAATTTATGTATATATATATAATAATTATTTATTTATTATTATTATTTATTTGTTTTAATAACAACCACTTTGGCCATAGTGGGCCCACTACATCGATTTTTGACACATAAGACGAATATGGTAAAAACATATGATGAAAACAAAATTGATTAACTAATTGTATACTAATAGGTAATATGCGAAACATAATAAATAATAAATTTCAAAAATGTTTTCAATAATGTAAATAATTAGCATAAGATTATTATTTAGGAAGATAAAGACACACGAGACAAGGTGGACTAAAGAAAAGTGACTTCGTCTCAATTTCTATTCCTTAAGTAGTTTTGGTTTTGAGTTTATAAACCTATATTATTTTATAATGCGTACATATTACCCCCTTAAAATGATATATCAGATTTTATCCATTCTCGTGATATTTCAATTTTTCATTAATGTTATTACTTAATGGGGTTTATGATTCATGTGTTTCTGAAGTGATAAAGTACATTTCATTGACAAAATTTCTATTATAATGGTTCCCTTCAAAATGATCATTTTCCATGTAAATTTACTAAAAATTATTTTAGCAAAGTTTTGACACCATCTAGAAATTTTTATGAAGTAAATTTTTTAAGAGGTTTTAAAAACAGAACATTTTTAAGGATTTTATATATAATGTTCTGAAAAATGAAAAATGGAATGTTCTATTCATAACATATGCTATAACATTTAATATTTCATGACTATTATTTGATTTCTAGGTTCCTTTTAAATCTTATATGTTTTATTCAAAGAAATCCTTTTCCTCCTTTTTGTGGTATTTTTCTATTAAAAAAGGGTTTTCATTTGAAATGTTTTTTTGGTATTGAACATCAGTTTTAAAATAAAAGAGTAATTTAATATACAGAGTTGATTTATTTACTAGTTTAAAAGAGTTTTTCAAAAGATAAAGTATAAAAATGTTTTTTTTCATGTTTTGGTACATATGAATTATACATGAGAAGTGGGTGTGCCGAAATAGAATTGGGTGAGCCTGTTACATCTAATAATAATGGGTGGACTAGAAATCCCTAATGTATTGTGTTACAAATTATACAATGAGTTGGTCCAGATAGCACTCAGTGAGCCCATTACATCTTATACGATGGGGAATCCCAGATAGTGCTGTGTGAGCTCATTAAAGATTAAATTAGTGGTGTGCCTATATATAACTAAAAATATTTAGGTAATTATAATATTGGATGTTGGACATATGTTTATTCCAATTAAATGGTGTTTGAATGGGTTTTATGAATGTGATTCTCTACGCCACCAAATATGTATTTTAATTTCATACTATGGGTTTTAGTAACTTTCTTTAAGAATTTTTTTATTTTTGGTTGATTTTTTTATTTCATATGCTAAGGGAAAATTGAATATAAAGGATAAAATATATGGTTTTCATGTTTTCACTAGATTAAAATCTTCCACTATTTTTATAACCCTTACAGTGCTGTCATTGGGAAACCCACATTTTTAAAAGTTTTTCCACGAGATGGGTAGGGAAAGGATAATTTCAAGTTGAATGTTGTGATGGGTTTTCATGAAAGATATAATGATTTTTTCTAATGTTTTATATTTTTTGAAAATTGGATAATAATTGAAGGTTCCCACTTTGTGTTATGTGGTTTTCTAATGTATGAGTTATGACCTAATTCTCTAAAACACAAAACATGAAGGATCATAAAAGTGAATGAAAGTAAATTCATGAGTAAAACTCAAGATTATGTAATTTATAATGTTGTGTTCTTATAGTTTTTATCCAAAGAATATGTGGATAAATTTACTATTTAGGATAATGTTAATAGCATTTTGTTGAACTGTTTTACCTTATGCTATTGTTAAAATGATACAATATTTAATGATTCTGATTTTTCTTTGTCTAAAATAATTATACTCAAAATGGCTTTCCAAAGAGAAAATATGGAAGATGTAGTGTGAAGGAATCGAGAGGAAAATATCCTTCCAAATTAGCATATTGATATAGTTGCAGTATGAAAAGAATAATTCTTTTAAGTGATGGATCAGTTTATATAAGTTATAAATTGTGATTGTATCTACGATAGAGAGAAACATGATCTACTATATAGGAAGATTTATACTATGTATTATTTCATGGGGAAACATCACCATATTTTACTAGATCATTTGACCCATGTGATAGAATAAGGGTAGATTAATTTCCAAGGGATGTTATTTGATGTCATGGGATGTTCAAAATGGGAAAAGGTAACTCTTACCATTAATCATTTTGATTGTAAATCTCATAGATTGTGGTATTTGGTTAACGATACAAGATAGAAATTCGATCATGATTTCATGGAATGGGATTCATTTTTGGATATTCACCTTGAGAAATATTTCCAAACTGTTTTTAAATCCTTATATAAAATAATTCATATAAAGGAGTCAAAAATATCAACATTCTACAACAACATAGGTATCAAACTTCATGAGTTTGTTCAGGAATGAGATAGTTATTGTTCAGAACACTAATATTAAAATCATTATATTTTAAGCAACATTCAAACCAATTTTTCAATGATAATTGGCCACGAAAGAATTTAATATTTATAGGAAAGTGGTTCATTATATTATGAATGCTGAGATATTGTTTTCAAAACTGTACGTTCCTTGAGAAGAAAATTGAATGAAAAGGTCATGGTAAATGGAAACAAAAAAAACTCTGCTATAAGTCCAGAGATAAGCCCTTGGAATGTTATAAATCTTCCATACAATTCATGGACTGTTTGAAAAGATATGAGATGTTTTTCTAGTGTGGTCATTTTGATTACAGGGAAAATGAATATAATGAAATATGTTATCAACAACCAAATAATTATGTAATTTATATTTATCTAATGGTGAGGTGTTTAATTTCAACGATCTTGTACATTATACTGTCATGTTTTCAATGATAGTTTCATAGGATGGAAATCACCATGATTCGAAACTGAAGGGTCTTGGGTAGTAAAATTTCTCTAATAAAATGGATGTTGGGTCATCAAATTTAGTGTTCACTAGTTTTTAAACTATGTATTTGAATAACACAAATACCTACTTTGGCTCTAGATCTTCACATTCATTAATTTCTAATAAAATTGAATCTAAATTTGGAATTTAACCTAAACAACACAAGATATTACTTTTGGTTAAAACATCATGTGGAAGTATTAAATCATCAAATATTTAGAGAAATCCTCTGGTTGTTATAATTTTAATGGTATTTCCTATAAATATTCTTGTAATTTCCATAATATATTTTAATATAATTATTATTATATATTGGATTTCAATTTATAATGCTAAGATATATTTCAAATCTCTAAATGTTATGATTATTTGTTTCATGAATTTGATAAATTATCAAGAATCTCTGCAATTCATTAGATTTGGCAGTGAATGATACCTAGATCACATGAGTGAAAAGAATGAAACTATTCAAATTATTGATGTAAGGGGTAGTAAATTAATACACAGTTAAATTTTATGATTATTTTCTGTTAGTTATTCTTGACATGAAGGTTAATTTTAATGTATAATTTGTACATGATGCTAAACATATTTTTATCCCCCTTATCGAATGGATCAAGTGGAACTTTTATTGCAGAAAACAATTGTAGGAGTTATTAAATAAAGGTTTCATTTGACCTAGCATTTCACCATGGGGTTATCTTATTTTTATATTAAAAACAAATATGGTTTAATGTGGATTTTCATTTATTATATAGCCTTGAATAACATAACTATTATGAACAAGTATGCTTGGTCTCATATAAATTTTTATTTGATCAACTAAAGGGTGATAAATGTGTTTCAAACACTTACTTGAGGTCAAGGTACCATCAGTTGAATGTTATGAATGTATACATTTTGAAGACTATGTTTTAGAATTGATATGGGAACTATATGTTTGTAATTATTCCATTTGGGTAATCCAAGGAACATACTATTTTTGTTGACCTTATTAATATAGTTTTTGAATAGTTCATGGAAGAAATTTTGGTTTGGTTTATTGAAGAAATTTCAGTATATTATAAAAGATAATACAAACAAGAAAGACATCAAAGTGTTCCTTTGGAAACCATAAATGAAAGGAAACCTTATGTGAAATTTTGGAAGTATGATCTTTGGTTTAAAAACATTATTGGCATAGACATATTGTTTTTAAATATGTCATAACTATTTAACCTCCTAAAACAATGTTTTTTACGAATGGAAAATACCATCAAATTAATGACATATTTATAGTATTCTTGTATCATTATGTCACTATCAAAGAATTGTTGAAAAATTTTATCAGTATTCAAGCCCAAAAACTATGTTAACTCTTAAAGGATTTAAATTATTCTAAAAAAAGTAATGTGATGATTATTCTCAATAACTAAAAAGTGGAATGGTGAATGTTCTAGTTTTGTCCTTACTTTCTAGAGATGGGGAAATTTTCATCAAAAGTGATGCTTCATTGGAAGGACTTGGATGTGTCCTAATAAAAACTGATCAGGTAATTTCTTATGATTCATGTTATGTGAAATATCGTGAGTTAAATTAACCTATAAATAATTTTGAATTAGATTCTCTTGTTTTTTTATTTAAAAATTTAGAGGGTTTATTTTTAAGTAGTAATGTTTGAAATATATACTGATCAAAAAAATTGAAGTATATATTCACTCATAAATAATTTGACATTTAATAGCTAATATGGCTAGATATTATCAAGGATAATGATCACACAATTCATTATCATCATAGAAAAGAAAACAAATTGTTCGATTCATGAGTCAAAAAATCAATGTGACCTTAAATATGTTATGTTTGGAATGTGATCTTCTGGTTAATGATTTGAAAAATTTTGTCATAGAAGTAGTGGATGTAGGTACATCCTCTATTTTGTTTTAGGTTTATGTGCATTCGACATTATTATAATGAATTATGAAAGATATACAAGATGGATAATATTTTTAGTAAAAGTTATAATTCATTAATAAGGGTATGATTCTTGATTTTTATATTGATGATGAAGGTGTTTTACACTTTGGTTAATGTTTTTTGTTATTTTTTATTCCCAATTGAGGAAATAGTTTATAATTGAAGCTCATATTTCTTTTTCATCAATTAATACCAGTAGAACTAAGATGTACAGAGACATTCAAGAGTATTATTGGTAGGATGGAATGAAAGGTAAAATTGATAACATTATTATGAAGTGTTTAAATTGTCATTGGGTTAATGTAGGATTTCAAATTACAAAAGGAATGATTCATCCTTTTATAGTTATCTAGTAGAAATGGGAAAATATTTCCATATAGTTCAGTGTGGGATTTCTGAAGACATCATAAGGTAATAATGTGATTTGGTTTATTATTGAACAATTAAATAAATATGTATATTTCTTTAAAATTTGAGATATAATGGATTTAGGATAGCTTTCTCAACATTATCTAAAGTAGGTATTGAATTTACATATAGTTACTCTCTCCATTATATCATACCATGATCCCTGGTTTACATCATTTTTTTGGAATGGAATTAAGAATTCATTTGGTAATGAAATAACATTCAGTTCAACTTTTCAAAATCAATCTCTTACAAAGTATAAGAGAATAATTTATAACTTTTAATATATTAATTGTTCATATTCTATGGATTTACAGGGATTTTGGGAATAACTTCTTTCATTGGTTGAGTTTTTTATAGTAAAATATTTTGACTTTGGATTATAGAAGACACCATTTGAGGAATTATATGGAAAGCGGTGTTGGACATCATAATTTTGAGATGACATAAGAGAAAGGAAGTTGATGGGACAATAGATAGTAGAGGAAATGGTAGAGAATGTGCAGTTAATTTTGAGACATATGAGGACATCTCATATAATTTAGAAATGTTGTGAGGGTAACTGTAGGAATGATAATTATTTTGAGGTATTGGAAAAAGTATTTCTCATCTTTACACCTTGGAAAAGTGTTCTAAATTTTGGTAAAAAGTGAATTCATAGTCCACAGTTCATTGGACTGAATTAAATCTTAGATAATTTTTGTTTAGATTTTTAAATAGTTCCATTAAATTATAGTTTTTTCAGGTACACAAGTTGTTGGATGATTTAATGTTAAGAAAATATGTGCCAGGTTCATCTCAAGTTTTGATCTCGAAAGTAGTGCAGTTGGAAGAGAACATTTCAGATTAAGAATAATGTATTAAAACTCTTGAATAAATATAATGTGTTGTGTAATAAAGATACTCACTTGGAAAGGTTTTTATATAAAAACCAAATGGTTTAAGTGGAAATATGGGAATATGAAAATTCCTACGAGGGAATAATAACCCCACTTATTTAATATGTTATCAAAAATGTGAGGAAGAAAAATTAAAATGGGGTAGGGATGTAAAAATTCAGATAATGATCTGTTGAAGAATTTTCATTAATATTAATTCTATATTTATATTATTTATAAAAATAATATGTAATTTTTAAATTAAAATTGAAATATTGTAACTAAACTCTTTGTTATAAGGTTTTATTTAAAAGATTAATTTAATATTTTGGAATTTTAATTTTTAGAAAATAATATTATTTTTCCAATTAGAAAATAATAATTTACATTGAGTGAAATTTTTGGAGTTTTTAAAAAATATTGATTTTTAAGTGAATAGTGAAAATAATATTTTTTTGAAAAAGTAATTTCTTTTTAATAAATTAAAAATTTTAAAAGTATAAATAGGATTAAAATATTTTTTTAAGTAACATAAGTTTTATGTAGTTATATTAATCTTCTTAATTCATTTTGAATCAACATTACATTGGTTTTTAGTATAAGATTGTTTTTTATTTAGAAATGGGGTTTTCTAATGTTTTTTAATTGCATAACATTTTCCCTTTTAAGATGATTAAATAAATCAATAATGATGATATTATTGAATGAAATTTATAGATTATAAATCACTAGATATCAATTTAGTTTCTTAGAATGATTAGTTTAAGTCATAGAGCTACTATAAAAGAATGTTTTTCTAAAATAATTCTCTTCTTAAAAATCTGTTATCTATCCTTGTCTGGATGATTAACATTAAATTAAAATTTTCAACTTATATGAATTGAATTTGGAAAAATGACTTCCAAATTTGAATCAGAATAATTTATAATGTTTAATAATGTTAAATTAGTTTTTATCCAAATGTATTAGTGAAAAATATTATAATTCATTACAACAATCAAGGTTGAAAACGAGTATACATATTGGTTATACCTAGAATATAAGTTGTAAAAATGATGAAAAACAAGTATGCAACCAATTTTATGGAAATAGGGTGACCATATATCTTCTAGGACCAATAATTCATCATTTTTGGGTAATTGTGATGTGAATAAAATTTGGGTGGAATTCAATCTTTCAAAATATTACAAGTGTTCCTATCACCTCACTTATAAAAGGCCACCCATTGTTCTCTATTATTCACTCCACCAAAATATATTGGACTGTTAAATACCTTCATACATAACTTATATACTTCTCTCTTCTCATCATAAAAGCCTTCATGTTTTCATAATTCAACCCAATAAAGGCCATTGCTGTAAACCAAAAGGAGTTACCTGAAGAAGAGGTAACATTCATCTATGATATTTTTTGTAATATTTCTTTCTCGACACCCTAAATTTATTATCAAACCATGATGATATAATATATTCGGTAAATTACATGTACTGTAATGTTTTTTTTAATTTTAATACATAAAACCAAACACACTTCCATCAAATGAGCTATGAAATCGTCATTCATGTGTATGGAATACTACTGCATCGCGAAACGATGTCATTCATTATTATATTACAACCTCTCACAGTTAGGTACGGTGATTCATATAATTTTTATATATTATATTTAAAAAATATTTCTACCTATTTAGTCATTATATCATATATATATCATGTTTATATTCCATATCATAGGAGATACTATAACGTCAATCGTGTTTCTGGTTGACTACCGCCTCATGAAGTGATGTGATTCATTTTCATTAACGTGTTACCTGGAAGTTGATAAGTGTAAAAATAATTAATATATATGATATAAAATACCTAATTATGGTAATCATGATATATTGGACAATATTATGTATAATATATCATTTTATTTCTTACATGTTCACTCATTGAGAAAGTGATAATATCTCTCATGGATGTGTGGACTACCGCCTCCTTGAAGCAATATGAAACATTTTTGGATCACCACATAAAAAAATGATATATATATATATATATGTTTGTGTGTGTGTGTGTGTGTATAACTTATAAAAAAATTATTTAAGACATAATTATCACTTTATAAGTTTAAAATATTACTTAACTTCTTTTCAAAATGATCATTAATAAATTTAAAGATTATTCATGCATACGTACGACTTACCATCTCCATGATCATAACGTTAGTCCATTTTTTCATAACAATCCTTCATTAATGGTTTTTTTGAAGGAAAAGATAAATTACTGATCAAGGAAACCGGGATTATAAAGTCAATCAGGGAACGAGTTCACCCAACAATGCTCACCCCAAAATTTCCCAAAACGAGCCAAACGATGGGCTTTCGAATTACCATATCTTTTGATAAAATAAAATTTGCATGCATCGAATCCTTCTGCTGGGGACCAGATCTTCCTCAAGATGAGGCCATAGGGATGATAATCCTCATCTTTTGTTGAGGGCGCGTTCACCACTTTGAGGTAGTTGGATTCCACCAGAATCTTGGGCCGACATTTTGAATGGGAAAAAAGAAGCCCCTGGAGGATGTCCAAGGCCTCAACCACCACATGGCTCCATGAATAAGGCACTACCCTACACTGAGCTTCCACAATCTCGCCAACACTATTATGAGCAATGTGTCCAATACCTACCCTTGAATGAGAATATACAGTAGCATCTGTATTAATCTTTAAGAAACCCTCAGGGGGGAGACCAAACATAGGCCGCTTGTCGATTGTGGCTCAAAGGATGCCCCTCATCACTTTTATTCCAACCATTCATCCACTCCAAATCTCTATCCACCCATATGTGATCAGGTGTCACCTTCATCTGGAAAATGAATTCATTCCGTCGAGTCCAAACCAACCAAGAAATTGTGAAAATCAGCCCTACCACTCTTGGTTCTAGATAAGACACCCAGTTAGTAAGGTTTGGGACCAACCCAATTGAAAGATCAATGAAAATACCAAGATCCAGCCTCCAATCCTTCCACACCCCTTTCACCACCTTAAAGGAAAGAATTTCATGCAAGGGGATTCCAATTCACGAAGGAACAAAGGACAAGTTTCATCCGACGCTAAATGATGTTGCACCAGAAAGTCACGGGTTGGAAGAACCCCACCACAGACCTTCCACCAAAAAAATTTCACTTTAGGGGGAGCATTGAGGGACCAGAGGCACTTCCACCGATTATCAGTAGAGACCTTGGCCAATCCTTGGACCCTCATTTTGTAACCTGAATGAACAAAATATCTCCAATGAGGTTCCCCAGTCATGAAAATCTGTTCAATACCCATTCCTGGTGTGAGAGGGATGCTCAGGATGAGCTAACGATCCACCTCGTCAAACCAGCAACAAAGCTTCTCCTGATCCCACTCCTCAAGAGAGTCATCGAGCAGGTCACGTACCCTTGCATCTTTGGAACCAGGAACAACCGGTGAGGAAACCTTATGATTGATGCCATCTTCCAGCCATGGATCCTTCAAAATATTAATATTATGCCCATCAGCAATTCTGCACACATAGACATAATCAATGAGAGATTTTGCTCCCAAAATGCTTCTCGAAAAAGAACTCGCTCGTGGCCCCAACTTGGCATGCAAGAAGTTAGAGTGAGGGAAGTACTTAGCGTGTATCACCATAGAGAATAGGGAATTTGGGTGGGAATGAAGGCGCCATCCTTGCTTCGCCAAAATAGCCTCGTTAAACCATTTGAGATTTCAGAAGCCGATGCTGCCATAAAATTTTGAAACACATAGCTTCTCCCAAGACATCCAATGGGAATTATGTTTTCCCTCATGGGAGCCCCATGAAAATTTGGCCAACCGGGAGTGGATTTGATCCACGAGAGTTTCTGGGAATTTAAACAGCGACATAGCATAATACAAGATTGCTTGGGCCACTGACTTCATGAGAACTTCCTTTCCCAACATGGAAATCTTCCTACTAGACCAAAGACAAATCAAATTATCAACCCTATCCAAAATCACACTGAAAACTTGTTTCTTTGACCTACCCACCAGGTTCGGGAGGCTAAGGTACTTGGGATTCTTATCAACCAGCGGAAACCCACACATTCACTACAAATCCTCTCTCTTAGCTTGTGGGATGACTTTACTGAAAGATAACTCTGGTTTTGAAGAATTGAGACGTTTTTATTAGGCCTTTTCCTACATATTGATGATATTCATCACACCACTGCATTATTTCGGGGTATCATGTGCGAAAAAGAGGCAATCATCTACAAATAAGAGATGAGAGATATGTGAATTCATACATACTGTAGCACCATGGATAACACCTTGATCGGATTCCTTCAGGATGATATGAGAAAAGACATCTGCCACCAGAATGAAGAGGTAAGGTGATAGGGGGTCCCATTCTCTCAAGCCTCTTGACAGTTTAATTCTCGCTTATGGGACCCCATTAATATTGATTTTTTAGGAGACAGATGTAACACAATTCATGACATTAGAGATCCATTTTGTCCCAAATCCCAGCCTGGAAAGAACCAGTTTGAGGAAAGGCCATTCAACTCTGTCATAAGCTTTCATCATATCAAGTTTCATTGCATGGTTCCACTCTTGAATGAGGAGTTAGTTTTCATAGAGTGCAATAATTCTAAGGCAATAGAAGCATTGTCCGTAATAGACCTCTTATGAACAAAAGCACTTTGGTTATCTGAGACAAGAAGCGGGATAAAAATATTAAGTCTGGCCACCATGATTTTGGAGAAAATTTTGTAAATCACATTACACAGGATGATTGGCCGAAACTCCCAGATTTTTCTAAGGGCACTGGGATTTGGGGAAAAGAGTAATAAGATTTTCATTCAGGGATTCAAGAGAGGCTCTTCCAGACCACACCTCCTTCATTAGAGCAACCACATCGGGCCCAAAAATATTCCAAAATCATTTAATGAATAGATCATGAAACCCATCAGGCCCCGGAGCCTTGGTAGTGTGAATAAGATATAGGGCCCCAAGCACTTCTTTCTCAGACAAATCGCTTTCCAGGTACCAGTTCATGTCTTCTGTAACCAACTTCGGGATGCCTCCAATCAGGCATGAGGGAGTGATAATACTTTCTACTGAATAGAGGTTCCTAAAAAAGATCAGGATAATAGAGTGAATTCCATTTATGTCATGCACAACTCTTCCAGTGGGGTCCTCCAGATGAGCAATATGATTTTTTCTTCTCCTCGCAGACACTCGCTGGTGAAAAAAGTTGGTGTTCTTATCACCATCCCTGATATGGACCTCCCGTGCCCAAATGAACCAAAAACTCCCTTTCTCCCTCAAATATTCATTATGATTTTTTTCTGCCACAAAGTTGTTTTTAAGGACCGAGTCACAAGAAGTATATGAGTGGAGTCGCTTTAATTGATTCTCTGCCTCCTTAATACGTCGGTCAAAGTTACCAAACCAAGAAGAGCTCCATTTCTGAAGGCGATATGCAATAGTGCGGAATATGGACATGATGAACTGATATGATCCCTCCCAAGCCACTTGAACCACCTTTTCATAGTCACTATCTTGGACCCACATACTTTTAAAGAGAAAGGTTTGCTCAGGTCCCCTCTGTTGCCCTTGTGAGACTGTTGACAACATGATTGGCCAGTGATCTGAGGAGATGGGGGGTAGGTGGACTATAGAGAAGGCATGGAAGATAGAGGTCCACTCATCATTCCCAAAATATCTTTCTAACCTTTCCACCAGGTGGTTCTCCATTGACCTACCCCGATGCCAGGTAAACAGCGAGCCAAAAAACCTGGGTCATGAAGAGAGTTCGAAACAAGATACATCCTAAAATCGTTCATCGCAGCACCACTCCTCACACGTCCCCCTTCTTTTTCATGGGGATAAAGGACCTCGTTAAAATCCCCCCCCCCACCAGAAGTGGGCTAGGGAGGGAATCCCGTAGTCGCTTCAAAAGGGCCCATGATCCGTGTTTATCCTGCCCACTCGACCACCCATAAAACCCAACAAACAACCAAGAAAGAGCCCCAGGGCCCTCAACCGTTATAGAAATGTGGTTACTTGAGTAATTAGATATCTTGATCATATGGTCCTCCTCCCACAAGAGGAAAATTCCACCTGAGTGTCCCTGTTTTCCAATGGAAAATACATTTTTGAATCCAATCTTACAGCCCATAATTTTAGCATCCTTGCAATCCAACATAGTTTCGGATACAAAACCTATGTGAGGGAGAAATTTTGAACTCCAATGATGGAGAACATGAACCGTTCAGGAGTTTCCAGACCCCATACAGTTCCAGCATAAGTTTTTCATTTCCCTAGGTGGGGCTGGGACACACCCACCGCCGCCTCTAAAACTTCGACTCCATGTGCGTCATCTTCCACTTTTCACCTCATTGGAAGGCTCTAGGTCATCTGAGTTGTCTCCAATAATCGTTGTTGGTCCCTTTGCTGCAAACCGGGTGGATCCACGGCCTTATCCCCACTAATAGTTCTTTTCCTCGTCCGATGTTTTATTGTACCTATCAATGTGATCCCCATCATGTCATCTACTACATGAGGGGTGACACTGGGAGAAACATCATCTAAACTGAGAACCAGGTCTGGTGAATCATTGCATAATTGTTTTACCCTTGATCCTAGGTCTGGTGGTTCTTTGAATTTTGGCTGAAGCCTAGCTGATGAAGAGGAAATGGGCTTCAAAATAGTTGTGGTCTGGCTTAGGGGGGCAGTCGGCCACTGCCCTAGACTCATGTGTTAATACCTCGGCTCGACCAAGATCTGTGGCCCATCCATATTCATTCCTTCCAATCGTTGAACCACATGACTACCGGTAGAAATATTCGGCGGCCCAAGCATGATTATATTATTATGAGTTGGTTCATCCCGTACATTAAGAGCCTTCACGAGTTTGTCGCGGTCCTATTGTTTTTCGACTTCAGATATAAAACAGGCCGCATAGGTTTTTGCACGGAGCCAGAGACCATATTGCAAAATAACATTGCCCTGTCCATCCTCCTTCTTCACCTCACATACCTTTTCTATGTGTTTGAGGAACCCATAAAAGAAACAGAAAATAGGAAGCTTTTAAAACTCAAATGAAATCCAGATGTCTGAGCCCTCAACTATCAAAAACATGCCTCGCATAAGAGGTTGTGCAACATCCATCGAAGGACTGATTCTCACAAAAGTTCCCCAGTGATTTGGATCAGACCGGTCCCATTCTAGAAATGAACCGATGCGTCCTCCAATCTCAAGCATAACACGTTCTGTTCTACCATGAAAGAGGATTCCTCTAATTCGAATCCAAAAAGGTGAGCAAGATAGATTAGCTGACTGAAACTTTTCATTGCCTTTAAGATCCTCCAAGAGAATTATTTGGTTGTCAAAGGACCATGGACGAATGTTGAGGATGTTTAGTTTATCCCCTTCATTAATGAATTCAAAGACTATGAGTCTCGCTTCAACTTCACTTATAGAAACGCCATCCTCAAATCACCAGATATTTTGCAGAGTATTTTTTTAGTGCTCCTTGGTTGAAGGACCATTTTGCTAGAAATTTTCCAACAATAAGCAAGGACAGTCTCTTGGAGAGAAACACATCTTCACTCTTCCATGTAGCAGTTACTGATATATATTTATTAGTTAAGGAGAGGTTCCGCCAGCGATTCATTAGGTCCGACACCATTTTACTGAAACTGAGAACTTCCCACGTCACCACAAACCCCTTCATCCCCGGGCTCCCCTCAAGAGTCGTTGTGCTTTGAGCTTCCACACACCTGAACCTTCACGGCCAAGCACCTTTGCGAACCCTATGCCAGAACACGAACCACCTTCGGATCTCAAATCAACACCTTCGGCAAACCAATGCCAAGATGCGAACCAACTTGACACACACCGTGCTCCCACCCAAACCTCCTCAAAATCCTTCCAATCCCACCCCCACCGCAGGTCAAATCCACCACAATCCAGAAAAAAGGGGCACCACAGGAACCCCTCTTTTTTCCCTTTTTTCTTTTTTTATGTTGTTGTTGGAAAATAGAGCTCCTTTGCTAGAAAAACCCCCTAGCAGGTGCACCCCTTTGCCTCATTTATGGATCCCACTTGACCGCAAAGGAAATAATAAACAAAGACACCCCCTTCGTGAACTGGGTTCATTGTCCATTATGCACTTCACGAACCCGCCCTTCGCACGTACACCCTGCACCCACTCCACCGCCAAGAGAAATCAACGTGAAGACACCCCTTCGTGAACTGGAATCTTTTCCCAATGTGCACTTTGCGAACCACCTACTTCGCAAACCCGCCCTTCGTGAGCCCTCCCTATGCGAGCACTCTCCTTCATGAGTCTGGCCCTCAAAACCAGATCTGTTGTCGGTGTGACGCACAGAAAACCCCCAAGAGTCGGTCAGAAGCCAATCTTATGGTGGTGAGAAACCAGACGCCACTGAATCTGGTCAACCCATTGAATGCAACCAGACGGAGCTGATCTAAAGTCACTTGGAAGAGATCAAGCACACAACTTCTGCACCATCTCCAGAAAATGGAAAAACACAACCGCGCTATAAATCCTGTGGATTGCTGAGGCACGTCCGCAGAAATCTTTTCAAGAGGAACGCTTGGAGAAGACGAGTCTTAGAACGTGAAGAGCACTCAGAGCAGACGTGAATCGCCGCTGAAGGGAACACCGGATTTTGGGAGAACCAAGAAGAGGCCGAACCTAGGAAAACCATAGGAGGAAACCTCTCACGAGCGGGAGAGGACATATTCCCTGTCCTTCATTATTGGTTTTGAATTTTCAATTTATGTATAAATATGATAATTATGTTATAATTAATATTATTGAGAGGTTTAATTAATGTAATATTTGTCCATTATCTACCTGCCAAATACATTTTTGACACATAAGATGAATATAGTAAAGACATATAATACAAAAAAAATTGATTATGTGAATGTATTTAAATGGGTAATAAATAATATAAAAGTAATAATAATCATGAAAATTTCACTCCACCACGTAAATAATTAACATATATTTATTATTCAAAAATATAATGACACACTTGATAAGTTGGATTCAAGGTAAAGGACTTTGTATCAATTGTATTGTATCTAGGCATTTTTTTTGATGATATACACCTATAATATTTTATAATGTGTATATAAAACCCCCTTGAAATTATATATCATTAATTTCTCTATTATTATGATATTTAATGTTTCTAATGTCATTATTAAATGGTTTTTATTATTTAAACGATTTCCTTGTTATAAGGGAGTTTTCATTGAAAAAGATTCCCTTTTAATGATTCCTTTCCCAAAATTCCTTTTCCACGTACATGTCTTTAAACTAATTTTAAAATAATTTTCATATGAACATAAAATATTTATAATGTACAGTTTTTAATTTTTTTTCAAAATAGTAATATTTTTACATGTTTTTAACTGAACATTTTGATAAAAGAAATAAGGAATTTTGAATTCATAAAAAACATAGAGACAATGAATTTTATTTGGGTGTGACTATTATTTTATTTCTCGATTCCATTTCAATATTTGATATTTTTCAATATAAAATCCATTCACCTTTTATGGTTACTTATTGTAATGAAAATGGGTTTTCAAATAGAAATGTATTTGGGATCTGAAAATTTATTTTATATGAAAATGATATTTTGATATCCAAAAGTTTTATGTTTACAAGTTTAAAAAAGGTTTTCAATAGTGAATGATTAGAAACATTTATACTTGTTATGGTACTTGAGCACAGTACCTAAGAAAGTGGTGCTACAATATAGCACCAAGTGATCCTATTACAGCTTATATGATGGGGGCGGCCTAGATAGAGTTAGGTCAACCCGATACACCTTATATGTTGTTGTGATCCAGATTGCCCCAGGTGATACTCTTATATCATAAATAGTTGGTGCCACCAGATAAAACTCCAATGAATTGGATAATGATTATATTAGAATTCATCTCTATGATTATTCAAAAAAATGGGTTTTGAATGGGTAATATGAATATGATGATGTAATTTACCAAAATGGGTTATTTATTGATTTTAAGGGGATTAATAAATTTATTTTTGAAAAAATTATATCAATTTTGAAAGTGAAAATGATTTATTTTATATATTCAATGAACTTTATGGATAATGTTAAATGTATATACGTTTTCCAATTTTCACTGGAATAATGGTTTCCATTATTTTTATAACCCTTAGTGTGATTTTTTTATCATCCCATGTTAGTAAAAATCGTTCATGAGATGATTTAAGGAAAGGTTGAATCAAAGTTGAATGTTGTGAAGATTTTTTATGAAATAATTATTTTTTTAATGTTTTAAATGGAGGGAAATCCGGATACTAATCAAAAGTGTCCCCTTTTTATTATGTGGTTTTCTAATGTCTGTGTTATGACCCAATTCTTTAAAACTCTAAAACAGTAATGATACTAAATGTGATATAAAGTAAATTCATGAATAAAAACCAAGATTTTTTTTCTATTTAAGGATACTCCCTTATACATGGTGTTTATTTATTCAATTCACATGTCTAAAACACACTCTAATGATCAATGCTTGATCCCCGGACACATGATTAGCAGAACACATGGTGTGTAGCTGGTTTACTTGTTTTTTGTAGTCCATCTGTGGTACAAATCGTAGATCTAAGCATGTACTTTGCGTACACACCATCCAAGATACATGATGTGTAGAAGGTTAGTACACACTTTGTATCCTTTCATTAATGTAAATAAATAAAAATTACATTAAATTGGAAATTGTATCATTAAAACCATATATTATTTATCGGAACAACACTATGTGTTGGAATATTTAATAATTGTTTTTAATAATTTCAATTGCTAAAATAAATTTATTATAATAAATGTGTCATTATTAGTTCTGCCATTTATTTTCCATGAATTCCATAAATAATGGGTATCTCCAAATAAGTTCAGATGATCATTAAGGTGAAAGAGAGTAAAATAATTAATAAAACAGTCTTTGTCCATTAATAAATAAAAAATAAAGAAATTATTTGTACTATTAATCTTTTTTGTGTTTGTTGCCTAAGTGAAAAATATTGATCTTGAAAAATACCTATGTATGTGTTGAATTTATTTAATTTAATTTATTGCTTGGGATTCTAATTATATAATATTAAAATGATGGGATATAAGTCATCCATCCCTCAATTATTATATAGGATCTATGTTTCCTTGGTTATTTTGGAAATCACCAATAAACCAATCCTTTCATTCCCCTCACCTGCATCTGAGTTATAAATACAAGTACTTAATGAAGTATCCCAAGGTGTGTAGATGCAATTGAAGATAGAACCATTACGATTCCAAATCAGTTGACACATAGGTGTATAGGTAGAATTTGGTAACTGATAAAAAGTCTAGAAAATGGAGTTATTCCCCTTGGTCATAGATTGAAACATTGTCTTCTCATTAAAACTAATATTTTATATTCTCATCATACTATCAATTACTATATTTATTTATTTTATTCAACATGCTATTTATTTTTGCATGCAAGATCGAATTAAAAAAAATTAAATGAGTTATGCTGAAAATAAAGGAATATAAATAAATAGATTATGTATAATTTTTTTTATCAAGAATGGATAATTAAAGAACCAAAATCCACTTAAATATTATCATGACATGAAAATAACAAAATAAGAAAAAAAATTATGCATAATGAATTAACATCCCTCATTTAAATATTATGTCAGACTAAGACTTCCATTTCATTTTTGGGAATGAAACCATAAAACTACGTGTAGTACATGTTCAATGTATGGAATCATACATTTGTAGAGGAGTTCTCATACGGATTTTGGGTTGAATTTACCTAAATTTTATTGATTTTAATATCCAACACTTATTCAATAAATAATTTGAGTCACGTTTTGAGGAAATCCATGTAAGGATTTTAGGATTGGGGAATTCACTCAATAGATCTTGGAGAACCAAGCACATTATTGGAAAGATTACATACCTAATTATATTCTTATGGTTTTCAAGGATGAATTCTGGATCACTATGAAAATTAATGGTTATAATTTCCAATAAAATTTCAAAGAAACTGGGCATTCCATGTTCCTTGGTGAGGGTTATTAAAACTAAATAAAATAGTTGTAGAATTTATAAAATAATTTAATTTGTCATTTCATACAAACCTTGGAATAAAAAAAGTGCTAATAATATGATCTTATTAATTTTAGAATAAAATTGAAATCTCATTATACACATTATCCCTATGATCCATATTGTTAAAATATAACCTCCTAAATATCAATAACTTCCATGAATGGTATAGATTCTATCTGGTTGTTCTTCTATATGAACTAAAACCATACATTCAAGAATCCTCAATACTAGACCTGCCTACTAAAGAGGTAAGTGATGATGATTTCCTATTCTATGATAAACATATGAATGATCTGGTTAACATTCATCCTTTTATGTTTTCAATGATGCCTAGTGATCTCATGAAGGCTCATGAAAACTTGGATACATATGGCATGCTCAACCATCTATGTATCCTATATAAAGAGAGAACTATACATGAACTATTTCAGATTTCCAATGTCATATTTTAATGAAATCAGTATAGGTGACTCTATATGGGCCTCAAGTTGTGAATATCATTGGATATATTGAGTACCTGAAGGTTTTTTGGTTTAAACACCCAGAAGAACTGGGAACTATTCTCAATCTAGAATCACTCCCTTAGTGATTCCCCATTTTTTTTTATATTTTAATATGAAAAACATTGATTATAATCTTTGATATCTTATCACTCTTATGCAGGATGTGGATAAGGATACAATGTGTGAAACAACATCAGTCCATATATTGAACATGAAGATATGTGAAGTGAAATTATCCAAGGACAAGGCTTCATTGCAACACCCTTCCAAAAATAGTAAGATCAAGAGATAAGAAATGGAACAATATGTTTTTTGTTTTAAATATATAAATAAAGTCCACTAGAAGAAAAATTGTACATAGAAGAAGTAATGTAAATCTTAAGGTACATTTTTTATTGATTGGAAATTTTATATTTCTACAAATTGGGATTTAGATACAGGTTTTGGTGGTCATATATTTATTGAAATACATGAACCATGTAGTTTCATAAGAATTTATCTAGGGTAGGTAGATCTATGAGTAACCAATGAAGAAAAAATAAATTATATATCTATAAGGGTCCACAAACTCACATTTCCAACTATAATGTTCTTATTATTAAAGGGTTGTTATTATGTGCCTATAATTATTAAAAACATTTCTTCTATATGAATTATATATATGTATGGTTTAATTTTAAATTTTGGAGGTAAATGGTTCTTCTTTTATAAATATAGTGTTTTTTATGGTATGGAATTTTTATATAACAGTCTTTATGTGTCGGAATATAAAACCACATAATAGAAATCGATATTGAAACAACACCACATGACTCATGCCACACCCAACTTTGGAGTCACTGGTTAGGTTATGTAAACAAAATTTATTTAACTAAATTACACAAATATGAATATTTATATTCTTTTAAACTAAAACCCCTTGGTGTATATCGTGCATGTTTACAAGGAATAATGACCAAAACCCTATTTAGTGGACATTGTGGTAGGGGAAAATTGATTCTATAATTAGATAATAAAGATGCATGTGGACCATTTTATATTGAGGCAAGGATTGGGAAGTCCTACTTTATAACTTTTATTTATGAATTTAGTATTTAAAAATAACTCTAATTAATGATGTATAATTCAGATTCTTTCAGAAAATTTTAATGAATACAAGAATTAATTTGAGACCCAATATGTTAAAAGGATTAAGAAAATCTACTTAGAATATGGTAGGGAAAAGATTAGTCAAGTCATAATTGATTAAATATTAGAGTTCTTGATTATATCTCTACTCACTCATATTTATTCACCTCAATGGAATGGTGTAGGTGAAATGAGAAATCAAACCTTGTTGGACGTGGTGAGAAAAATTATAAGTCATGCTAGTCTTCCATTATCATTTTGGGGATACACAAGACAAAAATAGAAAACATAAAAAACAGAGTGCCTACTAATGTGAAAACCTTAATCCACACCATTTGTGGAATTAAAATAAGCCTTGTGTTCATATTTATATTTGTGGAGTTTCAAATCATTTTAAGGTCTTTTCAGGTAATTAACATTCTCCCTAAGGCATAATGTCTACATTTATAGGGTATCCCAAAGAAATAAATGGCTTTTACAAGAACAAACCTTTATATAAAAATGTGATAATCTATAGAAGTCTCAATTTTCATCAGAAAAATCTTATCATTAAAAGATATAGTGTGAGTAAGATATAATTCAATGAAGTACAAGATCAAGATACACAATATTTGGAATATGAAAAAAAATCTATTAAGAACCATGGAATAAAATTTTGTTCAAAAGAAACAAGTATAATGAAGGAATATATGATATGTTAGTGAAATAGAATGGTATGGTTTTCTAGTCATAGATAATGGAGATTCATTATTATAAGATAATAATGATCCTATAACCTACCAGGATGCTGTAAGTATCACTGATGATTCCATATTTCATGAAACCCTAAATCTTGAAATGTATTCCACGTTCTAAACCGATGACTACATTTCTATAGATTCTATTTTAGATGAAAATAATGTCCATTGAAAATTGGTATTCATGAAGAAATTAGACATTGAAGGTCAATTCAATACCCATATAGAATGACTAGTTGCAAAAAATGTTTAAACATCTTCAATTCATTTACTATGATGAAACCATTACAGTAATTGAAATGATAAAATCTATCAAAATTTTACTTTCCATTATGGATTACGATGACTATGAGATTTGGAAAATGGATTTAAAAACAACCTTTGTTAATGTGAACCTTCATGAAGATGTCAATATTACAAAACCTGAAGGATTTATAACTCGAAAAGATGCCAAAAAAATATTTGAAAATTAAATAAAATGCATTTATGGATTAATGAAAAATATATGTAATGAAACATTTGTTTTGATTAATACATAATATAATTTAGTTTCATAAATAATGGGTGTGATATAGGTGTCTATAAATGGTTTAGTGGGAGTGAATTCATTTTCTAAATACTATATATTGATGATATATTATTCATTGAAATGAAAAAACCAGTCTTACATTCTGTTAAGGCGTAGTTGAATAAATTCTTCTCTATGATGGAATTAGGAGAGAATGTGTATATTCATGGGATCAAGATAAATCATGATATATCCAATAGGTTTCTTTGCCTAAATCAATGTATATACATTAATAAGATACTAAATAGTTTCAATATGGATGAATCCAAATGGGG
This sequence comes from Viscum album, assembly GCA_963277665.1. NCBI lineage: Eukaryota > Viridiplantae > Streptophyta > Magnoliopsida > Santalales > Viscaceae > Viscum > Viscum album. The sequence continues at coordinate 1,405,897,398 of OY728123.1, forward strand.
GTTATTTACAGCATCACATGGCATTTGTCTTACATGTAAAATGATTCTTCAGACACATGAGGAAATAAATAGGATGTCCAGGATTCCATACGCATCAAGTATTGGGTCAGCCATATATTCTCTATTATGTAAAAGGATAGATTCTTCCTATTCAATATGTGTGGTATGAGGATGAAAATGTGAACTAGGTGACATCCATTTGATTGCATTCAATAGTATCCTTACGTATTTGAGGCAGAATACAGATATGTTCCTATTTTATAGAGAAGACAAGGAACTAGTCATTAGAAGTCATTTATATTATACTTTCCCTACTTATCATGATTACATGAAGTCAGAATGATAAATTTCTTCACATTGAATTGGTGTTCTGTGTGAGGACACTTGTTTTTTCAATCATGAATTTTGAGAAAAAAAATTAAATTTTTTCTGTCAAATTCTTATAAGGGGTAAAACAGACATTTTTCCATTAAATATTTTCTCAGATAATTTTCTAAACACTCCTTTGGTCCCAGAATAATTTTTTTACCATGGGATAGGTGTTGGTGGAATTCTGATCTGTACAAATTTAAGTAGAATAATTAATGTTTAATAATCAATAACTTAAATTTTAATTTATTCACATAGGTTCATTCAAAGATAAATTTTAAATGGATCATTGGATTGATATTACATCCTTTTCATTGAGTTTGGAATATGGATATTTTCAAGGATGGATGTAAACTTGATTTGGGTACTAGGTCTAGCCCAAGCCCACTTTTCGTTTTTAATTTTTCTTTCTTCCTTTTAATTATTTTCATTTTCATTTCTTATTTTCTACTCTATCTTCTTGCATACACCCCATGTGAATATACATTGTAAAAACAAGAGATAAAATGAGATAGGGATAGATATAAAGAGAGATAGTGGGTAAAAGAGGTACCATTATAGAGCTTCGGGCATGCCCGATTATCTTGCGACAAATGTGGACCATAGAAATGGGTGAAACATTAGCGGAATTTTTCCAAAGGTTGGCCTTTTTTTTTTCCACCATATATCCCTATATATTTTTATTTTTTCCAATTTAAAATCCATTTTTTGCTTTCTTTGGTCCCATTTACTGTCAATATACTAATATTGTTGTGAAAATGGGGGTTTTGTGGTTATTTGATGGGTTTTATTCCGGAAAACCCATCCACAGGGCGTGTGGTTTAGTGAATCCATGTTGTGTGTTATTCCAATTTTAGAAAGTTGAATTTTAGAAAGTAAAGACTATGTATTAGGTATACATTTCTTATACCGGTACTCAACATTTTAGTAGAGTACCCAACCAGAATGCCCGTGTAGGGGCACATGGTTGTGTTGGGTATACTTCTAGACCCCATGGGGGTTGCACACCATGTGGAAGCAAATGACTAGGCCAAATACATGGATATGCCATTTTAGGAACATAGGATGGTACCCCATGTAGGGAACATATTTTGTACCCATTTTACATGAAATGTATAAGGGTGTTCATATGAGATGTTTGACCAGAGTACACACCCATGTGGGGCTTTTGGAGTACATGTCACATGCTCATGGAGACACGTCATGTACTATACATTTTGCAACCCTTCTTGGGTTTTTAATATCTTTTCAACTAGGAGTTAGTTTTGGAACCATGAGTAGGAAATTATGATTTTCCTTTCTCATAAATTGTAATGGTGAAACCCTTAGGGTGTTTTAAGGAATCCTATGTGGAATTATAAGAATATCCAAAGTGTATTTTTGATTCCTCCATTAATATATCCAGTGTCTCCTGATAATTATAGATTGGCTGTTCAGACAAAACATGTTTATAACCATTATGTAAGATGATCCATGAGGTATATCCCTTGAGTGATGCCTCTATGGATTTTTTTAATGAGGTATCCCTTGCAATATTTTCCCTTCTAGACTAAGAGGCTGTGAGACTAGTTATTCTAGAAAATCCACTGAAGGATTCCTATTATTATGGTTCGAACTAGTGGATACCATGTAGGATTCCTCTTTCTTTTTCCTATACTAAGGATTCCCTATGGGATACCTTTACTTACATACAGACCTAGGAAATCCAATGTAAGATCTCATTTACATGTGTTCCATTCTACGGATCCCCTATATGATGTGTATACCTTGGTACCGTGTTGTGAGGGTCCTGTGTGGGATTCCCATATTCTATGTAATGTTCCAAGGATCCCATTTAGGATTCCTTGACATTATTACTTTTATAGGATCATGTGTAAGATTTATCCTTCACCTTTTTCTATTCTGGATACCAGGTTGAAAACCTATCAATTTTTTATTTGAGAGACCCATTCGGTAGTCCCAATGTTTGAATGACCCTGAGTTAGTATGTTGGGTTTGGGTATAGATGGTAGAGGGTGTCATATATAAACCCATGCTGAACTTACATGCCTACGGGTATATGAAAATTGTGTTGGGTTTAATCATTCCTCTACCCGCACTCCTTTTTATTCTTTTAATTATTTATTTATGGTTTACAGATGATAGCCCTAGGTGATTTCTAGTAGGTGTTTATTTATCCTGATGTGCGGCATCTTTATTTATTTTTTCTATGACCTAATGTTCATCTTAAGATCCAGCTTCTTATCCATGGTATTTATTATGTTTACTAGTTTACCCATAGGTACTACCTAGGATCTTGCTATTGATCTTGTATATTATGATTATTATATTATTGGGATGTACAAGGGGTTTTTTTAGTATCCAACTATTGAGACTACAACTATGATATACAAGCATGGCATCCCATGTAATGATACTCATTGATGATTTGGACCTCCTAGGTGATGAGGATGATTCTCCACTCTTTTTTTGAAATATGATGAGGATTATTATTCTCTCCTCAAAATATGGGTTAAGGTAGAGATGATTATTCTCTCCCAGATTGGTTACATAATCACACTATTGGGCATGGTGTCTCACATCATTGGATACCCTAAATGATTATTCTATTTTGGATGATATGAGTGATCATACACTATATTTTTAGAGAGCTCCCGGTTTGGTCATGGTGTCTCACTAGTGATATCTCATATATAACTTAAGGTCCTCACCCTTAAAGATTTTCCATGTTCTAAATCTTGTCACTGCCTACTGAACGAGACCCAGGGCTCGGTAATTATACTATATTTACATGGAATTAGTAGTATGATGACTAGAACGGCGACCATATACATGATTTCCATATATAATTCCCAAAAAACATTCCATACATTGATTAGAGGTGAGTACGGATGAACCCATGGTTAGGACAAGTATCCCACTTGTGGTGACATAGCTTACTCAGAGAAATTTCTGATGTTGGCTGAAGCAGGGATAGGTATACCGGGACAACAAACCCATAGATCAACATAATGATGCATAAAATTATTTTCATGACATCAAGATAAATTCTATTTCACATGATGTCAAAGGAATCATGATTATTGACACAAGGATCAACTACTATTTGGTTTTATGTTGTTTTATTCACCTTACTCATGAATATTGATATATTTTTTATATTTGTAATGGTATGGGACTATACATGTATAGTCATATAGATATAAAAATCCATTGGGAAACTTTCCTAGTTGAATAGGATTACAGTTCTGGGGTTCAACTAAGGATTCGTGATTGTTTTATTTACTTAACCTTTATGTTGTATCATGACTAGTCTGAGATTTTTTTGTTTTCTTATGCACGTATTATAGTATATTTTATAGGTTCATAATTTTGGTGGAATAATGATATTATTTCTCATTCCTTCATGAAAACCCTAGTGAATGTGTAGACCCTATGTATTCCATTTAGTGTAAGAACATATTCACAATGGTTAGGGAGAAAGCCCAGAGTTGCATGATCTAGAAGAGCTGCTCTGGTGGATTCTTCTGACTGGGCTTGTACAGTTTGATAGTGTTTATATAATGAGTATTTGATCTGGATCCGAGTTAGTAGTAGATCCATGCACTTTTTTTTGTAATCTTAAATTTATATGGCCATCCTAGTTTGTGACCAGTGATGTATGTATGGATAAGGATTCTCTATTTTTCCACATGGATGAAAAGGTAGAAAAGTTAAGTACCATAGAAAATGGATATGAAGGAAGATAAGGAAGGTCTAGGATCGAAAATATACCCAAAGGTAGTTTTCCCAAGGTAGCCAAAACCCCATCTACGTGAAAGGTCCCTGCGCCTGAAACTTGCATGAAAAGGTAAATTCACCCATGGACCCATTTTGCTTATAAATAGGTCCATGTGGCCTTCATTTGGACAAGCATAATTTCCTAATGGTCAAACAATGCTCTGTTCACCCTAGTGATTCTTTATATCCCTCTATAACCTTCTAGGTAGTTCCATAACACCTAATTAAGAGCGAATTTGATAGGGAATAGTGAAACTAATGTCTTTCCATGGTTTCAAATAAACAACACCCGTGTGAGACATTCACCCAACACCTATTAAATGAAGAGTACCATGGGGTTCCATTATTTAACTAGGTACCTACATGACTTACGTCTTGGAACACCTGTGGAGACCCTTGAAGGCTTGAGAAAAGTCTCACCCATGTCTAGTCACCCCGGTTGGCTGTCACACAAGTTTATACCAATTCACCCAATACTACCTTCACAGAGAACCCCCTTGCACAAGCCTCCTTAGTTATCCTTATCTTTCATCCTACATGATCAATTCATTAGGCCTTCTTTAAAGTCATTCCGGGTAGGCCTTGTCCTCTTTCATCTCCCTTGTCTAAGAGGGGTCAACTCAAATCCTCAACCAATAACATAGGACATCCCAAACCAAGATGAGTTGCACACTAAGGTGGCCTCAGTTTGGGTTTGTATTCAAATGGTCAGAGGTTTCCCACACTTATCTGGTTGTATTGTCAAGGTCCTCAGGGAACATGTGGGTCTGTATCCCCATGGTCACAAGGACCCTTACCCTAGGGATAGTGTTGAAATTTTATAGGTCTCAGAGGATTAGGTTGTGGACCATTTCTTTCCCTTATCATATTTATGAATTGGAGCATACATTTCCCAGCATAGAGGTTAAGGATCATGTTTTATTTTTTCCATTTAATGTGATATTAAATCCTAATCCCATTGCAGAACTGATTTTTTGGGCATCCCTCCTAGATTAATCCCCTATCCTTTCTTGTAGGAGGTTGGAATGTTGATCCTCTATACCTCTGCATCCTTCTCCTTCATTTCTTCATCACATTGGACTCAAAACCAATGTGAAGTGAATAGTGGGATGTGTTTTATCCCTATCCACTTCCACCAGTGGAGATGGAAAAGTGTTCGGTTAGTCAAATATTCTGATTACTCTTTTTTCTCTTATACATCAAGGCTCATGTGGACTTAGAGGATAGTGGTGATCTTGACTCCCACACAATCCATGTAAAGATTAAACTATGAGAACTCTTATTCCTACTCTAATAGGGATATGTAGTATGCATATCTAAGGCATGAGCACAATAGACATCATCCTCATGTATAAGACCCAATAAAAACTCCCAAACCACCATGGTTAGAGACATCCCTCATGGTCTATTTTATAAGGGAACCTTTTTAGGTGAAATCCCCAAGTTAATTTTATTAATGGGATATAATCCCCTTTGAGAGACATTGAACTATGAGAACTCTGATTCCTATTTTAACTAGGATACATAGGACACCTACCTAAGCCATGGGTTCAAGGGGAATCTTTATGTGGACTACACCCCAATAAAAACCCCCAAACCACCATGAGTTGATATATCCCTCAGGGTCCCTTTTATAAGGAATCCGCTTTATGGGTATTCCCCAACTTAATTCTATATAAGGGCCATACTCCCCTTTGAGACTCACTAAACTACATATATTTTGATTCCCATCCAAATGGGATATGTAGGAATCCTCCTAGAAATTCGAACCCATCTCCCAAATCAAACCTTACCTTTTGGGCTATATCACATGTAAGGTCTAATTCAAATTTAAAAATCATATTCCATTTGTGTTCAATGGGTTGCTTTGGCATATGTCCCCCACCAAACATTGAATAGGAATCTCACACCTAGATGTCCTCACCACATGAAGATAAACTATATCGTTGGGTCCTTATCACATGGCCTTAAAAGGTATGGAGTGCCTCATTGAGTGGAACCAAATTACATTGGTTATGATTCATTTCACCAGGATATGTAGGAATCCAATTTATGGTTTCAATCCCAATATCAAAACAAATACCATCTCCCTAGATGTAGATAAGATCCAGAGTGACCTTCCCCTCCCTGGATGAGAATAATCTCTAGATTTCCCAACTATTTGGATTGAAAACCATAATCATTATCAAAATGGCCAAATAATATTTAAGTAATATATAATATGATACCGTTGATAGAGAACCTCATATATATATATACATCATTGTTGATGAAATCAATCATATTAATATAGATGATTATTAAATCTATACATTATAATAATTTATTGTTAACTATAAGTTAATCTACATCACTCTTGGGAATTAATGAAGTATTCGTGAACATATCATAAATCTAAGAGAGAGTCCTAGAGTATGTAATAATTCCACCTAAAAGGCTGTGACAAGCCTATCATCCCATCCTCTCCATCAATGTGAGTTCTTAAGCACCATTGTCCAAAATTAATAATGAGCACTTACCTTTTGAACGGAGGTCCTTCTGGATATAGAACCAATGGATGTGTTTGGTTCCTCAAAAAACCCATTGGAAACCATTCATGTAGAGAAAACCATCACGGGGTGTGAAAAGTCATAGGGGAACAAAAAATGTTGAAACCAATGTGAATCCTTAAACACGATAATAGTATCACCTATCTGTTAGAACCCTACCTCTCCCAAAAATCATGAGGTATAAGCAATATAATCAATCACACGTGTATTTGGGATCCTAATTTGATAGGGTTTTCATGTTTGTGTTTGTTTCTCAGGTAGCCCTTTTCAAAAATACTTTTGATTCAATGACCTATTTCACATTTTTTCAAGTGAATTCCAAAACTACAATTCAGTCTAGACAATCATCCATGTGAAGGATTACATCTCTAAACCATCATATTCAATGTTGGGTCTCAAAATCATTGCTCTAGGAGTACCATAAAAATGGTATGATCCTGACCCTGAAGGCTGCCCGATAGGCCCTCCAACTCAACTACCACCACTATTCCTCCGGTCGATGATGACCAGTGGTCTTGAAGAAGACGATACCAACTACCATATTCAACCATTTCCAGATACTATCCCTAGAGTTTAATAATTTTTCCCTCCTATATCTCAGGAAGATGGATCATGAGGTTATATATGACCTCACCCAGAAATCACATGGGTCCTTTTTAGGGGTTATTGTCGACAATTACTTCCTCCAATGTCATGCTCCAGTTAAACCTCAACATGGTGAGCGTGATTTCAAAGGAAGTATGGCCCCGTTCCTTCAGAAACATGAATGATAGGAAACTTTACAAGGACAACAATCGGTCTACAAGGATCTTGTTCACACCTTTAAACCCTCCAGAGATTCCCACCAATCTAGTTTGGTGGGAAATAGTGAGATGACACATACAACCATCCACCTTCATTTATCCATCTAGCATACTCATCTAGTGGTATTAAAATAATCCCACTATTCAAAAAAATGAAAACTTCTATTCTGGAATATATAGCTACCTACACCCATCAATTCTACTAGCAGCCTCATATGGCAGGACCAGGAGAAGTCAATTGGAAAGTCCCAATAACATGAAAAGGGCAGACTCCACTCTATACCCCTAGACATGAGTACTTTGAATATCTAATGAAACTAAAGGGAGGACATGAGTTGGAACCAACACCTAATCCAAAAAAATAATGAACATATATCCCCATTCTGGTCGCTGAATTCTCTAAGAAAACAATTGAAATGGTGAAAAGGAATATGAAAATCCATACCGATATCCGATAGAATTTATCAGACACCATAACAACAATGATAGTAGTGCAAGATGGATGGACACATAACTCTGTCCCAACAAATGGTGTGTCTTTTTATTATAGCGCCCCAGATCAGATACATACCTCTTCTCTCATCAAAGAGGTTTTTGGGGACAACTCCCCCATCCTAATGGAAAACTGAATCATGAACATATGCTCTCTCTAATTAGAGGTAATAAATATGTTCCAATGGCCATCCAACGTTGTTGAAAACACCTCCCATGAAAACTACTTATCCCATAATCTATCCTCAATATATCATAAGAATGAATCTATGAATAACCCTCACCAAAACATGACTGGAATATCATGTTCTGATCTATGATCTGGCATCACATAATGTTGGGGTTCTCGAATCCCTCTGACACTTATCTATTGAAGATCAATATCCTACCCTCTTGTTACCAAATTATATGAGTAGTAGCATTTATTTTGATGGTCCCAATGGAACACTTCACCATGAAGTATTTAATCATGGAAATAATTTAATCGATCTCAAGAGCTTATCTCTTGATGTGATCCAAAACAACCCTCCATATGACTAGAAGACCAAAGAGAAAGTGGGTCTTCCACATGTTGTAATCTATTATAGTTGTCCTCCCTACACTGGGTTTTTCTATGAATGTTCTCTCCAGAGTAGGGTTTTAAATTTTCATGGTAATTATCCAATTGGTATGGTAGTGATGGGAAATCCATCTTATTTTGAAGAACATGCAGACATAAGGTTAGTCATTTCATATGAAATGTCATTGGATGGTGAAATAATTTATCAAATAAAAGATATCCCATGGGGGGTTTCATTCGTCGATCCACCCTTTGGTCACAATCCTTATAATATAGTAGAGGGACTCTCAATCTATCCCATTGGTTATGGTAAAAAAACCAGGAAGATGGAACTTTGGTTGGACCAGGCCTAGGAATCTCTAGTGAAAGATGAAAAAGATCTAATAAACATGGGGGAAATTGGATAAGGATGACATACCAGTCACGTTATTTTCTTTACCCATTCCTCAAATCAACATTAATGTGGTGTTGGTGGATGATTTTATGCATGAAATTCACCCAAACATATATAAAACACTTCATCACATAAAAGAAAAGGTATTATTGTATGATGATTATAAAACTCATGTCAACATAAATGAAGGGTTGCATCACCAAATTGACAGTGCATCTTTCCTAGATTGCAGACATCCAAATATCAAGAAATAACAAAGATCCATTAAATGTTCATTACCCGATACATTAATGTGGTTGAAATGTCTGATCACATATAACTGATCTTCTGTTCATATCAGAGGATGGGGTGCACATGGAGCACTTAATTTCACCACACTCCTCACCTATCAAATCTTTCTAATGGTGGTATCATGAAAATTCATTTCCCTAGTCCAGCTACAAAAAATAAGAAACTTTTTTGACAAAATATTTGATTAATAAGAATAATCCCTAAATTACTCTCGCTGATGTTGGACCTGATGGGGGAAGGCTTTTGAAATACTTTTGTTTCAAGCATATGAGATTATTGAGAAGGCATCCCTCTCAGAGGTTATCTACCATCAAATAGAAAAAATGTCAGAAATAGAAGAACGTTCTTTTGAAACATGCTATTTAAGTTCGTTCCACATGATGCACCAAAACCACATTAGGATAGGGGATTTTCTTAACCCAACCGTAGAAATTAGGAAACCTCTCTCGAAGGGTTGTGAAAGATAAATATGAATATCACCAACCCTTATAGATGAGGTGATTTTCATCTCCACAATCTCCTCCTTAGTGGGAATCAGTTTTCTCCCAATTAGGGAAAATTTCTCAGAATGATTCCTCTCAATTTGTCCTATAATTTTATCTGATACATTCACATAGAACACACATGACTAAACTCTCTAGAAATTTCATTCTGGTCGCTATCCACCAAAAATCTCATATGGAATCCACAAAGAAGAATAAAAGGTCTCCAAGAGGGCACAAAAAAATTGATCTTATAGAGATATAAACATAATTTTTAAAATGAATTTTGAAGTGGTGAATGTTATTAATGATGTCACTGAAAGACTCCAAAACACATGTCTAATTCAATGGAATCAGAGGAGGATGTTCTAGATCACAACATGGTACACACCAAAATGAAATGAGGATGCATGAATACCTGAAATTAGAGAGTTGCCTAAATTTTTGGAATACCCTTTAATAATACACCTTCTACATCCTTGAAAGGAACCTAATATGGTAAAAGTTAAGGGTCAAGCTATATCTCACCTTTCCCCCAGAGAAGGCAAAAACCATTCTCTCGAGGAAAGAATTTATCAGAAAGATGATGAGATGAGAGAGTTGAGAAGACTAAATTAATAGTTCCTATAAGGAATCATTCCTAATAGATATTCTATTGCGGAATATCTTTAACTCACACTTCCTTTTGGAACACATCAACAAAGAGGGGTTTCCATAATAACTGACACCAAAAATGAAAATCCACTAAAAATGGGATATCAACCACCAATATATTTAGATAATGTAATATTAGATCAAGAATTATCTCTCTTAGGTTTACAACCAGAGTAAGGTCAGGACCATATTTATAGGCCTACCCCTATGGGTTACCCATAATAGATACTAGAAGTACCACCACTAGTGGTCTTACACGAACATTTTCTGTCTCCATCCACAATATATATTCATGATCCAGATTCCATACTTACATGGGTCCTGGATTATCTAGACCATCCTCAATTTCTTATGATCACTATTGAGTCACTAATTTCTTGATTAAAAGCCGTGGAGGAATGGCGCTCCTATGTACAACTAGAAAATAAGGCTTACCTTAAATTGGTGGATCCTAATCCCCCCCCCAAAAAAAACTTTTCGAGTCCTATATTTCCAAACATTAACTAATCAAGAGAATGAGAGTATCATTTGACACACTTCATCTCTTGTTGTGATCCCATGTTGGGTACCCCTAAACATCAGGAGGTAGTGAATCTCAGGTGATTAGTACAATCACTACATGTATCAGCCTTCATGTCCTACAGAAGTTTATAGGCTCAATCGATTATATGATGGGAAGTTATCTATCAAAATATTCACTACCAGTTCAGCTCAATGTTTTAGAAGGAAAAATTAATTGACCTTATGAACTAAAAATAATTATAGAATGAAAGAGTCTCAAATTTCATTGCTCGGTGGAAAGTATTGACATACACCTCAAATATGAAGCTCCATCAAGAAGTGATATTTCATATATTTGTATAGAATATCCATGAAATGATGTAAACACCATGGATCCCTATAAAATATTCATGATGGTTTTAAGATCTTTCCTCAATTGCTCATCTTTGGTGAATTCCACTGCAGAGACAAAATCCAAGTCATGAGTGATTACATCAGCTCTGAGAATGATAACAAGAAAATAATAGGCCTCTAGAGTTCCCCTTATGCATTCCATTTTACCCGCTCCTACTTCATATCCTTCATCATACTATAGGGATCCACCTCCCAAGAATAGTAACAATAGCTGCATCGTTAGGATGATCAAATACATCAAGGGTTGAAACATGTTGAGGTGATGAAAAACAAGGTCTATTATATTCAATATTACCAAGTCCCTAGTTACTTTATATTGGAATTGGAAACCAACTTAGTTCAGTTTCCAAAACATAGTAAAACCCACAAATAATGTGAAGTGTATCTCCCAAATTATTTCCCCTCCCATCAAATGATAGGTCACCTCATCTACTATTGTTTTGTTTTGAATGACCTCCAAAAAAAGATGGTGGATTCTAGGAAAAGTGAAATTGAAAAATTCACCACCCAGGTAGCATGTGTTTCTGCTACCAAGATGGAGGATAATGCTGAATGGAAAGAAGTTAAGAGAAAGATAACACAGATGTTCAGTGATTGGATAGCCATAAAAACAATAAACCAAACTCATCATCTAATATGATCATATTTGAAATATCTAACTATGTTCTTGAAATACCCCGACCCCAGTTACCCAGATTAACTGAATTATTACATAACATTGGCATGATCACAAAACATCATGTCTCGAAAGACAGATTAGTTTAGTAGCCTTGCAATAACTAGATACATTCATAAATTTTACATTACATCATAAAGTGAAAACTACAAAAACATATTGTCTCCGCACTCATATCCCCTTATACTATCCATGCAGGTCTATCATAATACACTTCTTGGAATCCTGAAAAAAAAACATAGAAAGGGGCGGGATCAAACTCTCAGTAAGGGTAAGCAATACAATGGAAAATTTCATAAATAAGAATAAAGATATAAGGAAATGTATAAAACTAAAACAAAATCCTTTTCAACATAAACTTCATCATAATATGGCATATATAAATCAAAATAATTCCATTTACATACCCACATGGATATTCTACTAGTCGAATAATCACATGCAATATCAATTTCCACTTTTATAATGATGGAATGCATAATTCTGGACTATCATAACCACATAGCCAAGGCCTCGTGCCAAGACTACAAATAAGATTGTGTCAAGGCCTTTTTCCAAGACACTAGTTTATCTCATGAGACCTACCGATGCATCGAGGAGCTATAGCAGGCTCCACCCATCACTTACTATGTCCAATACATTCCTCATATGAATAGGTTTAAACATAACATAAACATTCGTATTATAACTAGCATACTAAATGTCAATACTTTCTCCAAAAACCATGAATGGTATAAAAATAATACATCCACAGTCAAACATATCACAAAACCTTCAATACAATATGGAAGTTTTGTATCATAAT